>OX589614.1:12740156-13940156 GCA_951329385.1 Polia nebulosa | reverse complement strand
AACAATATATTGGTATTTGTTAGTAAAATATACGTAATAATAAACATTATCACCAAATTTGAAGTTAATGGTAAGGTAAAAAATTCTTCGGAACAAAATTTTGTGACAGACGACGGACATACGGACAGACAGACAAACGGACACGAGAGAGACAGCAATAGAGATCCGTTTGGAGCCTTCGGGTACGGAACCCTAAAAATTAGACTTACCGTACAACTTCTGATGTGCAACAACAATAAAAAAAAGTGAAAAATAAAAACTTTTTTCAAAAAATACAACCGACTTCTAAAAATTGCAAAATAACTTTAATTTCGGAAGTCGGTGTATATATTTTTTTGTTTCTTCGTTATTTGACACCGACTTCCGAAATTAAAGTTATTTTGCAATTTTTAGAAGTCAGTTGTATTTTTTGAAAAAAGTTTTTATTAAAGAAAGTTGTTCATTGCCATGGGCAAAAGTATTATTTCAACTATGACCATTCATTTCAGTTATACCCTGTAAAGGCAAAAGTTTTTTCCCACAAGGCCTCCCACGACGTAGACCTATGAAATTGTGCGAGAAGCACAGGATCTGCAGATGCGGAGATACTTGGGGACTTAGACTATGAAAGGTTAGAGACGGAACGTCATTGGAGATGTGTGAGTGACCTAGACGAACGTAACGATGACGTATCGGCTTCTCATTTTGTCTATGTGAGCTTATTTCGCGTGTACAGATATAATAAGACCTTTCATATTCTAAGCTTGGGGAGACGTACCTATGTATGTCCAGCAGTGGACATCTTTCGGCTGAAATGAAACCGTAGCTTGCTCGGTTATCCTCTCAATTGCGAGACTGTCGCGCGTTTGTATCGCTACAAATTCACATCATCATTTCTGTCGAAAAACGTCCGTTGGTGGACATAGCCTACCCCAAGTGATGCCAATGACCAATGACATAGTCCTGTAGGTGTATTTACTTACTCAGTTGACATCAATTTGATAGGCACTATGGAGTACATTGCTCGGTGGACATCGATTGTAATAGGCACTACGGTGTAATATGTGCTACGATTTTCCTATGTGTAGGTATGTGTTTTGCAGTGTTGCTAAAAAGGTCCATTTTATTATCGCTGAAATGGACCTTTTTAGCGCAGTCGTGAGGCACACACTTTGTTTGTCATAATGTATTTTGTTCTTCACTGTTATTTCTGTATACCGTGCGTGTTTCGTGTGCTGTTGCTGAATAAATTTCATTCTATTCTATTCTTCTTCTTCCATTCCTCAGCACCGTTTTTTTTTATTTTTAACCGACTCCCAAAAAGAGGAGGTTCTCAATTCGTCTGTATGTTTTTTTTTTTTGTATGTTACCCGATTTCTCCGTCAGTTGTGAACCAATTTTCAAAATTCTTTTTTCATCTGAAAGAATATACTGCCGAGGTGGTCCTATATAAATTTTATCGAAATTGCTTCAGCGCTTTTTGAGAAACTGAACAAAAACGGAAAATACGTGTACCTCGATGACGTTTTGGTGTTCTCCAAATGTTTAAATTCCACGTTCCATTATATTGGGTTTTTAGTTCTGGGGTATAACAACTAAAAAGTGAAAAATAAAAAACTTTTTTTACAAAAAAAACAACCGACTTCCAAAAAAAAAATACACTAAAAATTTATAAATAACTTTAATTTCGGAAGTCGGTGTCAAATAATGAAGAAGTAAAAATACAAACACCGACTTCCGAAATTAAAGTTATTTATAAATTTTTAGTGTATTTTTTTTTGGAAGTCGGTTGTTTTTTTTTGTAAAAAAGTTCTTTTTTTAGATGGGTTTGCTCTTGTCTCCAATCTAGGTCAGAGGTGACAGAGACAAAGTCGACGATGGAGCGAGTTACCCAGAAGAAGCGTGTTCACTCTAACTTTGAAGAGATTAGGGTTGTACGGCAAAGTGCCTATCAAATTGATATCAACTGAGTCAGCGAATACGCCTGCTTTACATCTCGCATCCATCGGCTACCCGCAAACGTCATCAGGTCATCGGTCCACTTTGTGGGAGGCTTTCCACCGCTGCTTCTTCAGGTACGTGGTCGCCAATCTAGAACTTAAACAAACTTAAACTTACAAAACACCGCTCGTGTGAAATCGCTCTTACAATAGATTAACTTAGTTAAAATTCGTTACGAGTAAGTACATTTTTTTGCAATAATCATTATAAATTACGTACCTACTAAATGTCTGACAGAATTCATAATTTTTCTAATAAATTAATTGGTATTGCATTGTTATGTCTTTTTACAGCGAGTGATGTATGGATGCAGTGTAGGTGTTTCTTTCTCGTGTTTTTTTTATTTTTGGTAGTGGAAAATCATCCAATGACATCTCCCGCTCTGGGTGGAGTGGGAGGGTGCGTCAGACTCTTACTGACTAAAACCCACCCCAGTTCCTCCGTCGACTCTCGGGCCTGGTGCTGATCGGACGGCGAGCTACCCACTACGCGCCGTCCGCAGGCCCGGGTATCCACAACCCTTGGGCAGGCATCGGCCATGACGGGCCCCGTCATGATTGCTGACAACTCTTTGAGGTGCGCGTGGAACACTACGCGCCGTCGACTCTCGGGCTTGATGCTGATCGGGCGGCGAGCTACCCACTACTCGCCGTCCGCAGGCCCGGGTATCCACAACCCTTGGGCAGGCATCGGCCATGACGGGCCCCGTCATGATTGCTGTCAACTCTTTGAGGCGCTCGTGGAACACTACGCGCCGTCGACTCTCGGGCCTGATGCTGATCGAACGGCGAGCTACCCACTACTCGCCGTCCGCAGGCCCGGGTAGGTAGATACGTGTTGCGGGCGTGTTTGAAAGTCACCGAGGCCCTTTCTTTTTTCAACCCAAAGTGCTAATAAAGGAAAACGCGTTAGTTATAGACTATAACACACGCGTGTGTGACTATAACTTTATTATAGTCAGGAAAAGTCTGGCACGCCCTAGCTCCACCCAGAGCGGGAGAAGCCGTGTGATGATTTCCCACAAAAAAGGTAGGTAGATACGTGGTGCCTTTATATATTACTGTGACTGCTTTGGGTCCAAAGTTACTTCTCCAGATCGGCCAGTTGTACATTTTGATATTTCTTTATAAATTAGTGTGACTGCTTTGGGTCCAAAGTTACTTCTCCAGATCGGCCAGTTGGACATTTTGATATTTCTTTATAAATTAGTGTGACTGCTTTGGGTCCAAAGTTACTTCTCCAGATCGGCCAGTTGTACATTTTGATATTTCTTTATAAATTAGTGTGACTGCTTTGGGTCCAAAGTTACTTCTCCAGATCGGCCAGTTGCACATTTTGATATTACTTTATATATTAGTGTGACTGCTTTGGGTCCAAAGTTACTTCTCCAGATCGGCCAGTTGCACATTTTGATATTTCTTTATATATTAGTGTGACTGCTTTGGGTCCAAAGTTACTTCTCCAGATCGGCCAGTTGTACATTTTGATATTTCTTTATAAATTAGTGTTACTGCTTTGGGTCCAAAGTTACTTCTCCAGATCGGCCAGTTGTACATTTTGATATTTCTTTATAAATTAGTGTTACTGCTTTGGGTCCAAAGTTACTTCTCCAGATCGGCCAGTTGTACATTTTGATATTTCTTTATAAATTAGTGTGACTGCTTTGGGTCCAAAGTTACTTCTCCAGATCGGCCAGTTGTACATTTTGATATTTCTTTATAAATTAGTGTGACTGCTTTGGGTCCAAAGTTACTTCTCCAGATCGGCCAGTTGTACATTTTGATATTTCTTTATAAATTAGTGTGACTGCTTTGGGTCCAAAGTTACTTCTCCAGATCGGCCAGTGGTACATTTTGATATTTCTTTATAAATTAGTGTGACTGCTTTGGGTCCAAAGTTACTTCTCCAGATCGGCCAGTTGTACATTTTGATATTTCTTTATAAATTAGTGTGACTGCTTTGGGTCCAAAGTTACTTCTCCAGATCGGCCAGTTGTACATTTTGATATTTCTTTATAAATTAGTGTTACTGCTTTGGGTCCAAAGTTACTTCTCCAGATCGGCCAGTTGTACATTTTGATATTTCTTTATAAATTAGTGTGACTGCTTTGGGTCCAAAGTTACTTCTCCAGATCGGCCAGTTGTACATTTTGATATTTCTTTATAAATTAGTGTTACTGCTTTGGGTCCAAAGTTACTTCTCCAGATCGGCCAGTTGTACATTTTGATATTTCTTTATAAATTAGTGTTACTGCTTTGGGTCCAAAGTTACTTCTCCAGATCGGCCAGTTGTACATTTTGATATTTCTTTATAAATTAGTGTGACTGCTTTGGGTCCAAAGTTACTTCTCCAGATCGGCCAGTTGTACATTTTGATATTTCTTTATAAATTAGTGTGACTGCTTTGGGTCCAAAGTTACTTCTCCAGATCGGCCAGTTGTACATTTTGATATTTCTTTATAAATTAGTGTTACTGCTTTGGGTCCAAAGTTACTTCTCCAGATCGGCCAGTTGTACATTTTGATATTTCTTTATAAATTAGTGTGACTGCTTTGGGCCCAAAGTTACTTCTCCAGATCGGCCAGTTGTACATTTTGATATTTCTTTATAAATTAGTGTTACTGCTTTGGGTCCAAAGTTACTTCTCCAGATCGGCCAGTTGTACATTTTGATATTTCTTTATAAATTAGTGTGACTGCTTTGGGTCCAAAGTTACTTCTCCAGATCGGCCAGTTGTACATTTTGATATTTCTTTATAAATTAGTGTGACTGCTTTGGGTCCAAAGTTACTTCTCCAGATCGGCCAGTTGTACATTTTGATATTTCTCGTTTGGGAATTTCTCATTCTCATTCATTTCAGATGAAAGACAGCCACATTGTTTGTTGCCAATTTGACAATTTTTTTGTAGTTTGAGATACCGAAAGACGTCCACATCCACTGAAAGAAAGAAATATAAATATTCGTGACTCACACGTAGAAAAACACAAAATAAAATAAAACATTAACTAGCTATAACAACTTACTAACAAAAAATAACAACTTAATTACCACATAAAAAACTTTTTAACAAAAAAATTAACCGACGAAAAAGAACTAAAAAGCAAAAAATAAATAAACCTTTTAAGTCTTGAGTAATGAGCTTATTTACCTACATAAAATATCAAATTTTATATAAACTAATTTTGAGTCGGCGCCAAACAACAATCTGATTATTAAATATCTAAATTTTATAAGTACTTACAAATGAAGAGGGCTGTAAGTAGGTAATTAGTCATTTTATTAATTGGCGCCGACTCAAAATTAGTTTATATAAAATTTGATATTTTATGTAGGTAAATAAGCTCATTACTCAAGACTTAAAAGGTTTATTTATTTTTTGCTTTTTAGTTCTTTTTCGTCGGTTAATTTTTTTGTTAAAAAGTTTTTTATTTCATGATTTTTTGTGGCTCACATCATCTTTTAACACTCTGAGGCTAATTTCTAATTCTTCATCATTCCTCTTGCCACTGAGCTGATGATATAACAATCCTTCCATGAAGTTCCCAGGATATTGACCAGTTGAGGTTACCTCCAATATTGTAAAGACGTCTTTTCGTCAAAGCATATTAAGTGGTATTTGTCACTAAAACCAGTTTTTATATCTGACTTCTATTGTTTAGGAAAGGTATGGTTTCCATCATCAGCTCAGTTTCATGATGTGATGGTTCCTAAATGCAAATACCTGATTCAGTTATGAAAAGTAAACAGAAACAATATTTGGGCCCAATTTTCGAGGTTCTCTCTCAATTTTTTCAGGATCCCATGAGCAAATCCTGATATCCTTGACATGGGACAATCCTTGAGGTATACCCTATCTAATAAAAAAAGAATCATCAAAATCGGTTCATAAATAACGGAGTGAGGGCCAAACATACATACAGAAACGCTAAACGTGCCCACAATTTTCGAGGTTTTCTCTCAATTTTGTCAGGATTCCATAGTCAGATCCTGATTTCCTTGACATGGGACCACCCTTGAGGTGTACCCTATCTAACAAAAAAAGAATAATCAAAATCGGTTCATAAATGACGGAGTGAGGGCTGAACATACACAAAAAAAAAAAGAAAAAAAACATATATACGGTCGAATTGAGAACCTCCTCCTTTTTTTTCGTCGGTTAAAAAAGCAGTGGTGGCCCAGCGGTAACGGCCGCGACT
Source organism: Polia nebulosa (assembly GCA_951329385.1). Classification (NCBI taxonomy): domain Eukaryota; kingdom Metazoa; phylum Arthropoda; class Insecta; order Lepidoptera; family Noctuidae; genus Polia; species Polia nebulosa. Next base: position 13,933,980 of record OX589614.1, on the reverse strand, counting down.
TACAACTTATGGGTCATGAGTTCAAACCCAGGTAGGCTCTTTACTTTGTGTAAATTATTTCATCATCATTGCTCTCACGGCATGTAATAGAACAAGAATTCGAAGACATATAAGTGATATCCACCAACCCGCATTGGGCCCGTGTGGTGAATTACGGCCTACATCCTCTCACAGAGTGGTAGCCTGTGCCTCAGCAGTGGGGACATTTAAAAGCCTGAGGATGAAGGCCAAAAAGGCTCCAATCTCAGCACATACTGCGATATTTAAAAAAAAAAAAACATGCCATTCTGATAAGGGCTGTGATGCCTCGGAAGCACTCACGGAACATCGAATATAATAAAACATATCATATATATCGAGGCCAGATCTTAGAATTGATCACTTCATGATGTGACCGACCATTTCATGATATAGCCGGTTAGAACTGGCCAAAATAATCTGAGTACTAAAATAAGTTTAAACGTCAACATTTGATGAAATGTCAATCCACGTTTGGCTATATCATAAATGTAGGGTGTCTGTCGCCGAGCAGTGGGTAGCTCGCCGTCCGATCAGCACCAGGCCCGTGAGTCGACGGCGTGTAGTGTTCCACGCGCGCCTCATAGAGTTTAGTGTCAGCCACCACTGACGGGGCCCATCGTGGCCGGTGCCTGCATGCCTAGTGGTAGCGGATAAATTCTGTAAATGAGTTACCGCACCCCTGGGCACTCAGGCAGGGAAGGAACAGGGGTGGGTTTAGTCAGTAAGAGTCTGACACGCCCTCCCGCTCCACCCAGAGCAGGAGAAGTCATTGGATGATTTCCCACCCCCTTCCTTCTTTCCGCCAAAAATAAATAAAAAAGGCCCCCATATATGTATATACAGGGTGTAAGGTACATGAACGCACATACGTGTACTAGTGATTCAGTACATGATTCTGGACCCCCTAGCGTTAGAATTTTTCGTCGGCCTTATGCTAAATTTTGAAAAAAAAAATTTTTTTCACTTTAAGCTGTATACAATCGTTATATACCTCAAAGACATTTTAAATGAAAAAATTGAAAAAGGCCCTGGTCCAGGCCATGGTACGGAGCGAGGGGGAATGGAAAGCAGTCTCCTCCTTCTGCGAAGCAGTAATGCTCGCGAAGGAGGAGGCGGAACGGGTTAGGGAGAGGCTGCAACGACAGCCTCACCCTAACGCCCTCAGCAGCAGCCGCCGCAGGAGACGCCAGGGGCTTCCGACGCCGCGAGACGATCTCCGGCCACCGTAGACCCGGGCCTGCGGACGGCGAGTAATGGGTAGCTCGCCGACTGATCAGCACCAGGCCCGAGAGTCGACGGCGCGTAGTGTTCCACGCGCGCCTCAAAGAGTTGTCAGCAAAAAGGACGGGGTCCGTCATGGCCGATGCCTGCCCGGGGGTTGAGGATAAATTCGAAAGAGTTGCCTCGCCCCTGGGCATTCAGGGCAGGGAGGAACAGAGGTGGGTTTTAGTCAGTAAGAGTCTGACACGCCCTCCCGCTCCACCTAGAGCCGGAGAAGTCATTGGATGATTTCCTACCCCACAAAAAAAAGGGGGTTTCGGGGGCAATAAATCGATCTAGCTAGGTTTCGTGTTTAAAAAACGTCGTTTTGTCCAAAAAAACCTGAGCTAAGCTCGGTCATCCAGGTACAGATAAATTAACATAAGACATACATTCACTAATCACCAATTAGACTTCAAACACTAATTACTGTAGGTAATTAAAACAGATGAGTTTTCCGCGTCTCTAACTACTTCTTTGTATTTTATATTTGTTTTATTAGTTCTTCGTGAAAACTATGTATTTACACAATATATAACTACCTTACTTACATAGTATTAGTATGTAGCTGGGAACGTCATATGTCTGTTCTAAATATAACATATTTCGTAATCTCCAAAAATCCTTCGTTCGGCAGGTCATATTGAAATAACCTCTCTCCTCTCTCTGTGGTCAGTCCCTCATGTCTGTGGATCGTGGTCAGCATCAGGGTTGCATCTCCCGGGCCTGCGGACGGCGAGTAATGGGTAGCTCGCCGTCCGGTCAGCACCAGGCCCGAGAGTCGACGGCGCGTAGTGTTCCACGCGCGCCTCAAAGAGTTGTCAGCAATAGGGACGGGGCCGTCATGGCCGATGCCTGCCCGGGGGTTGAGGATAAATTCGAAACAGAGTTATCTCGCCCCTGGGCACTCAAAGGCAGGAAGGAACAGGGGTGGGTTTTAGTCAGTAAGAGTCTGACACGCCCTCCCGCTCCACCCAGAGCGGGAGAAGTCATTGGATGATTTCCAACCCCACAAAAAAAAAAATCAGGATTGCATCTGGAGCCTATGGTTTGCCTGAACCGGTTTCTGTCCAGCGCGTCTTTTATGACCGTAGGTACCTATATAGAATTTGGAGGACGACGAGTTTTTTACTAGATCGGTCCATCTTGTTGGTCTTTTGCCTTCGGTTTTCCCAACCACAATCATCTTTTTGAAATTACCTACTTAAAGAGGAAAGATTTTTTTGATTTTTTGTTTGTACCTAATAAGCTCCCAAACAACTGGATCGGTTTTAACCATTTTTTTTTTCACCAATAGAAAGCTAAAGTATCAGCGAGTAACATAGGCTTTCTTCCCGGGAAAAATAACAGTCTCCGCGGGATAGGTCACGGGAGCGAAGCCGCGGGCAAAGTGCTAGTTTTTATTAAGATCATTTAAAAGTATACCTAGATATTTTTTAACCGATTTCGCAAAAAAGGAGGAGGTTCTATGTTCGACTGTATGCATGTTTTTTTTTATGTATGTCCACTGATTTCTCTGTGAGTTGTGGACCGATTTTCAAAATTCTTTTTTTATCCGAAAGAGTATACTCCAGGGGTGGTCCCTTATAAATCTTATCTAAATTGCTTTAGCGCTTTTTGAAAAAATTGACTAAAACAAAAAATGTGTATACGTAGATGACGGTTTGGTCTCTTACAATTACGAGTTACATGTTCAAATTCCATGTTCCATGTTATTGGGGTTATCAATTCGGACGTAACTTTAATATTTAGTTTTAGTTCTGGGTTATAAAAACTAAAAAGTGAAAAATAAAACCTTTTTACAAAAAATACAACCGACTTCCAAAAATGAAAATAAACTTAAAATTGAAAAATTACTCTAATTTCGGCAGTCGGTGTTTGTATTTTATTTATTTATTCGTTAATTGAAACCAAAAAGTTTTTTATCCTACATAATTTTTTTTTGGGAGAAGCCCGCCACACTATTCCCAAATCACTGTAACTTCTGTAGGTAAACCAAAATCAACAACAGTGGCGACCACCAGAAAAAAAGCCGAGACAACGAAGCTCAACGAGTCCTAGGGAAACGATTAAACTGTCTTGGGTCCCGCAACGAAATTAATCAGAAAAGACAGCGGAGGATTAAGAAAAACATAATTTCCACTTCCCTCCTAATCAAGCGGGAGACAGAACAAAGCTAGGCCATTAGGCACAAAGGGGGTATTTACAACTGGGGTACTCCCAGTTGCCAAGCACCACTGGTTAAAAACACTAATATTAATGGGCTAGCTCGCAATTTTAGGAAATTATGAGCTGTTACACTTGATTCCATAGGTATGGAAATTCGTTCTAGTTTCCACAAGGTCCGTGTAATAGACAACTCCAGATCGTTAAAGGCTTGCCATTAGAAAGCCTTCAGGGAGTTTTTTTGCCAGCACCCCAACCAAAAAGTTTCAATCTTAAACACACAATGCATTTTATGCTTTTTAGGCTTTTGTACCCGAAGAAAATGTTTATTGTGAGCGTGACTAAAATGGCTAGTTTAATTTTAGAGTTGTTGATTGTTGTTTGTTGTGGTTGTTGTTGTTGTTGTCCATCTGTCCGCCAGCCAAACGATTAGAGCTACCGTCTTCAAATTTTCACAGTATAAGTATTTTGTTGACCCAAAGCAATACAAATAGTCAAAAATACTTTGGTACGGAACCCTAAATGATGTGCGAAGTCCTACACGTACTTGGCCGTTTTTTTTTTTTTCATTATGGCGACAGTAATACTTTTCAAGAAGTTTTTCTAGACATAGGTATATATGAAACAATGGCTTATGAATTTTCTTAAAAATCCCTTGAATTGTCGTTATAGAAAGTCTGTTGTGCAATAGGGATCTATCCCTTCAACAATGTGTTTATTCAAAATCAAAAAGAACCAGAAAGGGATTCATGAACAAGCTGAACGACAAATAGACTCGGTATAAATACGTTCTTCAATCTGAAAACTAACAGAAAATTACCTCAATGACGTACCGATCTGCATTTGAAAAAGACCACATCAATTCTTAACTTGTTTACCGTAAACCATCACGCGATTCACTCGCTCCGTATAAAAGAGGTTCCATTGAAAACACACATTTCATTTGGCATTACAGCCTTTTTGACGAGTGCATGTGCGACGCGTTTTATAAAAAAACTTGTGTCATTTTTCTGTCTGTGCAAAAATCGGTCACATACAGTCAAAGAAAATAATAATAACAACAATATTAAAAATTTAAAATGGATTTATTTAAGGCGTGCCCATAATGAATTTGTACATTTACTTAATTTCTCTAATAATTTGTCTTGTGGCTTTAGAATGTTTTAGACTAGCATTAAAACCAATACAAAATTAGCAACAATGCTGCACCAATATTAAAATGTTGTGATCTGTCAGTTTTCCCGCGTAAACCGAAAAAATACAGATAACATAAAAGCAAAAATCCCGTGGAAAAAAAAGGCAAATAAAAATGGAATCGAATTGGACAATATATCCACACATGGGATTGCGGTCCCCAAACCTGACGAACACGACGGTAAACCTTCAGGAGAGCTTCGAAATAGATCTAGAAGACACCAACTGGATCCTGACTTCATCGTTCATCATTTTCACCATGCAAACAGGTATTTATAGAATTAACTAGCGAACTAGCGGTCAGCCCCGTCTCCGCACGAGTATAAATTATAACACAATCCTTCTTCGTGTATCGCTGTTTTGGTGAAAATCATAATATCAAAATCCGGTGCGTGGCTAAGTATGTCAGCGGAGAAACATACAGAGATAGGCAGTGACTTTGTTTTATATTCTTGAAATAAAATCCTGTCTCGTCTCTACTGCCTTGTTTTTAGGGTTTCATAGTCAACAAGGAACCCTTATACTTTCGCCATGTCCGTCCGTCCGTCCACAGCTTAGATCAGAGACTCTTAGTACTAGAAAGCTATAATATGGCATGGATATACATATTAATCACGCCGACAAAGTGGTACAATAAAATCATGAAAAAAAAATTTAAGGTACCTCCTGTACAAGTAAAGTGGGGTTTTTTTTATATTATCTCGTCTATCCCACGGTGTGGGGTATCGTTTAATAGGCAATTCAAAAATATTACGGGTCTGTGAAAGCCATTTTTAGATTCAGAGATCCGTTTGCGTAAAATTAAGCTTTAAATTGCTAATATTTGTTAGAGTCAAGTGCCCCCCCGCCCCCCCGCCAGTTAAATGGTTGCTTTTGGATATGTAAAAAAAATCACGGCAGTAGTACGAGTATATATAACGAAATTAAAAGGAAAACTATCACGGCTAAGTTAGCTCTGTTAGTTTTAGAGTAATAGTCGCCCAACTTATAATATGTTTCTAGTTGTTATATTTCGTTCAAAATACAAAAAAAAAATACTTAGGGTTACGGTCTACGGAACCCTACCTTGCGCGTGGCCCGACACGCACATGGCCGGTTTTTGGTTCTTTATAAGTGGTTGACTGTTGAACATAAGGTTTTAGGTTCAATTCCCAGGTCAGTCAGTGTTAGATAGCTAAGAGGCCTAGCCTGTTGGATTCTTTCGAAAGGAATGTCCCAGTAGTACCTAGGTAGCATCCTTTATTTGAGTGTGAGAGATCATGAAATGACTTCTCCAGCTCCTGATGGAGCGGGAGGGCGTGTCAGACTGTTACTGACTAAAACCCACCCTTGTTCCTTCAGTTGCCTGTGGGGCGTGGTGACTCTCTTTCGAATTTATCCACGACCCCTAGGCAGGCATCTACCTCGGCAGGCCCCGTCAATTGTTGCTGACATCTCTTTGAGGCGCGCGTGGAACAGTATGCAGCGTCGACTCTCAGAGCGGTTGCGCACTACGTCCGATACTTATCCGTCAAAATAAAGATCTATAGAAAACTCGGACCGAACTCGGATCGGTAGTGCGTAACCTACCATACAAATTGTTGTACGACCACGCCGGATCGTATTTTTAACCGACTTCGAAAAAGGAGGAGGTTATCAATTCGGATGTTTGTATTTTTTTTTTTTTTTTTATGTATGTTCGGGCATAACTCCGTCATATGTTGACGGATTTGTAAAATTCTTTTTTTGTTCGAAAGGGGTTTATTCCGAAATGGTCCCATTTAAATTTCAAAAAGATCTGATGATGGGTTTCGGAGACAGACAACGGAACTCTTCAAAAATTGACAGCAAATCAACCGCGATTGCTGCGATCGTATGTCTATGAATTGTTAACACAGTTTAATGGGGAACCACAACTAAAAAGTCAAAAATAAAAAACTTTTTTACAAAAAAATAGAACCGACTTCCAAAAAAAGTGCAAAATAACTTTAATTTCGGAAGTCGGTGTCAAAAAACAAAGACACAAAACAGGAACACCGACTTCCGAAATTAAAGTTATTTTGCACTTTTTTTGGAAGTCGGTTCTATTTTTTTGTAAAAAAGTTTTTTCACGGATAAGTATCGGACGTAGTGCGCAACCGCTCTCAGACCAGCAGGCGTACTCGCTAACTCAGTAGACATCAATTTGATAGGCAATTTGCAGTACATTGCTGCTTTGACGTATAGGAAAACCGTAGTGCCTATTGTAATCGATGTCCACCGAGTAATGTACTACATAATGCCTATCAAATTGATGTAAACTGAGTTAGCGAATACACCTGCTGGTCCTTATCGAACGGCGACCTACCCATTAGGTACCTACCTACTCGCCGTCCGCAAGGCCGCGCCTACAGTGACCAGTAGGTAGCAACCTGGATTCAGGATTTGTGCCTGATTGATGACAATAGCCTTACAGGACTCCCAACAATGCATTTTCATAGAAATTTATCTAGATGGAAAATAATATACGTAAAACTATTTCTATGAAAATTGCTGTCACCTCGTTGTCGTATTTCCGCGTCGCGTCTAGCTGTAGGATATGCGCTAACGCCTTTTATACTATTGATTTAAATACATAGATACAACCTGAGGGTTTTTAAGGCCCTTCTCGCGGTCCAGTGGCGCCCTCATTGAATAAAAAATCGTAGCATAGCACAGAAAATAAATATTAAAAAATCCAACTTCACGTTTGTTACAAAGAGGATAAAGAATTTTTACGTTGTTAAAACTGGTCTCAAAATGTTTCGTATCCAAAGTAGTAGGCAAAAGTGTCAGAAACGGCCGTTTTTGGCACTTTTGCCTACTACTTTGGATACGAAACATTTTGAGACCAGTTTTAACGTACGATTTTTTATTCAATGAGGGCGCCACTGGACCGCGAGAAGGGCCTTAAGACAAGAGTGAATGCCTACTTCTAGGCGAGCGTGCTACATCGTCAACGACATCATCGCTTACCATCAGGTGAGATAGTGGTCAAGCGTGAGCCAATCAAAGTTGAAAAACCATAGATACAGCACACCAATTTTTTTTTTTTTTATGCTTGTCCTTTGCTTCTACCTCTTCATGATTATAAAGTCCCCACAAAGTGCATTAACTAACTGTAGTTACTCTACTTATAACTACTCATTAGTCGGTAGGAAGTTATTTTCAAGTAACAATAAATTACTGGGAAGTGGGAATTGAATGATTAATGTAGATCAGCCCGCCCCTTCTTTTACAAAGAAACAATCAGTGTTTTGTGGTCTATTGGGGTTAGGGTTGCCAACCGTAATATAATATATAGTGTTGTACTATGTTTCGTACCTGCATACTATAGGTACAGGGTGTAATGGAAAGGTGTGGTCATATTCTAAGATCCGGTTCTGCCCATGGAAATAGACAAATTTGTCTAAGAAAAAATAGAAAATTCTCAAAAAAGAAATTGGACTTTCCTTACAAAGTTATCATCAGTTGATTAATATTTGTATGGGAGCTAAAAATTTTTTTTTGAAATTCCTTAGGTTTTCTTGAAGAAAGTTGTTCATATTGATGAGCAGATACAGTTCTTAAAATATGACCACACCTTTCCGTTACACCCTGTATACTGTTGAACAAATATAAAGTATATACGCTAAAATACTATATTTTCAACACCGAAATCTAACAAATAAATAATTAGTTTAAAAAAAAATATGAACGCGCTTTTCCATTAACTTTTGACTTGCCATGTCATAAGTAGTGCGTTCCGAACTTGTCCAAAATGTCATATTGACAACGTCAAGTCTTATAAAAATAAGACAATAATATCTTTGTATTATAATTGAACTAAAATAACTACCATCAGAATGCATAAAAATGAAAAGTTTTTAGCAGTCGGGTTTTTTGAAATTATCTTTTTTTTTTCCTACAATACTAAATTTTTTTGAAGTGTACTATATTTTTATAGCTTATTTTGAAAACTACTATATTTCGTCGAAGAAATGTTGGCAACCATACTTAGGATAATGGTCTCTTGGTATCTTGGGGTCAAAAATCGACATTCTGTAATAATCGATTGTTGCTAGAAATTGTTCCTTGATCTCATGGTCGCTAGTTCGACTGTTGTGCGTGAGGTCCAGGGTACGATTCCCGGGTCGGGCAAAAAGAGATATTAGGTAGCAGCCCGGAGTTCGTTTTGTGGTTTGACACTCTTGTGCCTCGGAAAGCACGTAAAGCCGTTGGTACTGGAGGCGATCGGCGGCAACGACCTCTCACGCCCGGCCCTGGTCCAGGCCGTGGTACGGAGCGAGAGGGAATGGGAAGCAGTCTCCTCCTTCTCGCGAAGGAGGAGGCGGAACGGGTGAGAGAGAGGCAACAACAACAGACTCGCCTTCACATCCTCAGCAGCAGCTGCCGCAGGAGACGTCCTGGGCGGAGGACGTCGCGAGACGTTCTCCGGCCACCGTAGACCCGGGCCTGCGGACGGCGAGTAATGGGTAACTCGCCGTCCGATCAGCACCAGGCCCGAGAGTCGACGGCGCGTAGTGTTCCACGCGCGCCTCAAATAGTTGTCAGCAATCATGACGGGGCCCGTCATGGCCGATGCCTGCCCAAGGGTTGAGGATAAATTCGAAAGAGTTACCTCGCCCCTGGGCATCCAGGGCAGGGAAGGAACAAGGGTGGGTTTTAGTCAGTAAGAGTCTGACACGCCCTTCCACTCCACCCTAGAGCGGGAGATGTCTTTGGATGATTTCCCACCCCACAAAAAAAAAACCCGTTGGCACTGCGCCTGATATCTCCCCGGATTGCCGTCACATTGGACTATGAGAGATTTTTTTTTTATTACTTTTAAACACAATATTCTTGGTTTTTACAATTTTACTCGCCAAACTTTCTAGTTTGATGGCGAGAAGCGCTTGATACATACAAATAATAAATATAGTAAAAACTAACCTTTATAGCACTATCCACCATGCACTATTTCACTGAAGGATCGGCCACACCACCACGGACAGATCGCGGACGAGCCGCGAACACCGGACACTGACATATTGTAAGTACGTATCCGTCTTTAGGTGTCCGTGTCCGGAGCCGTTTTGCGTGGATGTGACGCATATTTTCCCCCAGCTTTTCTTTTTAACCGACTTCGAAAAAGGAGGAGGTTATCAATTCGGATGTTTGTATTTTTTTTATTTTTTTTTATTTTTTATTTATTTATTTATGCACACACAAAAACAATTACAAGAGAAAAATGAACATATACAGATAGAAGAGCACAAAGGTGCTGCTTATTTCAAAAGAAATTTCTTCCAGCAGACCTGCGACTGGAAAATTGGTTGAGAAATGTAGACACAGTGTGTATAAATAGATATAGAAATATAAAATACACTAGAATACATAAATAATTCATACATAAAATATACCTAACTTTACAATAAACCAAAGTACATAATTAAATATAAAATAAATATCAATAATAAATATAATCACGGAATGGTGGAGAGGTAATGCTCTTTGACTAGTTTCTTGAATTGGTAGACAGTTTTAGAATCACGGATATTAGGCGGAAGTGAGTTCCACAATCGTACCGCATGAACAGAAAAGGAGTGGGAATAGAAATGGGTTTTATGGGATGGGAAATTGAGATGATGCTTAAGGCGGGATCTACAAGGGGCGTCGGCAGGGCGAGTGAACGAAAAACGATCACGCAGGTAGCCAGGATATTTAGGATTACAAAGGATGTTATACAGGAGACATAATATCCGAGTGTTCCTGCGAAGACGGATAGGGAGCCACTTGAGATCCTTGCGAAACTGAGAAACATGGTCGAATTTCCGTAGACCAAAAACAAAACGAATGCACAGGTTTTGCAAACGCTCAAGCTTGTTTAAGAGCTCCTCAGTGGCATCCAGATAGCAGGCATCAGCGTAATCAAAGATCGGCTGAATTAAGGTTTGAGCTAAAGTAATTTTAGTTTTAAAGGGCAAGAAACTTTGCAGGGATTTTAAAGAGTGGAAGGTAAAGTGCACTTTACGACTAACCTCGTTCACTTGAGCTCGCCAAGAAAGGTTGTTGTCAATTAAGACACCGAGATTTTTAGCTAAGTCGGTGTATGCAATGGTTGAGCTGTTAAGGGATAATGGCGTCAATGTGGAAACGTCAAGCGCAGTGCGGTAATACCGACTGCCTATGATCATAGCCTGGGACTTGGAAGGATTAATCTGTAGGCCGTAAGACTTAGCCCATTGATGAATACGCTCCAGGTCATGATTCATGGCATTAACCGCTGAGTCAACGTCAGCAAGCAGGAAATGACGATAAAGCTGCAAATCGTCTGCGTAAAGATGAAAATTAGAAGTGATAACCTTAGTGACAGTATTAATGAAAATAGAGAAAAGAAGAGGAGAGAGAACGCCACCCTGAGGAACACCAGCAGTGAGATCGCACCAATTAGAGAAAATCTCGTCAAGGCGAACACACTGAGAGCGACCCCGAAGGTAAGAGTCAAACCAGGATAAGGCAGAGGAAGACAAGTTAATAGAACGAAGGACTTCAAGCAGTATGTCGAAATCCACTGAGTTAAACGCACAACTGAAATCAAGTAGAACTAATAAAGTAAGAGATTTATTGTCCATAGCCCAGCGGATGTCGTCAGTGACTTTCAAAAGTGCAGTTACAGTGCTGTGACCAGCACGAAAGCCAGATTGTAAAGGGGAAATAAGAGCATTTGACGTTAGGTATCTAGAAATTTGACCATGAACAATGTGTTCAAGAACTTTAGAAAGGAAAGGTAGAATGGAGATGGGTCTGAAATGAGAGAAGGACGAAGGATTGTTTATTTTGGGAAGAGGTATTATGTGTGCCTGTTTCCAGGCTGAAGGAAATGTGCCAGAGAATAAGGAATAATTGAAAATATGAGTGAGAATGGGAAGCAGTTGAGGGAGAACAGGTAATATCATTCTGGAACACAGATTGTCATGGCCCACAGCTGAAGAGGAGATAGCAAGAAGAGATTTTTTAACATCATCTTCAGAGACAGAACTAAGATTAAAAATTGGACAATTCGGTAACGGCAATTTGGAGAGCTCAAGCAAAGTAGAAGTTTTGACACTTTGGTCCAGAGAGACAGGAGGAAGAGAAAAGTGCCTATTAAGAGCACTCAGGTCGATATCTTTACACGTGTTAGTAGGAGATTTGCCGATACCGACTGACTTTAGGAATTTCCAAACAAGTCCTCCCAGGACTTGCGATCTACAAGAGATTCATGAAAATAGCGTCTTTTAGCATCTCGACACAGACGATTGCAGCTGTTACGCAGAGCTTTGAACCGAATAAGATTTGGTTCCGTGGGTCTACGCCTGTACCTACTCTTCGCCTTGTCCTTACAGGCAATAGCACTTTTTATTTCAGAAGTCATCCACGGAGCAGGATTATGCTTAATTTTTATCCGCCGACGCGGAGCATGTTTATCATATAGACTCAGCAGTTTGCAATTGAAGTTGTGCACTTTATCGTCGACACTGGCGCTTTCGCTAACAGAGGTCCAGTCGATATCACCTGCATCACGCATCAACCCCTCCAGATCTAAGCCATTATAATTACGAAGATAGCAGATTTTTTATGTATGTTCGGGCATAACTCCGTCATATATTGACGGATTTGCAAAATTCTTTTTTTGTTCGAAAGGGGTTTATTCCGAAATGGTCCCATTTAAATTTCAAAAAGATCTGATGATGGGTTTCGGAGACAGACAACGGAACTCTTCAAAAATCAACCGCGATTGCTGCTATCTATGAATTGTTAACACAGTTTAATGGGGAGCCACAACTAAAAAGTGAAAAATAAAAAACTTTTTTACAAAAAAATAGAACCGACTTCCAAAAAAAGTGCAAAATAACTTTAATTTCGGAAGTCGGTGTTCCTGTTTTGTGTCTTTGTTTTTTGACACCGACTTCCGAAATTAAAGTTATTTTGCACTTTTTTTGGAAGTCGGTTCTATTTTTTTGTAAAAAAGTTTTCTTTCTTTTTACTTAATGACACTATAAGGAGTGAAGGAATAGAGAGTGTAGTCTTACTGACTAAAACCCACCTGAGTTTCGTCAGTTACCTTTTCCGTTCTAGGTCCGCAGCCCCGTGGCCACATGCCACATCCTACGGTTTGAAATCGATTTAATTCTTCAAGATTACAAATCATTTATCCTCAATGTTGTGTCACCACAATCAAATAAGAATTGCAATATTTTACCAATTAATCGATTCAAAACTGATAAAAACCACAAGTGCAGGGTTTTCCCGATAAAAAGATTAGGTCATGATGACGGAGCGGTCGTCAACCACTAAATCTATACTATAATATTATAAAGAGGAAAGATTTGTATTTTTGTATGTAACGAATAAGCTCCGAAACTACTATAGGCTACTTTTTATCCCGAGAAAAATAACAGTTCCCGCAGGATAGGTCACTGGAGCGAAGCCGCGAACAAAGTGCTAGTCAATAATATGTAATTGGTAAATAAAAATCGGCCAAGTTCGAGTCGGACTCGCGCGTGAAGGATTCCGTGCCATCGTACAAGATTATACAGCATTTAACAAAAACCCTGTCCAATCCAATAAAGGCATATTCCTGGTTTAACATACGTACTAGAAAAAGTTGTAAAAAAAATGTAACTCGTAAAAACCAAAAGTTATAGATTTTTTATTTTTATAAAATATGCGAAATTTAACACTAAATATGGCAAATTTTTATAAGTCGACAACACTCCACCGGCCGGCGAAATCTTTTCATTTTTACCCTGGACTAGCCGCGCTATAGGCACTCTGTCTCGCTCAGGCAGCGTCTTTTAAACGAAAAAGTAGGTGAACTTTGTCGTGCCCTCAGTGTCGTCTTTGATAAGTTCTTATTGTTTTTATAAATGAATTATTTTCATTGGGGAAAAATAATTATCTCGTATCCATTAATGGTTACCAAGTAATACCCTTCAGGATCGGACAGGCTTTTTGTTACATGCTGTATTTTTGTTATGCCTGTTTCCATTACTATAAAATCGAGCAAAAAAAGACAAAAAAGAACACGTTTCTAGTAGAGCAACAACTATAGGCAACAGAAATAAAATACTAATAAAAATAACTATAAGGAACGTGCACGACGAAGACTCTGCTACCTGGTGGCGCAAATCCGAATCATCTAAGGAAACAATTAGAAAATAATCACATTATAGAAGTGAAAAATAACATTTAAGTTTGTGAAAATGTATTGTTGCATTTCGGGATGCTTGAATACTTCAAAAAAAAAAAATAAGTCAAATGGTGCAAAATTCTATTAATTTCCTACGAATGGTACTCACTTCCATGGTTATGTGATGCACAACAAAAAACTTTTTACAAAAAAAATACAACCGACTTCCATAAATAAAACTAAAAAATGCAAAATAACTTTAATTTCGGAAGTCGGTGTTTCTAGTTTGGTTTCTTCGTTATTTGACACCGACTTCCGAAATTAAAGTTATTTTGCATTTTTTAGTTTTATTTATGGAAGTCGGTTGTATTTTTTTTGTAAAAAGTTTTTTATTTTTCACTTTTTAGTTGTTGTACCCCATTCTAAAACTAAATTAATAGTAAAGTTATGCCCGAATTGATAGCCCCAAAAATAGGGAATTTGAACATAGTTGGTGAAATTAGGGTGTTTCAGGGTGAACTGTACAAATCTGTATACCCCTTCAGAGCGTAACAGCGTGATGTAATGTTGTGAAGTGGTGAAAACAATATACAGACATGCGATTGCTGCAATTCTGGAAGGTTTGCTATCATTTATTGAAGAGTTCCATTGTGTATCTCCGAAGTTCGTCACCTAATAAAATGATCTATACCAAATAAAATGGGACTACATGTGAAGCAACAGCTTTCAAATAAAAAAAAAAAATCTTCAAAATCGGTTCACGTAGTGAAAAGTTATGAGGTAACACACATACAAAAAAAAAAATACAGTCGAATTGAGAACCTCCTCCTCTTTTTGAAGTCGGTTAAAAAGTGGATGAATGCAATAAAAAACATGTAAGTTGGAGTTTCAAAAACATTTAGGAATTAGGTACTAATAATACAATTAATGGAATAACTACTATCCCCTCTGCTAAGTTTGCTGGCAACTTTGCATATGGAAAGTACTCCAATGACATTGCTCGGTAACCTGGCTATTTGCCAGAAAAGGCCAACCCAGCCACTTAACAATATTTATGGCAGAAACAATGCAGAATTTTAATGGAATAATTATTGTAAGATAACTTTCTTAATAGGTGTGCTTTGCCAACGAGAGATATCTATATTTTTTGTCTTCATTAAACGTTTTAGAATAAATAAATAGGTAGGTTCACACTATTCTTGACCTGTCTTTGTCAGAGAGTTAGTACACGATATATAAATATTATACAGTTGGTGGCGACTAGATGCCTGCGCCAGGAGGCGCCGCTCTTTTATATTTTACAAGTACAATATATTACTAAAACAAAGGTATAACGTTAATGATTGTCTATTTTTTTTTAACCGACGAGAAACAAAAAATTAGGAGGTTCTAAATTCAACCGTAAATACAGGAAGTAAAAAGACACATCACAGAGCCGTTAACTACGCATACTGTACGTCTAACAAAGTAGTTTTGCGCAAAAATTATTGCTGGGAAACGTTTTTTATTTTATGTACGTAAAATAGAACTATTTTTTATTCCGCGCAATGTAACGCGAACACAGGCAAGTGGAGTTAAACCCCACCCCTTCGCTCTAAGCCACGTAGGTACTTGTCGAATACGTTTGATATTAATTGCGTTTTCGTAACTGCAAATTCGTAATTTCGAAAAAACAACGAAAATTGAGGTAGTGTTTGTTTAGAAAAAAAATTAAGTAATAACACTTAGAATTCATTTCCGTAAAAAAGTAAAAAAAAATTGCAACTTTGACCTTCAATAATTATTTCCAGAACTAGTCGTTTCCCAGGTATGGTCCAGTGGAAAAAAAATGATCCTGGGTAGAATATGTGGCGTATACATATTATATCCGGTTTTTTCGAAAACTATTAAACTACTGATCCGATTTGGATGGGGTTTTCTTTATTCAAATGCATATTTATCAAGGAAGGTTTTAGTATATAATAATACATTAGGATCTGATGAAGGTCTTCTGAGATAGACAGTGGAACTCTTCAATAACTAACAGCAAATGACTCGCGATTGCTGCGATTGTACGTCTATGTATTGTTAGGAACCACAACTAAAAAGTGAAAAATAAAAAACTTTTTTACAAGTAATAATAAAAGTGTCAAAAATCGAAGACACAACTGAATACACCGGCTTCCGAAATTAAAGATATTTTTCACTTTTTTTGTTTTTTTTTGGAATTCGGTTCTAGTTTTTGTAACAAAGTTTTTTTTAAATCAAAAGAATAATCGTGTACCTATTTACCTACACAATCATATGTTAATCCACATAAGTGTATTATTATCTCTATTTAACCTTCCTAATACCTGCCAAACCTGACTAGGCCAAGGTTCGTCTTGTGAAGGAAAGACCACATTATTATATTAATACGATTTTTCCTCTAATAAGTAGAATACATACAATTTGAAGGCAATGCCAGTTTAACACAACGATTATATTATAATTTGCAGCTAAGATCAAAGTCAAAGTCTGAAATAGCTGTTTGGTGTGGTTAACTTGTTTTCTACTATCCTTTAAAGTGTTGTGGCTTAAGGCGCTATTAGCTGCCAACGACCTTGAGTGGTTAGCTTGCGTGTTCTGTGCTGAGTTCACGTAACGCGTTGTATGCCCACTCAGTAATAGAACTCGCCTATCAAGGAGTGCTGTCCGAAATAAGACGAATTATTAATTTATTACACATAAAACAACAAGTATTAAACTAAAACTCTGAGACTAAATTATAAATGATTAAATGATCTTTAAAATGGTGAAGGTTTCATAAAAATATGCTTTATAGTTTTTGCGCGATTCTCATTTTTTTATCCGCGTTAAACATAACTTAACAAATGTGAATCTTTATTTGGAAACTAGATTTACATATTTATAAAATAATTAACTATATCTACACTAAAACCAAAATAAAACCTTACCTAACTACGTACATATATACAAAAACAAAATACGTTCAGGCGTCGAAGTACTCCTCCACATCGCTGTCATCTGGAAACGTGCCCAGAAGACTGGCCGCATTGCCACGCTGGATGGCAATGCTTATTCTCTGAGCAAAGAATGAGCCAGCCCTCTGGTCACGTAAAGTGTCGATCAGTCGGCGAGAAATATCCTTGAAAAGGAGACGCGCACTCGGACCCCATGACCCGAGCGTTTCGACCCCAAACGGCTCAAAACTGTAATTCCCAATAAGGTTACAGTATTTGCGCCGCTTGAGGGCCTCGGCAGCTGCAGCGGCTGCACCGGCACAGCCCGCCGTACTTGGAACATGAGATGGCGCAAGGGTGTCGACACAGGTTGCGTCCCACACCAAAGGCCTACCCACCTTCCACGGCACCAACGTCATGCCATCTGGTCTCTTCCCATCGTCACGTACCAAGCCACTTGGTTCTAATACGGCAGGTACGCCGGCGGTGACAAGAGCTCGACGGATAATATCGTTGATGCTGGCGTGCCGTGCTATGCGGCCTGCACTCCTGCAGCAGGACAAACCATGGTGCCCGAGGCTGTCGACAGCTTCACCGCAGTGGCACCGATGTGGAGCAACACAAGGTGCGCCTAAACGTAAACAGGTTGCGAGCCGAAACGAAGCGTCATCCATCATAGTGCCTATGGTGGATGACGGGAGTGCCTGAAGCCACAAGCCCGACTCCCATTCTCCCACAGCCAGCAGACGTGCACGCTCGGCAGTACTCGATGTCGTAGTTATCAGGTTATTTCGTATAACACTGCAGAGCGGCACATCCCACCGTCTCTGGGAAGACAGGTTGTCGGGCAAATCCGTATTGGGACAAATCATTTTCCAAGCGTTCAACGCATCGGTCAAAAACGGTACCTCAACATTAACCAGTGAGGAAGATAAAATGTTCCTGGTTAATGTATCAGTACTGTGGACCGAGGAGAGGAAAGCCGGTAAACTTATACTTGAAATTTTGCGGACGCCGAGGCCACCCAGACGGATGGGAAGTGTGGCTTGCTGCCATGCTCGGTCGTCCCAGGCCACATTGAGGATCGAAGATAGTGTGTTCCTAATGATTTGATCGACTTTTTCCAAAAGTTGAGGGTGTTTCCAAAGGTGGGAGGAGCGTAGGCTATATGTAAATTTTGGTCCAAAACAACAGTAACGAATGAGCGTAAAAGCCGAATGCATGTTAATTTTAAAAAGTCTTTCCGAGACATCATTAAAATTTTGTATTTTCTGCTCAATGAAAGTTGGAAAGGATTCATCAAAAATTGGGGAGCCTTGGAGGTGAAGAGAATTTCTATCAGTGATTTTAATATTAGGTGCTATTGTGTTAAATTTATCTAAAGTAATCTGTCTGTCAGTGGGTTGGGGGAGGTAAATTTCGCATTTCGAAAGGTTAAGTTGTAGCCAAGCCAGGCCAAGGCCAAGCTAAATTTGGTTTTCAAAAAAGTAAAATCTTTTAGGACTGTATCTACATCACCTCCTAAGGTTCCGTCATCCAAATACCAAACATTAAATTTAGATTTTAGCTGCCGAATGATTGGGTTTATTGCTAAACTAAAAATGACTGGCCCTAGAGGGTCGCCTTGTTGACAGCCAACAGCTGATTCCAAAAGGTCTTCCTTATACAGTAATTTTGAAGGGTGTCTATAACATTGGTAGAGAAAACTGTAAATTTTGGGTATTTCTTTTTGAACTTCTGTCAACAAGGTGTCCCTGTTTACGGAGTTGAAGGCATTCTTAATGTCAACCTTAAGAATGACCTCACCTTCATTGCTGTTGAGGTAGGTAGAAAGAGCGTGTACCGCAGCCTCGCAGCCCCCTCTGGAACCGAAACCCAGCTGTAGGGGCTGGAATTTGCTGGCCAGTGCTTCGCTGTAAAAGGCACAACAAATTTTGGCTGCGATACGTCTGTAGGTAGACCCTACGGCAATGGGACGAATGCCACCATCCTTCTTACGCAGGGCACATAGGTTTGCCCCGTACAAGATATCAATGAC
The DNA here is from genome assembly GCA_951329385.1 of Polia nebulosa. Classification (NCBI taxonomy): domain Eukaryota; kingdom Metazoa; phylum Arthropoda; class Insecta; order Lepidoptera; family Noctuidae; genus Polia; species Polia nebulosa. The sequence goes on along the minus strand of OX589614.1, from coordinate 13,915,208 downwards.
GGCTTCGTTCACATTGCCGGAGAGCATGAGGTTGATGAGGGCCGTCAGCTCCTTCAGAAGGGACTCACCGGCCTCCCCGGCTCCTGCGCACATCAGGTCCTTGAGGTGTTGAGGTGTCAGGCCATCGAGGCCGCCGGCGGAGCCACTCCGGAAGGAGCACACGGCCGCACATACTTGTTGAGCTGTAATTTCGAGGGAGTTGGTTTCTGGGTCGGGGGGGTCGGGGAAGGTGAGATCATCTGCCGGGGCGGGGTGTTTGCTCTCCAGAGCCGAAAGTGTTTCTGGAGAGTACGGCGCAACCACATCACTGCTAAAGATGATCCTAGCTGCACCTCTTATATCACCCTCACCAAGTTTGGACTCCACATGGTGCAATAAGCCTCTTTGGGGGAGGTGTAATGTTGATTTAGATTCGAAAGTCTGGGCCGAAATATTACAATTATCTTTAATTTGAGCTGTTAGTGTTTTTTTAATTGCCAAATTTTTTTGCACATGTAGAATCCTGAACGGGAAGGTGAGTAGTTGCTCCCAAGCACATTGTGAGTTCTCTCGGACTGCGAGGCGGACACAACGTGCTAAGCTTGATGCCACGGAGGGCCTCGCGCCACGAGGAACTCTTTTCAAGACGGGAGTTGATGATTTTAATTTTGCAAGGGTTTTCCAAAAGGGTTGATGGGGTGGATCAGGTGTTAGGGGAGTTGAAACTGTTGAGCATGAAGAAGGTACATTGTGGGGTTTGTGTTTTTTGCCCACATGTACCTTCAAACCTCGTTCACCCTTAAAAAATCGTGCTTGGGAACAGTGAGGGCATCTCACTACGACATCGAGCGATGTGGCAGGTTGACTGGCACTTCGTATGGCATCACAACTGTCGTCATAGTTAGGCATGGAAGTAATATTTTACACTTATTTTCTAATTAAATAACTAAAAAATTAAATAATAGAAAAAACACTTGATATAAACCACTTTAAAATGTCACTTCAAGTCAACACACGAGCGGCACAGTCGCGCTGGCGGGCTGGGGCACCGCGACGCCCATGAGTTCTGGCGGCGGTGCCCTGGCAACCGTGGCTGGGTGACTAGAAGTCTGGCGTCACGTCTTTAGCGTCGCCTCTAGACTGCACTCTGCGGCAGCGCGCTTTATAATGTACGAGTATTCTGAACGGCTAGTAACAGTACCTGTGCATAAACTCGACGTACTCGTAGCTTCTTGCTGAGTATCCCGCCCTTCCTGGGAGGGCAGGATTTTTGGACGATGATGTTTCGCACCTCCTTGTATGTTATAAAAGTCTTTCTGTTCCTCAAATCGCCAGATTAAATTGGTAAAATCAAGTTTCAGTGCAATTTAATTATTTATAATTATTTACAATTACTTAACAAATTAATTACACAATGTTATAAAAATATAATTTCAAATATTCTCAGATCAAATTACAACGGAAATAGTCTAGAATAACATTTTTTTTTTCAAAGAAATAAGACTAATCGTTTAGACGTGATGTTCAATTAAAAACCATTAAAAGTCGTATAACTGCCACACACCCATCTTCAAAATAAAGCATTACTTTTTTTTTAATTGGGGCCCGGGCTAACCCAACCACTGCTTCTTCTAAAAGCCAGAATCAACAGTGGCGACCACTAGAAAAACGCCAAGGCAATGAGCTCGATGAGTCCCGGAGAAACGATTATACTGTCTTGGGTTCCACAATGAAATTAATCAGAAAAGAACAACGGAGAAAAACAGAATTTCCACTATCCTTATCAAGCAGTAGACAGAACAAAGCTAAGCCAATAGGCACAAAGGGACATTTACAACTGGTGTAAGCCCAGTTGCCAAGCACTAGGTGCCAAACAGTAATATTATCATCTGCCTAGCCTTTTCTCAACTATCTCGGTGTCGGCTTCCAGTCTAACCGGATGCAGCTGAATACCAGTATTTTACATGGAGCGACTGCCTAGTAACTGGGTAATACGATACCCCATGGTAAGACTGGTGGTCAGACTTTCGGGCTTCTGACGACCCGTAACGACTGTCAAAGATCCACGATTGACAGCCGGGACCAATGGCACGGAGGAGTCTCGGTATGTAAAAATGGTCACCGAAAGCATAGTCTAACCTGATGGATCAACCCGTGCGGTTTTTAGGTCAGATCAGCTGCATCCGGTTAGACTGGAAGCCGACCCGAAGATAGTTGGCAAAAGTCTAGGCAGATTGACTTGCCAAGGGGTATCGTGTTACCCAGTTACTGGGCTGTGGAGCTCATATAGGCAGTCGCTCCATGTAAAATATTTGTATTCAGCTGCATCTGGTTCTGCAAGCCCAACGAAGTTAGGAAAAGGCTCCGATCTCCGGAGGGGAGTGATGTAGCGACATCTATGATGCTACATACGAACTAGAACAGCAAAATTCCTACATCGCGCAAGCAGAGTTCTCCGCGCGATTTGAACGTATACAACCGCCCGAAATCAAGTATCGGGCAGTTGCCCGGACCAGACACAAACACCCGTCTGGTCGGAGGATCCTCCCTTTTCAATGGAGGTTTGTGGGACTTTACACTCTGTTCTGCATACCTCTAAAGCAGATTGATTTTACATACCTAACTGGAAAAATAGAGAAAGAGCTGTGGTGGCACATTGTTGACTGAAAAGTTGTAGATCGTAGGTTCAAACCCAGGCAGGCGCTTTTTGCGCTTTACTTTGTGTATTTTATTTCATCACCACTGCTCTCAAAATGGGGAAGGAAAATATTGTGAGGAAACCTAGAACCCCTAGAACATAATTTCGAAGACGTGTAACATTCACCAATCCGCACTGCGTGCTGGATTGCGGCCTATTATCTCCTAAAGAGGAGGCCTGACTTCAGTCCCAGCAGTTGGAACATAATAATATTCCTACTGCTGGGACTCAGGCCTCCTAGGACACTAGGGACCAGGGACTACCAGAGACCCAGGCTTTTTTTTATTGGGACAAGCCTGCTACACTACTCCCAAACTACTGTAACTTCTGTAAGCCAGAATTAACAGTGGCGGTCACCAGAAAAAACGCCGAGGCAATGAAACTCGACGAGTCTCAGAGAAATGATTAAATTGTCTGCAACTAAATTAATCAGAAAAGACAGCGGAGGAGTAAGAAAAACATAATTTGCACTTCCCTCCTAATCAAGTGGGAGACAGAACAAAGCTAGGCCATTAGGCACAAAGGGGGTATTTACAACTGGGGTAAGCCCAGTTGCCAAGCACCACTGGTTAAAACACTAATGTTAATGGGTCCTAAAATTGTGAGCTGTTGCACTTGATTCCAATAATAGGTATGGCAAAAACGCTTGAACGCACGGAAATTTGTTCTAGTTTCCACAAGGTCCGTGTAATAGACAATTACAGACATAGGCTCAATACTATCCAACATAATATTGCGCTCAGTTTGCCAAAGAGTACACTCCCATAGGATATAATGTGCGGATTGTTCGTATTCGCAATCAGGTGTAGGATATTGACATAAAGGCGAGGCAACAAGCTTGAAGGGACAGGCTGATTATTTTATGTTGTAACAGACAAATTTTATGTCAATGAATTTATTATTATTATTTATTTTATTTGTTTGTCTTTCTAGGTTTTGGCATGCTGGAGTCAGGATGCGTGTCCATAAAGAATGAAGCTAATATCATGATGAAGAACTTAGCAGACATCTCGCTGGGTGGTAAGTTATATCTAGACAGAAAAGCCCTGGGGGCTTAGACAAAGTAACAATTTAAAAACGATAACGAAGTTAGAAAAGACTAAAATGTATGAGATTGACATAAACCGCGCTAAGTCACGTGGTCAGTCGACTGTCGACATCGTTGTCGCAAGTTGGTAGACAATGTTATAATTCGTAACGAAACCATAAAGAAACGTACAAATGTATGGGATAAACACGATAGCAATTGCGCGATAGCGTAGAGAAGCAGCGCTTTCAGAGTTCGCCTTCGCCTCGATCGTGATCGCCAAAAAAGATAACGAAGGAACGCTAACGCTAGGAAATGTTTATCGATATCTCAGAGACGATGACGAATTTAGATATCGTTTCGCTACGAAGCGATGTTACTTTGTCTACAGGGCCAGAAACAGGAGTTAATCAATATTAACTCGTTTTATACAATATCTATGTATTGTATGAGTGTTAGTATTTTTGATTTCCGCTTTTTGCTTTTTTTAGAATTGTTTGTTTTTCCGTGCTCAAAGCGAATGATAAAACCGAAAAATCTGCTGTTTTGCGGGACGTCCCTCCTAAATCTGGACACCTGGTAATGTAAAGATGGTCACCCAACCATGGACCAACCCCGGCAAGCGTAGCTTAACCTGATGGATCGACCCGTGCGCCTTACTCGTAAGTAGGTACTAAAATGCCAAACTGATGCCTCCCCAGGTCTAACATACTGGATCTTCGGCTACGGCATGTCGTTCGGTGAGGGAACGTACTCCAACCCGTTCATAGGAGTGGGAGACTTTCTCTTGGACCCCCCGGTGGGGGACGCTCTGATGGGACCCGCGTTTGCTTCGTTTTTGTTTCAACTGTCCTTCGCTACCACGGCAACAACGATTGTCAGTGGGGCTATGGCTGAGAGGTACGTTACTAGAAGCTGATCATCATCACTCATCTGTCATCATCATCAATCATCATCATCATCTTTCGACATCATAATTCATAATTATCATTATCATTCATCATCAGTACTTTACAATTATATACGATATACGTCGATGGGAAGTTAAAAAATTCTTCGGAATAAAATTTTGTGACACGCGACGGACAGGCAAACGGATAGACAGACACGTGAGTGACAGCAATAGGGCTCCGTTTGGACCCTTCGGGTACGGAACCCTGAAAATTGAGTCACAAGAATCTCAATTTTCTATTCGGTGTGAGAACAGATCAGTACGAAATCTGACAGTATTAGTTTAGTTAGTTAGCAGCATAGTTGTAAAACGCGAATCGCAGGTGAAGGTAACTTATGTAAGTATGAAACAGGATTTGTATCGAAAGCCACGTATTCTACCCATTATTTGGATCATTTTTTTCCACTAGACCATACCTGGGAATCCACTGGTTCTGGAGATATTGAAGGTCAAAGTCGCAATTTTTTTCCTTTACTTTTTTACGAAAATTACCTGAATTTTCGATTTTTTTTTCGAAATTACTAATATGCAGTTACGAAAACGCAATGAATATCAAACGTATCCGACAAGTACCTACGTGGCTTAGAGCGAAGGGGCGTGGTTTAAATTCACTTGCCTGTGTTCGCGTTACATTGCGCGGAATAAAAAAAAAAAACTTGAGAGGTGTCAAGGGACACCCGGATGGAACGAAGTTCCTTTCGATTAATTAGTGAAGGAATTGTAATATAATTTTATTTTTTTTTAATTTATAATATTTTTTTTATTATTAACTGCGCACACACGCACGCACGTAATAAGTTATACTTCATCATCTCATCTCATCTCACCTCATCTCATCGCAGCTCATCTCATCGCAGCTCAGCTCAGCTCAGCTCAGCTCAGATCTGCTAAGCTCAGATCAGCTAAGCTCAGTTCAGCTCAGCTCAGCTCAGCTCAGCTCGACTCAGCTCAGCTCAGACCAGCTAAGCTCAGCTCAGCTCAGCTCAGCTCAGCTCAGCTCAGCTAAGCTCAGCTAAGCTCAGCTCAGCTCAGCTCAGCTCAGCTCAGCTCAGCTCAATTTAACACACGAAATTGGTTAGATAATGCTTGATCTGCTTGCAAACTTTGTACCTACCCACCAAAAATACAAGAAGTTTTTATTAGATTGTTTTTTCAACACAATCTTTTTGGATGGACAGCCTCATTAGTGTCGTGACAACTTTTCGTAAGAATTTTTTCCGTCTAACCCCCTTTCACAACGCGCGATAAGGAACTTCGTTCCAATAGTTTTATTTTTCATACCTGAGCATAAAAGTCGTTTCCCAGCAACAATTTTTGCGCAAAACTAGTTTGTTAGACGTACAGTATGCGAAGTTAACCCCTCTGTGACATGTGTCTTTTTACACGCTGTATAGCTCACTAAAATATAGGAAATAAATATTGAATTGGCATCGAATCTTTGATTGAAATAAAATAAATTCTACCAACTCCACCAGACTGCTTGAAAAGTGACTTATTTGGGACTTTTAGTCAAACGATTTTTTTAACTTTAATCCCATAGTAAGTCCTTCATATTGTTATTCTTCTCTCCTCAGGTGTAACTTCAAAGCTTACTGCCTGTTCTCCCTGCTCAACACTATCGTTTACTGCGTACCTGCTGGCTGGGTGTGGGGATCCCACGGGTTCCTCAACAAATTAGGGGCTGTGGACATTGCAGGATCAGGGCCTGTGCATCTTATAGGTAAGAGTTGTCAGAGGTAGTCTCTTCAGATACAGTAGGATAGAGTTCTGTGCCAGCTGGCTGGGTGTGGGGATCCCACGGGTTCCTCAACGGGATTGGGGCTGTGGACATCGCAGGCTCGGGGCCTGTGCATCTTATTGGTAAGAGTTGTCAGAGGTAGTCTCTTCAGATACAGTAGGATAGAGTTCAGTGCCAGCTGGCATCCCACGGGTTCCTCAACGGGATTGGGGCTGTGGACATCGCAGGCTCGGGGCCTGTGCATCTTATAGATAAGAGTTGTCAGAGGTAGTCTCTTCAGATACAGTAGGATAGAGTTCTGTGGCAGCTGGCTGCGTGTGGGCATCCCACGGGTTCCTCAACAGGCTTGAGGCCGTGGACATCGCAGGCTCGGGCCTTGTGCATCTTATTGGTACGAAAGCAACCAGAGGTTATACAGAATAGAACGGAAAGGTGTGGTCACATTTTAAGAACAGCGCATCTGCCCATCGATTTGAACAACTTTCTTCAAAAAAAGAAGAGGGAATTCAAAAAAATAAATTTGAGTCCCATATAAATATTGATCAGCTGATGATAACTTTGTATGGAAATTCCAATTTGATTTTTGGGAATTCTCTATTTTTCTTAGAAAAACTTGTTAATTTCCATGGGCAGGACCGGTTCTTAAAACATGACCACGTCTTTCCGTTACACCCGGTATAAAAGCCTCACAAGTATTTCTAGTTATTTAAACTCTTGTATGTTACGGCTCCCTCAAGGGCTAGTTTAAAAGTTGCTGAAAACTACTGGAAATAAAGTCTCTCACAGTTTGTTACACTAAGAAGAAATTAATATTAATCGTAATCTCCTCATTTAAAAAGCGATTTGTTGTTAAAGTTCTCTTTAGCCGGAAAATACAGCAAAATCTTAGTTTTCCTAAAACATAGTTCATTCTAGTCTTACAGGTTGGATTTTGTCTATTTAGGGGCGGTTTCTGAATTTAGCATTTCGAGCAAAGAACGCGTCAAAGTTTAACGTTAACGGTGTCCATAGTTTTGATAAGTTTTCAGTTTTAAAAGAGTTCGACAAATTTTTAAGAAAAACACTGGTAATAACACGTTAAGCAATGTGGAGAATTCTAGAGGCGGATGGAAGAGCTTCGTGACGTCAAAACCAATAAATGACAACAGGACTAGTGAAGCAAACAAAAAATTGACTTAGTCAGATCACAGATGGGGATACTCCAATGAGCCACCGGAGCTAAGTCCCAATCAATGCCTCGCCTCTTATCATGCCCTCTGTGCAACAACACCAGCCACAATACGATTGCGGAGCTACGTCCCAAACAATGCCTCGCCTCTTGTCATGCCCTCTGTGCAACAACACCAGCCACAATGCGATTGCGGAGCTACGTCCCAAACAATGCCTCGCCTCTTGTCATGCCCTCTGTGCAACAACACCAGCCACAATGCGATTGCGGAGCTACGTCCCAAACAATGCCTCGCCTCTTGTCATGCCCTCTGTGCAACAACACCAGCCACAATACGATTGCGGAGCTACGTCCCAAACAATGCCTCGCCTCTTGTCATGCCCTCTGTGCAACAACACCAGCCACAATACGATTGCGGAGCTACGTCCCAAACAATGCCTCGCCTCTTGTCATGCCCTCTGTGCAACAACACCAGCCACAATACGATTGCGGAGCTACGTCCCAAACAATGCCTCGCCTCTTGTCATGCCCTCTGTGCAACAACACCAGCCACAATGCGATTGCGGAGCTACGTCCCAAACAATGCCTCACCTCTCGTCATGCCCTCTGTGCAACAGCACCAGCCGCAATGCGATTGCGGAGCTATGTCCCGAACAATGCCTCACCTCTTGTCATGCCCTCTGTGCAACAACACCTGCAATTTAAAAGACTTTTACGCTGTCGACGTGGCTAAATTTTGGTCAAAAAAAAATTAATAGAAATCGGGGGTAACTGCCCTTAATTGGTATGACATGATGCATTCACAAGAAAAATGCAAAAACTCGTACATCTCAAACCCAAAAACCTCAACATCACTTCCTTTCCCCTAGGTGGAGCATCAGCCTTCGCCTCAGCTCTCATGCTGGGTCCCCGCCTCGGGCGCTACGCTCACGGCATAGCGCCGCTGCCCATGGGGAATCCCGTTAACGCAGTGATGGGGACCTTTGTCTTGTGGTGGGGGTGGCTCGCTTTCAACTCGGGCAGTACTTATGGGGTAAGCTGATTCATTGTTTTTATGGTAAGAACAGTGCGTTTTTCTGACGCACAAATTGGCTCGCAAATGGCCCGATTATACCGAAACAAACTTACCACATGGTCGGCAATATTCGGGAGCAGTCGTGTGCGCGAGACATTAAAAATGCCATGTTATGGTGAATGTTCGAACGACCCTATCTTTTATAACCGACTACGCTAACAGGAGAAGGTTCTATTCGACTGGCCTGTTGGTCTAGTGGTTAGTGACCCTCACTGCTATGCCGGAGGTCGTGGGTTCGATTCCCACCCAGGACAAATGTTTGTGAAATGAGCACGATCATTTGTTCTGTGTCTGGGTGTAATTTATCTATAATATGTATGTATTTAGAAATATATAAGTATGTTTATCAGTTGTCTAGTACCCATAACACAAGCTCTGCTTAGCTTGGGACTAGATGGCGTTGTGTGATAGTTGTGGAATATTATTATTATTCCATTTATTTTATAGTTTAAACATACAATTTACATTTTTAAATATTAAAATATCAAAATATAAAAACATTTAAAAATATAAAAAATAGTATCCCACCGGTATCGGGATAGGGTCCAAGCTACCGGTGGTCAGGGCTCCTGAGAGAGGAACCTCCTAACTATGCGCGCCGTGTCCAGGAGTACTGCCTTCTGGATCAAGCCCTTGATCCAGCTGCCCAACGAGAGCCTCCTTAGGTGTTCGTCGAGGCTCTTGGCTATTAAGCCATTGGCCGTCACGACTATCGGCACAATGACTGCTGTATCCACCTCCCACATGTCGACAACCTCGCGAGCCAGATCAAGATACTTTGTTTTTTTATCTTTCTCAGCCTTCACGAGGTTCTCGTCATGAGGGACAGCTATATCAACAATCATTGTGCGACGCTCTTGTCGATCTATCACCACTATGTCAGGCTTATTGGCAACAATAGTCCTATCAGTGATGATAGATCGATCCCAATACAACGTGATATTGCCATTTTCGAGAACTGGGTCGGGCTCATACCTATAGTACGGTACTTCAGATTCCACAAGATTGTATTTAAGAGCAAGTTGCTGATGGATAATCCTGGCTACAAGGTTGTGTCTATGCAAATAGTCTCCGTTAGCTAGACGAGAACAACCAGAAATAATGTGTCGGATTGATTCCCCGGGTCGGTGGCATGCCCGACAGATGTCAACCGTACCGTCCTTCACAATATATTTCCGGTAGTTATTCGTCATCATAACTTCGTCCATAATCGCACAGACAAAACCTTCGGTTTCCCCGAATAGGTCACCAAAGCGCAGCCAGGATACGGACGCTAAGAGATCTACATCGGGTCCATGTAGGACCCGGTAAAAGCGTCCGTGAAGCTCCTTGCTCTGCCATACTTCCCTGCGGTCATTAGTATCCAGTACTTTAAGTTTGCGCCAGTTCTCGTTTGCCAAGGAGAGCGGGGTGAGGCCCTTGTCCACAGCGACCACATCTCGATGCATACCCACGTCGGTTTCTAGGAAATATTCCCTAAGGCTGCATACCTCGCGGTTGTGTAGGGTCTTAGCATTTAAGAAGCCACGACCCCCACATTTCCGCGGGATATACAGCCTCATCACCGATGATCGTGGGTGATGCATCCGATTTGCGGTCAGCAGTGTGCGGACCCTCCTATCCAGGGCGTCAAGTTCCGTCTGAGTCCATTTGAGTATGCCGAAAGAGTACATCAATACCGGCATGACCCAACCGTTGAAGGCGCGCACCTTGTTCCCGCCTGATAGAAGACTATTTAGTACTTTATTCAGGCGGCCAAAGAAGCGCTCCCCCAACGACTGTTTCACGTCAGCAGCATTGATGCCTAACGCTTCCGACATACCCAAATACTTGTAGGTTTCAGTTGAGCAGAGGGATCTAAGGTGTATGGAATCCGAGAGTTGAGTTCCCACGGATTCCATAATCTCCCCTCGCTTTACATGCATGACTGCACATTTGTCCACACCAAATTCCATCCTGATGGCGCTACTGAAGGTTTCTGTTACCTTCAGTAGCTTCATCAGTTGCAAGTTGTTGGGGGCAAAGAGTTTCAGATCATCCATGTAAAGGAGGTGTGATATGACCTGACCACCTCTTCTCAACCGATAGCCTTGTCCCGAACCCTCCAGTAGTGTACTGAGAGGGTTGAGGGCTAGACAAAACCACAGTGGACTCAGACTGTCGCCCTGGAATATGCCACGCTCGATCCTTATAGGTTCGCTGTTCTCCTGTATCTGCCGACATCCTGGATAGTGAAGGACTGTACTCCACTGCCCCATACACGACATCAGGAAGGTGCGCAGAGTTGCATCAACTTTGTACAACTCCAGCACCCTCATGAGCCATGTATGTGGCACTGAGTCATAGGCCTTCTTGTAATCTATCCAACATGTCGACAGATCTCTTCGAGAACGACGAACCTGTTGGCTAATGGCAATATCGATGAGGAGCAGCTCCTTAGTACCGCGGGACCCATTCCTACATCCATTCTGGGAAGCTGACATGATACGATTTTTATCAATATGGATGTTAATTTTAGCTCTCAGAATGGATGTAAGAACTTTATAGACCGTCGGTAAACACGTGATCGGTCTATAATTCTTAGGTTCCGCAGTACTACCTGATTTATGGAGCAGGTGGGTTATTCCTGTCGTAAGAAACTGGGGCAGCGACCCTGACTCTAAGGCAGACTGGAACTGAGCTGCCAAGCGAGCGTGCGACCTTTGGAACCATTTAATCCAGAAATTGTGCAGCCCGTCCGGCCCTGGAGATTTCCAGTTAGGCAACGGACGGACTGCACGAGCTACATCTTGGGGGCTGATGGTAATTGCCCCCATTTCTGGTATAAGGTCGCACACACGCTCGACCTCTCGAGTCCAATCACCCTCGGTGTGCCTGACAGGCACCGACCAGATGCTGCGCCAGAATGAACTCATAGCGTCATCATCCGGTAAATGCTTATCAGACACACCTTGGTCCGGTCGCTCCCAAGCCCTATAAACCCACCTTTCGTTGCTTTGGAAAGTGCGATTCTGAGTGTACCGCTCCACTCGCCGCTTGTACCGACGAATACGATTTGCCCATGCATAGACCTTCTGCTTCAGGAAGTCAATACGCTCTGTGACGCGGGTCAGATAATCTCGGGAACTAATATCAGTCCCCGAGAACGCCCGCTTATTTATTATTTTATTATTATTATTATTATTATGTTCGACTGCATGTATGTATTTTTTTTACGTATGTCCACCGATTTCTCTGTCAGTTGTGGATCAATTTTCAGAATTTCTTTCTTCTTTTTTTTTCCGAAAGATTATACTCCAGTGGTGGTCCCATATAAATTTTATCGAAATTGCTTTAGCGCTTTTTGAAAAAATCAAGAAAAACTAAAAATGTGTTTACGTAGATGACGTTTTGGTCTCCTCCAATTACGACGAGTATGTTCAAATTCCATGTTCCATGTTATTGGGGTTATCAATTCGGACGTAACCTTAATATTTAGTTTTAGTTCTGGGGTATAACAACCAAAAAGTGGAAAATAAAAAAGCCTTCGCCTCAGCTCTCAAGCTGGGCCCACGTCTCAGGCGCTACGCTCACGGCATAGTACCGCTCCCCATGGGAAACCCCGTCAATGCGCTCATGGGGACCTTTGTCCTTTGGTGGGGGTAGCTGCCTTTCAACTCGGGCTGTTCTTAAGAGATAACACCTTTAAGCCTCTAACACCTTTATTCTAAGTCCTTCTGAAGAAAGTATCCTCTGTTCTCCAGTCCACTCAACTCAGACGCCATGACACCGGGAAAGAACCCTCAGTTAATGTCAATCAGTAAAATAAAAACGCATCAAAGTTCACCAGGTGCATTCACTAACTCAGTTGACATCAATTTGATAAGCACTATGCAGTACATTGCTCGGTGGACATCGATTATAACAGGCACTACGGTTTTTCTATACGTCAAAGCAGGAATGTACGGCAAAGTGCCTATCAAATTGATGTCATCTGAGCGAATACGCCTGCAGGAGTGGTGACTTAGATGTGTTTTTTAACCGACTTTCGAATAAGGAGGAGGTTCTATGTTCGACTGTATGTATGTTTTTTTTTTTTTTTTTTATATGTTCGCCTGTTTCTCCTGCCCTGAAGCAATTTCGATAAAATATATATGGGACCACCTTATAAATTTTATCGAAATTGCTTCAGGGCTTTTTGAGAAACTGAACAAAAACGAAAAATACGTATACCTCGATGACGTTTTGGTGTTCTCCAAATGTTTTAATTCCACGTTCCGTGTTATTGGGGTTTTTAGTTTTGGTGTATAACAACTAAAAAGCGAAAAATAAAAAACATTTTTACAAAAAAAACAACCGACTTCCAAAAAAAAAATACACTAAAAATTGAAAAATAACTTTAATTTTGGAAGTCGGTGTCACATATCGAAGAAATAAAATTAACACCGACTTCCGAAATTAAAGTTATTTTTTAATTTTTAGTGTATTTTTTTTTGGAAGTCGGTTGTTTTTTTTGTAAAAAAGTTTTTTAATGTCCCCACTGCTGGGGCAAAGGCCTACTTTCTGTGAGAGAGTGTGGGCCGCGATCCACCACGCGGGCCCAGTGTGGGTTGGTGGATGTCACATGTCTTCGAATTTTTGGTTCGACGACATGCCGGTTTCCTCACGATGTTTTCCTTCACCGTTTTGAGGGCAGTGGTGATGAAATAATTTACACAAAGTAAAGCGCCTGCCTGAGTTTGAACTCACTACCTACAACTTGTAAGTCGCAGACGTTACCACTACCCGGGCCTGCGGACGGCGAGCAGTGTGCAGCTCGCCGTCCGATCAGCACCAGGCCCGTGAGTCGACGGCGCGTAGTGTTCCACGCGCGCCTCAAAGAGATTAGTGTCAGCCACCACTGACGGGGCCCATCGTGGCCGGTGCCTGCATGCCTAGTGGTAGCGGATAAATTCTGAAAATGAGTTACCGCACCCCTGGGCACTCAGGCGGGGAAGGAACAGGGGTGGGTTTTAGTCAGTAAGAGTCTGACACACCCTCCCGCTCCACCCAGAGCGGGAGAAGTCATTGGATGATTTCCCACCCACCCAAAAAAAAAAGAAAAAGACGTTACCACTACCCGGGCCTGCGGACGGCGAGCAGTGGGTAGCTCGCCGTCCGATCAGCGCCAAGCCTCTCGCTTTGACGACACGGTTGGCGCAGTAGTTGAGCGTTCGGCTGCTGCGCTGCGTGTCGCGGGTTCGATCCCCGCACGGAACAAATATTTGTATGACCTACAGATAGTTGTTCCGGGTCTGGGTGTCTTGTGTATGTGAGTATACATGTTTGTGAACGCACCCACGATACAGGAGTAATTCCTAGTGTGGGGGACGTTTTTTTTTTTTTTTTTTAAAAAAAACTAACTAGGCCACCACTACTCTATCAATGTCACATCCCTAAGTACAACCATAAAAACGTTACTAAGTACCCCACAGCATACACAATGAGCACAATACCGCATTCAAAGTACTCATCGATCAATTAGTTGGACAAGTGGACATGCTACTTAAATGACTGGTGATTTATATAATTTGATCAAATGCACAGTTTACCGACAATCGTCTAAATGACGGGTGTACGTGATTCGCATCGTACAGAGAATAGATTTCAATGTTTGTTAGTGTGGTGACAGACGAGTCAGGCCGACCTAGATTCTAGAATCGAAACTAAATAAAAAATATTATATACTGGCAAAATGTTTTGTATTTAATAGTAGGTACATATGACACTGAAACTCTTTAACTTATAAGGGAGTGACGAAAATACGAGTGCAATTGGGACTGACGACTTTCCAGTTGCTGGTCCGCACACAGCCAGGGTAATACCGACCACCACCTGTCTTGTTCTTATTTATACCTATTACTTAGGTACTTATAATTATGTAGACAAGTCTATTTATTGGATACAATAGGGAATATGTTTTTTTTTCAATCCTAACCGGTTTATTGATAAATATGCAAAGATGTAATATTAACACAGTAAAATTAGAATCAAAATTGTTCGAAAAACAAACGACATGTAACATTTTATCATGATAAACAAATATATCTGTCCCTCTCTCGAAATTTTTAAACATTCTTTTATACCGGCTATCTCAAATTAAATGTGCTCGGTTGGGTTATATTGTTTTATCACAGAGATGCCGTGGCCACCTTTCAGCTTTATCATCAGACACTGGATATTGTCTAGGCGTAAAATGCTTCTCAAGACAAATCAATCAAGCCCAGACTCGATGGGTTTATCTTGTTTAGTTCAGACATTCCTATGTCCATCTTCCGGTACCATATCATTGTATTGTCACCGAAGATACATGTTACACCAAATTTGAGTCCAATCGGACATTGGCAAGTGAGTCTAATTTAAGTTGCAAACTTCCACCTTTTTTTTTGGCGGTGTGGGAATCATCCAATGACTCTTACTGACTAAAACCCACCCCTGTTCCTTCCCTGCCTGAGTGCCCAGGGTTGCTTTAACTCTGTTAAGAATTTATCCGCTACCCCTAGGCATAATATTCCACCCTAACAAACATAGTTAGTTACATACATACATACATTGCATGGTAAATAAAAGCTTGTAAGTTAATAAGTGTTATATTTAGTAAATAAAAAAATTACAAGAATACGAAATAACCTTGTCAGTAGTCAGTAAGAAGCACCACACCTTGGCCAGTTTTAGTCTCATTTAACTGTACGATTATTATGACACTTATGCAAATTCTTTCTCAATATTCCATAATTAAAATAAATGACCTTAATTATTACTCAAAATAACGTCAATACAGGGGCATAACATTTCCGACCAACAAAAAGCCTAAGAAAAACAAAGTGTAGAGGCGTGTCTTTGGCTGTCCCGTGTACACAACTCTAACATTTGTCATTCTAGCCATTATTTATACTAATTGATTGTTTGCCTGCTCGACCTTGAGATACACATTTTAAAGGAGTTCAGTGAATTACTTTGCGGTTAAAAGAAGACTTTTTTATAAATTCTTTGTGTCATTTAAGATCAGGTGGAACTGATACGTGACAATTTTTTTTTTTACTACCATCCAAGTGGCGCCTTCATTGAATAAAAAATGGTAGCATAGCATAGAAAATCCAACGTCACGCTTGTTACAAAGAGGATAAAGTATTTTTACGTTGTTAAAACAAGCAAAAGTACCAAAAACCGCCGTTTCTGACACTTTTGCCTACTACTTTGGATACTAAACATTCTGAGACCTGTTTTAACAACGTAAAAATACTTTATCCTCTTTGTAACAGACGTGACGTTGGATTCTTTAATATTTATTTTCTATGCTATGCTACGATTTTTTATTCAATGAGGGCGCCACTTGGCCGCCAGTTTTTTGACAGTTTAAGCTAGAGGAGGCCGGTGTTTTCTAGCTGACTACCCTGAGAAACACCTAAACAAACTCAGAGGTCAAAGTCTCTTTTAATGTCCATACAATATCTACTGGTTAAATCATACGAGAACCATGAACATTAACGTCTCAGATGAGTTTTTGAGGAAAGCAACACGCAGATTTGAGTGGACCTGTCAAGACAGTGCAAGCATTTGCCGACTCAAAACTTTGAGGAGCTCAACGAACCGACGAACAATACCAAAGTAATGACATTTGGGTAGGCCGCAAAAGTAGTTCTCACATTCACAATATGCTGAGGACCATGCAGATTAGTGTATATAATGGTTTTTTGATGAAAGAACAAACCGAAACAAACTCAGAGGTCAAAGTCTCTTTTAAAGTGTTCAAATCCATACAATATGTACTGGTCAAATCATATGAGAACCATGTACGTTTATGTCTGGAATGAGCTTTTGAGCAAAGCAACACGCAAATTCGAGTGGACCTGTCCGGACAGTGCAAGCATTTATCAGTTATCGTGAAGCTCAACTCAGAACTTTGAGGAGCTCAACCAACCGACGAACAATACCAAAGTAAGGACATTTAGGTAGGCCGCAAAAGTACACAAACTGCCAGACAATCATGAAATCTACGTGAATATAACGACATACTTAGTTCTCGCATTCACATTATGCTATATGAGGACGATGCAGCTGAGGTCTTTTGAAGAAATAACATAACTTAACATACCTAACTTTTTTTTTAATCTTCCGATTTTCACCCCAAAAGTGACCCCCGCTACCTCATTATCATTCTCCTGCCCTTATCCCAATATATTTGGGGTCGGCGCAACATGCTACCTATATATTCCAAATTTATTTATTTACGTTACACTTTCGTATTTGGGTCACAGATATTAATGTGTGTACCAAATTTCAATTTAATCGGTCTAGTATTAGATTCGGAGCAAATTGACTGTGACAGACGGACAGACAGACAGACACACGAGAGATTCTATAAGGGTTCCGTTTTTCATTTGGACTTTCTCTTCAGGTCGAGCGAATTGATATTGTTTTTCTAACAGGAGTGTCTCATATGGTAGTCCGGAGTCTTAGTTTGCGCCTAGAAATTGAATACGGGAATAACCCAACGATTCAAACACTAAGACTAGGTACCATTTTTAGGGTTCCGTACTCAAAGGGTAAAACGGGACCCTATTACTAAGGCTGTCCGTCCGTCTGTCACCAGGCTTTGTCTCATGAACCGTGATAGTTAGACAGTTGAAATTTTCACAGATGATGTATTTCTGTTGCCGCTACACCAAAAAATACTAAAAAATAGAATAAAATAAATATTTAAGAGGGCTACCATACAACAAACGTGATTTTGTTGCCGTTTTTATAGATAACTAGCTGCGCCCCGCGGTTTTAACCACCTAGACCGGAATAAAAATGTAGCCTATATGTTAATCTAGGCTATAAGCTATCTACATACCGAATTTCATTCAAATCGATTCAGACGTTTGAGCGTGAAGAAGTAACAAACATACACACTCACAAACTTTCACATTTATAATATTAGTAGGATAGTACGGAACCCTTCATGTGCAAGTCCGACTCGCACTTGGCCGTTTTTTTTTTCTAGCCTCAATTTTTGTTTACAGTGTGACTATATTTCGGGCAGAGCTTGCTTGTTTCATGATTTTCAGTTCTTATACAATTAATTCACATTAATAGTTAAAAAATAATAAAAGATAGCACTCGGCCGTCATCAAAATGCTCAACACATCTCAACAAACAAGAGCCATAACGTGCGATTATAATTAAAAATGGCTAACAACCGTTTTTTCAAAAAAAAACTTGATTTCTAAAATAAATGAAACAATTTTTAAATAAGTTTACAGTTAAAAAACATTTTTTTAAACAAGCTTTTATACCGGCTATCTCAAATTAAATGTGCTCGGTGGAGTTATGTTGTTTTATCACAGAGATGCCGTGGCCACCTTCCAGCTTCATCATCAGACCCTTTTTTTTCTAGGTTTAAAATGCTGCCCAAGACGAATCAATCGAGCCCAAACTCGGTGGGGTTATGTTGTGTTATCACTGAGATGCAGTGGCCACCTTCCAGCTTCGTCATCAAGCCCTAAATATTGTCTAAGCGTAAAATGCTTCTCAAGACAAATCAATCGAGCCCAGACTCGATGGGTTTATCTTGTTTAGTTCAGAAGTTCCTATGGCTATCTTCCGTCTCCATCATCAGACCAGCTTTATGGTACCATATCATTGTATTGTCATCGAAGACACATATATACACCAAATTTGAGTCCAATCGGACATCGGGAAGTGGGTCTAATTTGAGTAGCAAGATTCCACCCTAACAAACATAGTTACATACATACGTATATTGCAAGTTAATTATAAGCTTGTAAAAATAAAAAACTTTTTTCAAAAAATACAACCGACTTCTAAAAATTGCAAAACAACTTTAATTTCGGAAGTCGGTGTTTGTATTTTATTTCTTCGTTATTTGACACCGACTTCCGAAATTAAAGTTATTTTTAAATTTTTAGTGTTTCGGTTGTTTTTTTTATTTATTTTTTTATTTTTCACTTTTTAGTTGTTATACCCCAGAACTCAAAACCCCAATAACATGGAACGTGGAATTTAAACATACTCGTAATTGACGAAAACAAATACGTCATCTAGGTATACATATTTTTCGATTTTGTTCAGTTTTTTAAAAACCGCTTAAGCAATTTCGATAAAAAAATTATGAGACCACCTCGGGAGTATATTCTTTCGGATAAAAAAAGTATTTTGAAAATCGGTCCACAAATGACAGAGAAATCGGTGGACATACATACATTCAGTCGAACATAGAACCTCCTCCTTTTTCCAAGTCGGTTAAAAAGAGGTTTCATTTTAAAAGGCAACGGGTTTTTTTTTAAATCGTATTTCCGTAGATACTCGTAGGTATGTAGTGAATTATGTTTTAACTCTTGTTTATTTCTAATTGTACGAGTAGGTGAGCGGTGCCAAATGGCAGTATGCAGCACGTGCGGCGGTCATGACAATGATGGGCTCTTTCGGAGGTGGCTGCTTCGGTTTGCTGTAAGTCTTTTTTTGAGGGTGGAAAACTGGGAAAAAACTAAAAACATCAAATAACTGATCCCTCTGTGGGTGGAGCTGGCGGGGTGTCTGTCTCTGACTAAAACCCGTGTTCCTTCAGTTGTTCTTGCCCTTCAGGGGCGCGGTGACTCTTTCAAACCGCGACCCTGGTGGCCGTAAGTCCTAATTTGGGTTTGTGGCGGAATTTTTTCGAGTGAAGTTCAGTGGCTGTTTTAATTATTCGCAAATTGATGACTACTGGATATCGTGATGTAAAAATGGTGTAGTTAAGAATTCAACCGTCTAAATAACTAAATAGTCTGTAGAATCATAGAAATAGGCGCGATCGTGGTAAAAAAATAGAGCTGAGAATTTTATTGTAGATTGACAACCTCAGCAAAGCTTGACGGCACGGTTGGCGCAGCGGTTGAGCGTTCGGCTGCTGTGCTGCGTGTCGCGGGTTCGATCCCCGCACGGAACAAATATTTGTATGACCTGCAGATAGTTGTTCCGGGTCTGGGTGTCTTGTGTATGTGAATTTACATGTTTGTGAACGCACCCACGATACAGGAATATTCCTAGTGTGGGGGCAACGATTTTTATAAAAGAAAAGAAGAAAAAGCTTACCGAGAAGGCTGATACATTTGCTGCAAAATACTGCCAAAATAGTATTTTGCAGCAAATAGAATGTGTTACATCCGCATTCTGCTGATGGAAAACAAAGAGACAATTCTGTATCAAAAAAACTATATACTTACTACACTTGACACTGGTGCCGATTCTGTTGTGCACAAACTAAACTTAATTTAGGTTATTGTTATCTTTTTCTCTCTAACAAAACAAGAAAGAGACGGACGTAAATTAGAACTGTCAAATTTAGTTGAATTAATATTTCCATACAAATTAAGGGTACACGAAAAACATGTCTAAAAACACGGTAAAGCGCAAGGCGTAAACTAGTTTGACATCTCTAACTTAGTTCATAGCTATAGCTGTCCTTTTCTCGCACTGTCTTTTAGTAAAAGATAGCGATTCTCTAATTTTAGTTTAGTTATTGAACAAGAGAATCGGCACTACTGGCTAAATACACATACCGTGCAACGCCTAAAATAGAAAAAAAAAGTCCTAATTCCTGTGACGACACAGCCTATTTTTTTTTTACAGTGTGCTCATTCAGTTTGCAATAGGTACCTTCTACCTAACCGAAGACTTATATTAAGCTGTGAAATATATTTTTATTTGCAGCTTTACTCTAATTAAAAACAAGGGAAAAGCAGAAGTAATGGAACTCATCAACAGCATCCTTGGATCACTCGTGTCAATTACAGGTAAAATTATGTTTCCTATGTCATCTTTGTTTATTAAATTCTACAACAATTCTCGTTCGCGGCTTTTGTCCTAAATATTTTTCTACAATTTTAGTAGTTACTCAATGTTAAAACTTGGCAACATTTAAATGTCGGGGATTTTATCAACCAGTGCTGTCAAAACAAAAAAAAGCACCTCTAAATATTTTTTTATTATCATTGATGAGCTCGCATTTGACCACTATCTCACCTGATGGTAAGCGATGATGTGGTCGAAGATGGAGCACGCTTGCCTAGAAGTAACCTATTGAATCTTGACTAGGTAAATGTGGTTATTTATTTCCGCTTCGATAAATAGAAAAGGAAGCTGTGGTTTTATTATAAGTACATTGATAACAAACTTACGGACTTTTTAACCGAATTTGTAGAATTGATCTATTATTCAGAGATTACTTTAACAATGGCAAAATGTACTGTAGTACATAGGGGTGTCTCAGAAAAAACACACTTTTCTAAATTCATTAAAAATTAATATATATATATATTAATTCAAATATATTATTATATATTAATTTAATTTTTTATTATTATTTATTTTTTATTATATATATATATATATATACACGTTAAATTACAAAATCAGAAACTGAAGACATGGGACAATTACTTTTTGAAAATAACATTATTCAATTGTCGTCCTTCGCGACTCTTCAAAGCGATCTTCTCACCGCACCGGGTTTATGTCTAACTCTTACGTTATTTCAACTAAATAAATATAAAACTCTGGAACGTGCTTCCCCTTGACATCAAAAAAGCTGAGAGTAAATTTTCGTTTAAATCCGGAACTACTTTAAAATCCTCTCAAACGTAGTTTGGTCCTTGTCGTAGTCATTATACATATTTTGAGTTTTTTTTTTTATATTGGTGGTAATATTTGGTATTTATTATAATATTTATTAGTATATTATTTTAGCATAAACATGTATTTTATTATTAGTTTATTAATTTAGATTTAAAGATTTTTATTTTTGAAGTGAAAACTTCTTTATGCGCGTTGGGCATTTTTGTTCAAGTTTTCACTTCGGTCGGCTATCCCGGAGTGCCACTCTTTTTTTTTATTTGTTGTTGTACACCTACCACAGAGTAGATAATCTATTTATCCCAAAGGTTGACTGGTATAGAATACCTTGTTGCATTTAGTCCGCTTATTTATGGTAACTGGTAATTAGTGACCGATACTTAAACACGTGATTGTACTCATGATTATAAACAAGTTTCCCAAGGAAACTTTTTTTTATACTTGTTCACTTTTATCACAATAACAACGGTTGAATACGCGCGCGCGCGATGGCAGTGACCGCTGCAATCAGCTGTTAGACGCGGTCTCGTGTCGTACAGAGCACGGCTCGCAAGCCCGCTTGGCAAGGCACCACGTGCCGTTTTCGGTGTACCTAAGCAGTGTCATGTTTCGGTTGTTGGTTAATAAAAAAATATTTTCAAAGACAGCGAGTTTGACTAGTACTTTTAAGATACAACGAATGTCCGCATAACTACAAAATATCTAGGAACGCGCGCACCGTAACATTAAAAGTAGGCACGATCTATCAGCTGATAGCCTGACCTCGGGAAAGGGCAAATGTAGAGTCCGTCCAACGAAAGAAGTTCCGCAAACGCGGTGCTAGTTTCTATGCGACTGTACGCTATCCTCTAACAAATCTTGTTAGTTCCATGTATTTCCGCGCTACTTTTTTCGTTGGACGGACTCTACTAGTAGTAGCGTCTCACGCTCCCCCGCCGCCCGCACCGCTCCCTTTGCCTCAGTGCTAACAGCTGATCGCGGCGGTCACCGCTCTCACGCGCGCGCGAATTTCAAACTGTTTTTATTGTGAAAAAAGTGAATACGCATAAAAAAAAGTTTCTTTGGGAAACTTGTTTGTAATCATGAGTACAATCAGGTGTTTAAGTATCGGTCACTAATTACTAGTCACCCTATACCACTATTGTACATGAAGTTTATTTTTATTAATATACATATTGTACACATGAAAAATATTTATCTTCAGCCGGCTGCTTCCTCTACCGTGCATGGGAGTCCCTGCTCATCGGTTTCATTGGTGCCGCCATAGCGTCGGGCACATCGCCGCTGTTCGACATGATGGGCGTCGATGATCCTGTTGGAGCTTCTGCTGTGCATGGAGCATGTGGGCTTTGGGGTAAGGTGATCATGTTGATAGCTATGGAAAGTAAAAACAGTAGGTTATCAGAGAATGTAGAGGAAAATGCCTAGGTAGAGGACCTTTCGGTCTTTAGAAAATGGTAGTAGATGGATTGTGGTGTTTGTGTTCATTGATCTATAGTCATCATAGTTATGTACCTACACTGTCTCGTGTGCACGGTGTGGTCGGGCGTGCGTCACAGCGTCAGTCGACGTCGACGCAGTCCATTGTGAGCTGTTGGCGACAGCAGACGCGTTTGCCAAATCAGTGAGACGTGTGATACAGGGTACACCACATGGGTAATTGGGTAGATGAACAAAAATATATATTTGGTAGGTAGGTACGTCAGTTCAATTACCAAAAAATGTTGGACACGTATTTTTAACAGACTTCAAAAAGGAGGAGGTTATCAATTCGGATGATTGTATTTTTTTTTTTTTTTTGTATGTTCGGGCATAACTTCGTCATTTATTGACGGATTTCCAAAACTCTTTTTTTGTTCGAAAGGGGTTTGTTCCGAAATGGTCCCATTTAAATTTCATGTAGATTTGACGATGATTTTCGGAGACAGACAACGGAACTCTTCAAAAAATTACAGCAAATCAACCGCGATTGCTGCTATCGCATAAATATGCATTGTTGATACAATTTCATGAGGAAACACAACTAAAAAGTGAAAAAAACAAAAAGTGCAAAATAACTTTAATTTCGGAAGTCGGTGTTTCTAGTTTTATTTCTTCGATTTTTGACACCGACTTCCGAAATTAAAGTTATTTTGCACTTTTTGTTTTTTTTTGGAAGTCGGTTTTATTTTTTTTGTAAAAAAGTTTTTATTCTTTAGTCAATTAAAAAAAATGAGGACGATGATTCGCGTCGGTGACGAATTAAGCGTGGGGCCTGTAGCAAATTTTACCAAGGGGCCCCCTAAATCTTTGTAAAATGATAGTAAGTTATAACTTCTTTGACTTATTTTTCTCATGGGCCGTGCGACCCTTTTAAGTATAGCAATGGGCTACTTTGTCTTTATGGATAAACCGAAATTGGTTAGATTTCATATGGTATAGAAATATTGACTTGTTTTTGTACGTCCAAGCGGGGCCCGTAGCATCTGCTACTTACTTTACTTGCTACGTGGCTAATCCGTCACTGATTCGCGTAACGTAAAAAATGTTCCAAATTTTATCTAGAAGTGACGTAAAAAGCGTAAAATAATCCGTGTCTAATATTTTTTATAATCAGACTTAAGGATTAAATAGAATTATAACTTTTTTACCCAGAAATCATCCCTATTGTGGCCGAGAATCAAGTCAGTCCATGCCATAAAAATATTCTACCTTTAACTCTTTCATCATCAACACTTTTGTGATTTTTTGAGTGGCTGCTACGCTACGGACGGGTACGGATAGATTACTCAAAATTTAAGCAAAACAATCGTATACGATTGTATATATGATAGTCCACTTGTTACCATTATTAAGATCGACCAAAAAAAGCCAAAAAAAAACACGTTTCTAGTAGAGCCCCCTTTAAATATTAATTAATGTTAAATTACGTAATAATAAATATTCTCACCAAATTTCAAGTTTAGGGTAGGAAGTTATGCTAAATCGCGTGTAAAAAGACAGTTTCCAAAGCCGAAAGCCACATATTCTATCCATTATTTGGATATTTTTTTCCACTAGACCATACCTGGGAAACCACTGGTTCTGGAGATATTGAAGGTCAAAGTCGCAATTTTTTATTACGTTGTTACGAAAATGATTTCTAAGTGTTATATACTAAAATTTTTTCCAAACAAACATTACCTAAATTTTCGTTTTTTTTTTCGAAATTTCGAAATTACGAATGAGCAGTTACGAAAACGCAATGAATATCAAACGTATCCGACAATTACCTACGTGGCTTAGAGCGAAGGGGCGGGCTTTAACTCCACTTGCCTGTGTTCGCGTTACATTGCGCGGAATAAAAAATAGTTTTATTTTTCATACCTAAAAATAAAAGGCGTTTCCCAGGAGTAATTTTTGCGCAAAACTACTTTGTTAAATGTACAGTATGCGTAGTTAACGGCTCTGTGATGTGTCTTTTTACACCCTGTATTATTATTGTATTAATAATGGGAAGTTAAAAAAATCTTCGGAACAAAATTTTTTGACGGACGACGGACAGATGGACAGACGGCCAGACGGACACGTGAGTGACAGCAATAGGATTCCGTTTAGACCCTTCGGGTACGGAATCCTAAAAATGACATTACTTTCTTGTTATTTATTTAACAAAGCCTTAATGTTTATTGCAGGAGTATTAGCCGTGGGCTTGTTCGCTGACAATCCAATTCCTATGGAAACGACGAATGGCAGATCCGGATTGTTCAAAGGTAAGAATTTTAACCTGCTATAGAATTGTAGGACTTCCTCCTGCAGATGTATTCGCTAACTCATTTGACATAAATTTGATAGGCACTATGCAGTACATTGTTCGGTGGACATCGGTTATAATAGGCACTACGGTTTTCTTATACGTCAAAGCAGCAATGTATGGCAAAGTGCCTATCAAATTGATATCAATTGAGTTAGCGAATAAGCCTGTTGATCGAATTTCAGTCATCATGGTGAGCAGTCTCAACGAAGACAAGCCAACGCACACACACACATAAGTTTTTTTTTTATCTCACCTGATGGTAAGCGATGATGTGGTCGAAAATGGAGCACGCTTGCCTAGAAATAACCTATTCACTCTTGATTTAAAGACTCCCAGGTTGTCGCTATCAGGAAACACAAACTCCGGCAGGGAATTCCATTCCCTAGCTGCACAATGAATGTATTCTCAAAACGTTTTGTGCGTCTGGGTGGGATATTTTTTTTTGGCACAGGCCCGCCGCACTATTCCCAAACCACTGTAACTTCTGTAAGCCAGAATCAACAGTGGTGACCACCAGAAAAAACGCCGAAGCAATGAAGCTCGACAAATCCTAGAGAAACGATTAAACTGTCTGGCCCAAGACAGTTTGCAACGAAATTAATCAGAAAAGACTGCCGAGAAGCAAGAAAAAAAATGTGGGTATATACCACCATGTACCGGTGACGTTTCGCCGTACGTCTTGTGTTCCGATGATGGAACGGGGTTGATGGAATTAAACTATGCAATTACTACGTAGACTCCCCAAAATGCAACCGATAAAAAACCGACAGGCTAGCAACTCGGCGTCTATGCTCAAGAGTTCAAGACTATGTTAGTCTTCTTCGACGTATCTATGATTCCAAAGTTAAATCTCTTTTGACCAAAATTCTGCCACTTTGACAGCGACATTTATGGACATTTTTAATTTAAATTTGTGACATTTTTAATTTAGTTTATTGACATTTTTAATTTAAATTTTTGACATTTTAATTTATTTTTTGGTATTTTTAATTTAGTTTATTGACATTTTTGATTAATTTCTTGACATTTTTGAAATTGTTGGATAGCATCTGCATGCATGCAAGCATACATGCAAGCATAGAATCTGTAATTTATTTTTATTGACGAATGTAATTTAAAGTTTTGAATGTATTTACCTATGTATTTGAATTTTACGGGCTTCTAGAGCCTGAAATAAATGAAATTATTTATTTATTTATTTGCCTTGTGAAGGTCTTTCAAAGTGCAGGTGTTGTTGCTCAGAGGGCATGACAAGAGGTGATACATTGTTTGGGACGTAGCTCCGCAATCGCATTGTGGCTCATTGGAGTAGCCCTATTCGACTGATTGGTGCCTGCAGCAGCCCATCTGGCTTCGTAGTCGATTTAGAGATTTCCAGATGGGCTTCGGCAGATGGTGCCCGCAGCATAGATAATATAATACTAGCATCTGTACATGCCTCATCCCATACAAAGAAACGGTGCTGCCGTAACTACGGGTATTCGTCTGGCACAAGTAACTTTTGTTTTTCGTTCGGGCTCGTCCTCTACACCTCGCTAGATGGTGTTAGCAGCGACGGCTTGCAAGCTGAATGAATTTAAAGTCTTACCAATATTTTCTCTCACATTAAGGAATTATTTTATAGTATTTTTGTCACTTCATAGCAGTTTTATTGTATCAAAATGTGTCACTATTCAAATTATAAAGAGGCGAATGGATAAACTCTAAAACTTCAAACATCGCCATCTATTGGTACAAGAAATATACATGTCTAAGGATTCGTTCCAATTCCAATAATCGTCTTTTGAATTACAAGCCCATTAATCCACAATTTTATGCTTAAGGCAGTTTATTAAATAAGAAAATTCAGTTTTTACCGTATTTATTTTCAAAATATTAAGATTACTTAAACTTCATTATTAAATCGATGTATATTATTGAGATTTTATTTGAACTAAATTTTCTTTGTTCGAGATGAGACCCTGTGCCCGCAGGGAGCTTTCCCGCAGGCTCAACATAGTCGGTTGAAGGACAATGTCTGAGGAGCCACAATATGTTAGTGCAGTACTTAGCGTAGCTGGATAGCGTAACGTAGCTATATTTTTAAGGGTGGGATATCATCAAATAGTCAGATAGAAAAGAAAAAGAAAAAAAGAAAAATAATTTATTTTGCACAGACCATAAATGCAAAAAACAAAAAACTAAACTAAATTGCCTAGTGATCTCATTTATGGTCACACCGGAGCATGACAACCATAGACAAGAACCACCATACCACCATCACAACCATAGATAGGCAATCGCTTCATGTAAAATATCGGGATTCAGCTGCATCCGGTTAGACTGGAAGCTGACCCCAAGATTGTTGGGGAAAAGGCGCGGGCAGATTGATATCATCAAATAATTTCTCTCGCTCTGGGTGGAGTGGTCAGACTCTTACTGACTAAAACCAACCCGTGTTTCTGCTGTTGCCTGTATCCGGGGCGAGGGACTCTTTCGAACACTCCCGCGACCCTGACAAGAACGTAGCTACTTGGGAGTTAAATTACGTCTTTCAAAACAACTAGTTTTGATACCTACCCCTCAGGCCCTGCGCGCGTCAAATGACAACATCTGTCAAACCCCGTTGACAGTCGGCCATCGTGTAACTACAGACTTTGTCAGGTTCCGGGTGTGTAAACATTGCCACAGATCTAAAATAAGTATAATAGAGGGTAATATTAATAATAGAGGTTTAAAACGCGTGAATCAAAATCAATTTTTTTGGCAAGGCAAACGGAATTTCCTCGGTGGCGCGCATTTGTGCCGCTAGACAGGGTCTGCAAGGAATTTACTAACTATTGCCGTCGTGCTGCCTCAAACCTGCCGCCGTAGAGGGCGATAGGGACAGCTGCAGCTCAGACCGATTTTTTATCACAAAATTTTTGACGAAATCGACGTTTCGTATTCCCCTTTTTTCTCCTCGAAAACTGAGCCGATTCAATTATTTTTGGCACCAAAATTTTAAGAAAGTGTATGTCCTTATTAAATGTTTTATGTTAAAACTTATCGAATTTGTCTGGTAGTCTAATAACGGTGGTAAAAATAGGGCCATTTTTTGTCGTTTTTAGAGGGTCATATTTTCTTTACTTATTAGTTGCTGAAAAAAAGGAAATGACAGGGACGTGTCTACAGCAGACCTTGACTTTATGGAAAAAAAATAATTTCTCTAGAGGCATTATTAAGGAAGAAAAAAGGGGAATACATTTGTATGGAGAATCACAGCCCATGTTCCCTCTTAATTCATCCTGTGACTGTCTGACTGTACTTACAATTATTACTAATTCATTCGCATAGTGGCAAGCACCATTTTCACATCTTGCACTCACAAAAATTTACGCCATTTTTTTATTTCTAGGCGGCGGCTGGTACCTCCTCGGCGTACAATCCCTGACGGGCGTCTGCCTCATGGTGTGGGGCATCGTGGTGACCATAACGCTGCTCTGGATCATAGACAAGATCATGCCGATACGCATGGACCCCTACACCGAGCTGCTGGGCGCTGATATTACTGAGCATAGGATTAGACATGGACAGGTAATGGATAGACATGGATGGACCGGCCATCCACAGTGCTTTGTTAAAAATAAAGTGTCCTGGGTATGGCTCCACGCATCTATATAATTATATATGGTGACTGGTAATTAGTGACCGATACTTAAACACGTGATTGTACTCATGATAACAAACCAATTTCCCAAAGAAACATTTTTTTTTATACTCTTTAACTTATATCACAATAAAACAACAGACGTATGAAATTCGCGCGCGCGTCTGTGCCTTATCAGCTGTTAGCCGCGTGACGCCGTTCTGTCTCACTATATGTTTCTTTGGGAAAGTTGTTTGTTAGCATGAGTACAATCACTTGTTTAAGTATCGGTCACTAATTACCAGTCACCCTATATAAAAATGAATCCCTATTTCCTTGGTCACGGCATCACGCGTGAACGGTTGGCCGATTTTGCTAATTCTGATTGACAGATTTTTGACATTTTAATCATTTCTCATTTAGGTCTGACATAACTGGAGTACCTATTAAATAATAGGCAATTGTTTGAATTTATTTTCCAACTACTATAATTATGCATGATTTTCAAATATTTTTAGTATCTAAATTTTAATTTTTAATTCTCAGCTAGATTTGTACACCATATTTGTACGCCTCCTGGCATAACATAGCGCTCTGTTCATCAAACAAAAAAATCTGTATTTTTTTAAATAAGTTAACAAATATATAAATAAAGGTTGTCTAGTAGATATTGCTGTCAGTAAAAGTAGTGTAACTTTTTTGGTGCATATTAAAGTTTTATTACCCATTTAAGGTTGGCATATCCCGCGCCGTCTCCGCCCTCCGCCCGTTCCACCGCTCCACCAGCATCGAACAAATGCCCACAGTTGGCATGAACACCGGCCACGGCTTCATAGTCGACAAGCTGCACGAGGCTAGTACCTATTTATGATGTGTGGGTATCATTGTTAGACGCTTACTAAAAATAATATTGAACAAATGGCCAAAGTGGCATGTAGCCTCAGTCGGCATAATATCCACAGTCGGCATAAACACCGGCCACGGCTTCATAGTCGACAAGCTGCACGAGGCTAGTACCTATTTATGATGTGTGGGTATCATTACTAGACGCTTACTAAAAATAATATTGAACAAGTGGCCAATGTCGGCATGTAACCTCAGTCGGCATAATATCCACAGTCAGCATGAACACCGGCCACGGCTGCATAGTCGACAAGCTACACGAGGTTAGTACCTATTTAGGATGTGCGGGTATCATTTTTAGACGCGTGCTACTAATAATATTGAACAAGTGGCCAATATAGGCATGTAGCCTCAGTCGGCATACCTAATATCCACAGTCAGCATGACCACAGACCATGGCTCCATAGTCGATGAGCTCCCCGAGGTTTGTCGGCATGAATACTGTATTATTAGCCATCATCTCAGTTTACTTCTTCGATGTGTAACATCTTTCCTCTCGCTTTTTTGCAATCTGTGCGAGTGATTTCGTGAAATGGGACGGAAGTGTGTAACAGAAGTCGGGGAAGCGCGCACTATTTGATTTGACCAATGAGCGCACGCGGTGGTAGAGTTGGCCGTCAGATGGTTCAGCGCGCGCACGATAAGTCTGCGCGCGGTCGAAACCGGAACTAAACGTTTTAATTTTATTTTTAACCGACGAAAAAAAGGAGGAGGTTCTCAATTCGACCGTATATATGTTTTTTTTTTTGTGTATGTTCAGCCCTCACTCCGTCATTTATGAACCGATCTTGATGATTTTTTTTTTGTTAGATAGAGTATACCTCAAGGATGGTCCCATGTCGAGGAAATCAGGATCTGATAATGGAATCCTGATAAAATTGAGAGAAAACCTCGAAAATTGTGGGCACGTTTAGCGTTTCTGTACGCATGTTCGTCCCTCACTCCGTTGTTTATGAACCGATTTTCATGATTCTTTCTTTATTAGATAGGGTATACTTCAAGGGTGGTCCCATGTCAAGGACATCAGGATCTGATCATGGAATCCTGATAAAATTGAGAGAAGACCTTGAAAATTGGGCACGAATATTGTTTCTGTTTACTTTTCATAACTTAATCAGGTATTTGCATTTAGGAATCATCACGTTATGAAACTGAGCTGATGATGGGAACCATACCTTTCCTAAACAATAGAAGTTAGATATAAAAAACTGGTTTTAGTGACAGATACTACTTAATATGCTTTGAAGAAAAGACGTCTTTAGAATATTGGAGGTAACCTCAACTGGTCAATATCCTGGGAACCTCATAGAAGGATGGTTACATTATCAGCTCAGTGCCAAGAGGAATGATGAAGGATTAAAAATTAGCCTCAAAGTATTAAAAGATGATGCGAGTCACAAAAAATCATAAAATAAAAAACTTTTTAACAAAAAAATCAACCGACGAAAAAGAACTAAAAAGCAAAAAAATAAATAAACCTTCTAAGTATTGAGCTTATTTACCTACATAAAATATCAAATTTTAAATAAACTAATTTTGAGTCGGCGCCAAATGAGTCTATGTTACCTCAAATGGCTTAGCATGATCCTCCGTTATGTCGATAATACTGCAGCATTAATTTTGAAATAAATATATGGCAAGGTTGAGGATCAATGTTAAGTATTATAAACCTCAAAAACACAATTCCATTAAATTTTCTCGATAGAAAAAAAATCCAAAGTTACCTCTAAACCGAAAACAATAAACCGCTAGCATTCAAAAAATGCTTAAAATTAGATCATGAAACTTTGCATACTAACTGAACTTACTATAAAGCAGGTCCTACAAGTTTTTTTATTTTTAAATTACCATTATTTTCACAGTAAAAATAAAATACCTAAACTATCACCTAAACTATGCCGTCTTGAAGCTTGTTCCCTGGCGCCCGACGCCCCCGTTCAGTCTCGCTTCGGCTTTCGAACGGGAGGGCTGTGTCGCTTGCGCTCAGAGCACACATTACGCAACAAGACTACGTAAAATACAAATCTTGTAGTACTTATACTTATAGTGTTGGTGCAATGGGAAATAACCGTAATAAAAATAAGAAACGAAAGGGTTGGCGCAAAGAAACTGGAAAACATGATAAACGTAATGAAGTAAGTATATAGCTGCCTATCTACTTACAGTATTAGTGATTACAAACATGTCACGTTTGGTGCAGTGGCAGGTGATTGGCTGCTGCGTTAGGAGTTGCAGGTGTTTCTGCATGTGAAGATTTGTGTTTGTAAACGCACCTTTCACGATTCAGGCGAAATCCAGGTGTCCACTTTTTTTTTTGATAAAAAATGTGAAAAATGGGTGTCCAATTTTGTTAAAAGTTCCCTAAATAGGTTTGTTTTTGTTTTGACAATATACAACAAATAGGTATCTATGTAGTACCTAATTGTTTTTTTTTATAATGTTGCCGACTCCAGGATTTCAACTGAATCGGAGACGGTGCGATTACAAACACAAATCTTCACATTCACAAACGCGCAGATCCGACACAACTATCCATAGACCAATCCATAGGCCATAAAACACTGATCTGTTATTATTGGCTATATAATTTTGACGGCACGGTTGGCGCAGTGGTTGAGCGTTCGGCTGCTACGCTGCGTGTCGCGGGTTCGATCCCCGCACGGAACAAATATTTGTATGACCTGCAGATAGTTGTTCCGGGTCTGGGTGTCTTGTGTATGTGAATTTACATGTTTGTGAACGCACCCACGATATAGGAATATTCCTAGTGTGGGGCAACATTTTTTTAAAAGACAAACAAAAATAAAAAAAAAAATTATCAAGCTATAAATTTCCAGTATAAGCTGATCTCACATTGTATAGGAATTCCGTACAATGAGAGGTCAGCTTGTACTGGAAAATTATCCCTCCACCATCAAATACCAATTCACCAAATTTGTATTTCAATAAAAAATGTAGGGTGGGTAATTGTTATTTGTTATTCATAGGGCAAGTCTGCTTCTATGGACGATTTAGTCTTCTTTTGTATATTTTTAGGGTTCCATAGCCAAATCATAAATAAAAATATGTGAGGTCTAGGTAGGTATTTATTTGTCCCGTGTGATTGTTACAGGACCGGACGGACGGAGGTATGACCTCCGAAAACTGTAGAAATAAATTCGGACGAAACAAATCTTCATGTGTTACAAAATATATAATTGTAAGTACCTATCTATCATACGTGTGTGATAATCACGAAATTTGCTGTTCCCCATGGCACTACCGCTTGGTACTAACGCGTAACGGTACTATCACGAAATTGGCGAATTCATAATAAAATTTTCATAATGTTGGACTTTTTAGGGTTCCGTATTATTTATTCATGTTGACAAAATTATGCTGCCGGGGTCGCGAGTATATTTGAAAGAGAGTTACCGCGGCTCTTGGCACAGGCAACTAAAGGAACAGGGGTGGGTTTTAGTTAGTAAAAGTCTGAGATGCCCTCCCGCTCCGCCCAGAGCGGGAGGTCATTTTTTTATATTTTTTTTTATTATAATCGTTTATTAGGAACAGAACAACAAATACAGGCAGATAAAAAACAATGTACAACGATGGTAGCTGCAAAAGTTTAAAACTTTAGCGCAGCCACCAACGCCCATCACGCCAGTCATTGAATGATAACATAACATACCCCAAAAAAAGTGTTTTATAATGAATGTTGTGTTTTCTTGCAGATCACCTGAGAACATGAGCTGTTCACTGAATATACACAATCATTGAAATCAAGCGTCCCATTGCAGCATTCTAAACATCTTTGGACGAAGCTAAGAATAGATATAGATAAGATAGAAGTAAATTTTTGGAGAAAAACTCAAAACGGACTTGTCGTAAATAAAAAACATCCTTGGTATATACAAGTGCAAGGACAATTACATATCATCGGTACAAATAAATGTATTTTCGGAATAAGGTCTGGATGCGACAAAAACATCAAAGTCGAAATTATAGAAAGATGACCAATATTTCTGAAATGGAACTAAAATTAGAACATTTTTATAAAACATGCATGTTACCTGAGCTATGCAATTCCAGACATGTTCTCACTACATAGTGAAAAAAAAATTGTGAAAAAATTTAAGCGATTAAAAATAAATGTTATTTAATTTTGACTATTTTTAATTACTTTGAAAAAAACTTATGGTATTTATCATACCTACCTACATACCTACCTGCATACTTACCTACTTATCCTACCTATACCTACCTATCTTATATTTATACAAACCTTGTCCTGAGAATCACGAACACAACAAAAAAAGAATTATGCAATTTGGTGAAGTCCTTCGAAAGATATACGCATACCTACATTTCGGCGATTCATTCTTATATAGATGCATAATAACTAAGAAAGTGGTAATACAAGGAGAAAGCTAGCTATTATAAGATTTTAAAATGGCACAGCGTAAACTTACTACCAAGCCAATGTACCTACAGAACCCTCAGTGCAATGGTGACTCGCACTTGACTAGTTTTTTGTAGCTCTACTGCTACTAAACCGACTCTAAACCACTGCATAAATTCTACAATTTATGTAGTGGTTTAGAATCGATTTTTCTAACCTATGTATACCATATGTATGTATACCTAGGTACTTGCATATACCTACAACCTACATAATTACCTACATGCGCAAACGGCTGTCACATAACATACATACACGGCTAAAACTATAAAACGCAAACTTACTACAAAACTAATTGGCGGAACCCACAGCGCAAAGTTGGCTCGCATTTGACTAGTATTTTATAGAAGTAGGTACTCGTAGGTAAAATAAAATAGTGTGCACGGCTAGACATCACCTATACCGTCCAGTACAAGCTGATCTCGCATTTTATAGGCTTTCCGCACACTGAGAGGTCAGCTTATACTGGAAACTGATCGTTTATAGATACATTGAAATTGTATTTGCGATATAATATATAATTTTATGTTCATAAAATGACAAGTTAAATTAAATTAGATTGATAATTTTATTTCTTAGTACTCGTCCGATAATAGTGTAGTTTACTCTAACGAAATCGCTTCGACCTCAAGGCCGCGCGTGTCGCGTTTCTGCGAGCAAAAGTGTGCGAGCGAGATAAAGAGTGCAGTGGCACGCGGGGAAGTGGGGGCGAAATTAGAATTTGAGCTGAGGTGGTGTAGGCTCTTACTAGCCTTCTTCATTTCTACGTACATATAAAATTTAGATATTTATAATCAGATTGTCGTTTGGCGCCGACTCAAAATTAGTTTATTTAAAATTTGATATTTTATGTAGGTAAATAAGCTCAATACTTAGAAGGTTTATTTATTTTTTTGCTTTTTAGTTCTTTTTCGTCGGTTGATTTTTTTGTTAAAAAGTTTTTCTGGATAAAATGTTAATGTTGCTTTTTACCAAGGTGAGATGTCAAATGTTACACATCATATGCGACTAGGTTCTGTAAGGCTGGTTTTTTTAACACGCTTTTATTTATATTAGCCTATAGTGTCCCAAGGTGAGCAAAGGGCTCCTCCATATCCTTCCAGCAGGTGTAGGTATTCGCTAACTCAGTTGACATCAATTTGACAGTCACGTTGCAGTCCATTGCTGCTTTGCTCGGTGAACATCGATTATATTAGAATAGGCACTACGTAGTACATTTTTGTTTTCCTATACGTCAAAGCAGCAATGTACTGCATAGTGCCTATCAAATTGATGTCATTGAGTTAGCGAATACACCTGCAGACACTCTTTCCGCCACCAAGCCAGTTTACTAACAACAAAAAATACTTGTTTCAGGCAAATAAAAAGAAAGGTATATTCCAAATGTTCAACAACAAAGCATTTGTGGGCGACCACGAGCCATCAGCATCATCCTACACAACAAACCAGGGATTTTTGCACAAGAGACCTGACAACCCCGGAAACAACCCACACAAAACTCTAGACTCTATGGTCCACGAAATCAATGATGCCACACTAATAAATAAAGAAATAAGTAATGTTGTTCACGTTATTCCGGAAGGAATTAAGGGAAAAAGGTATAAAGATTTAACTCCAAAAGAATTGGAGGAGTTGGGACGAATTAGTGCGAGTCAGGATAGATTTAGGTATCGCTTTACTGAAGATGATTATAAAAATGATATCGAAAGAAGTGCCAGTAATATTAGGTGGTTGGACTAAAATTTCGACCATAAGGTGAAAGCTCCAGGGTAGCCCGCGAAATTCAAATTTTCTTAAGTTTTTTGCAATTTATAGGTCAGTATCGAATGTATGTTGGTCAAAATACGATTCGCGGCCGTAGCAAGTACGTATTTACAGAACTAATCATCAAAACAACTGTCTCAATTAGAATTGATGCCAAATGTCATGATTTCATGAAATACTTACATTTAGCATCAATTCTAACTGAGAGAGTTGTATTGATTCTATAAATATATACTTGCTACGGCCGCGAATCAAATTTTGACCAAGATACAACCTGACACTGACCTGCAAATTGCAATAAACGTAAGAAAATTTGAATTTCGCGGGCCAGACATTTTTCCCACATAGAAAGGAAAAGAACAAAAAGCTTTTTTTTTTTACTCTCAAATTTTTTTGCCCGGCTTCAACCACTACACGATTTATGCAAAATTCAACTCTTAAAAAGAAAAAAGAAACAATATATTCAATAGATACATTTTTGTTCGTATAAACACTCTTATTATTCACTAACTCAGTTGACATCAACTTGATAGGCACTATGCAGTACATTGCTCGGTGGACATCGATTATAATAGGCAATACGGTTTTCCTATATGTCAAAGCAGCAATGTACAGCAAAGTGCCTATCAAAGTGGTGTCTACTGAGTTAGCGAATACGCCTGCAGGTCATCGGTCCACCTTGTGGGAAGCCTTCCAACGCTGCGCCTTTCGTTACACGGTCGCCACTTCAGAACTTTTCGGCCCCATCGACCATCTGTTCTGCGAGCAATGTGCCCTCCCCCCACTGCTACTTCAGTTTGGCGATTCTTTGCGCTATGTCGGTAACCTTGCTCATCATTCCTAATTCGATCACGCAAAGAAGCTCCGAGCATAGCCCTCTCTGTTGCCCTTTGGGCGACTATAAGCCGTCTGATGAGGCCCCTTGTGAGCGACCACGTTTCAGTACCTATCTTAGTTATGTCATCACTGGCAACTCACACTGGTCATAGACTTTCATCTTGAGACACTAGTATAGATTTTGTATTTGTGTGTAAATAAAGCACCACCCTTGCCTAAGTCATAGTCCGCAGAAAACGATAAAAACTAAAATCAAGTCTTCGAAGTTATTATTTTTAGGGTTCCGTACCCGAAGGGTAACCAATAGAACCCTATTACTAAGCGTCCGCTGTCCGTCTGTCTGTCAGCGGGCTGTATCTCATGCTCCGTAATAGGTAGACGATTGAATCTGTTGCCGCCCGGAACCCTTCAGGCGCGAGTCCGACGGTTTTATTTTGTTCTTGTCATTAAAGACATTTCTTTCGGATGGTGTTGCTAGAAACCACAGGCTGTGTAGTATTGTCTGTATGTAGGTATATTTTGGAAAACGCAATAGTATTTGCCCGACCCGGGAATCGGAACACAGTACCATTAGGAATTACTCTATAAAGTATTCGTCAAACTTAATGGCATGTGCGAAGTTAGCTGCGAGTGCAAAGAACTGCGCGCAGGTACAGTCAAGTCGACAACAATTTAGGTCATTTAATGATTTTTATAACTGTGTGGAAGCTTTGTGAATATTTCTTAGGGGTGTATGGTAGTACCTACTTATTTGTCAGTTTGGAATTTGGTGGTATTCTTTCACGCCATTAAGTTTGACGAATATTATAGCAGCCCGTAGTTTGGGAGTAGGTGATGCGACACCCCCGTGCCTCGGAAAGCATGCATCACCGTTAGTCTCGCCTTTTTTTGTGGGGTGGGAAATCATCCAATGACATCTCCCGCTCTGGGTGGAGCGGGAGGGCGTGTCAGTCTCTTACTGACTAAAACCCACCCCTGTTCCTTCCCTGCCTGAGTGCCCATGGGAGCGGTAACTCTGTTACGAATTTATTCGCTACCCCTAGGCATGCTGGCACCGGCCACGATGGGCCCCGTCAGTGGTGGCTGACAATCATCTCTTTGAGGTGCGCGTGGAACATTACGCGCCGTCGACTCACGGGCCTGATGCTGATCGGAGCTACCCACTGCTCGCCGTCCGCATGCCCGGGTCTATGGTGGCTGGCGATCGTCTCGCGACGTCCTACGCCCAATACGTCTACTGCGGCGGTAGCGGCCGGGGCCGTGAGGGCCACTCCGTTGAGCTTCCCTCACTCGTCCCACCTCCGCCTTCGCGAGCATTACTACTTCGCAGGAGGAGACTGCTTCCCATTCCCTCTTGCTCCGTACCATGGCCTGAACCAGGCCCGGGCGCGAGAGGTCGCCGCCAGCTATTGCATCCACGAGTAGTCTTGCGCCTGATGTCTCCCCGGTCGTGTCGGATTGCCGTCCCATCGGACTATGACAGTAAAGGAACAGAGATTGTTGCATCCACGTTGCATCTATGTTTACGCACACGCTTGTGCACTCGGTATAATATCTCCGGCGTACTTGGATAATCTTCGTTGAGATTAGCCACCATAATCGAAATTCGGTCGGGAGGATTATTATGTACCTACTATATGTATGTATATTTTGATATGGCTTCACTTCTTTTTAGTGCCGAGAGTACTTTCTCCTTAGAATATTAGGTAGGTAGGTACAATTAGAATATAGTATGTAGGTATATTATGCATAAGTGGTTTAACTTAGATTAGACCCCAATTTTCTTTAGGTAATTTAATTTATGTAAATATAGTTTTGACTGATTTTTTGTTTCATTACTTTTATTGACATATATGGCTTCACTAATTTGTTTAGAGCTAAGTAAAATGTTATAGCTAGAGCGATAAGCTTTTTATAGATGTCGCCAAGTGTTCCTATGTGAAAATGGCCTTAGAAATTTAGTTTTTATTTAGCATTAGGTAGCTAAGACACTAACATTAGAATAGAGAATGGCGAATAAAATAAAAATACAAAT
This sequence comes from Polia nebulosa, assembly GCA_951329385.1. Taxonomy (NCBI): domain Eukaryota; kingdom Metazoa; phylum Arthropoda; class Insecta; order Lepidoptera; family Noctuidae; genus Polia; species Polia nebulosa. Next base: position 13,876,573 of record OX589614.1, on the reverse strand, counting down.
TATTTTTAATTAAATTCGTTTTATTTATTTACAATATTTACACTGACACACGCTGTTGCCAGCAAAAAAAAAACACATCAAAATTCTGTTGTTTTTATTTTTAATATCTCCGTCCCGTTTAGGCACGATTGGTCCAATGTTCAAACAAATGTCCAATTCGCGGTTGGTCCAATTAGCAATTGGTCCAATTCGCAGTTGGTCCAATTCGCAGTTGGTCCAAAATGGTTTGACAAAATGCATTGCTAGTTACTTTAGTTTACCAAAACTTACTTAACATACAGAAACCTTTCCTGCACAGAAAGCAGAATACAAGAATATACTTTAACCAGAAAGTTTACCATTGCGACGTACTAACGTTGTCCAACAGCGAGCAAAGCGAGCTCGGGAACTTAGGGCACCCCGACACGGACAGGTTAGGTTGGGGATGACGCAGCCCCCGTCATCTCCTTCATGTTAGGTTCCTTTAAACCCTGTAGACAGAAATAGGGCGGGGCTCCGTCAACCTACCTTACGACTGTCGTTAGCACATTTTGTCATTGTCACTAACTGGACGACTCAACTAAAGGAGCGTGTGAGGTTCTGAAGCATTACAGCAGGAATGTGTAATTTATAACCACCAAAGGGCCACAGTTGATATTGCCAAAGCTTCGAGAATGGATCAGCTGGTAGTTGAATGGATGATGATAAGACGCTGTCATTCGCAACAACTCCAAAATTACTGGTTTTCTAGATTTTTTTGTTATCTAAATCTATTCAGTTCAAAGCTTCTTTAAAATCTTATATATTCATTATTTATTAATTTAATCATAACTGTTACTTACATCGACAGTGTTGGCGATGATTGAAACGGACAAAAATTATTTTCTAACAAAATTTAAAGGATAGCCGAGCAATTCACTTTTGTTTTCAGTGGCTGTCAGTGGCACACGCCGTGACATTCGCACACTCGGTCCTTGCTCCCGTACTTTCTAGTAGGTATATAATAGTAGTCTATGTCCCGTACGAATGGCGAAAAAGTATTCTATGGAATTACGGCGATACGGCGTCGCGCGATCGCGAGCTGCACCGCTCGATGTTCCCCGCGCCTCTCCCGCGGCCCCCGGTTCGCCATGCGCGTGTACAGACAGTCTTTAACATTACATCTGCCAAACTGCAAAGCAGTTTAGATGCAGAGATAGTTTTAAGTCATCAGCATCTAGGCTTTTAACTTCTCCCCAGGGAAAAAAAAACGCAGAGCTTACTCCCTGTGTTTTTTCTGTGGGTAGTAGCCAAACGGGTGAACTTCAGTTAAATATACCAGATATTCGAGACTCCCACTTTGTCTCCTCCGATCACCATGTATAATAAGCCTATTCCTTGGGAGAAGAAGGCTAAATACCTGGGTGTGGTCCTTGACCAACACCTCACCTTCGCTGAGCACATAAAGCAGGTTCGCTCGCGGGCCGCTTTCGCTCAAGGTAGGCTTCATCACATGATAAACAAACGCAGCACTTTGTCATTCAAGTGCAAATTGCGTACCTTCACCGCGGTCAATCATGACATACGCTGGCCCTGTCTTCGCACACGCCAGGCCCCGTTTCATTCATAAAATGCAGACCCTTCAGAACCGCTTTCTTCGCAGAGCAGTGGGAGCCCCCTACTTTGTTCGCAACGAAGACCTGCATGTAGACCTCAAACTCCCCACTATCCAGCAGTTCTTGAAACGACTCACCAAGCGTTTCTTGGATACTGCTTCTAAACATCGAAACCCCCTAATCGCATCGGCCGCCCGATACGAACCCTCCCGCATTTCCAAGATCCGCCGTCCCAGGCATACCCTCCTCATTCCTGACGACCCTACCACTCTGCTCCAAGAGAGCCGTAGGGAAACCAGCACCATACACAAACGCAGACCGCCGTCGTTCCGCCCTCGCCGACGAGGGCCGTCGCGAAATTCACGTAAACGTCCTCCACGTCCCTTGCTCGAGCCAGCACGCGCCGCTGAGCCAATAATCTTAAATTCCATAAATAATTTAAACTCGATCCAGCCGTCCCTTGCTGCCCTCCCACCTCCCCCCAGCGACGCCCTAAGCCGAGGCCCGTACCCCGCAGGGGGTGCCCTTAGCGTGTTGTCGCTTAGTTTGTACGTAAATAATAAGTCCTGGCTGGAGGCTTTAATAAATTAAAGCCTACACAGGCAAGTCCGGTTAAGCAGACGACAGCCTCAGAGGTTGACCTGCGAGACGCCACACAAAAAAAAACCACTTTGTGATCCGCTGCCGTCCAATCATGTAGTATGTAGGCTACAGCTGTTACTATAACCTTTCCATAGCTTGATTGTTTGATCAAAATTTACCAGAAGCCGTGATACTGTATGTCAGATCACGGATCAGTTGTGAGTCACTGATTGGACGGCTCAACTAATGAAGCAGCGTTTGAGGCTGCTGATTGGCCAGTTCTGAAGCATTACAGCAGGAATGTGTAATTTATAACCACCAAAGGGCCACAGTTGATATTGTCAAAGCTTCGAGAATGGATCAGCTAGTAGTTAAATGGACGATGGTAAGACGCTGTCATTCGCAACAACTCGAAAATTTGTGGTATTCTAGTCTTCTTTTTTATCCCAATCTATTAAGTTTGAAGCTTCTTTAAAATCGTTAGATATTTTTAGTTTTAAGTCATCTAGGCTCTTCGTCTCCTGTTACTTCTTGTATGTACACTTGGCGTTTTACTTCTCCTCAGAGTAATAAAAACACAGGAAGTAAAGTCCTGCGGAAGGATACGCCCGGCACCATTGTGTGGATCGCCCGTAGGTCACGGTGGAGCATACGATAGAGGTCTGCCCCGCTTGGGCGGAGCAACGCGTGTCCTCGTGGAGGCGATCGGCGGTGGCGACCTCTCTCGCCCGGCCCTGGTCCAGACCATGGTACGGAGCGAGGTATGGGCAGCCGTAACCTTTTTCTGCGACTGCCCGGGGGTGGAGGATAAATTCGAAAGAGTTACCTCGCCCCCGGGCGCGTAGGGCAGGGAGGAACAGGGGTGGGTTTTAGTCAGTAAGAGTCTGACACGCCCTTCCGCTCCACCCCAGAGCGGAAAGAGTCATAAGATGATTTCCCACCCCCAAAAAAAAAAAAAAAAACCTTTTTCTGCGAAGCAGTAGGTAAAGCTCACGAAGGAGACGGGACGCGTGAGGGAGAGGCAATCCTCGCGCCCTCACGCCCCTAACCGCCGAAGGAGACGCCCTGGGCGTCGGGAGTCGCAAGCCCATTCCCGACCACCGTAAGCGAGTGCTTACGGACGGCGAGTAATGTGTAGATTGCCAGCCAATAAGAACTAGACTCGGGTCGACGATGCGTTGACGCGCGCGCGATGATGTCCGCAATAATTGCCGGGACCCGCTAGGGCTTATGCCTGGCAGAGTCGAAAGAGACACTGGCAGAAACAACTGAAGGAACACGGGTAGGTTTTAGTCAAAGTTTGACGCCCTCAGAAATTATTTGATGACTTCCCACCCTAAAAAAAAAGAGTAACGTCCGGGAACCTTGCCGGCCACGATATCACTCTCAGCGCCATGTTTATCGTTTGCGATACACACTGCACAAATACTTGCGTAACGAGCGAATGTCTTCGGTATTCAGTGTGAAAGCAATGGTCGTAAAGGTACGCAGGGTCGGAATCCAAAAAAAACAAAGCAGTGCTCGTTGAAAATGAAAAACAATCGGGCAAGCATTCAAAACACATTGGAAAACATGAAACGAGTGAGCAAGAGCATTCACAAATGTCTAGTGTCAATGTCAGTCAGCGGTCAATGTCATGCCAGTGACATACCTAGACTAAAAATATAAGACTGATTTTAATCGGTATGAAATCGATAATTATTTATACAGTACTACAGTACTACAGTTACTAAGTATTTGATATTTAATTTAATAACATGACTGTAATTAAATGCACAATATTGCATTAAAATACATAAAGTATTTTTAATTACCTACGTGTAATCGATAATCTCACGAAAACTATTTTTCTCATATTTCTCCGCTTCCAGATCGAGAATTGAACTGAATTCTCATACTTTTCCATATTTTGGCCCATTATTTTCCATCTCCTCTATAGATAGGAAGCGCTTACTGAAAGACCCCGTACTTACAATTTTAGCACTAAAAAAAACATTCGTACTTAACATCAAGTCTGTATTCACACACATTTCACCAGTTATTTTTGAACCCCGTATTCCAAGTTTGTTTGAAGGCCCTCAACTCGACACAGAAAATAACCTCGAATAATGTTAATAAATGAATGTGCAGCAGGGTGGCCCAGTTGTAACCCAGGCGCCTTATTCGTACTTTATTTCATCACCATTGCTCTCAAAACGGTGAAGGACAACATCGTAAGGAAACCGGCCCATTCCCTCTTCTAGAGAGGAAGCCTGAGTCCCAGCAGTGAGAACATTATAAGTCTGATTATTTTATTTTATTAGGGACAACAAACAGCAGTATTTAATACAATAATCACAACACTTAGGCAATAGAAGTAACATGCAATACTAACGAGACGTTATCCACAAATTATTATACAAAATAGGTAATAAATAAACCTTAATAGAATTATGCTTATCTTATGTCAATAAATAGCAAGTTAACACTATAACTTCGAACTATTTTGATAATTCGAGGTGGAGTCGAGTTGGAGGATATGACTTGAAATATAGGGGTAAGTCCCAAATATTAGAGGGCGACCCTATAAATGACGCCTCTTTCAGTGTTACCAACACAAACGCAGTATTGCCATGCACAAAAATACATCAAACAAAAGAATTTTTGAACCAATGATTAATTTCAGTTGGCAAAGCCTTGAAACTCTTCACGGCGTCGCTTATAATTATCTTCATTACAACTATCAATTTGATGATTCGAGGTGGAGTCGAGTTGGAGGATATGACACGAAATATAGGGATAAGTTACAAATATTAGAGAGCGAGCCTATAAATGACGCCTCTTTCAGTGTTACCAACACAAACCTAGTATTGCCATGCACAAAAAAATACATCAAACAACAGAATTATTGAACCAATGATTAATATTAGTTGGCAAAGCCTTGAAATTCTTCACGGCGCGGGCGTTACTTATATCTTCATTGGGTACCGCTAGTGTACAGCTTATATTCTTTTTGTTCCCTACTGGCCGTGGTATCTGTGCTATTGTAACGGGTGTAAAAGACAGTTTCCGAAGCCGAAAGCCACATATTCTACCCATTATTTGGATCATTTTTTTCCACTAGACCATACCTGGGATTCCACTGGTTTTGGAGAAATTGACGGTCGTCGCAATATTTTTTTTTTTACTTTTTACGAAAATGAATTCCAACCCGAGCCTGCGGACGGCGAGTAATGGGTAGCTCGCGCCGTCCGATCAGCACCAGGCCCGAGAGTCGACGGCGCGTAGTGTTCCACGCGCGACGAACAAGAGTTGTCAGCAAACAGGACGGGGCCCGTCATGGCCGATGCCTGCCTAGGAGTTGAGGATAAATTCGAAAGAGTTACCTCGCCTCTGGGCATTCAGGGCAGGGAGGAACAAGGGTGGGTTTCAGTCAGTAAAGAGTCTAACACGCCACCCTAGAGCGGGAAAAGTCATTGGATGATTTCCCACACCAAAAAAAAAAAAAGTGTTATTACTAAACTTTTTTCCTAACAAACATTACCTTAATTTTCGAAACTTCGAAATTACGCAATTGCAGTTACAAAAACGCAATGAATATCAAACGTATCTGACAGGTACCTATGTGGCTTAGAGCGAAGGGGCAGGATTTAACTCTACTTGCCTGGGTTTGCATTACATTGCAATAGTATTTTTTTTCATACCTAAAATAAAAGTCGCTTCCCAGAAATAATTTTTGCGCAAAACTACTTTGTTAGACGTACAGTATGCGTAGTTAACGGCTCTGTGATGTGTCTTTTTACACCCTGTATATGGAGTCTGTGGTTCGTATGGGCTTGTGATTTCTAGTTTTTGCAGGTGTTCGAACGCTTTGTGGATGACTGAGCGAGGAACTGTCTACGTTGATGAGTTCGAGTCGGCGAATTTTATTTATCTGTGATGGAGGATATGACTCGAAATAAAAGGGTAAGTCCCAATTATTAGAGGGCAAGCCTATAAATGACGCCTCTTTCAGTGTTACCAACACAAACCTAGTATTGCCATCCACAAAAAAAGTTAAACAACAGAATTATTAAACCAATGATTAATTTCAGTTGGCAAAGCCTTAAAACTCTTCACTGCGTCACTTATATCTTCATTGGGTACCGCTAGAGTGTATAGTTTATATTCTTTTTGGACTCTACTGGCCGTGGTATCGGCGCTATTGTATATGGAGTCTGTGGTTCGTACCGGCATTATTATTTCTAGTTCTTGTAGGTGTTCGAACGCTTTAAGAATGACTGGGCGCGGAACTGTCTGCGTTGATGAGTTCGAGTTGGCGAATTTTGTGTATCTGTGGACAAGTTTTCTTTGTTGTAGTAATTTGTTTTATTAACTTTGTGAGTTGAATCATGATGATAGAGATAAATAATTAAGGATCCCTTGCTTGAATCCCACCAGGCCCCGGTATAGCAGACACAATCAAAAACCTATTGTCGCGCCTCCGATTGGAGACGCGCGGGGTCTGACGGATTAAGAGGTTAAATTATATTAGTGTCCGACCGCGGGGTTCGGTTGCCGAATATTCGGCTCGACCGAAATTAGTGTCTTTGAGCTGAAGGTTGTGATAGGGACCTATAAACTGACTGTCTCGTTTGTCTTTTTGTGTAAACTTTTTATAAATTTATTTAGTATTTAATGATCGTTAAAGCTGCATTTTCAATAGTCTGATAACTTTTTCAAGACATTTTTTGTTTGCCAGTTTGTCTGCTTCCACGTGAGTTTCGATTTCGACCGAAAGTGGGGGTCTACTCCGCAGTGTTTTTACGAAGTATCGGCCGAATGTTCGGACATATTTGTGTGAAGTGTTGAAGTGAATGTGCCATACCTAAAACTGTAGCTCTTCTCTGAGGGCTTCTTCCACCAAAAACATACGTAATGCCATTTCGCTACAATTTTAGGTATGGCACATTCACTTTAACACTTTACACAAGTATGTCCGAACATTCGGTCGATACTTCGTAAAAATACTTTGGAGTGACCCCCTGGAAGGGAAGCCGAACATTCGGTAGTTGGTGGAATTTATATTTTGAAAAAAAAAAAACACTTTTCCAAGTATTTTATCAAAATATGCCTAGCCTTTTCCCAACTATCTTGGGGTCGGGGTATTTTTTTTTTTTTTTTTTAGATGGGTTTGCTCTCGACTCTTGTATTTTATATTACAGCAATTTATAAAATAAGTACTTTAACTCACCTATGTAGCACCATTTCGAAATTCATAGGCTGTCCATCAAAGATCTCCATGCCATGTTTCATAGCGATCACCAGAGACAATTCGAGAATAGACAATGACTGGAGAAGTTTCACTCTATGCTCCGGAGCGACGGTCTTGTCTATGATTGATGACAGATCTGCTTCGTCTATGAAGGGATTGTCGACGGATAGTTTTGATACTAGCTCGAACTGTAAAGAGGAATATTGACAGTGTAAAGAGGCTACTTTCAGCAAAGATTATGTGACCTATGCAATATGAATTTTAAAAAAAAACGGCGGTCCGACATGATCATATTATATAGGTACTAGCGGCCCGCCCCAGCTTCGCTCGGGTACAAATTATACATATAAACCTTCCTCGTCAATCACTCTATCTATTAAAAAAAACCGCATCAAAATCCGTTGCGTAGTTTTAAAGATTTAAGCATACATAGGGATATAGGGACAAAGAAAGCGACTTTGTTTTATACTATGTAGTGATGGGTACACGAAACTAGAGGGCTCGAGGATATCAGCAGATAGTCGATCACTTTAGGCTCCTTTTTTTTTTGCTTGTGTGGAAAATCCTCATGGATGTCACCTGGGGCAGGCGAAGGGGTCTGTCAGACTCTTACTGACTAAAAACCACCCCGGTGTTCCTTCCCACACTTAGACCGGGGATCGTGAGGCCCCCAGGGATGCGGGCCACTTCAGGCCTGCGGGGAGTGAGGAGTCCTCCCACGCGATGTCCAATAGGGGCCCGCGTGGAACACTATGCGCCGCCGGCTCATGTCCTGCTGGATGGGGGGCGGCGGACGACCCCGAGTTCGCCGTCTCTCTGGAACCTTTTATGGGGTTTGGAAAAAAAAGCATTGTACGCACTCTGCCGACGCCTGATACGCCTGCTGCGGATCGGGAGACTGGTCACGACCGGCTCTTCCTCTCCGCAGCCTCCTTCTGCGAAATGACGTCTTCACAGAAGGAGATTACCGCATCAAATAATGTGATAAGGCTAGACAGAGAGAGAGATAAAAATAATATTCTAAACTCACCAGCACATTCCTAAAAATCTGCTCATTAACAGTATAATAGCACAACTTCTCCAGATAGTCGATCACTTTAGGCTCCTGCGCCAAGCCCGCGACGTGTGCGTTCCAGTCCTGAATGAAGTCTGGCTCTAACGCTTGTAAATTGACGCGGGATTGCAAGTGAGGGGGGAGGGAGGGGGTGGGGGTTGTGTTGTCTGTTTCCATGTCTTGTGCGGTTGCTGGAAAAGGGAAAATACAGATTTTAGTTTAATTCTGGCTAAAGTAATGACAGCACGGGTCGATCCATCAGGTTAAGTTACGCTTGCCGGGGTTGGTCCATGGATGGGTGACCATCTTTACATACCAAGACTCCTCCGTGTCTCGGAAAGCAAGTTAAACTGTTGGTCCCCCCGCTCTCAATCGTAGATCTTTGACAGTTGTTACGGGTCGTCAGAAGCCCGAAAGTCTGACAACTAGTCTTACCAAGGGGTATCGTATTACCACCCAGTTACTGGGTTGTGGAGGTCAGATAGGCAGTCGCTCCAAGTAAAGTACTGGTATTCAGCTGCATCCGATTTGACTGGAAGTCGAACCAAGATAGTTGGTAAAAGGCTAGGCAGATTGAATATCACGTCTGCATTGGACAGTGGGCCTCATCAGAAGGCTTAAAGTCACCCAAAGGGCAATGGAGAGGGCTATGCCCGAGCATAGCCCTCTCCATTGCCGAAGTTTCCTTGCGTGATCGAATCAAGAATGATGACATCCGCAAGAGAGCCAACGTTACCGGCATAGCCCGAAGAATCGCCAGTGGCAGTGGGCAGGACACATTGCTCGCAGAACAGACCGTCGATGGGACCGGAAAGTTCTGGAGTAGCGAACGCGTACCGGAAGACGCAGCGTTGAAAGGCGTCCAACAAGGTGGACCGATGACTTGGTGAGGGTCGCTGGATGCGAGACGCACAGGACCGGTCGTTGTGGCGACACTTGAGGGAGGCCTATGTCCAGCAGTGGACGTCTTTCGGCTGAAATGACGATGATGATGAGGATCAATAGTGGCCCAGTGGTAACGCTCCGGCAACAGCCCCGACTTACGAGTTGTACGTCGTGGGTTCAAACCCCATCAAATAACTTCTCCTGGGTGGAGCGGGAGAGCGTGTCAGACGCTTACTGACTAAAACCCACCCATCTTCCTTCAGTTGCCTGTGCCAGAACCACGGTGACTCCTTCAATCACTCCCGCGACCCTGGCAAAAGAACGACCTATGGGGCTGGTATCATTTAGCCACGAGCCCCTATGACCCTAGTGTCAATCTGCCTAGCTTTTTCTCAACAATCTTGAGGTCGGCTTCCAATCTAACCGGATGCAGCTGAATACCAGTATTTTACATGAAGCGACTGCCTATTCGACCTCCACAACCCAGTTACTGGGTAATACCCCCCCCTCTTACTAAGACTGGTCGTCAGACTTTTGGGCTTCTGACGACCCGTAACGACTGTCAAAGATCCACGATTGACAGCCGGGACCAACCGCTTAACGTGCTTTCCGAGGCACGGAGGAGTCTCGGTATGTAACGATGGTCACCCATCCATGGACCAACCCCGGCAAGCGTAGCTTAACCTGATGGATCGACCCGTGCGGCTGTTATTACTTTAGCCACAAGCTCCTCCCCTAGAACCTAGTATCTCAAATATAATCACCTGTATTCCTCCGACTTCGTCCCTTCTTCTTGGGCGTGGTGACAGTTTTCTCCTTCACCGGTACACTCAGTAACTGCACCAGTACGTCTCGGTACTTGTACTGTGGCGCCCTCTGGGAGTCGTCCTCGTTGGGGAAGATGAAGAGGTGGCGGTGGGAGAAGCGAGATTTTACTCGCTTTTCTAGGAGCTCCATTACGTCTATGCGGTTTGTTACGCCTGGTGGAAGATAACTCGATGATTTTTTCAAAAAACCCGACTGATAAAAAACAACTAAAAAGTTCCTTTATTATCCGACTGCCCCAGAAGGAGGGTAATGTTTTTCGAGAGTATGTATGTATGTTTTGTTAGATGGTTAGACTGTGTGAAAGAGGATATGGGTAAAAAGGGGGTGACTACAGAGATGACGACTAATAGAGGAGTATGGAAGAAAAAGACATGTTGCGCCGACCCCAAATAAATTGGGATAAGGGCAGGAGAATGATGATAATGTATGTATGTTTCGTATGTCTCTTTCTTTGGCAATCGCAGTAGGCTAAACGGCTTGATGGATTTTAACAAATGAGGTTTTATTACTTATTAGATTGGTCTTGACCGCCGAAGTGACATAGGCTATACCTGGCCGGCGGCTGGCTTTCCTGATTTAAGTATTTAAAGGTTTTGGTTTCCGTACGTCACGTCTTAGTCGACCACTGAAAATCAGCGCCGTGCTGTGGGTCCCCCACGGTATAGCATTATGCTGAGTGGAAGCCTTCTTGCCACAGCCACGACATGCATGACTGCAAAGGGTTCCGAACAAATCATATTTCTTTCAGGTATTTTTTAAAACTGCCTCCACCTTATAGGTTTTCCTGTAATCAATAAGTAAAGTACTACTTACTGTATTTTTTTTCTTCAAATTTTAGGCTCAGTGGTTTCGGAGATAGTCATGGTCATTTTTTAACCGACTTTCGAAAAAGGAGGAGGTTCTATGTTCGACTGTTTCTCCGTCAGTTGTGGACCGATTTTTTAAATTCTTTTTTTATCCGAAAGAATATACTCCCGAGGTGGTCCCATATAAATTTTATCGAAATTGCTTCAGGGCTTTTTGAGAAACTGAACAAAAACGAAAAATACGTATACCTCGATGACGTGTTGGTGTTCTCCAAATATTTTAATTCCACGTTCCGTGTTATTGGGGTTTTTAGTTCTGGGGTATAACAACTAAAAAGTGAAAAATAAAAAACTTTTTTATAAAAAAAACGACCGACTTCCAAAAAAAAAACACTAAAAATTAAAAAATAACTTTAATTTCGGAAGTCGGTGTCAAATAACGAAGAAGTAAAATACAAACACCGACATCCGAAATTTAAGTTATTTTTTAATTTTCAGTGTGTTTTCTTTGGAAGTCGGTTGTTTTTTTTTCATCTATACTCGTAACTTCAATCACACGACACTCACAAAAAAAAAAAATGCCCCTTCATTTGATATGTCGCACGACACAGTTTGATAAACTTTCGATTTTTAATTTTCCTATTTTCACCCTAAAAGTGATTCCCATATTCCAAATTAATTTATTTAGGGTACACGTTCGTGTTTGGGTCACGGATATAAATATGTGTACCAAATTTCAACTCTATCAGTCCAGCAGATTCGGAGCAAATTGTCTGTGACAAACGGACAGACACACGAGTGATCCTACAAGGGTTCTGTTTTTTCATTCGGACTTTCGGAACCCTAAAAAATGGCGACCGCCATTAGGTAAGTGTAGTCATATTTTTTGTGACCTGGTCATGTGGGGTGTCAAATTAAAGAGCTCGAGGAGACGATTCCAAAAATATAACACAAAAATGTAAAAACTTATTAGTTGTTTTTAATTAGTCGGGTTTTTTGAAAATTTGCATTTAGTTTTATTGTGTGGGGCCGTTCAAGTATTACGTAAGCGGATTTATTACAATTATTTACCCCTCCCTCCCCCTTGTCAGCAAAAGTAAGCAAAGCTCTAACGCCCCCCCCCCTCTCCTCCCTCCCATGCTTACGTAAACATTGGTATATGCATTTTTCTTTTAATTCTGTTTTTTTTTATAATTCATGAGCGTAAGTACCTAAACGTAGGTATTCATTATTTATGGGAATCCCCGAATATTCGATTCGTTTTAAAAAAAAAAAGTTTAGACAATGTGTGGGGTGCCATATGTGTAAAAAAAGTAAATAACTACTGCTGACGTAATCACCATCTAGACCCCCCCACCCCCCATGTCATCAAAAATAAGCAAGGCATTGACCCCCCCGCTCCCCCCTATAGTGCTTACGTAATACTTGAACGGTCCCTTTCCTACATTTTAGTGAGATATATTTTGGAATCGTCTTCTCGAGCTCCTAATGGCGTTTGCCATTTTTAACCGACTTCGAAAAAGGAGGAGGTTATCAATTCGGATGTTTGTATTTTGGGCATAACTCTGTCATATATTGACGGATTTGCAAAATTCTTTTTTTGTTCGAAAGGGGTTTATTCCGAAATGGTCCCATTTAAATTTCAAAAAGATCTGATGATGGGTTTCGGAGACAGACAACGGAACTCTTCAAAAATTGACAGCAAATCAACCGCAATTGCTGCTATCGTATGTCTATGAATGGTTAACACAGTTTAATGGGGAGCCACAACTAAAAAGTGAAAAATAAAAAACTTTTTTACAAAAAAATAGAACCGACTTCCAAAAAAAGTGCAAAATAACTTTAATTTCAGAAGTCGGTGTCAAAAAACGAAGACACAAAACAGGAACACCGACTTCCGAAATTAAAGTTATTTTGCACTTTTTTTGGAAGTCGGTTCTATTTTTTTGTAAAAAAGTTTTATTTTTAATTCTTTTGTACTATGTTACTTCGGCGGTTATAACCAATCTAATTATACCTCATTATTTTGTTAAAATCCATCCAACCGTTTAGTCTACAGCGCGTGCCAAAGAAATAGACATACACACATATACCACAGATAATATAATACTACAGAGTTACTTCTAATATAATATTCCACATCTGTACCTACACATGAACCCACACACACACAAACACATTACTCTCACGCACTGACACTCACACACATATACACACCATCACTCTCACGCACTGAGACACACACCCATATACCTTGCAAGTTGATGAATGGCCACCTACGAGTATCTATTAGTGTAGTATTAAACTCATTTTTTATTTTAGTAGATATGTCTGTAACCTTTTGTTTTTTATTTTTTTACTTTTTATTATTACATTTTTGCTTATTTTTTCTTTAAGTTCACGCCGTCTTACACGGGCTATGAACCAAAAAATGTACGTATTTCCAATATTACTGCCTCCCAAGATACAGGTTTTTGCCTAGTTTGGGAGACAGTAGGCTAATGCACTTCTGTTAAATTAACTGTTCCTTGCTCTAGCTATTAAGACTCTGTAATTTATGGTTGTGTTCTAAATAAAAATTATTATTATTATTACTAGTGTACAGATGCCTCATCCCATACAAAGAAACAGTACCGCCGTAACTACGGGTTTTCGTCTGGCACAAGTAACTTTTGTTCTTCGTTCGGGCCCGTCATCTACAACTCACTAGATGGTGTTAGCAGCGACAGCTTGCAAGCTGAATGAATTTAATTTCTTACCAATATTTTCTCACACATTGAGGCATTATTTTATAGTATTTTTGAAACTTCATAGCAGTTTTACTGTATCAAAATGTATCACTATTGAAATTTTAAAGAGGCGAATGGATAAACTCTAAAGCTTCAAACAGCGCCATCTATTGGTACAAGAAATATAGATGTCTAAGGATTCGTTCCTAAATTTAATTACAAGCCCATTATTCGACAATTTTATGCTTTGGGCAGTTTATTAAATAAGAAAATACAGCTTTTACCATATTTATTTTCAAAAAAATAATATTACTTAAACTTCAACAAGAAATCGATGCATATTACGCCATCTATTGAGATTTATTTGAACTAAATTTTCTTTGTTTGAGATGAGATGCCTACACATACACATACATACTCTCGAAAAACATTATCCTCTTTCTAGGGTAGTCGGGTAAAAACAATTCTGAGAATCAAATAAATAAATGAGTTTTAAGATGGGTCTTGTCTCCTTTGGAACAAACTACTCGCAAACAAGCCTGTGATGATTTCATATACCTCGCTCCCACATATTATAATAGCTAAAACTAGTATTCAATCGAGACTTCGTTTTCGGCCATAAATCAGACGAAGCTTCGGTCAAGCCGAAAATCAAAAGTCCGTGAATTTCAGTCCATCAGTTAGATTACCAAATTTGACATGTATTTTTTCTTGTTACGTAAACCAAGTGCGAGTCGGACTCGCGCACGAAGGGTTCCGTACCATTATCTATAAAAACGGCAAAAATGAATCACATTTGCTGTATGGGAGCCCTCATAAATATTTATTTCATTCTGTTTTTTAGTATTTGTTGTTATAGCGGCAACAGAAATACATTATCTGTGAAAATTTCAACTGTCTAACTATTTCATGAGATACATCCTGGTGACAGACAGATAGTCAGACGGACGGAGTCTTAATGATAGGGTCCCGTTTTACCCTTTGGGTACGGAACCCTAAAAATGAGGACGTCACACCTCGATACACTTTGTGCCGTTTAGTGACGTAACTAGCAACTCCTGAACTTTGATGCGTTATAACTTTCTCATTTTTTATTGGTTTGGTAAAGCAAAAAATACGTGGCCAATATTTTTTGATAATCTAACTTACGTACTAAATAGAATTATTATTTTTTTAGCTAGGAAACATCAATATTGTCGCGTCATTCGGCCTACTTCGTAAGCCCGGCAATATTAGGTGACGTTCGGCTAACTCCGGGGTGAATCGGGTCCACTCGTGATTCCACACAACCTACATAGTTACTACTTAGTCATACCACGGGGTCTCATCTCGAACAAAGAAAATTTAGTTCAAATAAATCTCAATAGATGGCGTAATATGCATCGATTTCTTATTGAAGTCTAGGTATTACTAATATTTTTAAACTACATGGTAAAAACTGTATTTTCTTATTTAATAAACTGCCCTAAGCTTAAAATTGTGGAATAATTGGCTTGTAATTCAAATTTAGACGATTATTGGAACGAATCCTTAGACATCTATATTTTTTGTACCAATAGATGGCGCTGTTTGAAGTTTTAGAGTTTATCCATTCGATTCTTTAAAATTTGAATAGAGACACATTTTGATACTGTAAAACTGTTATGAAGTGCCAAAAATAATAGAAAATAATTCCTTAATGTGTGAGAAAATGTTGGTAAGACTTTAAGTAAATTCATTCAGCTTGCAAGCCGTCGCTGCTAACACCATCTAGCGAGGTGTAGAGGACGGGCCCGAACGAAGAACAAAAGTTACTTGTGCCAGACGAACACCCGAAGTTACGGCGGTACCGGATACGGCGGTACGGCGGTATGGGATGAGGCATCTGTATGCTAGCATTATATTATCTGTGGTTATACTAAGTTGTGTAGCGAGGTTATGTTGTATTTTTTTCTCTTTTCAGTTTCGATTTCGGCCGAAAATAAGACTAAAGCCTAAGCTTTTTTTTAGCCAGAACACAATGCTAGTAAATCAAAATCTAGTAGAAAAATCTTACCCAGCACACACATAGGAGCCTGCTCGCTATGCGTGATATCAAACAAATTATACAGCAACGTCTGAGTCCTTCCGCTGTGACAGAACATGTCAAACTCTTCTAATATAAACAGCATACTCTTGCAGCGTCTGTCAGCTCCACTTTGTAAGCAGCTCAGTAGGAAGGCGAGGTTCTCAGCAAATGTGCCGAAGACTCGGTCGCCTACTGCGTTTTCTAGCTGCATCTGTAAAATTAAGAAATAGTTTAGCTGTGAAGGAATATTGAATTTTATTGCTTCTTATTTTTTAGGTCTTAAACTTTTCTTATGAAACTGCCGTTTCTAATGCCCATACCGTAATAAACTTTAAGATTATTATATTGTAGTCAAGAGTGAATAGGTTACTTCTAGGCAAGCATGCTCCATCTTCGTCCACATCATCCTTTACAGCGCGAGCTAGCGGTCAAATGTGTGCCTATAAATAGTAAAAAAAAAAAATGTTATTCTTTTTCTATATTCCTTATTTATTTGTTTCCTTGATGTTGTGTACCTTTAATGTACTGGGAAATCTTCTTGACAAATAAGATTTGTACAAGTACCCCACAGGTGAAAAAACTATAAGGCTACCTAGTCCTTGTGTTAACCCATTTATTACGACCGACCGTTATAAAGATCAAAAAAAAGTATTGGGAATACCCTCAATTTAAAAATAATAACGAGTGCATAATTTTTGATTATTGTTTATCAATCGTCGCAGTGACCGTTTGGCAATGTTCCGGTGGATAGATAATTATCCTATGATCATAATTTTGAAGTACTTTTGTATTGCTGTGAAGTTTACGGAATTTGATCCTCAGACAGACAATTGGAACAATTACATAGACAGGCTAAAATTTTGCTTTGAATCAAATGGCGTAGTGTTGGACATAAGTAACCTTTGCTACCTTTGTGGTGATCGCCATGCTGGAGAATGTCGTTTTGTCAAGGTTAGTTGTCGGTACTGCAAGAAGGTAGGACATATAGAAACGGTTTGCATTGCAAAGAAGAAAGCCTCGAACAGTAAAGTTAATTTCACAGAAGAGGATGAGTCACATGTTCAGTTGAATGGTATATACAACTTCGATAGTAGTCGACTGCGGGTGCCAGCTTATGATGTTAAGCTTCATCTGAATGGAATGTTAGTGAATATGCAGGTGGACTCCAGTGCTGGTTTCTCACTCGTCAACGAGCGCACGTGGAGAGGCCTGCTCGTCGCAAAGCCGCGCCCCGAATTGCGCGCCGTACACAGCGATTTACGTACCTGGACGGCGACACCGGTTAATGTGCTCAGTCAGGCAGTAGTGCACGTAAACTTTAGAGGCATTAAGTATGTTTTACCGGTTATTGTAGCTGGAGGCTCAGGCCCCAATTTAATTGGTCGTGATTGGTTTGCGGCTCTTCATATAAAAGTTAGTATTAATTATGTGTCTAGTACTGGCATATCAATGACTAATGAAATGTTACAAAAACACTTTGATGTTTTCAAAGAGGGTCTTGATACGTACCGAGGTGAACCGGTGACCATTCATTTAAAACCAGACGCTACTCCGAGGTTTCTTAAGCTCGCCCAGTTCCGTTTGCAATTAAGAACAGAGTGGAAAAGGAAATAGATCGATTGATGACCGAGGGGTATTCCGCCCTGTTTCTTACTCACAGTGGGCAACACCAGTGGTGCCCATTGTTAAGAAAACAGGTGATTCGCCTATGTAGAGATTATCGCAGCACGGTGAATCAGGCTACCGAGTCTGACACCTACACGATGCCAACTGTTAATGAGGTTTTTGCTATAATTGCTGAAGGGAAGTATTTCACTCCGTTAGATTTAGAGCGTGCATATACACAAGTCGTTGTGGATGAAGACACGGCTAAACTGTTAACTTTAAACACATTTAAAGGTCTTTACAGTGTTTACAGGCTGGCGTTCGGAGTAAAAGCATGTCCAGGCATTTTTCAAAGGTTGATGACATCTTTATTGGCAGGTATTTCAGGCGTGGCAGTACTAATTTATGACATTATTATAAGTGGCCATACCTTGACAGATATGAGGCAACGACTGGATGCTGTACTAGAACGCATATAAAAAGCTGGCCTGCGACTGAATGCAGGCAAGTGTAAGGTTGCTAAAGAATGTGTAGAATTTCTGGGCTTTGTTATTGACGCCGACGGCATTCATCCAGCTCTTAGCAAAGTAGAATCCATTGTCAAAACTCCGGAACCACAGAGTGTTCAGCAGCTACAGGCTTTTTTAGGGTTGTACAATTTTTATGAGAGGTTCGTACCTCACAAAGCTACTGTCCATGAACCGCTCCGTAGGTTGCTTGATAAGTCTCGCAAGTGGCACTGGGCAGAAGGTGAACAAGAAAGCTTCGAGGCAGCGAAACGGTTACTATCATCAGACATAACTTTAGTGCACTATGATTTAAATAAACCCTTAGTACTCACGTGCGATAGTTCTGAGTATGGTGTAGGCGCAGTTTTATCTTCTGTGATGCAGGATGGGCAAGCAAGAACGACCAATCGCTATGAGTTCAAGGACATTACATTCACACGAGCGTAAATACTCTCAGCTTGATAAAGAAGCTACAGCAATCAGGTTCGGCATTCAAAACTTTCATAACTATCTCATGGGAAGAACTTTTACAATAGTAACAGATCACAAGCCACTGGTCAGTATTTTTGATCCTAAGAAGCCAATACCCAATATTATATCGCCGCGATAAACTAGAATCGCTATTGTTAACCGACGAAATGAAAAAAGGAGGAGGTTCTCAATTCGACCGTATATATATTTTTATACTTAATTTTTTTTGTTTTTTTTTTGTGTATGTTCAACCCTCACTCCGTTATTTATGCACCGATTTTGATAATTCTTTTTTTGTTGGATAGGGTATACCTCAAGATTAGTCCCATGTCAAGGAAGTCAGGATCTGATGATGGAATCCAGATAAAATTGAGAGAAACCCTCGAAAATTGTGGGCTCAAATAGTGTTTCTGCATGTATGTTCAGCCCTCACTCCGTTAGTTATGAACCGAATTTGATAATTCTTCTTTTATTAGATAGGGTATACCTCAAGATTAGTCCCATGTCAAGGAAGTCAGGATCTGATGATGGAATCCAGATAAAATTGAGAGAAACCCTCGAAAATTGTGGGCACGAATAGTGTTTCTGCTTGTATGTTAAGCCCTCACTCCGTTAGTTATGAACCGATTTTGATAATTCTTTTTTTGTTAGATAGGGTATACCTCAAGGGTGGTTTCATGTAAAGAAAGTCAGGATCTGATGATGGAATCCAGATAAAATTGAGAGAAACCCTCGAAAATTGTAGGCACGAATACTGTTTCTGCTTGTATGTTCAGCCCTCACTCCGTTTGTTATGAACCGATTTTGATAATTATTTTTCTGTTAGGTAGGGTATATCTCAAAGGTGGTTCCATGTTACGGAAACCAGGATATGATGAGGGCATCCTGATAAAATTGAGAAAAACCCTCGAAAATTGAGAGCTCAATAGTGTTTCTGTTTACTTTTCATAACTTATCAGGTATTTGCGATTAGGAATCATCACATCATGAAGTTGAGATGATGATGGAAACCATACCTTTGCTAAACAATTAGAAGTTAGATATAAGAACTGTGGTTTTAGTGACAGATATGCTTTGAAGAAAAGCCGTCTTTACAATATTGGAGGTAACCTCAATAGGTCAATTATCCTGGGATCCTCAAGGAAGGATAGTTACATCATCAGCTCAGTGACAAGAGGAATGATAAAAGATTAGAAATTAGCCTCTGAATATTCAGAGTATTAAAAGATTACGTGAGCCACAAAAAAATTATAAAATAAAAAACTTTTTAATAAAAAAATTAACCGACGAAAAAGAACTAAAAAGCAAGAAATAAATAGACCTTCTAAGTCTTGAGTATTGAGCTTATACTTATAATATCAAATTTAATATAAACTTATTCCGAGTCGGCGCGTTTTTTTTGTATATTTACTGAAACAATTATGGACCCGGGCACAGCAAAATTTAAAAGTAGGAGAGGGGAAGAGCACTTTAATATTATCCTTTTTTATTTACGTACGGTTAGATATTCGTCAATTGTAAAGTGTGTTTTTTTAGAGGTATATAACTTAAAATTGAAATAAAACACAGGAAAATGTTTATAACATCAATGAAATTGACTTTATTTGAGACAGGTTTATGGCATTTGTGTATATTATGTAAGATTTTGAATAAATGGCCAGCGCGACTAGCGGATACAAGGCATAATCTGGAGGTCCAATTTTCACACACTCTTCGCAGTTAATCAGGCTAAATTTCGGCAGTAACGCATCGAGTGTTGGCGTCTAAGTGCTCAATGGTTTCTGGTTTATTGTCGTAGACTTGCGACCTTACATATCCCCAAAGAAGATAATCTAATGGCGTCAAATCGCACGAACGAGGAGGCCGAAAAACGAAAAACGCACGAAAAAGTTAGAACTCATGTCTCGGACATTCGCATTGATTTTCCGGATTATGCCATATACGCGCTAGTTGAGGTGGTCATTTGCCTGAAATCATATTTAAACATAAATGCCATGAACATATCCCTCAAATAAAATTTTATTGATATTAATAACATTTACCTGTAATTATGTGAATTTAAAGGTCTATAAAAAAAACACCCGATACAATAGTTTTTAGTAATTAAAAATTGTTTTAGTTTATTTAAAAATATACTTATTTTATTTTCTTTTTTTAAGTGTTCCGGTAATTTATTGTATATTTTTATTGACATAGCATATGGACTGGAAGAGTGCAATTTAAGGCGGGATGGAGGTAAATGTAGTCTGTTTTTATGGCGCAGCGAATATTTTGTTTGTATTTCTGCCCGGGTGGTGTAGAAATCTGGGTGTTTGCGGACTACGAGTAGTTTGCATAATTCTAAAATATAAATATCAATTAAGGTAAGGATTTTGTGTTTCTTGAAGTGAGGCTTGCAACTATCTGTTTGTTCTATGTTGGTTATTATTCGTATGAGCTTTTTTTGTAGTGTAAATAGGGAAGGTGTGTCCTTGAGGGCTTCCAGAGTCTCGGGCTTGTTCAAGTAAACACAGGACTTCAAAAAAACCCACAAAAAAAAGTCTGAAATGCTTAAATCGGGCGATCATGCGGGCCAGTGCAAATCGGCGACGGAATTCGCGTTGCGCCAACACCACAGACGAATTGGTACGCAAAAAAATAGACACGATTATTCCGCGTTCTTGAGGAGTGTATCGCTCCATGGCTTGTTCACTTGTATTCTGCATCTGTCTGGTCCACAAATGTCAAAATAGATTTGACATTGGCGGCCATTTGCAAAAATGAGAGCATCTTCCAATAGGGTGATTTCTTTTGGCCCACCCAGTATAACATATAAAGCCTGGTAAACAAATAAGAAATGCAGATGGTCTCAGTCGTTGGCCACAACCGGTGCCAGAGGAACCTGAACAGCAGCCTTGTGATATTTTGTTGATGGCGGAAGCTTCCGAAGACTTTCCAGTTGATGTTAATCAGATCGAGCGGCTCACAAAAACAGATTAAACTTTATCACAAGTCATGCATTACGTGTTATTTGGTTGGCCAGCTAAAGTGACAGAGGAAGCTTTACATCGTTATTGGTTACATCGTACGCAACTTTCGTTACATGAAGGTTGTATCTTGTTGGCTTGTCGCGTGGTGGTACCACCAACGCTACGTAAAGATATTTTACGTGCTTTACTTAGAGCACACAGTGGTATAGTACAAACAAAAGCTTTGGCCAGAAGCTATGTGTGGTGGCCGGAATTAAGTAACGACATTAAGCATTAGTGAACAACTGCACCAAGTGTCTCGAAAATAGGCACATGCCTTCTAAGACAAGTTGCGAGTGGGTAGTACCTACAAGACCTTGGTCTCGCATAAATAAAGATTTTGCTGGTCCATACCAAAGTAAAGTTTTTCTGATAATTGTTGACTCATATTCATGATGGCCTGAAGTATGTATAGTAAGTAACATGACTACAGAAACTGTGATTCGGCAGCTAAGAATGCATGCATGCTTTTAGCATTCATGTATGTTTACGTTATTTAATCCATTTTTTCTGTAATGTGCGTTAAATCTGTGCAGAATAAATTATTTTTCTTTCTTTTCTTTCTTTCTATTTGCTACACACGGATTATGTGAGACATTGGTTTCAGACGATGGAACAGCATTTGTTTCAGCTGAAATGAAACAACTTCTGGATTCAAATAAAATTAAGCATATTACTACAGCACCATACTACCCGGCTACAAACGGATTGGCTGAACGAATGGTGCTGACGGTTAAGGACAAATTATGCAAAATGGATGATGTATCATGGGATGTGAAGGTACCTAATATGCTACTGGGACTGCGTGTAACGCCATGTTCAGGAACAGGCAAGATCCCTTCACAACTGTTAATGAGGTGGTTAAGAACTTTATTGGACAGTATTCACCCAGTCAATAAACAGCACACGAGAGTCGAGCAACAAATCACCAATAACGCACAAAAGAAACACAGAGAAACGGACATTGGTCAATGCGTGATGTACAGAAATTATGGAACAGGGCCACGTTGGTTACCAGGCACTGTAACAAGTAAGAATGGCCCGTCTAGCTATCAGGTGACATCAGATAATGGAGATGTTGTAAACAGACATATTGACCAACTGATTCAGAAGAAACCATAAGGCTCAACTACAGGAGAGAAGGATAAGGAACCAGAAGAGGAAAAGGAAGAAAGTATACAGGAGCAGGTGGAAGAGTCAAGTCAAGAAAATGAACCAAAAGTCCAAATTCCTGGCTCGGAGGAATCCGAAACCGAAAGGGCCGAGATGCTTGGGATATTATATATTTAGATATTGGGATATTATAGTGGGGCAGAAATCACTTATCAAGGTGGCAAAATAAAGAACTAAGTTTCTTCTCATGCAAGTTCACCATATCCCAGGCCTAGCCACAGTAACTATATGGTTTACTTAATTGTTATAGTTGTTGAATTTAAAAGATTATGATGCTTTATGTTTATGTTGTGTTTATAGTTAAATTATGTTTATAAGATGTTCAGGCATACTTGGAGGAAAGGTATGTTGTGTATCTTTAATGTAGGTACTGGGAAATCTTCTTGACAAATAAGATTTGTACAAGTACCCCACAGGTGAAAAAACACACATTAATATAAGGCTACCTAGTGCTTGTGTTAACCACGAAGTAAAACAGTGAATTACCGAATTAATGTTTTATGGAACATAATATGTAGTATCACTATAGTTTATAACCATGAAATCACTCTATCTGGGTCTTGTGTATGTGAGTGTAAATGTTTGTGAATGCACACACAATACAGGAGTAATTCCTAGTGTGGAGTGCCGTTTTTTTTGTCTTTTTTATCATTCACAGGTTCACGTTTGACTATCTCACCTGATGGTAAGCGATGATGTGGTCGAATAGAGATGGGCCTTATTGCCTAGAAGTATTTTGGCTTACCTGCGCAGTTATAGACTTGAGAGCAATTTTATCATCGTGATGTATCAGGCCGTTCAGTCTCACTATGATTGCATCATTTGACAAATCCACTTCTTTACTGATCTGATGCAGCACCGAGTTTATGAGCTGAAACAAATTGAAATAATGAGGCTATTGTTGAGATTTTTTTTTCTTTCTTGTCTTCTGCAAACAAACTATAAGCAGAATGGTTCTAGGATTGGGTATTGCAGAGTGGATTCTGCAGCGAGATTTCCCTTTTCATTTTTAGGGCCTACTCTGGATAGTCCATTACAGCCAACTTTTAAGGTCTAGTTTTGTCAGCACTTTCACCAAGGGATTTTGATGACGCTCTAGGCATGCACTGTATCGTTCTGCCCAGATTTTCACCCCCTGATATTCATGTTTTTTCACAGATTCATAAACTACAGAGGGTAGAAGATATTTTTAAGATTTGAAGTTGCTTAATGTCAGAGACATCTTTAGCCACAAATTAGTGTAAGTCGCTATACTGCTGCTGTCTATAACGTTGTTTCAGGAGGTAATCTGGAACTAATCCGTCCGTTCACAAATATTCTTTCACTGATGGTAAGATAGGTACACTATTGCTGAGTGTGATAGGCTACTTTTTATCTTGGAAAACACACTATTTCTTTAAAATATGCCCCTAGAACGAAACCGCAGAAAAAAGATGGGTCAATACACAAAGAGATCACAAAATATTGTGAACATAAATGAGTATAAGTTTGTTAGCAAGATATGTAAAGAAAATAAAGATCTTACGGTAGTCTTGCCACTTCCTCGAGGCCCAATCATCAGCGCAGAATGCGATTCTCCATGAGCAACCGTCCGTTTGAACAGATCATAAACGTGATTCCTTTCCTGACTGTGGCCTCGAAAAGAAGTATTGTCTGCCATTATTTTCAACTTCAAATACTTTCTTATTAGTTTGATTTGTATTGCAAGTGGGTTTTCTGTTTGCAGGCCGCACATTTTAGTAATAAAATAGAAAATATCAAGAATGTATCGTATTGTAAACACGTAAACAAACACTCACTATGCTAAATAGAGGCTACCTACGAGTTAGCGCGCTTTTTTGGGCGACGCGCCGTCTATGAAAATGTTGCCAGATGTATAGCTCATATTTCCTTGATTGCCGAATCTCCTTGTGGTTTTCAAGAGAAAAACCTCACCGAATCAAATTAAAGCGCTATTAGTTCTAAATATATATAATTGTTTATTATAAGTTCGAAACTTGTTGCGTTTCCACCTATTTTACTTTTGTGACTGACTCCAACATTAGGTTTTTAGCAAGCAACTTTTAACTTAACAGCTTTTTCCCTTTTTACTCATGGAAACCCTTGAAGATGAAGATAGAGGATAATGTTTCGATATAAAGAAACTTCAACTCAGGTGACATTATGCGTAGGTTAATGGTCATTCAATAACAATCTTCCCCCAAACTATAAAAAGTTCCCAAATTTGAGCAAGTTCACTCTAAACTGGCAGCACAGCAAAAAATTGTCAAAATGACAGTGACATGATTGAGTTGACATGTGGCTGACATTGACAGCAAATTGAACGATTGAAATAGTCTATTAGTGTTGTTCATTGACATATAAATTATATAAGTCAGTGGTGTTGTTCCACCAAAAAAAAAAATTATTGAGAAGTGCTAGTGAACATATTACATATTATACTAAACTTACGCTGCGTTCCGAGACACGCCAACATTTACATTTACCAAATGAAACGAAAAAAAAGATATATTTTCCAAAATTTTGAATGTTACTACATCATCATCATCTGCTTAGCCTTTTCCCAACTATCTTGGGGTCGGCTTCCAGTCTAACTGGATGCAGCTGAATACCAGTGTTTTATAAATATGGAGCGACTGTCTATCTGACCTACTGAATGTTACTACATGTTTTAAATAATAAATAAGTAACAACTTCACCTTAGTAATAATTTTCCAAGAATTCTGTAACATGTACAAAATTTAACGAGAAGAAATTTAAAAATAACAAAAAATTTCACTTAGTTTTAATATTTCGCAAACGAATCACTCAATCGCAAAATAATCTGTGTAACCCCGCAATGATTTTGAAAGCCCTATCCAACGATGCCCCTTACAATAGGATAGGCAAGAAAAAAAAGTCATGCACACTTTTCATGTACCTACGATGAAAAAGATTTTATTATTTAGTTATCGTCGCGTGATTATTCATGCAAAATTGCACCTTTCTAGGACTTTTTTTTTTCTAACAGTCTTGTAGCTATACCTCGGATGGACAGACGAACAGACTGAAACTCTTGTCCTTGTTAGGACAACGAAACCCTAAAAACAGACTCCTTCGAATTAAAAAATAATGATTTAAAATAATAAAGTTCGCTGTAATAAATTTGTAAGTATGCCTTCATTAAAAAAAAGACTGTTAAAAATCGCTAAATGTCAGTGTCACTATGTAAAACATGACATATTGCTAACGCGGGCCTTCATCGTTCCGCGCATGTGCCACTATTATGTCTGACCGCGCAACACGGGCGAGCGATCGATAAACAAGTAGTATGTGCACAAGAGAAAGAAGTATCTCGAGACGTATCTCGAGATATTTCTATAAGACGACTATTACATTTATGTCGTTAACTAATTCTTATTAGTTTTTGTCATAATATTACCTAATTGATCAATTAGACAAAACTGCAAAAATGCCCCAATATTAGTAAAAAAAAAAAAATGTATGCTTATGTATAGTTTCGTATTAAATTTTATCATATTACCAGAAATAATATAATTAAAAAATATATATACGATTTTGAAATGGTATGACTATTTTTGAAAAAACATATCCCAAGCTTTCTAGCCCATTTATATTACCTTGATCTTCGCTATACCTCTCTTTCTATCATTTCCTAAAATAGGTTGCCTATCCCTTTCCTGACCTTAAACCCTGCAGATTTCATTGTGTCCCACATGAGACACATTTTATGAGTGGTTCTGAATATATAATTTTAAAATATAATAAACCATCTTTTTGAAGTAGTAGTAATGATTCGATGAAATCTTTGAAAGTAGATGTGAAGTGAATTAGTGTATCATTATGTGAATTCCATTTCGTGTTCCCTCTTAACGTGTGACACAGTTCTCATGTCACCACGGGCTTCAGTGTGTCTGAAAAATTGTGAAAATGTTTAACAAGAACTACATATTGAATTTCTATTCATATTTATAGTGTTAAACTTTAGTGATTGTACAAACTTGTAACAATGAGTGCTAAACAGTGTATCAGGTTTTGAAATAGTTCAATTATTTATTGCAAATTTCGCACACGACACCAGCCATAATAATCACAATGTAATTTGTATAATATTTTCTTTAAGATTAGAGAACAGCAGTGTGGCACCGCTTTCCGTGTAATTATAAATTAACAGTGAAAAGTAATAGGACGCAAAATTGCTTAATGCTTCAAAATTGTAAGTGGTATCGCGTTTCTATGATTTTTTTGCATTTTTATTATAAAAGTAGCTACTTATAGATAAGAAAAGAAACAGTATGTATTTAAATTTTACGCTCTTACAAAAAAAAAAAACAATGAAGCAATAACGGCACTAACATTTGGTTGACGAAAATTAGAAAATGATTTATTAGTTATTAGTATTACATATCATACATTATTATTATATCTTTGACCAAGTTTGCCCCGCATAATAGCCCAATCAGATCGCACAATATAGAGAGGTTTGGAGGGAGAGAGGGGAGGCCTTTGCCCAGCAGTGGGACAGCATGAATAGTAACAAAAAATAAATAAAAGATATTATACCTATTCCTCTAGCATTCCGTTAACAGGGTTATTTAACCATCCCGCCAAATCAATACTTTGAGTTTGACTGGTTCGCGCATTTTCTAGTTCAAGGTCTGAACTATAAACTAACCCATAGCCTCTCTTATCAAACTTTTAGCATAATTTGAGTGATTCGGAAAATGTAGGTTCGAGTTAATTAATTACCAAGTCACGTCTTAAGAAGGCTAACGTAACTTCGAAGCCTTGAAAGTTAGCCATCATAAATATTTGTTTGATTGCTGTATTTCACATGAAAGAAATTACCAAGCCAAGGTTTTTGAACGATTAAATATTAAGTTCTGCGCTGTTGTTTGCATGTTTGAGCAACATTAAAAGCTTGAGTGAGATTTTGTTATGTGGAAATTGTTATGATTGATTTTCGATTTTCTTGCTTTTCTTTTATTGGTTAGCTTGTTTGTTTTACCAAAATTGTTACTTGTTAATTAGTTCTAATTTAATCTTCTTTACAGATATTTACAAATATGTTCAACTACGTTATTCATTTACAATAAAGTAGAGTAATTTTATTTATATCGCTTGTATTAAAACAACAATATACCTATCTAACTTTAACTATATAAACACAAAAAAAAATACCTAACTGAAACTAAAAGTAATCTAAAATATGGCGTTTACAATAAATAGTTTTATTATTTGATTACAATTTAGGTACATAATATACATTTAACTAAACTAATAAATAACTTAATAAATAAAATATGTACAAGTGGCATAAAAGATCCGGGAGGAGTACAGCTCATTGGGCATCAAAAAATTCGTCCACATCGCTGTCAATGGGAAAAGTGCCCAGAACGCTGGCAGCATTACCACGTTGAATGGCAATGCTTATTCTTTGGCCGAGAAAAAGCCCTCTGGTCACGTGAAGAGTCGACTAAATGTTTGCTGATGTCACGGAAAACTCGATGAGCACTCGGACCCTTTTTTTTTTGTGTGTTGAGAAATTATCCAATGACTTCTCCCGCTCTGGGTGGAGCGAGAGGGCGTGTCAGACTCTTACTGACTAAAACCCACCCCTGTTCCTTCCTGCCCTTAGTGCCCGGGGGCGAAGTAACTCTGTTTCCAATTTATCCTCAACCCCCGGGCAGGCATCGGCTATGACAGGCCCCGTCCTTATTGCTGACAACTCTTTGAGGCGCGCGTGGAACACTACGCGCCGTCGACTTTCGGGCCTGGTGCTGATCGGACGGCGAGCTACCCATTACTCGCCGTCCGCAGGCCCGGGTCTACGGTGGCCGGAGATCGTCTCGCGGCGCCGGAAGTCCCAGGTGTTGAGTCTCCCACACGCGTCCCGCCTCCGCATTCGCGAACATTACTGCTTCGCAGAAGGGGGAGACGGCTTCCCATTCCCTCTCGCTCCGTACCATGGCCTGAACAAGGGCGGGGTGCGAGAGGTCGCTGCCGCCTATCGCATCTACGAGGACACGGCGGGGCTCCGCTCAAGCGGGGCAGACCTCCCCCGTATGCTCCACCGTGCAGTCCGCGCAGTGGAAACACCCGGGTGTTTCCCCCCGTCCTATCCGACACAGGAACCTCCCGAAACAACCGTGTCCGGTGAGGACCTGTGTCAGGCGGAAGGTGAGGGCGCCGGAGGGCCTCTCCAGCCACTCCTCAAAGAGGTGCACTGCCGCCGCAATGGTGGCGTGCCCAGCCCTGGGTTGCGACAATCGCTGTCTCCATGTTGCCATGAGATCTTGCCGGAGCTCTGTCCGCCGAGCCGCGAGTGTTGTCGCGGCAGTTTCGCCCCGGCGTTTCGCCTCCTCGCGCTCCTCATAGAGGTTCGCGAGGATTTTTGCCTCCAGATCCCATGGCGACAATCCGGCAAGGAGGCTCGCCGCCTCGCAGGAGATCGTACGGTATCCTCGGATCAATCGAATCGCCATGACCCTTTGGGACGCGTTTAGCCGGCGAGTAGGTCGCTGCCTCAGAGAACGCGCCCACACCGGTGCCCCGTAAAGGGCCATGGACCGCACGATCCCCGCGTAGTGCCTCCGGCAGAACGCGTTTTGCCCCCCCAGATTGGGCAGAAGGCGCTTCAAAGCAGCCCCGGCCCTGTCCAGTCTGGGAGCCAAACGTCGGAAATGCTCGACGAAGTTCCACCGGCTGTCGAGGACGAGTCCCAGGTACTTCATCGTCCCCTCGACGCCGATGTGAACCCCTCCTACCGTTATCTGGGAACCCGCCGGTGACTCGGACCCCATGGCCCTAGTGTTTCAACCCCAAACGGCTCAAATATATAACTCCTAATAAAGTTGTTATATTTGCGCCGTTAGAGATTTTCTGCACCTGCAGCAGCCACCCCAGCACAGCCCGCCGTGCTAAGAAGATGGGATGGTGCAAGGGTGTCGACACATGTTGCATCCCACACCAAGGGCCTACCCAACTTCCAAGGCATTATGGTCATTCCGCCTGGCCTCTTCCCATCGTCACGTGCCAAACCATTGGGATCTAAAACGGCTGACACACCGGCGGTGACAAGAGAACGACGGAGGATATTATGATAGGCCATGGTGTCTGAGGTGGTCGACTACTTCACCACATTGGCAGCGATGTGGAGCTCTGCAAGAAGCACCCAGACGCAGACATGAAGCGATCCGGAAGGTGGTGTCACTCAGCCTAGTACCTATGTTGGGTGACGGTAGAGCCTGTAACCAGAGGCCCGACTCCCAGTTACCAGCAGGCGGGCACGCTCAGCAGTATTGGTTGACGTATTTAAGAGGTTATTCCGTACCAAACTACAGAGCGACTCGTCTCACTGTCTCTGGAAGAACGGGTTCTTGGACAACGCCGTGTCCGGGCAAGCCATTTTCCAAGCGTTCATTGCATCGGTCAAGCACGGCACTTCACAGTTAACCAATGATGGAGTCAAAATTCTTTTGGTTAACTTTTCAGTGCTGTGGACCGAGGACAGGAACGCCGCGCCGTTTAGCTTATACTAGAAATTTTGCGGATGCCGAGCCCACCAAAACGAATAGGTGTTGTGATTTGCAGCCAGGCTCGGTCATACAAGGCCACATTTAAAATGGTTGTAAGAGTGCATCGAATAATTTCATCAATTTTGTCCAGGAGATGTGAATGCTTCCATAGAGGGGAAGAGCGGAGAAAATATATAAAATTTGGTCCAAAATAGCAATATCTAATTAGGGTGAATGCGGAATGTAAATTTATTTTTGTGAGTCTGTCCGAAATATCATTAAAATGTTTAATTTTTCCGTCAATAAATAGAGAAAAACTTTCTTCCAAGATAGGGGAACCTAGGAGGTGCAGTGAACTTTTTTCTAAAATTTTGATTTCTTGTGCATTGTATTGAACTTATGAAAGGTCGATTGTCTGTCGGTATTGTCACAAAGAAAAATTTCACACTTCGAGTGGTTAAGGTCAAGTCCGATGGATGCTACGTCTAGAAAGGGCGCAGAGGGCCGTACTAAAGGTCCTATCAAAGAAACCAATCCACTTTCCGACATCTGACCTCTATTCACTTTGCAAGGTTCTCATGGTTAGGCAGCTCTTCGTACTACGGATTACAATCAGAAAACACAAAGAGATACACTACGATCCAACTTATAGCACAATGCAAAGCGCCTATCTGACAGAGTATGCAAAAATCTACCCTGTGGACACTTCAGGTTTATCAGCTCCAAGCTCTATAACAACATAAATAAGACCTTAAATATTTACCATTTACCCGGTGGTCTTTTTAAAAGGAAGTTGACTGAGTGGTTGAAATCATTGTCATATGACGCAACTGAAAAAATTGTGGAAACTTAAATAGCTCTAACACTGACACACCTAATGGCTCAATTACACCTTCCGATTTCAAGGGACCCAATTTAGGAAACAGGAAGGTGTAATAGCAGTTAGAGCAGTTAGTGTCCGATTTAGTGAGATTGAAAGGTCCCGATTTGACTTCCTAAATTGTGTACGATTTAGGATAGTGTAATCGCATCACCCCGATTTAGAGCTAAGTGTTGCCAACTTAGAGACTTTGTCGCTACAAATGGGCTAGTAGTATTTTTGTTTGTGTTTAAAATTAAATTAAATTTCACAAAGTCCCTTTCCCAGAAAAAAAATCTGTGTCCGCTCTTTTTATTTTTAAGTCCGCTCCTGGTAGAATCAGTTTATAAGAGACTTTAGAGCGACTTTTGATATTCTGTTTAGGGACTCGAATTTGTAAGAGTTGGCAACACTGCCGACTTAGGAGTTCAATTTTAGGATAGTGTAATCGCTCGCTTCCTGCTTCCTAGTTAGTTTGTTCCTAAATTGGGTCCCTTGAAATCGGAAGGTGTAATTGAGCCTTAAACCCTCACTCACACACACATACATCCCCCACACTCCACACAAGCACACCATAACACTCACTTACACCTCCCATGCACTCCCACTCCCACCCATACACAAACTCTCTCACACACACACTCCCACCCTCCCCTCTCTTTTCTACTATAGTTTTATCCAAATGTAATAGTTTAAGACTGGAACAATAGTCCCTTCATAGAGGCAAAGGCTCAAGTGGCTGCCAAAAAGTTGGGGATCCTCGCAAAGGTGAGACGATACTTCACGCCGGAACAGCTGCTCCAACTCTATCAAGCGCAAGTCCGATCGTGTATGGAGTACTGCTCTCATCTTTGGGACGGATCGGCCAAATACCAGCTTGATGCCCTTGAGTCAATTGAGAAACGAGCCAAGAGGATCATCGGCAATGATAGACTCGTTGAGTCGAAACTCCAAAGTCTTGAACATAGACGCCGAGTTGCTAGCCTGTCGGTTTTCTATCGATTACATTTTGGGGAGTGTGCTACGGAATTGCATGATTTGATTCCGCCAAGCCCGTTTCATCAAAGGACCACAAGACGCACGGCGAAGTGCCACCGGTTCATGGTAGACATCCCATCCATACGCACAAAGCGTTTTGAGAAAACATTCATTGTGCGTACAGCTAGAGAGTGGAATTCCCTACCGGAGTCTGTGTTTCCTGATAGCTATAACCTGGGAGTCTTTAAGTCAAGAGTGAATAGGTTACTTCTAGGTAAGCGTGCTCCATCTTCGACCACATCATCGCTTGCCATCAGATGAGATAGTGGTCAAACGCGAACCTATCAAACATAAAAAAAAAAAAAAAAACAATTGTTTTCTTGTTTAAATGGGCGTTGATAGCTGCGTTACAGTTAGCTAGTTACTTTTGGATTGAGCCAACTGTCTATGTTCCAAATAAAACTTTTTATACATAGAATACTTTAAATCACAGTTTAAATTTAATTGTTGAATGACTGGATGAATAGCCAAACTGAAAATGACGGGCCCGAGAGGATCACCTTGTTGGCATCCAACTGCAGATTCTAAAAGCTGTTCTTTATATAATAATTTAGAAGGGTGCCTGTAACATTGCCAAATAAAACCGAAATTGCCAAATAAAACCAAATAATAATAATTCAATAACATATCTTCTTGATGACATCGATACATCACTAGTTACAAATAAATCAGTTCATTCAAGCATTTGAAATCATTCATTCTCCAAGATAAACCTACAAAATAACATTGACAGATAAATACCAGAGCTGTTTTATTTCTGTCTCTTTAATTTGTGAGATCTCTTATAAAAATTAGACAAGGACAGAGTTGTGCCTTGATCTCAAATTACGGTGATTCAATTTAATCGTGTTACAATTAAATTAAAATTGTATCGTGCCTTGCTGTGGGTGTTTATATTTTTATTTTGGATTTTAAATAATAAAAAATACTCGCGAATAGATATGTTTAAATCCCGAAACGATTAATTAAAATATATTTTAGTGATTGCGAGCTCATAAAAGTAAGTTTTTACTGTTTATTTGTCTTTTTACAATAGAAAATTATCAAACTGCAGACCAAAGTTTTTCGTAAAAGAAAAATCAATTTTTTCGGCCTTTTGTAACTAGAGGGGTTGTAATATTAAAGTTTGGTATATCTAAAAGTTATCAAGAGTGGTTATTGTTCATAAATTAGGCGTTGGCAGTAATAAGTTCTGTTAATTTGCTCTTCCTGTAGTAAATAGATGATTGCATCGCGCAAGTATGGTCTTTGTCTCGACATATCTTTCAAATGTTTAAGTACAGAAGATTTGTTCGCCTATCTATGCCTTTTTACTATTGTGTCGTAAAATATGGCTATTAAAAGTCAATGTTATGGCTATGTACTATTGTAATCTGAATGTAAATAATCCACTCAGTTTGTGTAGGTGTTTATTTCATAATTAATAGAATTTGTTAGGTACTTCCTGGTCTATTCAGTATATTATTGCTTTTTGTTGCCATGAAATTGCCTGACAGTGAACATTTTATCTGAAATTTATTTTAAAGTTAAATAAAATAATAACAATAAAAAATAATAGCTTCTGCCAGTGGCTTCGCCCGCATGGAATTAGAACTACCTCCATTATACATAGCCTATGTGCTATTCCAGAGTATCTCTGCCAAATTTCATCCAGATCTAGTCAGACGTTTTTGGGTGATTGAGTAACAAACAAAAGTCCATCATGCAAACTTTTGTATTTATAATAGGATAAATAAATACTGTCTTTACCCCACCTAATGCCCTGAGAATAATCTTACCGGTACTGGTAACCGGATAACAATAGATTTTCTATTGTGTCTGTTTCTCCGGTAACTGAGAGGTTAAACTTCATCTCTTCTCATGAGGAAACCTGAACTTGAGATATCTATTCCTCCTAAAATTTTCCCACTGCTGGGACACAGACATCTTCACTGTGAGAGGGAGTGAACCGTAATCAATTAGCCTAAATAGCCCTTTTTTCATATTTATAAGAATAGAATAGAATAGAATACTCTTTATAAGCTCCCATTTGACCACTACCTAGCCTGATGGACCGCTTGTTGTGGTTGATGAGGGAGCACACTTGGCTAGACGTAACCTATATACACTTTTGACATGAAGCCAGGTTAAAGCTATCAGGAAATACTGACTCTGGCAGTGAATTCCACATTAGAATTGATTCCAAATGTAAGAATTTCATAAAATCATGAGATTTGGCATCAATTCTAACTAAAAGAGTTGTATTGATGATTTTAATGATTACAGTTCTGTAAATACGTACTACAGATTGTAGAAAGATTTCTACCATTCTAAGCAAGCGATGTTAAAACTGAAGAGAAGAAATGTTTCTATTCTTCCATTGATAAAAGTCTACAATGTAAAACATGATGCTCGTGCAGAAAAGATGTCAAGATAGATAAAAAGAACTTTGTCTATTCTTGGTAGAATAGAGATGAATTGGTCATGCTACGCCTGTTGGAAGAGTCCTTCAGATAGATAGAGCAGCAGCAAATAGAAACTGTGAGGAAGACTATTCTTAATTTTGCAGAGAAGGCCCTTGTGTCAAAATGCAGGCATGATTCTAATTTTATCTTTTATGTATGTATGTATTTAAGAAAACCAGTCTTGCCAAGGCATATCGTATTACCCAGTAACTGGGTTGTGGAGGTCAAATAGGCAGTCGGTTAGACATGAAGCTGAACTCAAGATAGTTGGGAAAAAGCTAGGCAGATTGATGGTAAGAAAAACAGATCCCTGATAAAATATTTACAACATTTAATATTTGTAATCACAATGTACCAATAGTTACAATCAACAATAGAAAGTATTTCAAGCGGGCTATATTTAGCAATAATAAGCAACACACTGATAACAAGTACAAGCTAGCACCTTTCTGTTAATTATCTACTACTATTTAACACAATACACTGATAATAATTGTTATATTAATTTAATATACACTACTGTACACATTTTAAACATGCTTTTATTAACTTCAACTGTATAGATATAAAGTGCCCGATTAAACTGACATATTGCATACATGTTTAGTTTGAAGAACAATGCATGGTTAGTTGAGTGACGTCATTCTGAATCCAATATGGCGGACTCCCAAAGATGGCGGGCTAGTTGTTTTGTATGCATTCCTATGCTATGGGTATTAAATGAACTGGAAAATAAAAAATAAAGCGTGTTTTTACCCGACTGCGCGACGCAATGGAGGGTAATGTGTTTATCAGCCTATGTATGTATGTTTATATGTAAATATGTACGTTTGTTTGTTCCTTTGTGGCACTATAGATACCAAACGCGTGGGCCAATTTTGATAATTCTTACGTCAATTGATTCGTCTTAATCTTGCGAGTGTTACTAAAGACATGACAGTAATTAAAATACAATATGGCGACAACCAGACACCATATTGTGAAAAAGGAAAAAATTAAAGTCAACGAACTGTATTAAGAGGGGTGTAATATAGGGGTAAAATAAAGGGTTCGAGGAGGCGATTCCAAAAATATAACTCACTAAAATGTAGAAAATAAAAACTTTTCAAAAAACCCGACTGTAAAAAACAAATAAAAAGTTCCAAACAAGTCACTTTTCAAGCAGTCTGATGCAGTTGGTGGCATGAAATCAATAATTGAACTAAAATAACTGCCACCTGAAAATATTCAAGTTTTTTATTAAGTTGTTTTTAATAATAATAATCTTTATTGAACAAAAATACCTTACAATTTGCTTAATATCTAGCACTTGCACAATTTGTGAAAGGCATACAAATTTAAACTCTGCCTCCTAAACTAGGATACCCTGTGTCTTAGGAGTCAGTGTTCTACTGTCGCTTGGACTTATATCATGACCCTTATATAAATAGTACTAACGCTAAATCAGCAGACTATACACGGTAAATACACATACAAATTATATAAGCAAGAATAGAAAAAACAAAGTAGAATAAATGAAGATAAGGTATAAACTGTGAGTGAGTGTGAGTGCGTGTGTGTATTTGTGTGTGTGTATGCGCGTGTGTGTGTGTGTGTACAGTTGTTGTGAATGTCATAAATATATTACTCGTGAAGGAAGTTAGTGTAGTTATGCAGTGACGTTACAGATAAATTATGACATAGGGAGCAGCAGTTCTTCGGTCTGTGCATAGTCAAGAAGATACAGCAGATTCAATAATTTATTTTTAGCGTCGTGTTTGCTGAGTCTAGTTATAGGTGAGGATCTATTTATGTTTTGCCATGTGGGTATGTATTACCACTAATGTGTGTAACATAATTTAAATTTCATCTGTGTTAAACAAAATTAGGTTATTGAACGCCAAAATAAGAATATAAAAAATAACCTCGGGCGCCAGGCGTCAATAAACAAATTAACACAGTAATTACCTGGATAGAAGACAGCGGCAAAAATGGCTTTTAATCTTAGGGAAGGTGATAACAGAGAGAATTCAAACTACAACATTTTAGATTATTTCTCCTGTGTATTCAACAATTATGTAGGTTACTTATTTATAAGTTTGGTCTATTGGTTAGGTCAATAATTTTAGTTCAATAATTTTGTTCAATAATGCACCGTAGCACGTGTTGTGAGGTGAAAAGAAAAAGGTTTTAATTACATACCCTGTTATTGTATGCTAAATTATATTAAGGAAAAAATAAACCAAATCTTCCTGTAAGAAACATCCGTCTGGAATTGTCCACTTTCCATGGGGTGCTTCCAAACTTCAAATTCAAAGTTAAACTATCAATCAAAAATAAAAAGCGCTTGGCAGCTGAAAAAAATAAATCTCACGTTAGGGAATGCGAACTTCAGATTTCGAACACTACTGATCTCCTCAATCAAATAACTTACCGCTTTTTAACAAAGGAAAAAAAATGATGTTAGACACATGGCCTATATAATCATTTTATATTCATGATTCCACCGAAATCATTTCTGGAACGTAATGTCCAGGTTAAATTAGGGCTCCAGCCGCCAGGATTATGCGAACTGGGCACCAACAAACCATGATTAACATCGCTTCAAAAATATTGCGAAGAAGCGATCTGACTTCAAAACCCGCCAGTCGAAAAAGTGACCTGTCAAACTTTGACGTTTCCTGTCACCACCGATAAAAAATCACAGTGTTGCAACTAAAATAACGTACTAAGACGCAATTTAGGAATTTTGATGTTGCCAGAAGCGAATTTTGACTTCAACTCCAACAAATATGTCCAAAAAATGGTAATAAAACGAAATAAATATTGTACATGTGACGTTTACAAAGGAAATACGTTACATTACATCCCTCCCCGAAAAAATAAAAGAAAGGAACTTTCTTTTATGTTTGAAAGATACTTGAAGAAACACAAGAGAAACCAACTTAGGTCAAGAAACCATAGGAATCTAAAAAAAATCAAAATCAAAAAAAGATTTTCATAAATAAATTCGAAAAGAATTTGAGAGATAAACCTCCAAACAATGGTTCAGTTAGAGTACAGTTAGGCACCATAGCCACTGACTAACTAACAAAAGAAACCAAAACACCTATCCAAATTAGAGTGCAGTTAGGCATCATCGCCACTGACTAGCTGATCAAAATTAATTACTCAGAAGAACACTTAAAACCCATAGAGAGTGCAGTTAGGCGCTATCGCCACTGACTAACAGAGCGTAAGAATTCATACTAAGCAAGTATGAAAAAATCCTAAGTTCGTGTCTGGTACAACAGAACAACGTTTCCAGACGCAAACATAAAAGGCATAACTACGGACGTGGAAAACGACCTAAAGCAAAACAAGCAAATTGTGATCGGCACAACTCCACCGAACTCACGAACACAATCACTATCAAAAAGAGTTGCATATTGTGATCGGCTCAACTCCACCAATCTTCCGGGCACAATAGCAAACAAAAAAATGACCTTCGGGGGAAAACCGAATAATCAAAAAAAGTTGCATATTGTGATCGGCTCAACACCACCAATCTTCCGGGCACAATAGCAAAAAAATATGATATCGGGGGAAAACCGAATAATCAAAAAAAAGGTCGCATATTGTGATCGGCTCAACACCACCAATCTTCCGGGCACAATAGCAAAAAAATATGATATCGGGGGAAAACCGAATAATCAAAAAAAAGGTCGCATATTGTGATCGGCTCAACACCACCAATCTTCCGGGCACAATAGCAAAAAATATGATATCGGGGGAAAACCGAATAATCAAAAGAATAGGAATTCCACGAGGAAAGTCGTAGGAAAGACCTAGCAAAAGCATCCGTCCAAAACTGAAGCGAAACGCAAAAAAAATGTCAAATCCGAGAATCTTATAAGCTAAGTAACATTATAATACACTTACTCGAACATTAAAGACTAAAGTAAATAATAATCTTAACTAATATAATAAAGATTAGCTAAAATTAAAAGATATAATAATATAATATCAATATATTATTATAAAAACAATATACAATAAGATCTTTTGATATGGAAGAATTAAAAGTATGCGTGAAGCTGAAGTTCAATTTTTATAAAATCCAAAAATGACCTAAGTTATTTCGAAAAGATTTAGAAATCGATTTATAGAACCTGTCGTGAAGTTACCTAACATATTAATCACTTTCAAATTGCTATTCCCTTTCATCCATCATTCAAACATAAGCAAACCCTTCAAACAAAGTTATAAAAATCAAGACTAAAGTTTGAGAAACCAAAACAAAATAATTTTTTAATATTTAATGATATCCTTAATGTGGTAACGACCTGAAGTACCTTTGGTAAGGTCTTCCAAAACGTACACATTAGGTGAAACTTTTGAGACTACTTTACACTTAATGAACTTAGGTGCTAACTTAGCAGAAAAGAAAGCCGGAGCCTTAGACTGAACAAAACTTCTTCTCCACACAATATCATCCACATCAAAAGAAATGACTTTCCGACGGCGGTTATAATAATGAGCATTACGTTTATAAGCTCTTAATAAATGAGATTGAACCCTAACAAAAATTTCACTAAGTGAATTTAAAGAAACAGCAAAAGTATTTCTATCACCAACTTCGAGATTTTCTAAGTTATCAATAGAACCACTAAAGTGATGTAGAGAAGCATCGAAAATGAGCTCTCTTCCGAACATCAAAAAGTTTGGTGTAAAATCTGTAGCTAGATTTACACTATTATTTAAAGCTAATTGAACATGAGGCAAAAATTTTGACCAAGTTCTTTGATCATCTTTAA
Source organism: Polia nebulosa (assembly GCA_951329385.1). Taxonomy (NCBI): domain Eukaryota; kingdom Metazoa; phylum Arthropoda; class Insecta; order Lepidoptera; family Noctuidae; genus Polia; species Polia nebulosa. Next base: position 13,837,436 of record OX589614.1, on the reverse strand, counting down.
CAAAACACGCTATACAAGTTTCAACCGTCTTGTTGTATCGTTCTACCGGATTATTTTGAGGTGTGTATAAAGTGTTATAAAAAATATTAGTAATATTAAATCCTTTCAAAAATTCTACAAAATATTTAGAGATGAATTGAGAACCGTTATCGCATACTATTATTTTAGGACAACCAAACCTTAGAAAGATTTCCTTTTCAAAAAGTTTACAAATTATTTTGGAAGTAGCATTAACCATGGGAAATATCCAGCAATATTTAGTGAATACATCTACAACTGAAAGAATATAATTATGACCAGAATAAGATTTAGGTAAAGTTCCTATAATATCAACCGAAAGCATAAGCATGGGATGATCAACTTTTTTAGGATTTATCATCATACCAAGCGGTGGTGAAGTATTATGTTTATAGGCTTTACAAATATCGCAAGAAGAAATATATTTTTGAACATCACCAAACATTCCTTTCCAAAAATAGTGTTGTTTTAATTTATTTAAGGTTTTATGCATTCCAAGATGGCAAGAATTTAAATTATCATGATTTGAACGAATGGTATCTAAAATATGTTCTTTAGGAATAACAATTTTCCAGTTAAGTTTACTGTTAAGATCAAATTTATTTTTACAATATTTATACAAAGTATTATTCTCAACTCGAAAATTTCTGAATTTACAAGGATACTTTTGACAATTAATAAATGTTTTTCTATACCAAGGATCATGAATATCTTCATCAGGCAAGATTAAATTATTCTGGGGAACATCAATCGCAGCTATTTCAAGGCGAGATAAAGCATCAGGAACTAAATGTAAAGAACCCTTTTTGTGTATGATATCAAAAGTAAATTGGGAAATTCTAGCGGCCCAACGTGCTAAACGTCCACTAGGATTACTAAGACCTAAAAGCCATTTCAAACTAGCATGATCGGTGACCACGGTAAACTTCATTCCCTCAATATAAGGTCTGAAATGTTCAATTGAATCTAACATAGCTAATAACTCACGTTCTGTGGTACTATAGTTACGTTCACATTTATTTAAAGATCTAGAATAATATGCAATAGGATGTTGATCGCTATTATCATCCTCCTGACTCAAAACACTACCTATTCCTACAGCACTAGCATCACAATGTAAAAAGAAAGGTTTTTCAAAATTAGGACATTGTAAAACAGGAGCAGAAATTAATGTTTCTTTTAATTTAATAAATGCATTCTCAGCATCATCATTCCAAATTAAGGATCTTTTAGAATTCTTACTACCAGCTGTTAATTTAGTTAAAGGAGAAGCTATATCAGCAAATTTACAAATGAATCTACGATAATAAGAACACAAGCCAAGAAAACTTCTAAGTTGTTTAACGGTTTCAGGGCGAGGATAATTTTCAATAATTTCTAATTTAGAAGGATCAGTATGCAAACCATTACTGTCCACAATATAACCAAGATACCGAAGTCTATCTTTACAAAATTGACATTTCTTCAAATTTAAAGTTAATCCAAACAAAAATCAAAACCTAAAATTATATCAGGTTTAAAAGAAGGTATAATAAAAAAAGTTATATTTTTAGTTAAATTATCACAAGTGACTGGCAATATCATAGTACATTAGAAACAGTATTAATTTTATAACCTAAATTCAAAAAATGTTTATGTTTATTAGAACCTAAAACACAACTACTGGAACCGGTATCTAACAAACCCGAATATTTAATTTTGTCAACTAAGAATTCCAAATATGGTCTACTATCATTACATTTAACAAATAATATTGGAGCACAACTATAAATTTTAAAGAATGTTTTTAAATAATCTGACCAGTACAAATTCATCAAAATTCCTATACAAAAAGTATTCCTCAACTTGAGTTATGAATTCACGCACACATGTTTTTCCATCAAAATTAATTTTACCCCTTTTCAAGTCAGGTAACTTAGTTGAAGACGGTATATTCTTTTTAATATGTTCATAAACATCAGCATTCAAAGAATTAAAAGAAGGCAAAGCATTAACCGCAAAAGCAGAGGAAGAATGAGCAATTCTATCATTATGTTCAAATGGATTTTGAACTTCTGTCAAATTAACAATCTCAGGTGCCGCAGGATTTTCAACAACCGGTGTAACATCATGACTGTCCTTCAACGCAGGAAGCGGAGGAAACTGAACTGCTTTATCCATTGCAAAGGCAATATTTTAAATTTATAGAGTATAAAAGTTAAGTAATTATTATTGTGAACTAATGAAGATTTTTAAAGTTAATTTCACTTATTGAAACACTAGTAGGTGCAGTATTGACTCACAAAGAAATCTTACTTACTTAAAACAGTTATTTAGTTATTTTAATTTACTTAATTAAAACATTAAAAGTATTTATTTACTATAACTTTAACTATTATCAAATTTTAGGTTAACTAAGATAACAATGACGGTTTACACAATGTAATAGTTGATTTTGGAAGATTTAAACAATGCTGAAACAGACACATAGAAAAATAACAGTACAATACAGTGTTAATACTGTTTACAACTAAATATATAAGTTATACATAAGTTGTAGTTTAAAGGTTAGGGTTACAATTCAAAAAGTATGTTTGAAAACTGTACTACATAATAAACAGTGCATTAATTAACCAATAATAAAATGACCAAGAAAACCTAATAAAAATTGTTTCAAGTCCCTGTTCATCGAGGCCAATTGCCATGTGGGTATGTATTACCACTAATGTGTGTAACATAATTTAAATTTCATCTGTGTTAAACAAAATTAGGTTATTGAACGCCAAAATAAGAATATAAAAAATAACCTCGGGCGCCAGGCGTCAATAAACAAATTAACACAGTAATTACCTGGATAGAAGACAGCGGCAAAAATGGCTTTTAATCTTAGGGAAGGTGATAACAGAGAGAATTCAAACTACAACATTTTAGATTATTTCTCCTGTGTATTCAACAATTATGTAGGTTACTTATTTATAAGTTTGGTCTATTGGTTAGGTCAATAATTTTAGTTCAATAATTTTGTTCAATAATGCACCGTAGCACGTGTTGTGAGGTGAAAAGAAAAAGGTTTTAATTACATACCCTGTTATTGTATGCTAAATTATATTAAGGAAAAAATAAACCAAATCTTCCTGTAAGAAACATCCGTCTGGAATTGTCCACTTTCCATGGGGTGCTTCCAAACTTCAAATTCAAAGTTAAACTATCAATCAAAAATAAAAAGCGCTTGGCAGCTGAAAAAAATAAATCTCACGTTAGGGAATGCGAACTTCAGATTTCGAACACTACTGATCTCCTCAATCAAATAACTTACCGCTTTTTAACAAAGGAAAAAAAATGATGTTAGACACATGGCCTATATAATCATTTTATATTCATGATTCCACCGAAATCATTTCTGGAACGTAATGTCCAGGTTAAATTAGGGCTCCAGCCGCCAGGATTATGCGAACTGGGCACCAACAAACCATGATTAACATCGCTTCAAAAATATTGCGAAGAAGCGATCTGACTTCAAAACCCGCCAGTCGAAAAAGTGACCTGTCAAACTTTGACGTTTCCTGTCACCACCGATAAAAAATCACAGTGTTGCAACTAAAATAACGTACTAAGACGCAATTTAGGAATTTTGATGTTGCCAGAAGCGAATTTTGACTTCAACTCCAACAAATATGTCCAAAAAATGGTAATAAAACGAAATAAATATTGTACATGTGACGTTTACAAAGGAAATACGTTACAGTTTCTATAGATTATTGAGCTCCACACGTACAAATGTCTTCTAGCAAAGGCGGTTTTATGCGACTCACTCGGGCAATTTGTACTGTTTGTTTCTTTTTGTGTTTTTAAACTGTAGGAAATCATTGTTATTCACTTGTAAGGTTGTGCAAGTGTGTAAAAAGTAACTGGAAAATTGATTTTCTAATCACTCCTCTTGGTCATGGTTTTGATGATAACAAGCTTTTATATAACTTGCAATATTCGTATGTACTCTTAACTGGTCCACTTAAAAATTTACAAACCTTGTTGGTTTCCGTTAGAGCTGAAATTTAGCAGGCGTATGTAAGTCCGGTGACAATGCAATATTCTGATACCATCGAGCTGATGTGATGATGGCGCCAGGATGTAGGGACTGGAACTCCCTGACGGCAAATGGTAGGACAGTTGAATTTGCGCTAGTATGTTTTGTTGTGATTTGTACTTTCCAAATCACAAGAAAACATACTATACTGCAAATGAAGATCGTGCTTCGCTTATCTTATCCACAGCTGGTCATCTCAAAACTTACTGCAAATGAAGACTGCTGCACCCATCTGCATTCTTCTTCTTTATGTTGCTGGCACGAAAGAATTGTATATTTTTTGGCCAGAATTTTGCCACTACATCGCCATTGTTGATGGCAGCGTAGATCTACGTTGCGCTACCATTATCTATCTCTTTCTAACACGTGTCGTCTTGCAGATGCCTCTCGCTCGCTCTAGCGGAGTTGTGACGTGCCGAGCGCACAATGGCGGAGGAGCATGCGTGCCTGGTGCGCGCGCGCTCAGATTCTGAGGGTTCCTCCAAACATAGTTTTGGCACTATGACGTACACAGAAGATAGACTTAGCGGTAAGTTTCCCATGTTGATGTTTAGAATATGTCGGTATTAGGGGTAAGTCACCCATGTTGGGGGTGGAAACGAGCTTGCGAGAAGGAGTAAGGGATTAAGCACGTATCTATAGCACTGCCGTACTCCTTAATGCCCTGCACCGTGAATGTATTTGAGGGTAAAAACTGGAAGCAAAGAAAATATGCCATATTTAGGCATATTTTTGGGACCGGAAGACGCAGCGTTAGAAGGTCTCCCGCAAGGTGGACCGAGGGTCGCGGGTAGGCGATGGATGCGAGAAGCAAAGGACTGGTCGTTGTGGCGACATTTGGGGGCGGCCTATGTCCACCAGTGGACGTCTTTTGGCTGAAATGATGATTGTGATGACAGCTTTGGGCAACTGTTTTGAAAAAAAGTACCGAAGTTCTTAACGACAGCTTTCAAAATGTCTGTTGGTCTTAGGCCCACCTTTTATCACTTCTTTTGGCCCATAAAGTGCCAAATGAGTATAAGATGAGGTTAAAAACTTTGAGAAGAGTCAAATCCTGGACCTTTCTCCGGCAGAATTAGGACTTCTACGTTATTATAAAATCCACGATCCTTATCTAGCCTACTTTTTTATGTTTGTAGGCACAGAGAACGGCGGCGGAGAGCCAGGCAACACAAGCCACATGGCCGCCAGCCCGCCCGATCACACCGGCGACGTCAACGAGAGTGGCGAGCTCCTCGACTACAATGACTCTAGCGTGTTGGAGCAGTTCCACGAGGACGCGCTGCGCCAGGTGGGTTCTTAGACTATCACAACATATAGTTAAGTCGCTTACTGCATCTGACTGTTTCTCTTAAATCCTCCTAAACCACTCAACGCATTTTAATGCAGTTTTTACTAATTTAAAGAGCGATAAACGAGTAAGGTTAGTGTGTATAATTTGTACCCGTGCGGAGCCGGGGCAGGTCGTTAGTAGACTATAAGCCCACGAGAAACTTACTTTCCAAGCAATTTTTTTGTCTTTGGCGCTGACTCTTCGCCGAGATTTGGACGATGCGCACACGGAAGCAACAGCAACGCGACGAAAAAATTCTAAAAAAAAAAAAAAAAAAAGTGTGCAATTCACACGTGGTAGAAGTGAAACCTTCAAAATTTTTGGCTAAAACAAAACAAAACACTGTATAAAGCTTACTATCTCATTTTCTCCCACATTAAATCTTATGAATTTATGTGTCCGTCTCTTTTTACTGTCGCTTTTTCGTTTCATCGACTTTCAAATCACAACGATGCTAAAGAAGTTTTCACTTCAAACACTTTTTTTGAGCGTCAGCTGGTCGGAAAATTTTGTGAAGCCATGCGACAAAAAAGTCTCCCGGCTGTCGCGTCGCTACATGCGCGCACTTTCGTACAAGCCCATAAACTTGATGTGAGAGACAAAATAGTTGCGGTGACAAAAGTTGCTCGTCCGCGCTATCACTAAAGAGTCACCGCGGCCCTGGAACGCAAACTAAGGGACATGGACATGGACACTTCCTGGATTCCGGGATTTGAAATATATATTATTAAATAAGTTAGAAATTACTTTGTAAAAAGCTATTCACGTCTTAAGGGTTTACTACCGGCCAAGAGGCGCCCTCATTAAATAAAAAATCGTAGTATCGCATAGAATTCGTATCCAAAGTAGTAGGCGAAAGTGTCAGAAACGGCCGTTTTTGGTACTTTTGCCTACTACTTTGGATAAGAAATATTCTGAGACCTGTTTTAACTACGTAAAAATACTTTATCCTCTTTGTAACAAACGTGACGTTGGATTCTTTAATATTTATTTTCTTTTATTCAATGAGGGCGCCACTTGGCCGGTAGTAGGGCCTTAAGGAATTATGACCGAACACATATCCCTCCACTCCTCCTACGGGTAAGACGTTTCAGGTTAATGAAATTAAAAACGTATTTTTTTGAAATTATCTGTCACAACTTTGTATAGACAAGTATCAATAGCCGTTACAGACTAGAGAGTCACCGCGGCCCTGGAACGCAAACTAAGGGCAACTGAAGGAACACGGGTAGAGGTTTTAGTCGGTAATGACCAATGCTGGGAGTAAGTAGAGCTATTTTTTGTACTTGCGATATGTTGTCTTAATATGGACACTCCCGGAATTCCGGGATTTGAAATATATATTATTAAATAAGTTAGAAATTACTTTGTAAAAAGCTATTTACGTCTTAAGGAATCATGACCGAACACATATCCCTCCACTCCTCCAACAGGTAAGACGTTTCAGATTAATTAAATTAAAAACGTATATTTTTTTAAATTATCTGTAACAATTTTTTATAGACAAGTATCGATAGCCGTTACAAACTTATTTTAATAAAAAATTTATTTATATTTTCGAATCCCGGAGTTTCGGTTAGAATCCTGGGGAATATCCATATTAACATCAACGTTTGCGATCATTGAACCAAAATAGCTCTACCTTACTGGTACTGCACACGCCCGGCACTCCACCCAGAGCGGGAGAAGTCGTTAAAGATTTCACACTCAAAAAAAGAGGCAGGTAACTATGAGTACATGGTTCTCATAATGTTCTCATAATCAAACTATTTTATTTTATGATAATATTGTAATTTTATTGGCTAAATAAATTATTATTAATGATTTGTCTACTATATTACGGATTCTATGGACTTAATAGTCTCTTTATAAAAAATACCGAAACAAACCCAGAGGTCTCCCTCTGAGTTTGTTTCGGTGTTTCTTTTGAGAGTTGGGAAAGCTTTTTTTTTATTGTGGGGTGGGAAATCATCCAATGATATCTCCCGCTCTGGGTGGAGCGGGAGGGCGTGTCAGACTCTTACTGACTAAAACCCAACCCTGTTCTTTCCCTGCCCTGAGTGGCCAGAGGCGAGGCAACTCTGTTTCGAATTTATCATCAACACCCTCATTTAGCTTAAATTGACAAAAACCTGTTAATTTTAACCAAATTACAAAATTAATATTGTTAATCATAAGTTTTAAATATTCAAATAAAGCTTTTTCTTCCACAGGCTGGGTGCGGGATGTCCCAAGCGCGAGTGACGCTGGCCGTATTCCTGGCGATCTCGGGTGCTTCGCTGGAGCTCTCAGCGATACCGTTCATCTTGCCCTCGGCGGAGATCGAGCTGTGCATACTGCCACATGAGAAGAATTGGCTTGGTAAGTTTGTACCGTGTAGTTTTTAACCGACTTCGAAAAAGGACGAGGTTCTATGTTCGTCTGTATGTATATTTTTTTTTTTATGTATGTCCACTGATTTCACTCTCAGTTGTAGACCGATTTTCAAAATTCTCCGACAGAATATACTCCCGAGGTGGTCCCATATAAATTTTATCGAAATTGCTTCAGCGCTTTTTGAAAATTGAATAAGAACGAAAAATACGTATACCTCGATGACGTTTTGGTTTTCTCCAATTAAGAGTATGTTTAAATTCCACGTTCCAATTTATTAGGGTTTTTAGTTCAGGGGTATAACAATTAAAAAGTGAGAAATAAAAAACTTTTTTTTACAAAAAAAAACAACTGACTTCCAAAAAAGAAAATACACTCATCATTCATCATCATTCTCCTGCCCTTATCCCAATTTATTTGGGGTCGGCGCAACATGTCTTTTTCTTCCATACTCCTCTATTAGTCGTCATCTCTGTAGTCACCCCTTTTTTACCCATATCCTCTTTCACACAGTCCAACCATCGTTTCTTTGGCCTTCCCCTACTCTTATAGCAAAAGAAAAGAAAATACACTAAAAATTAAAAAAAAATACTTTAATTTCGGAAGTCGGTGTCAAAAAACGGAGAAATAAAATGCAATCACCGACTTCCGAAATTAAAGTTATTTATTTTTTATTTTTAATATATTTTCTTTTTTTTTACCGTCGATGGGCTCTCTCTTGACCACTATCTCACGTGATGGTAAGCGGTACGTTTGCCTAGCCCTTTACACTTGGGCTGAAACGATGAGTTTTACTTTGAATAAGTTATAGCCGCAAACTGTTTAATTTACTTCTAGGTAAGCGTGCTCCATCTTCGACCACATCATCGCTTACCGTCAGATGAGATAGTCTGTCCAAAAACGTTTTGTGCGTAGAGCATAGGCGCCGGCATAACTATTTTCAAACGGGTCCATCTTCAAATCTTCAGCACATCTCCTTATACAGAGAAACAACTAACTCAAAAGTAGGCAAGAGCGAGCGAAGAGAGCCAGAAAATTTTCCCATCTCGCCTCTGATTTACTTTAATAATGTGTATTCTAACAGGTATTTGAACGTTTTAATGTATTATTTCGAAAACCAGGAGGGTGCATCGGCACCCTTGCACCCCCCTCGGCGCCCATGCGTATGGGTCATGCCCACCATGTAACGGTGGCGCATCGCCGTATGTCTAGTGCTCCGAAGATGGAACGGGCTTGGCGGATACTAACTTGGACCCTGGTCTTCGACACCGGCGGACTACTTTTTTTATAATTATAATTGTTTTCTTATGATTTATAAGAAATATTTAAAATTATAATTTATACAGGGTGTAAGCAAAATGCTTCCGAAAACGGAGACAGGTGATGAGGCTAGTGATTCTCGATACGGTACCATAAAAAAATATGGAATAAATAATAAAAATATTACCTAAGTTATTTAGCATTTTGCGTATACTATGCTGTGAGAACACTTAAATTAAACCTTTATTTGCAGTTATAGACACTCTTTTCTTTAAAATTTTAGTATGCAATGTAATATTCGTAAAATATCAGCTGACGCTCGCGCATTCCTCGAGTTAAAAGTGTGGGCGCGCTCGCTGACAGCCGCGCGACCAACGACCCGTCCACACGACACCGAAGTAAAGCGAAAGATTACTGGTATCCGTTTGCATTTAGGTTGTATATAATCTACGTTCAAGCTTCGGAATCGTTCCCCTTACACCCTGTATGTATAGAAAATAAATAAACGGACTTATAATCAGTTTATTTCGAGCACTAAAACACCCATATTAATAACAATAAAATACTTTGGTCACATTATAAACACAATTAAAATGCTATTCGATACAATTAAATTAAATGAGTCGAACACAATTAAATTTAATTAGTTGTCAAACATAATTAAATTAAATAAGTCACCAATACAATAAAATTAAATTAATTTTACGTCTTTGGCTAAAATGATGATGAGAATTTATTTACTCTTAGTTAGTTGACGGTACTATTTCAATCTGCCCGCGCCTTTTCCCTACTGTAGCGACATCTATGACGCCGCACAAGAACTAAAATAACAAAATCCTACATCGCGCAAGCAGAGTTCCCATTGTGGAGGTATGCGGAACAGAGTGTAAAGTCCCACAACCTCCGTTGAAAAGGGAGGATCCTCCGACCAGACGGGTGTTGTGTCTGGTCCGGGCAACTGCCCGATAGTTGATTTCGGACTGTTGTATATGTTCAAATCGCGCGGAGAACTCTGCTTGCGCGATGTAGGAATTTTGCTGTTCTAGTTCGTATGTAGCGTCATAGATGTCGCTACACTACTATCTTGGGGTCGGCTTCCAGTCTAACCGGATGTAGCTGAATACCAGTATTTTACATGGAGCGACTGCCTATCTGACCTCGACAACCCAGTTACTGGGTAATACGATACCCCTTGGTAAGACTGGTTGTCAGACTTTCGGGCTTCTGACGACTCGTAACGACTGTCAAAGATCCACGATTGGCAGCCGGGACCAACGGCACGTGCTTTCCGAGGCACGGAGGAGTCTCTCGGTATGTAGAGATGGTCACCCATCCATGAACCAACCCCGGCAAGCGTAGCTTAACCTGGCGGATCGACCCGTGCGGCTGTTATTACTTTAGCCACGAGCTCCTCCTGACAGTACTATTTCTATTCCAGTAATGATAAGCCTGGTGGGAGGCTCCCTGGGCGCGGTAGGCTGGGGTGCCTTGGCGGAGCGACTCGGTCGGAGACGATGTCTAGTGTCGTGTCTAGCAGTGAACGCGGTGTTTGCTGCTATAGCCGCCTTCATGCCTACCTATGGGACTTTTATGATGGCCAGGTAAGCAGTCGGATAGAGGGGTGGATAGTATGTTTGTGTATTTGTAATATGTTTCCGGTTTTTATTTGACTATGAAGACGTTTAAACTAATACTTTTGTAATGTTGGGTTCTTAGAGGGTGGTTTCAAAGAAACAACCACATCTGTTAAGTACTATTTATTGACTGAATGAATAAGTAATTATTATAGAATAAACGCTTATGAGGTATAGTGCAAATTCAGCATTCATGATCAGTTATAAAGGAGTGTACTTACTAAAGTAAAGGAGCATACATATTATATTCTTACACTTCACTTTTTATGTACAGTGTTGTGTAAATTATTCTATAAAGCAGGGGTTCCTAGTCTTTTTTACATTGCTCGACAGCTCCGTGACGTCCTGGGGCACAGTTTGGGAACTCTCGCTGTACAGAATAAGACTTTTTTCGAAGGGATCGCTGTTGCAAAGATGAACTCTGTAACGTTCAAATAAAATCACTCCTTTAAAATAATACTATAAAAAACAATGTTCTTAACTTGATTGAAGTCCTTTTAAACCAATAAAGTAATTGGGCGAACCCAAATTTCGTATTTGATATAAGTTCACGCTATGGCGAATACCTTTGTTGGTTAGTTATATTGAAAGACTTTCGTTCAAGGTAAAAACTGTAAATATTCTGTTACAATTCTTTCGGCCTCTCGATAGGCTTCATTTGTGACAGTCTGCTACAGACGTTCGCCAAAACTGAGAAGTTTGTACACCACACGGCATAACTCGTAAAATCCAATCTCCCGTACTTTTCCCGTCAGATTCTGCTCCTCAATTGGTTCAGGCGGCATAATCCCGACCTCATACACATACGCGGGCGAGATGTGGTGGCGAGCCCGCCGCAGCCACGGCCTCGCCATCCTACCGGCCGCCGCGGCCGCCGGCTCGCTGTTGGCTGGCGGCCTCTCGGCGACCATGCTGCCACAGACCGGCGCCACCACGCTCATAGAGAACAAGGAGCACTTCAGTGCCTGGCACAGGTGAGCACACAGACATGTAGACACGGCCTCGCCATATAGGTACATATTACTCTGTGTCACGGGGTCTCATCGCGAACAACGAAAATTTAGTTCAAATAAATTTCAATAGATGGCGTAATGCATCGATTTCATATTGAAGTTGATGTAACATAATATTTTGAAAAAAAAAATATTGTAAAAACTGTATTTTCTTATTTATTATACTACTCTAAGCATAAAATTGTGGAATAATTGGCTCTTAATTCAAATCCAGATGTATATTGGAACGAATCCTTAGGCTATATTTCTTGTACCAATAGATGGCGCTGTTTGAAGTTTTAGAGTTTATCCATTCGCCATTAAAATTTGTATAGTGACACATTTTGAAACAGTAAAACTGTTATGAAGTGCCAAAAATACTATAAAGTAATTCCTCAATGTGAGAGAAAATATTGGTAAGACTTTATGTAAATTCATTTAACTTGCAAGCCGTCGCTGCTAACACCATCTATATATGCTATGTATTGTGTTGATGTTTTTTTTTATGCTATACTAATAAACTTATTATTATTATTATTATTATCTAGCGAGGTGTAGAGGACGGGCCCGAACGAAGAACAAAAGTTGCTTGTGCAAGTCGAAAACCCGTAGTTACGGCGGTACCGTTTCTTTGTAAGGGATGAGGCATCTGTACGCTAGTATTATATTATCTGTGTCTCTGTACGCGTATCTCTTTCGCTAACTCTACCACATTTCCACAGGTACCTCCTACTCTGTACCATACCTATCTTGGCGTCGTTGGTGAGTCTGATCTGGACGCAGGAGTCACCGAGATATCTACTGGATGTTGGCAGAGAGGTCGATGCTATGGTCGTGTATCAGGTAAGGCAATATTTATTGTAAACATTGTCTGTATTCTTTCTTTAATGAGTGACTTTTTCAACACGGACTTAAAATAGGAAGATCATTAGAAATTTTTTGCAACTTTTCATATAACATGTGTGTGTTTTATATTACTTTTCATACGTTTACAGAAGTCATGGTACATCTCTAAATCTCTGACTAAAATAGCTGTAATAGTGGTCAGTATCACAGAGGGCAAAATAACCCACCCCGTATATTGATAAACTGGGTGTTTTTTCTTACAAAATAGTTTTTGAAGTTATACTTCTTCAGGCGCGTTATGACAAAATGACGAGAGTGAAATTTTAAGATGCGCGCGCATCACTGTCACACAAAATTCACAGCTTGAAGTTAGCTAGAACCGACACCCTGAAGTTAGCTATGGTCTGTGGTTCATGAAGAATGATTGTTTTCCTTTTGTAATCTTTGTGACAGTTTGGTTTTTTATCTTGTTACGCCAAAGAAGTATAACTTCTTACGTGCGTACATAAGTACACACACACTTTTTCCACTAGACCATGGACCTGGGAGTCTGGTTCTGGAGATATTGAAAGTCAAAGTCGCAATTTCTTTTTTTCCTTTTTTTCGAAGATGAATTCCAAGTGTTATTTACTAAACTTTTTTTCCAAACAGCTGTACCGAATTTTCGAATTTACGCATTTGAAGTTACATAAACGCAATGAATATGAAACGTATCCGACAAGTACCTATGTGGCTTAGTGTGAAGGGGCGGGGCTTAACTCCACTTGCCTGGGTTCGCGTTACATTGCGCGCAATATTTTTTTTTCCATACCTAGAATTAAAGTCGTTTCCCAGCAACAATTTTTGCGCAAAGCTACTTTGTTAGACGTACAGTATGCATAGTTGACGGCTTTGTGATGTGTCGTTTTAGACCCTGTATATTGTGTACATCCTTTCTTTGAGATCCCAAATAAATAAATAAATATTATTTATTTTTCCCCAGAACATTCACAGCAGCAATAAGTTCCGTCTATGCGGCAGTGCCCATGTAAGTGCAGCCAGTGCCGAGTACCGACTGGGAGAGCTCGCTCTGCCGGGCAAGAGGCGTCCCCCTGCCTTACACCACGTCAGACATAGCGTGAAGATGGTAAGTTAGTAATCCTCCCTACCGAATTCCGATCATGGGAGACCAGGCGCAGGACCATCAGCGACATGGCATGAATTATTTAGCTCATTGTGTTGATTTTCGTTCGAGAAACAAAGGTTTTATTGTTAGTTATTTTTAACTGACTTCAAAAAGAAGGAGGTTATCAATTCGGATGTTTTTTTTAATGTTCGGGCATAACTCCGTCATATATTGACGGATTTGCAATTTATTTATTTTTTGTTGAAAGGGGTTTTTTCCGAAGTGGGCCCATTTAAATTTCATATAAATCTGATGATGGGTTTTGGAGACAGACAACGGAACTCTTCAAAAATTGATAGCAAATCAACCGCGTTTGCTGTGATCGTATGTCTATGAATTGTTAACACAGTTTAAAGGGGTATCCACAACTTAAAAGTGAAAAATAAAAAACTTTTTTACACAAAACTTTTCGACACCGACTGCCGAAATAAAAATAACTTTTATTTCGGAAGTCGGTGTCAAAAAAAAACGAAGACAAAACCAGCAACACCGACTTCCGAAATTACAGTTATTTTGCACTTTTTTTGGAAGTCGGTTCTATTTTTTGTAAAAAAGTTTTTTTGACTTTATATTGTAAGTTAGTTATTTTATAACACAGTACCTACTGTACGTTATATGTGTCTGTACCTTGTGCGGTGTAAAATAAAGAGCATATCTAGCTATCCCCATCCCACTCACACAGCCATCCCTTTACACACATTAATATTCATAGTTTAAACCGGTCATTATAGGTTTAAACACATAAATAAAGGTTTATTTTGTACACGAAATTACAGTAGAGTACTGACTCCTGAGTCACAGGGGAGACCCTAGTTTAGGAGGCAGGGTTTTTCAATATTTGTGCAGCCTTTTCCCGAAATCCAATGTACAACCTATGTGAAATTGTATCCAAAGTTATTTTGTGTCAATAAATTTATTTATTATTTTATCTATCTTGTTCACAGTTCTGGCAGTCATTTTTCCAGTTGTTCTCGAGCACGTACAGGAGTACTACTCTGTCTCTTGGAGGGACTCTACTCTTCACTATGGCGATACAGGTAAATAAATAAAGTGGAAATTAATGTAATTGTTAATCTTCTTTTCTTATCGACGGTACATTATTGAAGAATATTGAAGGAGAGACCGTGAGATACTGTTGTAATAATTTTTTATTTTCAACCTAAATGACACAGGAGAACAATATTTTAATTTCTAATTAACGCAACAATGCAACAACACATTATTCCTTTTCTTAGCAGTTAGAGAGAGTAAGGCAAAGACAAAATAGACCAACTAATGTCAACTGACCATAGGCAATATATTAGTTTTCTGGTCATCAACAATTACTAACCGACTTCGAAAAAAGTAGGAGATTCTCTATTCGACTGTATTTTTTTTGTATGTGTGTTACCTCAGAACTTTCTATGTGGGCCGATTTTGATGATTATTTTTGTATTTGAAAGCTGGTGCTTCTCTTGTGGTTCCATTTAAAAATTTGGTGACTATCTGATGAAGAAGTTCGGAGATACACAATGGAATCAATAAATGATAGCAAACCTGCCGGAATTGCTGCAATCGCGTGTCTGTTTATTGTTTATACCATATATAATACTTCATAACATTACATCCCGGTGATACGCTCTGAAGGGGTACACAGATTTGTACAGTTCACCCTAATACATTACAATAGTTATGCCCGAATCGATAGCCCCAAAAATATGGAATTTGAACATAATTGGTGAAATTAGGGTTGCCAATTATGTTCAAATTCCATATTTTTGGGGCTATCGATTCGGGCATAACTTACAACAACTAGAAACTGAAAAATAAAAAAACGTTTTTTACAAAAAACTACAATCGACTTCTATAAAAATCATATAAAAAAAAGCAGTAGAATAATTGTTAACCTCCTCCTTTTGTTGAAGTCGGTTAAAAATGCAAAAATGTGTAATTTCGGAAGTCGGTATCAAATAACGAAGAAACAAAACTAGAAACACCGACTTCCGAAGTTAAAGTTATTTTTATTTGTGTTTTTTTATGAAAGTCGGTTGTATTTTTCTGTATTTTTTTTTTATTGTTTGTATATTTTGGAAAAAAGTTTTTTTAAGCATACTATTTAGGCCCAGTAGGTGGCCATGTTTATTGCTTCGTCGCGGGCGTTGCTCAGGTCCTCTAGGGTGCGGGTACACGTACACTTGAGGTATTCCAGCAAATGGTTCATAGTTTGAACAGGAGCACCTCACTCTCAAGGGGTGTTTGAAAGACGTTTATTGCTTCATCGAAGGCGTTACTTAGGTCCTCTAGGGTGCTGGGACACGTACACTTGTGGTATTCCAGCAAATGGTTCATAGTCTGAACAGCAGCACCGCACTCTCATTAGGTATTTGAGGGACGTTTATTGCTTCGTCGAAGGCGTTGCTCAGGTCCTCTTAAGAGTGCAGGTACACGTACACTTGGGGTATTCCAGCAAATAGTTCATAGTCTGAACAGGAGCACTGCACTCTCACTGGGTGTTTAAGGGATCAATAATCCCTAATTTCGACAAATTATACTTGCAACGGCCTACTTCGTTTTGCAATCAATTTAGTGCTTGTCAAATTGGCTTCTGCAAATCACGGCCGAGATGCAGGTGTTCCTCGGGCTTAGCCAAGTCACGTGGTGGTTGGTACCGCTCTTGTTGTTAATACTTTGTTGACAATTTTTGTTTGAACCAGATCTATCTTATAGTAACTGTTTAATATATGCCTTCATTCTTGCATAGCTATGCAAGAATGAAGGCATATATGATTGCTTATGTGGCATATTGATGATGCTATGATTTCTCAAAACGGTGAAGGAAAACCGTAAGGAAACCGGCATGTCCTAGAACCAAAAAATCGAAGACATTTGACATCCACCAATACGCATTAGGCCCGCGTGGTGGAATCCGACCCACACCCTCTCACAGGGAGGAGGCCTGTGCCCCAACAGTGGGGACATCAAAAGGCTGATGATGATGATGACTATTTTTGACAGCCTCAATAGGTGTAAAGTTTGTGTTTTGACGACATGGTTGGCGCAGTGGCTGAGCGATCGACTGCTGAGCTGCGTGTCGCGAGTTCGATACCCGAACGGAATAAAGATTTTCTTTTTTTTTTTTCTTTAAAAAAAAATGTGTGCAACGTTTTTATAAAAAAAAAACAAAACGAAACGAAAGGAGTCTGCCACTACACCGTACCATACCATGATCATACTATGAGCGTGCTTAGAACGTATCAGGCAATAAAAATATTTTTTGTATTGAAAAGTATGAGACTGTGCCCACTAGACCGTTCCGTCACCGATCAACTCCATCCATGCCATGTACGAAGCGTATCGGCACAGTGTGTGCCTTGTTGACTGGTTAAACCAGTCAATCTTTTTATCAATGTTAAAAAGATTATACTGCAGTGGTATACAAAATAGAAAATATCTAAACAATGTATAGTAATGTCTTTTTTTTTTTTCATTTTCTATCATCAGGTATCATTCTGTTTGTTTCGCTAAAGATACACCACATCGACTTTTAAGAACGACCAAGCCTTTTTCTAGCATCAAATAACTATCTAATATTTTTTCACAGTACTACCTAGCGTCCTACATACCCGCAACCGTCGTTAAAATGGAGAGCGATCTATACGAGGCATCTAAACGTAGCATCGGCAACGAAACCTACACCGAAGTGCAATACAATACTACGATGGAAAATGTCGAATACTACAATGTCACGTTCAACAAGTGCACCATTCGAGATATGTTGATGTCGCACGTGGCTTTCAGGAATTGTTCGTTCAATAATGTGGCGCTGTCCAATATTAAGACTTCGTTTACTACCTTTGAGGGATGTCTGTTTGTTAATAGCACGTAAGTAGAACTTCAAAGTGCCATAAATTATGACAATTACACTACGAAAATATAACAAAGACACTACGATAATATTATAAAGACACTACGACAATATTACAAAGATACTACGACAATATTACAAAGGAACTACGACAATTTGACAAAGACACTACGACAATATGACAAAGACACTGCGAAAATAATTATGACAAATAAATTACCGCAGTATGACAAAGTCTCTTCCACAGTGACACTAACAATGTGTATTTTATTGCAATGTGACGTTCAACAAGTGCACGAGATATGTTGATTTCGCACGTGGCTTTCAAAAATTGTACGTTTACTAATGTGGCGCTATCGAATATTAAGACGTCATTTACTACCTTTAAGGGATGTCTGTTTGTTAATAGCACGTAAGTATAACTTCTGAGTGTTATTAATTATGACAAAGACACTACGGCAATATGACAAAGACACTACGACACTTCGAAAAAGACACTACAACAATATGACGAAAACACTACAGTATTACAAAGACCCTACGACAATATGACAAAGACACTACCACACTATGAAAAAGACTCCTCCACAGTGACACCATTTTTATGACAGTGACACTAACAGTGTCTTTTACTACAATGTTACATTCAAAAAGTGCACCACTCGAGATATGTTGATATCACACGTGGCTGTCAAGAATTGCTCATTTACTAATGTGGTGCTGTCGAATATTAAGACGTCGTTTAATTACCACCTTTGAGGGGGGGGGAGGGGTACTAAGACAATGTGGCAATAAGACGTTGATACTCCGACTATATGACAAAGACACTACAACAATATGACAAATACACTACCACAATATGACAGACTTTCCACGGTGACATTTTTGTGACACTGACACTAACAAAGTGTCTTTTACTACAATGTTACATAACTATTATTATATTTACTAGAATCATATGACGGATGTTTATTACAATCTTCCTCTTTTCCACAGAATAATCGACACAGACATGGAAGTAGGTCGAGAACTTGACGAGTGGTGCATATTCAACAGCACCATAATACGAGGCATGCGCGGCGGCTGCGCCCGCCACGCAGACCTGACGTCCAAGCTGGGAGGCATGACATCTGAGCAGAGCTATGTCTCGCACGCCATGTTCCTGGTCACGTTCATAGCGCTGATGCCTCACTCTATGAGACCCACAGGTATTTAAAACTATAATAATTGCATTTCCTTTTTTTTGCGTTATTAGGGACCCCGTAGTTTCGTAGATTTTCAGAGGTGCCTTTAATCATAACACGATAAAAACTCTTTCGAAGAAATCACCACAGTATGACAAAGACACTACCACAATAAGACAAAAACACTGTCACAATATGGCAAATACACTACTACAATATGACAAAAACACTCACAATGTGACAATGCTATCACAGTATGACAAAAACACTATCACAACATGACAAAAACACTATCACGATATGACAAAAACAGTACCACAAAATACACTACCACAATATGACAAGAACACTATCACGATATGACAAAAACACTATCACAACATGACAAAGACACCATCACAATGAGACACTGCCACAAAATCAAAAGTCATTTAAAAAATCAAAAGTCATTTATTCAAACAAGGCTGAGAACGACCACTTTTTGAACGTCAAAGTTCTACATAAAGACAGTCCCCCAAAAACGCCCGCCCGTCACCACTTCCTAGTGCTTTAGCTGTGAAGAAGAAGTGGCCAGCAAACTCCCCAGCAACACATCTGTCTGTTAAGTTTGAAGAACTTGAATCTATATAATTATATGCAACAATCTTAACATATGTAAAACAGAAAAATAAATATATGTCGTCTAAAATATAATCATAAAATTAAATAATCCGCCACTTGTTAGCTAGCACACTCAATTATCCCAAAGAGCTTTACTCCTACTGGATCTTTTATGCCTCTTGTACATATTTTATTTATTAAGTTATTTATTAGTTTAGTATTGTATGTATTGTTATTATGCCATTAAAAACGAACTCAAGCATAAACACTAAACCAAGTTAAATAAGCCTCCATACATAACTGGTGTGACTGCTTACAAGAACAAAGATAGAATCTATCAAAGAGCTGGCAAATACACTACCACAATATGACAAAAACACTATCACAATGTGACAAAAACGCTATCACAACATGACACTGACACTACCACAATACGACAAATCATTACCACAATATGATAAATCACTACCACAATATGACAAACAATAGCAATATTTGGCCAGGGCCGGGGGCGTGCGTCCCTTGTAACTACGTCCCATCAAGCTGCCTGTTTGTTTACCTTCTCAATGAGACTCCTTTTTTTGTGGGTTTGCGAGATCATTAGTGACTTCTCTCGCTCTGGTGGAGCGGGAGAGCGTGTCAGACTCTTACTGACTAATACCCACCCTTGTTCCTTCAGTTGCCTATGCGTTCCATGGCCTCAGAGACTCTTTCAAACACTCCCGCGATCCGGTCTAGATAGTCAATATACTGACCAAACATTTACTTGAGGTTTTGATATTAGGTCAAGCGCTGTGTTCAGGCACTTAAGGTGAAATGTACAGGGTAGCCCGCGAAATGCAAATTTTCTCACGTTTTTTTGCAATTTACAGGTCTGTATCAAGTTGTATGTTGGTCAAAATATGATTCGCGGCCGTAGCAATTATGTATTTATAGAATTATAATCGTTAGAATTACAACTCTCTCAGTTAGAATTGATTGATTTCAATAAATAGTCATTCCATACATCAATATGAACTTAGAAGGTTGTATTGATGATTTTAATGATTACAGTTCTGTAAATACGTAAATTCTACGGCCGCAAATCATATTTTGATCAACATACAACCTGATACTGACCTGCAAATTGCAAAAAACGTAAGAAAATTGGAATTTAGCGGGTTACCCTGGTGATTCCCCCTTTATTCCATCTATTTCGTCATGCATGAAGCTTTGCAATCTCATCTCATCAAGCTATTTTAAACAGCCAAAATTTGTCGACTGTCTACATCAGTCGGCTAGGTATTGATGTGGACCCCGTCACCCTCATAATCATAATCATTTATTTGCAATAAGTATTGGTACAGTGTTGGTCCTAAAGTTAGTAATTAAGTTCCTAATACATAATCAGACATTTGACATGCAAAATGTTACAATGTACTTATTGCTCCACCCTCATAATCATAATCATTTATTTGCAATAAGTATTGGTACAGTGTTGGTCCTAAAGTTAGTAATTAAGTTCCTAATACATAATCAGACATTTGACATGCAAAATGTTACAATGTACTTATTGCTCCACCCTCATAATCATAATCATTTATTTGCAATAAGTATTGGTACAGTGTTGGTCCTAAAGTTAGTAATTAAGTTCCTAATACATAATCAGACATTTGACATGCAAAATGTTACAATGTACTTATTGCTCCACCCTCATAATCATAATCATTTATTTGCAATAAGTATTGGTACAGTGTTGGTCCTAAAGTTAGTAATTAAGTTCCTAATACATAATCAGACATTTGACATGCAAAATGTTACAATGTACTTATTGCTCCACCCTCATAATCATAATCATTTATTTGCAATAAGTATTGGTACAGTGTTGGTCCTAAAGTTAGTAATTAAGTTCCTAATACATAATCAGACATTTGACATGCAAAATGTTACAATGTACTTATTGCTCTATTATTCATACAACTTCATTATTCATTAATTTTACAATACATACAATATTATTTATCGTCTCATTAATTTAAAATAGATTATTATTTAAGATTATTAAAATTTATATTTATAGAGTAAAATCGTTTATCCAGCAGCCATAATTTTAACTTTATAAAAAACAAATTTTCTCTGCGGGAAAGGCTCGCGCGAAACATAATAATTTTAACTTTATAAAAAACAAATTTTCTCTGCGGGAAAGGCTCGCGCGAAACATAGCGTCCGTCTCGGGCCTTTGACTGTTCAGGCAACACCCTTTGGCGGCTGGAGATCGTTCCGCACCCTACGGCGGCCGATGCTTCTGTATTTTACACTTGTTGATCAGAGCACAGATAATATAATACTAGCGTACAGATGCCTCATCCCATACAAAGAAATGGTACCGCCCGTAAGCACGGGTTTTCGTCTGGCACAAGTAACTTTTGTTCTTCGTTCGGCAGCAGCGACGGCTTGCAAGTTGAATGAATTTACTTAAAGTCTTACCAAAATTTTCTCACACATTGAGGAATTATTTTATAGTATTTTTGGCACTTCATACCAGTTCTACTGTATCAAAATCTGTCACTATTCAAATTTTAAAGAGGCGAATGAATAAACTCTAGGGGGGAGGGGGGGTGGAATCACCCGCTCTGGGTGGAGCGCGAGGGCGTGTCAGACTCTTACTGACTAAAACCCACCCCTGTTCCTTCCCTGCGAGGGAGTGCCCAGGGGTGCGGTAACTCATTTTCAGAATTTATCCGCTACCCCTAGGCATGCAGGCACCGGCCACGATGGGCCCCGTCAGTGGTGGCTGACACTCATCTCTTTGAGGCGCGCGTGGAACACTACGCGCCGTCGACTCTCGGGCCTGGTGCTGATCGGACGGTGAGCTACCCAATGCTCGCCGTCCGCAGGCGCGGGAAATATACATGTCTAAGGATTCGTTCCAATAATCGTCTTAAATTTGAATTACAAGCCAATTATTACACAATTTTATGCTTAGGGCAGTTTATTAAATAAGAAAATACAGTTTTTACCATATTTACTTTCAAAATATTAATATTACATAGACTTCAGTAAGAAATCGATGCATATTCGAGATGAGACCCCGTGACCAGAGTCAACATGGAGATTTTCTTTTCAGTGGCAATGTGCGGCGCCTGCATCCTGCTGTCCCCCTTAGTCTACATAGCGCAGAGCGAGACGGCGCTATATGTCGTGGAGGCGGTGTACCGGGTGTTCATCACGCTGGTGTTCTTCGCTGTGGGCCTGAACGTTGTGGATACATATCCGCATAATTTGAGGTCAGTATTTTTTATTTCTCTTGTTACTTTCATATTGAGTTTTAAGCGTCGTCCTAGCACATAATGGCGGGAAACACTCGAGCCCCCAACTATTCAATCCATACTAATATTAGAAATGTGATAGTAACTTTTCTGTCTGCTTGTCTGTTTGGCACACGGCTAAACTTAGACCTGGAATAGGACATAAGAAACTTATTATCCCGGGAAAAGATTCCCGTTGGATAGGTAATATAACCGGAAAAATGTTCCCGTAGAATAGGTACTTTTTTATCACGGACAAAGGTTCCCATAGGATATTTTTATCCCGGAATAAGGTTCCCGTAGGATACTTATATTATCGAGAGGAGGCTCTCGTAGGATAGATTAAAAAGTCATGATTACGCTATATTTCGCTTCAGTTATCATTAGGATAGGTACTTTTTTTATCACGGGAGGAGGTTCCCTTAGAATACTTTTTATCGCGGGAGGAGGTTCCCGTCGGATACTTTTTGTTCCAGGAGAAGGTTCCCGTATAGGTACTTTTTATCTCGGGAGGAGGTTCCCTTAGAATAGTTTTTATAGCGGGAGATACCCGTAGGATACTTTTTATTCCTGGAGAAGGTGCCCGTAGGATACTTATATTACCGGGAGGAGGCTCTCGTAGGATAGATTAGAAAGTCATGATTACGCTATATTTCGCTTCAGTTATCATTAGGATAGGTACTTTTTTTTATCACGGGAGGAGGTTCCCTTAGAATATTTTTTATCGCGGGAGGAGGTTCCCGTAGAATACTTTTTATCGCGGGAGGAGGTTCCCGTAGAATACTTTTTATCGCGGGAGGAGGTTCCCGTAGAATACTTTTTATCGCGGGAGGAGGTTCCCGTAGAATACTTTTTATCGCGGGAGGAGGTTCCCGTAGAATACTTTTTATCGCGGGAGGAGGTTCCCTTAGAATACTTTTTATCGCGGGAGGAGGTTCCCGTAGAATACTTTTTATCGCGGGAGGAGGTTCCCGTAGAATACTTTTTATTCCAGGAGAAGGTGCCCGTAATATAGGTACTATTTATCACGTGCGGAGGTTCCCTTAGAATACTTTTTATCGGGGGAGAAGGTTTCCGTAGGATACTTTTTATCAAGCGCAAGTTCGATCGTGTATGGAGTACTGCTCTCATCTTTGGGACGAATCTGCCAGATACCAGCTTGATGCGCTTGAGTCTACTGAGAAACGAGCCAAGAGGATCATCGGCAATGATACGCTCGTCGAGGGTCCAGAGTCTTGAGCATTGACGCCGAATTGCTAGCCTGTCTGTTTTCTATCGGTTGCATTTCGGAGAGTGTGCGACGGAATTGCATAGTTTAATTCCACCAAGCCCGTTCTATCATCGGACCACAAGACGTACGGCGATGCGCCACATATACATGATGGACACACTCCACGGTGGCTTCCCCCACACGCACAAAACGTTTTGCGAACACTTTCATTATGCGTACAGCTAAGGAGTGGAATTCCCTGCCAGAGTCTGTGTTTTCTGATAGCTACAACCCGGGAGTCTTTAAGCCAAGAGTGAAGGTTCCCGTAGGATACTTTGCCAAGTTTATCATCAGACAAAGAATTTTTCAATGGCGATTGGACGCGCACATAACTCGGCGCGACGCAGCGGAGACATATGCTGTCAAGTCTATGACAGACGGAAATTGATCGCAAACGCCATCTGGCGCGCGGATCAATGACAATCGGTAACTGTGAGCTTCACAGATTATTAATAGACGTAATAATTCATAAAATAGATACTCAATTATGTCACTTTTTTATAAAGGATAAGCTAAATCTAAAGTATAAGTACGGTAAAATCCTACTTGATTTTAGTTCCTAATTTATTCATAATGAATATTAAAAAAGGCAATTGACGCTTCATCAGGTATTTTTATAACGGAAAAAGGTTCCCTTAGGATATTTTTATTCCGGAATAAGATTCCCGTAGGATACTTATAATACCGGGAGGAGGCTCCCGTAGGATAGATAAAAAAGTCATGATTACGCTATATTTCGCTTCAGTCACAGATAATATAATACTAGCGTACAGATGCCTCATCCAATAGAAAGAAACGGTACCGCCGTAACTACAGGTTTTCGTCTGGCACAAGTAACTTTTGTTCTTCGTTCGGGCCCGTCCTCTACACCTCGCTATATGGTGTTAGCAGCGACGGCTTGCAAGCTGAATGAATTTACTTAAAGTCTTACCTATATTTTCTCACACATTAAGGAATTATTTTATAGTATTTTTGGCACTTCATATCAGTTTTACTGTATCAAAATGTGTCACTTAAAGTTTTAAATAGGCGAATGGATAAACTCTAAAACTTCAAACAGCGCCATCTATTGGTACAAGAGATATAGATGTCTAAGGATTCGTTCCAGTAATCGTTTAAATTTGAATTACAAGCCAATTATTCCACAATTTTATGCTTAGGGCAGTTTACTATATAAGAAAATTTAGTTTTTACCATATTTATTATCAAAATATTAATATTACTTAAACTTCAGTAAGAAATTGATGTATATTATGCCATCTATTGAGATTTATTTAAACTAAAATTTCTTCGTTCGATATGAGACCCTGTGCTTCGGTTATCATTAGGATGGGTACTTTTATTACGGGAGGAGGTTCCCGTAGGATACCTTTTTATGCCGGGAGAAGGTTCCTGTAGTACAGGTACTTTTATCCTGGGAAAAGGTTCCCGTAAGGTAGGTACTTTTATCACGGTAAAAGGTTGCCGTAGAATACTTATTATCTCGGGAGGAGACTCCCGGGTAGATAAGAAAATATTTTGCTTCTAGTATCCCAGCCTTTAAAAATTTGTTGTTGATTTTTCCAGACTACTTTAATTATAAAGCATCATTTCAGAATACCGAAAAATAGTTTTATTACAATTTTGCTGTTAAAACTGAAACTCAAAGGACAGATGACTCAAACTCACAAGCACTTTTGAACTGTCAAGAAGTCGGTCAGTCAGAAAGATGTATCTAATTGCACATTCCAAAGCGTAGATCTCTATGGAGAAAACATCACGGACACTAACTAGAATTAGATTTATTCAGTTCTCTTGTATTCCACAGATGCACAGCTCACGGCCTCATCCTGTCAGTGACGTACATGGGAGGCGCCATCGTACGCGGCGCGGGCGACGGCGGCGCCATCGTCAGCTCTGTGCTGTGTGCGATACTAGCAGCCGCCGCCACCGGCTCGGCGCTCGCCTCCAACATACATTAGATACAAGTATGTACCTTATCACTAACATGGCCGGCGCCATCGTCAGCTCTGTGCTGTGTGCGATACTAGCAGCCGCCGCCACCGGCTCGGCGCTCGCCTCCAACATACATTAGATACAAGTATGTACCTTATCACTAACATGGCCGGCGCCATCGTCAGCTCTGTGCTGTGTGCGATACTAGCAGCCGCCGCCACCGGCTCGGCGCTCGCCTCCAACATACATTAGATACAAGTATGTACCTTATCACTAACATGGCCGGCGCCATCGTCAGCTCTGTGCTGTGTGCGATACTAGCAGCCGCCGCCACCGGCTCGGCGCTCGCCTCCAACATACATTAGATACAAGTATGTACCTTATCACTAACATGGCCGGCGCCATCGTCAGCTCTGTGCTGTGTGCGATACTAGCAGCCGCCGCCACCGGCTCGGCGCTCGCCTCCAACATACATTAGATACAAGTATGTACCTTATCACTAACATGGCCGGCGCCATCGTCAGCTCTGTGCTGTGTGCGATACTAGCAGCCGCCGCCACCGGCTCGGCGCTCGCCTCCAACATACATTAGATACAAGTATGTACCTTATCACTAACATGGCCGGCGCCATCGTCAGCTCTGTGCTGTGTGCGATACTAGCAGCCGCCGCCACCGGCTCGGCGCTCGCCTCCAACATACATTAGATACAAGTATGTACCTTATCACTAACATGGCCGGCGCCATCGTCAGCTCTGTGCTGTGTGCGATACTAGCAGCCGCCGCCACCGGCTCGGCGCTCGCCTCCAACATACATTAGATACAAGTATGTACCTTATCACTAACATGGCCGGCGCCATCGTCAGCTCTGTGCTGTGTGCGATACTAGCAGCCGCCGCCACCGGCTCGGCGCTCGCCTCCAACATACATTAGATACAAGTATGTACCTTATCACTAACATGGCCGGCGCCATCGTCAGCTCTGTGCTGTGTGCGATACTAGCAGCCGCCGCCACCGGCTCGGCGCTCGCCTCCAACATACATTAGATACAAGTATGTACCTTATCACTAACATGGCCGGCGCCATCGTCAGCTCTGTGCTGTGTGCGATACTAGCAGCCGCCGCCACCGGCTCGGCGCTCGCCTCCAACATACATTAGATACAAGTATGTACCTTATCACTAACATGGCCGGCGCCATCGTCAGCTCTGTGCTGTGTGCGATACTAGCAGCCGCCGCCACCGGCTCGGCGCTCGCCTCCAACATACATTAGATACAAGTATGTACCTTATCACTAACATGGCCGGCGCCATCGTCAGCTCTGTGCTGTGTGCGATACTAGCAGCCGCCGCCACCGGCTCGGCGCTCGCCTCCAACATACATTAGATACAAGTATGTACCTTATCACTAACATGGCCGGCGCCATCGTCAGCTCTGTGCTGTGTGCGATACTAGCAGCCGCCGCCACCGGCTCGGCGCTCGCCTCCAACATACATTAGATACAAGTATGTACCTTATCACTAACATGGCCGGCGCCATCGTCAGCTCTGTGCTGTGTGCGATACTAGCAGCCGCCGCCACCGGCTCGGCGCTCGCCTCCAACATACATTAGATACAAGTATGTACCTTATCACTAACATGGCCGGCGCCATCGTCAGCTCTGTGCTGTGTGCGATACTAGCAGCCGCCGCCACCGGCTCGGCGCTCGCCTCCAACATACATTAGATACAAGTATGTACCTTATCACTAACATGGCCGGCGCCATCGTCAGCTCTGTGCTGTGTGCGATACTAGCAGCCGCCGCCACCGGCTCGGCGCTCGCCTCCAACATACATTAGATACAAGTATGTACCTTATCACTAACATGGCCGGCGCCATCGTCAGCTCTGTGCTGTGTGCGATACTAGCAGCCGCCGCCACCGGCTCGGCGCTCGCCTCCAACATACATTAAATACAAGTATGTACCTTATCACTAACATGGCCGGCGCCATCGTCAGCTCTGTGCTGTGTGCGATACTAGCAGCCGCCGCCACCGGCTCGGCGCTCGCCTCCAACATACATTAGATACAAGTATGTACCTTATCACTAACATGGCCGGCGCCATCGTCAGCTCTGTGCTGTGTGCGATACTAGCAGCCGCCGCCACCGGCTCGGCGCTCGCCTCCAACATACATTAGATACAAGTATGTACCTTATCACTAACATGGCCGGCGCCATCGTCAGCTCTGTGCTGTGTGCGATACTAGCAGCCGCCGCCACCGGCTCGGCGCTCGCCTCCAACATACATTAGATACAAGTATGTACCTTATCACTAACATGGCCGGCGCCATCGTCAGCTCTGTGCTGTGTGCGATACTAGCAGCCGCCGCCACCGGCTCGGCGCTCGCCTCCAACATACATTAGATACAAGTATGTACCTTATCACTAACATGGCCGGCGCCATCGTCAGCTCTGTGCTGTGTGCGATACTAGCAGCCGCCGCCACCGGCTCGGCGCTCGCCTCCAACATACATTAGATACAAGTATGTACCTTATCACTAACATGGCCGGCGCCATCGTCAGCTCTGTGCTGTGTGCGATACTAGCAGCCGCCGCCACCGGCTCGGCGCTCGCCTCCAACATACATTAGATACAAGTATGTACCTTATCACTAACATGGCCGGCGCCATCGTCAGCTCTGTGCTGTGTGCGATACTAGCAGCCGCCGCCACCGGCTCGGCGCTCGCCTCCAACATACATTAGATACAAGTATGTACCTTATCACTAACATGGCCGGCGCCATCGTCAGCTCTGTGCTGTGTGCGATACTAGCAGCCGCCGCCACCGGCTCGGCGCTCGCCTCCAACATACATTAGATACAAGTATGTACCTTATCACTAACATGGCCGGCGCCATCGTCAGCTCTGTGCTGTGTGCGATACTAGCAGCCGCCGCCACCGGCTCGGCGCTCGCCTCCAACATACATTAGATACAAGTATGTACCTTATCACTAACATGGCCGGCGCCATCGTCAGCTCTGTGCTGTGTGCGATACTAGCAGCCGCCGCCACCGGCTCGGCGCTCGCCTCCAACATACATTAGATACAAGTATGTACCTTATCACTAACATGGCCGGCGCCATCGTCAGCTCTGTGCTGTGTGCGATACTAGCAGCCGCCGCCACCGGCTCGGCGCTCGCCTCCAACATACATTAGATACAAGTATGTACCTTATCACTAACATGGCCGGCGCCATCGTCAGCTCTGTGCTGTGTGCGATACTAGCAGCCGCCGCCACCGGCTCGGCGCTCGCCTCCAACATACATTAGATACAAGTATGTACCTTATCACTAACATGGCCGGCGCCATCGTCAGCTCTGTGCTGTGTGCGATACTAGCAGCCGCCGCCACCGGCTCGGCGCTCGCCTCCAACATACATTAGATACAAGTATGTACCTTATCACTAACATGGCCGGCGCCATCGTCAGCTCTGTGCTGTGTGCGATACTAGCAGCCGCCGCCACCGGCTCGGCGCTCGCCTCCAACATACATTAGATACAAGTATGTACCTTATCACTAACATGGCCGGCGCCATCGTCAGCTCTGTGCTGTGTGCGATACTAGCAGCCGCCGCCACCGGCTCGGCGCTCGCCTCCAACATACATTAGATACAAGTATGTACCTTATCACTAACATGGCCGGCGCCATCGTCAGCTCTGTGCTGTGTGCGATACTAGCAGCCGCCGCCACCGGCTCGGCGCTCGCCTCCAACATACATTAGATACAAGTATGTACCTTATCACTAACATGGCCGGCGCCATCGTCAGCTCTGTGCTGTGTGCGATACTAGCAGCCGCCGCCACCGGCTCGGCGCTCGCCTCCAACATACATTAGATACAAGTATGTACCTTATCACTAACATGGCCGGCGCCATCGTCAGCTCTGTGCTGTGTGCGATACTAGCAGCCGCCGCCACCGGCTCGGCGCTCGCCTCCAACATACATTAGATACAAGTATGTACCTTATCACTAACATGGCCGGCGCCATCGTCAGCTCTGTGCTGTGTGCGATACTAGCAGCCGCCGCCACCGGCTCGGCGCTCGCCTCCAACATACATTAGATACAAGTATGTACCTTATCACTAACATGGCCGGCGCCATCGTCAGCTCTGTGCTGTGTGCGATACTAGCAGCCGCCGCCACCGGCTCGGCGCTCGCCTCCAACATACATTAGATACAAGTATGTACCTTATCACTAACATGGCCGGCGCCATCGTCAGCTCTGTGCTGTGTGCGATACTAGCAGCCGCCGCCACCGGCTCGGCGCTCGCCTCCAACATACATTAGATACAAGTATGTACCTTATCACTAACATGGCCGGCGCCATCGTCAGCTCTGTGCTGTGTGCGATACTAGCAGCCGCCGCCACCGGCTCGGCGCTCGCCTCCAACATACATTAGATACAAGTATGTACCTTATCACTAACATGGCCGGCGCCATCGTCAGCTCTGTGCTGTGTGCGATACTAGCAGCCGCCGCCACCGGCTCGGCGCTCGCCTCCAACATACATTAGATACAAGTATGTACCTTATCACTAACATGGCCGGCGCCATCGTCAGCTCTGTGCTGTGTGCGATACTAGCAGCCGCCGCCACCGGCTCGGCGCTCGCCTCCAACATACATTAGATACAAGTATGTACCTTATCACTAACATGGCCGGCGCCATCGTCAGCTCTGTGCTGTGTGCGATACTAGCAGCCGCCGCCACCGGCTCGGCGCTCGCCTCCAACATACATTAGATACAAGTATGTACCTTATCACTAACATGGCCGGCGCCATCGTCAGCTCTGTGCTGTGTGCGATACTAGCAGCCGCCGCCACCGGCTCGGCGCTCGCCTCCAACATACATTAGATACAAGTATGTACCTTATCACTAACATGGCCGGCGCCATCGTCAGCTCTGTGCTGTGTGCGATACTAGCAGCCGCCGCCACCGGCTCGGCGCTCGCCTCCAACATACATTAGATACAAGTATGTACCTTATCACTAACATGGCCGGCGCCATCGTCAGCTCTGTGCTGTGTGCGATACTAGCAGCCGCCGCCACCGGCTCGGCGCTCGCCTCCAACATACATTAGATACAAGTATGTACCTTATCACTATCATGGCCGGCGCCATCGTCAGCTCTGTGCTGTGTGCGATACTAGCAGCCGCCGCCACCGGCTCGGCGCTCGCCTCCAACATACATTAGATACAAGTATGTACCTTATCACTATCATGGCCGGCGCCATCGTCAGCTCTGTGCTGTGTGCGATACTAGCAGCCGCCGCCACCGGCTCGGCGCTCGCCTCCAACATACATTAGATACAAGTATGTACCTTATCACTATCATGGCCGGCGCCATCGTCAGCTCTGTGCTGTGTGCGATACTAGCAGCCGCCGCCACCGGCTCGGCGCTCGCCTCCAACATACATTAGATACAAGTATGTACCTTATCACTAACATGGCCGGCGCCATCGTCAGCTCTGTGCTGTGTGCGATACTAGCAGCCGCCGCCACCGGCTCGGCGCTCGC
This sequence comes from Polia nebulosa, assembly GCA_951329385.1. Lineage (NCBI taxonomy): Eukaryota > Metazoa > Arthropoda > Insecta > Lepidoptera > Noctuidae > Polia > Polia nebulosa. The sequence continues at coordinate 13,806,085 of OX589614.1, read as the reverse complement.
CTCCAACATACATTAGATACAAGTATGTACCTTATCACTAACATGGCCGGCGCCATCGTCAGCTCTGTGCTGTGTGCGATACTAGCAGCCGCCGCCACCGGCTCGGCGCTCGCCTCCAACATACATTAGATACAAGTATGTACCTTATCACTAACATGGCCGGCGCCATCGTCAGCTCTGTGCTGTGTGCGATACTAGCAGCCGCCGCCACCGGCTCGGCGCTCGCCTCCAACATACATTAGATACAAGTATGTACCTTATCACTAACATGGCCGGCGCCATCGTCAGCTCTGTGCTGTGTGCGATACTAGCAGCCGCCGCCACCGGCTCGGCGCTCGCCTCCAACATACATTAGATACAAGTATGTACCTTATCACTAACATGGCCGGCGCCATCGCCAATACATTCCCTCGACCTTTTCGTTACACCCTGTATCGATCCTTGATTTAAATGTGCATTGTTCTAATATTGTTTTTCCATCTTTACAGGTATTACGAGTCCTATGGATTTCAGAAATGAGTATTCTGAGGAATCACGAATTTCACTATAAACGACGACATTTTTATTTTTTGACTTTGCATCTATTTAGGTTATAGAATTTTTTTTCTGTAAATTACTTTTAAATGTGTTTTAAGTTGGGTTTTTATATTTAGATTTTTGGATCAAAATTAATTTATTCAAATACGAGTGGTAATCGTATTGATTCTTGGCCATTTCTGACAAATGAATCTATTTGAAGGAAAAAATATTAAATTTTAGACTTATATCTATCATGATATAGGCTATCGGAAAAATGCGACTACTCTTTTTCATAGAAACTGTTTTACCTGAAAAGAACAATGTTAGAAAAAAAAAACTATGCTGTCGTATTGTCGCGTCGGACCTATCTGTGTGCCTTTACTCATGAAAGCAGAATTTTATTGTTTCAAAAATTAAAGTATAAAACCCAACTTTTATAAGCGAGGAACTAAACTTGCCATAAGGAATGACCTACCAAAGTATTGATGACTGACTTCATTCATTATGTTTTATAATTAACAACTAATTTGAGTGTATCGTGTAACTTTGTGATTGTTTTGCGACTGTTTGCGTACTTTGTAACGTTATGTCAATATTACACGGTTTAAATTCATTCGATTTTCGTTAAAGACCAATAATGACTCGTTGTACATTAGAGGTAGTTTAAAAGTGGCGCCAGTCACAGAAAAGTTGAAAGGGAACCGCCTATCTTGGTATGGTCATGTGAAGGTAACTAAAAGAGTAATGAATATAAATGTGGATGGATGGAGAGAGAGGGAGGCCAAAGAAAGGATAGATGGATTGTGTGAGGAGTTATCTATGAAAGAAAAGGGAGTTAGTGATAGCGTGACGGCTGACAGGACAGAATGGAAGACAAAAACGTGTTGCGCCGACCCCAAGTAACATGGGATAAGGGCAGGAAGATGATGAATGACTCGACCTGGTCGGGCATAAAGTGCTAGTGGGTTTTTTTCCATTAGAAATTACTCTGCAGCAGCCCGGAGTGTGGAAGTTGGTGGTATGATACCTCCGTGCCTCAGAAAGTACGTAGAACGAAGATTGCCGTCCTATCGGACTATGAGAGTTAAGGAACAGAGAGTGCACCTGTGTTTGCGCACACGCTTGTGTACTATCATATCTCATACGTACTTGGCTATTCTCCGTTGAGATTTGCCACCGTAATATTATTATTATTAATAATCCAATTTGGCCACTTCATTCAAGTGTAAGACTTAAGGCCGTACTACCGACCAAGTGGCGCCCTCATTGAATAAAAAATCGTAGCATAGCATACAAAATATATATTAAAGAATCCAACGTCACGTTTGTTACAAAGAGGATAAGGTATTTTTACGTTGTTAAAACAGGTCTCAGAATGTTTCGTAACCAAAGTAGTAGGCAAAAGTACCAAAACGGCCGTTTGTGACACTTTTGCCTACTACTTTGGATTATTATTCAATGAGGGCGCCACTTGGCCGGTAGTAGACCCTTAAGTGAACCGTGTAATATTGTCAGCATGACATGGCATGACAGTTGTGAATCTCAGTTGCAAAGTTACTTGATAAAACCCTCTGGTTCAGAACTCTTCGGTAAAGGTCCAGAACGATTAATTATATATACATATCATGACAAGCTAAAAGAATATATAAGGATGGCCAGCTGGCGTTCTGGACATTCTGCGTACCCCTTTGGCAGAAACACGTGAGTTTTATCATTTCATAAATTTACATGGCGACTACACAATACATGTAGCCTATGTAACTTCAGTCGGCTGTCAAAACCAATTAAATGATTCCTCATTTGTTAAAATCTATCCAGTCGTTTAGGATACTGGGCGTGCCAAAAAAATAGACATACAAACTCTCGAAAAACATAACCCTCCTTTTGGGTTAGTGGGGTAAAAATTAATACGACTAGGAATAAAAGAAAATCGAACGTCATACGAATAAATGGGAAGGTTCTGAAGCAGAGGGATAAAATACTCTTTAGAGAATAACTAACATAGAGGGTTATTCTCTCTTTTATCCTTACGTAAATGGGGTATTTTACTAAAAAAAATCTAATTTGTCCGTCAGTTAAATAACCAAAAAATATTTGACGCGTATTTTTTGCTTTACCACCAATAAAAAATGACAAAGATAAAACGCATCAAAGTTCAGGAGTGTAGGCTCCGTTACGTCACTTTGGTAGTGAAAAGTGTTGCGCCGCGGGACGTTACGCGACATTTCAACGCACTGTATCACCCTTATTTCGCCTTTTTTTTAAATACCCCATTATAGGGAGCGTGCAGGAACAGTAGGTAGCAGCAAAGAAGCATCAATGTCATATACAGTAGTCTCACTAATCAAGCAGTATTAAAAGCAAAGGTTTTCTGGATTGGAATGTTCGGTTTACTGGATTGTATAGAAAATATCAAAATGATTAAATGAAGGCATTTAAGAATGTCCTAATTTAATAAATGAATATGTAGGAAGCGGTAGGCCCGGGTGGGGTACCGGATTAGTGAGACTACTGTATTTATAAAGTAAAGGTTCCGAATTTGCAACACTAGATGGCACAGTCTACGCCCTGTACGTTCCTTATATCGTCGTTAAGTTCTAACACCACGTATGTCAAAATCGGGAACTTTTTAGGAGTGCAAATAAACGTGTGATGAGTTACGTGCTGTACTTATGGCAATATAACTGAGTTAAGTGCTGTACATGGCAATATAACTGAGTTAAGTGCTGTACTTATGGCAATATAAATGAGTTACGTGCTGTACCTATGGAAATATAACTGAGTTACGCGAGTTGCTATGGCAATATAACTGAGTTACGCGCTATACTTATGGCAATATAACTGAGTTACGCGCTGTTGATATGGCAATATAACTGAGTTAAGCAGTTTTGCTGTCGCTTTTCTGTACAACACTGACATACGTGCGAGTATTGTTTTTGGTGTTAAATAACGCATCACCAATGGTTCAAATCCTCGTGTATGATTTGTCAAACCCTGCGTCTTTCGATTCTCTATCGCATACCGTGCGTAACGTATTTTGTCAATGACTTACATGGTGTTAGAACTTAAGCGAAAATATGGGAGTTAGTAACAGACCTTGCTTTTTCAATTGTAGACACTTTGTCAGCAGAGAGATAAAAGAGTTGTCTTATTTTTAGATGGCCTTTGTATTGTCAGATTGTGACCAATGTGTCTACGATTGATAGAACGATATTTATGTTAGTTCTTACTCTGAAGAAATATAATTGTACCGGGTGTAAGAAGGCCCAATGTTTTTTACACCTTGTTTTAACATTGACATATTAACATCAGCAATAACAAACTTATAGCAATGAAAAGACAATTTAGTTTGTATTAAATTGTAATTCATGACGTGTAAATTAGTGTAAATATGCTTAGTGCGCGGATTGATAATTTTATAGTGTCGTGTGGTCGACTTTTAGTTCAGGACTTTTGAAAATTAGAGAGGTCTTGTATGCATTTTTGAAGTGAAAACTTCTTTGGGCGATTTGAACGGTATCTGGTAGGGGCAAAACTTATGTGTTCGCGTCACCGACATGCTAGTGACGTGTCCCCATGACTCCCTATTTTTGAGGGTTCTGTACCCGAAGTGTCCAAACGGAGCCCTATTGCTGTCACACTCACGTGTCCGTCTGTCTGTACGTCGTCTGTCACAAAATTTTGTTGCGAAGAATTTTGAACTTCCTATGAATTTGAAATTCAGTGATAGCGTTTATATTTTACTAACAAATACCAATATATTGATAAATCAGATTTTTTCTTTGATAATTCCCTCATTTGGTACGGGACCCTAAATGTGCGACAGTCGCTTACCTTCAGTCGAGATAGTGGGTAAAAGCGAGCCTAGAAGTAATTATAAAAAGTAGTTTGTTAAATGAAATATTATTTAATTATCATAACAATAGGTTCGCTTACTTTGCAATAAAAAAAAGTGTGTGTGTACTTATGTACGCACGTAAGAAGTTATACTTCTTTGGCGTAAAGATAAAAACCAAACTGTCACAAAGTTTACAAAAGGAAAACAATCATTCTTCATGAACCACAGACCATAGCTGACTTCAGGGTGTCGGTCCTAGCTAACTTCAGGCTGTAGGTTTTTTGTGACAGTGAACGCGCGTATCGTAAAAATTTACTCTCATCATTTTTCCCTAACGCACCAAAAGAAGTATAACTTCAAAAATAATATATATCGCAAATAAAAATGTTACAGTTCACTAATAAATTGAGAACACAAAACAGGATTCAAAGTTACTGACGTATGTGAAGTTCCCATTTCACTGCGCAGTACCCCCACCCCTCAACCCCGCTGACACATGAATTTGCTAACTCGCAGCGACCCCCCGAAGACCTGGAGTGTTTTGATCCGCCAAAAGCTTTAATTCCACCTGTACCTACACTATCAGTAATAACAAGCGTGATGTTTATTTGCTAATCCCGGCTTCAATAAGTCTGTTTAATTCTTAGCTATAGAATGTAAAATCATAAAGTTGATAGAAGATTTGACAACACAAATCCTTTTTCAATTTTATGTTTTGTTGTTGTTTGGTAATCCAAAGACAACTGACATGGAGGTAGACGGCAGTTTTACTTATCTGAGACTTGATCAGGCTTTTGAAGCCGGCAGTAAAAAACATAACATTACGATCGAAACAAAGGTGTGTTTTACTTCCAAGGTTTGTCAGTTAAGGTGAAAGCTCCAAGGTCGCCCGCGAAATTCAAATTTTCTTACGTTTTTTGCAATTTGCAGCCCATTATCACATTGTATGTTGGTCTAAATTTGATTGCGGCCGTAGCAAGTACGTATTTACAGAACTGTGATCATTAAAATCATCAATACAACTCTCTCAGTTAGAATTGATACCAAATGTCATGATTTCATATGAAATACTTACATTTGACATCAATTCTAACTGAGCTTGCTTCGACCGTGAATCAAATTTTGACCAAGATACAACCTGACACTGACGTGCAAATTGCAAAACACGTAAGAAAATTTGAATTTCGTGGGCTACCCTGGCGCTTCCACCTTAAGAAATGGAGGTTACTCCTGTTTGCGGAAGCAAATTTCCTAGTAGGAATACCGGGCAAATGCGAGTTGGAATTGCGTGCAAGGGGAAAACAAAATCTAAAAACTTTTTTACAAAAAAAAAAACAACCGACTTCCAAAAAAAAAAAATACACTAAAAAATAAAAATTACTTTAATTTCGGAAGTCGGTGTTTGTATTTTATTTCTTCGATATTTGACACCGACTTCCAAAATTAGTTATTTTTAAATTTTTAGTGTATTTTTTTTTTGGAAGTCGGTTTTTTTTTTTTTTAAGTGTTCTATTTTTCGCTTTTTAGTTGTTATACCCCAGAACTAAAAACCCCAATAATGGAACGTGGAATTTAAACATTTGGAGAACACCAAAACGTCATCAAGATGTGCGTATTTTTCGTTTTTGTTCAGTTTCTCAAAAAGCGCTAAAGCAATTTCGATAAAATTTATATGGGACCACCTCGGGAGTATATTCTTTCAGAAAAAAAAAGAATTTTGAAAATCGGTCCACAACTGACGGAGAAATGCGCGGAAATACATAAAAAAAACATACATACAGTCGAACATGGAACCTCCTCCTTTTTCGAAAGTCGGTTAAAAACTAGTAACACTGCCTGAATTGGTGACCAAACCCAGGCAAAAGTATTAATAGGCTTTTCCAGTTATTTTTTAAAATAACGCGATTGTTGAGCACTGCCAAGCATTTTCTTGAAAATATGATTTCCATCCAGCATGTTTTTTTTTTCAACAAGCTCCTCTACAATTTTCAAAGTCCTGAACTAAACATACTATTTTATATCCGCGTCACTCTCATGCCATAAATACTCTACTGCACATGTGACTATAATTATGATGAAGGATTGCACTGAAATCTACTGGCTGAAAACCATTGTGTCTATCGGTCGAATAATAATATACAAAGTTTTTTTTATCCGCCATTAAGCCTCATTCAGTCCCTAATCTGCCCCCTTAGCCAAAATACTTTGCTGTTATCGTTCACGCTAAAGCTTCGTGTAAAATGTATGGCAACGACGTTTTGCACGAAGCGTTAGAAAACTGTCACGTGACTCACGCCCAGTAATGTCTTTGCCATACATTTTGCACGAAGCGTTAGCGTTAACGTAAACAGAAAAGTATTTTGTCTAAAGGCTTTGTGACAAAAATCGACAAAAAGCTAAGTAGGTATTGTTAGTTTGGGCCCTGTGGCCCAATACTATTTTTTAAAAATTTAATTTTCAGGTTTCTCGTTTAAATTCATAAAAAACAGTCACTAATTTTAGTACAACCCACATTTTATAAACTAAAACTCATAATATCTATATAAAACTACCAATATCCCATTTTATTAAAATAGATTTTTATACATATATACCTACTACTATATTATAATAGTTATTCTAACCCACGGCTTTTAGAAAACATACATAATTACATTATATTACAGGTTTTTAGACGACTTTGTGACTAAAAATAAAGGCATAATTTAATAAATACATACCTAACACACACTTGGAATTATACAATATATTTTGTAAATGTCACCAAAGAAACTATGGTTGGACTGTGTGAAAGAGGATATGTGTGAAAAGGGAGAGACTACAGAGATGACGACTAATAGAGGAGTATGGAAGAAAAAGACAATGTTGCGCCGACCTCAAATTAATTGGGATAAGGGCAAGAGAGTGATGATTTTTTATATGACCGGAAAATTGTAAACACTGCTAGTTTTTGAAAAATCACGTAAATTGTTAACTGTTTATTTTCAAAAACACTGATACAATTTAAATTCGAATTTGGATAAGATCTATTGTATTTGAAATTATCCATTCATAATAAATCGATAGTTTACACCACCACTAAGCTTATTACAATCTAACGGTTTTTACAATAATCTGGTGACATATACAACATATTTTGTACACATTCCAAGTTTTAGAATGGATACAAAAATGTGGGAAATAGTACATTTTGAGACAAGAAGGTGAATATGAAAAGTCGAGAGAGAAAAACCGACGTGTGTGGGATTTACTACATTATGTAAAGCAGTGCAATAGGAGCCAGTAAATTGAAAGATTGTGTTGAAAAATTGTAAAAAGAAAATTGTGTAATCTCAGAATTAATACAAAACTCCAGTTTTCATAACTGCTGCATCAATAGAAAACAAATAGTATTTAAGTCTTTTACTATAAAGAGAGCACAAAGTCGTTTATTTAAACAATTTGAAGTCACATGTGCAGTGATCTTGTTTTGTATAGTCATTAGAAAATTTTCAATATCAAGCATTTCCCATACTGTATTTATTTACAGTAGTCATAGTAATATTATGTCCAATGCATTTTTCATTGATAGTCAACAAGTGGATAACTTCTAATGACTATACAACAAGTGTTGCCATATAAAAATATTCGAAAACGAAATGGTAGAAAATTTCCCCCTAATGTAAACTATTGGTAGCTTTAAATTTAGTATTTTTCAATTATTATTGTTATAATATAAAACGTATGTAGTGTTGTACATACAAGGCTGAACATATCGATGAAGACGATAGAAAAAAGGTTGTATATTATTTTTATTTAACCCTGAATGGAATAAATTGGCCGGCTACACAGAAAAGGGGCACCTTCTGGGCGTACTCGCTCCATCCTAGACCATAGAGAATAAATAAAAGAGGTTTTTGTAGAAGTTTGACATGAAAAAAGACGGTCGATAGTTTTTTTTGTTACACAACTTGCTTTTTGTCTTGTCGCATCTATTTATCTTTACAGGCAGCTTCGACTTTTTTGTGTAGTCACCTAATTTCGAGGATTTTATTTTGATCAATTATAAAATTATTTACTGAAATTGAGGTGACAGAATAGTCGACAATTTAAAATGCCTACCCTCAACAATATGTTTTGTTGGTAGTACGTTTTGTGTAGTACATGGTTGCTTATACGGCCGGCACTTCAATGAAGATTTTCTAAAATGACGTACACCAGATGGCATCAAGGTGCCTGGTTCAGACACCCGTTAAAACGCTTCAGATAATGGTGCCGATTCTCTTGTTCGATAACTAAACTAAAATTAGAGAATCGCTATCTTTTACTAAAAGGCAGTGCGAGAAAAGGACGGCTATAGCTATGAACTAATTCAGAGATGTCATACTTGTTTACGCCTTGCGCTTAGTAGACACTTAATTTATATGGAAATATTAGTTCAACAAAATTTGACAGCTCTAATTTACGTCCGTCTCTTTCTTCTTTTATTAGAGAGAAAAAGATAGCAATAGCCTAAATTAAGTTTAGTTTGTGCAAACCAGAATTGGCACCAATGTCAAATTTACGTCAACTTCATGTTTACGGCATTATGTTTCATTTTCAAAGTAAAAGACTTGTCGCCTAAGGTGATGACGACTTGGTGGCAAGCAACTGGTGGCGTAAATTTTCCTGTAAACCCTCAATTTGTGACGGTAATGCGCAGCCCAGTTCTATAAGTCTATAGGAGAAATATAGTTTTGCTCCCGTATTCATAATGAATTAATGGCTTCTTAGGGCTTCAATTTATCATGCTTTGATTTTTTATTTTTATTATCAGCACAATATCATGACGTGCCATGAGGAATCAAGAGTTATTTTAAAAAGTCATTTTGCGTGGATTTTTTATATGGATATTGGTTTAAGAGAGTCTTAAGCCCCATATTCCAATGTCTATTTGAAGGAACTCCAATCGACTCATATGCCATGACAACAGAAAAATAACCTCGATTAATGTCAATTTGATAGTTCGAGGTGGAGTCGAGTTGGAGGACAGGACTTGGAATAAATAATAATAGAATAAATACAAATAACTTTTTAAAATAATTAAGTTATTCTATGAGCGACTATACTATCACCTTGCCATTATATAAAGTTAGTGTTGCCATATCTTGATTTAAGTGATATTATCATAGACTGCTTATTTCCTAGATTAAATTTTTAAAAAGACATTTTTTTTTATATACCCACACTAGTAGTTTTTAATTAAAGTAATTTAATAACGATCATAATTGCTTTAAAGAGTGACTGAGTTTAATTTTCTTTAAAAAAATGTAAGTTTCTTTTTTTGTTGTAATGGTAGAATTTAAATATGTACATTGGCAATAGTAAATGTGTTTTTGGAAGATTTCTAATCGTCGTTCGGTAGATTTATGAAATTGAATTGTATGTTGTGACATTAATTAGTAAAAATATTAATATAAGGACAGAATTTAAGTACCGTTTTTGGATACTGAACTTTCCCTGAAAAGGTGTAAAAAAATGAAAATGTTTTAAGTTAATTCCCTTTTTGTAAGCAATATACCTACCTATTCTTAATTAAATCAATAAATATCACACTGAAGTAATATTAATATTTTCGTTGTAAAAGTCACTTGCCCAAATGCTTATAAAGTAGTAGCATATTTTTTACTAATCACTATTTTTAATACATTAAGTACCGTAACCGGTCGTAGACGTGACAGTTTCAATTATAGAAAAAGTTGGCGTCAGCTTCCAGCATTTATTCGGATGCAAAACATCAGTATTTTACATAAAGCAATTGTCTATCTGGAGTTTTTGGCGGGACTTTGTCAAGTGAAGTTCAATGGCTGTTTTAATTATTCGGAAATTTATTCCTAGTGGATATTGGATGTAAATTTTATGGCGTTTTGCTTCTAATGTGTCTAAGCACCTGGAAAATATATAGAATCACTGAAACAGGCGCGATCACCGGTAAAAATGAAAAGGCTGACTCGACACGTTTGCTGCCAAATACTGCAAAAACATTAGAATGTGTTACATCCGCATTCTAATGGAAAACAAAGTGACTGTATTCTGTCAACTAAATACTTTCTAAACTTGACACTGGCTAAATGCACCAACCGTGCGAAGCAAAACGTAGAAAGAAGATGCCTATCTGACCTCCACAACCAGTATCTCGGTAACATTGGGAAGACTGGTTGACAAACTTCCTGGCTGTCATTCTAAAGCTCGATGTTTCATATTTACTTAATATATGTCTCCTAGATGGGCCAAAGGGCATCCAGTCTCCATAGCAAACGTTCCTAAATGCACCAACCGTGCGAAGCAAAATGTAAAAAAAAAGATGCCTATCTGACCTCCACAAACAGTATCTGGGTAACGCTTGGAAGACTGGTTTTCAGACTTCCTGGCTGTCATTCTAAAGCTCGATGTTTCATATTTACTTAATATCCTATGTCCCCTAGATGGGTCAAAGGGCATCCACAGTCTCCATTGCAAACGTTCCTAAATGCACCAACCGTGCGAAGCAAAATGTAAAAAAAAAAAACTTTTTTACAAAAAATAGAACCGACTTCCAAAAAAAGTGCAAAATAACTTTAATTTCGGAAGTCGGTGTTCCTGTTTTGTGTCTTCGTTTTTTGACACCGACTTCCGAAATTAAAGTTATTTTGCACTTTTTTTGGAAGTCGGTTCTATTTTTTTGTAAAAAAGTTTTTTTATTTTTCACTTTTTAGTTGTGGTTTCCCATTAAACTGTGTTAACAATTCATAGACATACGATAGCAGCAATCGCGGTTGATTTGCTGTCAATTTTTGAAGAGTTCCGTTGTCTGTCTCCGAATCCCATCATCAGATCTTTTTGAAATTTAAATGGGACCATTTCGGAATAAACCCCTTTCGAACAAAAAAAGAATTTTGCAAACCTACCTGCCTATCTGACTTCCACAACCAGTATCTCGGTAACATTGGGAAGACTGGTTGACAGACTTCCTGGCTGTCAGTCTAAAGCTCGATGTCTCATATTTACTTAAAATTCTATGTCCCCTAGATGGGTCAGAGGGCATCCATAGTCTCCATCACAAACGTTTTTGAGCTTCACCTCGCTCCACGTCATTCCGTTGCTCGTAGCTTCCGCCAACACGGTGTGACGCCAGCTTTAGCAGGGACGGCCACGCTTTCTTTTTCTTTGGGGATTCCAGTCCAATGCTTGCTTTTGAGTATGTGATTAGAATCCCTACGGAGCGTGTGGCCAATCCATCTCCGCTTACGACGCTTGATTTGTCATATTTACGACCGGATTATTTGTTTGTTTATCCATTCCCTTTAGGTTGCGACTGATCACTTATTTTAAGCCATTTATTCCTAGTCAGTTGTATGTTTTCTTTTATAAATATGATATTTGTGTTGTTAGCGTCATAAAAATGTGAACACTACTTATGAATTTGGATTTAAAAAGGAGGTAAGGCGTCTATTACACGCTCATGCAAGCGTCACTCAATTCCAAAAGTCATGACTGATTGTTGCATCAGTCATAAATTTTGGAATTAAGTGACGAAAAAATCAAAGTATCGAATTTTTTTCATGCAACCATCAGTAACTGTTTTAGGCGATAGGTTATCTCACAACCTTGACTGTGTTTAAACTGACAGCAAAACCTACCGTGTAATGGACGCCTAAGGATCGTATATGTATATACACTTCTGGACACATCTATTGGCCCACCTTAGAGTTTAGGCTTCGATGGCCCCTACCGAAATATGATTGCTAGATTGAACAAAAACTGTTGATGCAGTTTTAAACCTGATACATTTTACCATCTTTTTCGATCGTATTGTTTTAAATTTGAATTCAGAATACCATACGACATGGAGCTACGCCTAACAAGTCGGATATGCGCCTTGTTAAAGGCAATTGATTTTTGAATAAAAAACATGTTTTATCAAATAAAGGTTTAATTTAATAACGCGTGTTGCCTCCATGGGCATTTACCACAGCTCTCATACGATTAGGCATAGAGTTTATCAACCGCTCTATGAAATTTTGAGGGATCATCTCCCATTCCTCTTCTATGGCAGTTTTCAACTCCTGCATCGTCTGGGCAACTGGCTGACGAGCCCTAACACGTCTTTTTAGCTCGTCCCACATGTGCTCAATGGGGTTCATGTCTGGGCTTCTGGCTGGCCAGTCCATAACTGTGATGTTCACATCCCGAAGATATTCCCTGACGATGCCGGCCGCATGGGCTCTTGCATTATCATGCATAAAAAGGAAATTTGGGCCCACATTGTCCGCGTATGGTATCACGTGAGGTTCTAAGCACTCACGAATGTACCTTTCAGTATTTAATGTTGGCAGCCGTGGTCCTGTAACAACCTCAAGTTGAGTTTTGCCGCTCGCGGATATACCGCCCCAGACAGTCCATGAGCCACCGCCATAAGCAACCCTCTCTTCAAAGCAGCATTGTGCGAAACGCTCTCCCTTACGTCGGTAGACCTTCTTCCTTCCATCATTGCCATGTAACACAATTTTAGACTCATCAGAAAAGAGTACACGGCTCCAATCTTGTTGTGTCCAATTTAAATGACTGCGTGCGAAATGAAGGCGCGCTGTTCGGTGGGCTCGCGTTAGTTTGGGCCCATTAGCTGGCTTGTGTGGTACCATATCGCGTTCTTTTAACCTTCTCCGAACAGTTCGAGCGCTCACAGATACTCCGTGGAAGTCGCGAAGTTGGTTTTGTATCTCAATGGAGGTAAGGTGACGATTTCTCAAGCTGGTCGTCACGATGAATCGATCCTGCCTTTCAGTTGTGACCCGAGATCGTGGCCTGCCTTGGCGACGAACAAAGCCGCCAGTCTCTAGGTACCTCCGATAAACATTTCGGACCGCAGATCGACTTAAATTAAGTTGAGCACTCACGTTTCTTTGGCTGTGTCCGGCCTGAATAAGTGCCACAGCTTGGGCGGCGACTTCAGGTGAAGTATCCATAGATTATTGATAGAACCTCACCTTAATGTTAAGAATAAGTAATGTTTGTTGCAAAAGTTGCAAAACCAAAGATATCAATCACTTTTTCAAGAATTAAATCCAAGTAAACCAATAAAACCAAGTTGTCTTAGTATTCGATTGTTTGATATCAACAAACAGGCTCCAAATTGTCTTTTGTTTCTTTAAATTCTGTGTTCGAAATTCAAAAAAAGACTATTGAATGAAATTGTGAATGCGCCAGGTTCAAAACTGCATAAAAACTTTTTGCTCGACCTAATATAAAATTTTAGCTAGGACCAAACGAAACTGAAAATACAAGGTGGGCCAATAGATGTGTCCAGAAGTGTATATTTATATGTTCTATATATAAAACAAAGTTTGGTTAGTTACGCCATATAACTCAAGAATGGCTGTATCGACTAATGATTTTTGCTTTGTTGGATTTGACTCCATTCCGAATAGTAGAATAACTATTAAAAAAATCGAAGACGAAAATTAATAAAATAAAACTTTTTTACAAAAAAATGGAACAGACTTCCAAAAAAAGTGCAAATAACTTTAATTTCTTTAAGTCGGTATTTCTGGTTGTGTCTTCGTTTTTTCAACATAAAAATACCATACATCACATGACTACTCCACAAAACACAATTACAATAACTAGTCTACAAAAACACAATCCTTCTTAATGTTATTAATGCGAAAGTTTGAATGGATATCTGAAACCCAAAAAAAAAAATATGCAGATAATTTATTTCCTACATTTTGTATAAAACGGCTTTTTGATGATATCTTTAGAACGGATTCGTTTATTGATTCTGAGGCGGTACGAAGTTCACCGGGCCAGTCAGACTATAATTTTTAGTGGGGAGGAACTAATTCCACGCGGGCAAAGCCGCTGGCAGAAGCTAGTAACTTCATAAGGTGTTAATATATTTAAGACGCTGACGACACAAAATCCTCTACAACTCTGCTGAAATATATAATGGATCTATTCCCACCTGCAGCGGCCTCAGACAAAATACTTTTCTGTTAGCGTTCATGCTAACGTTTAGTACAAAATGTATGGCAATGACATTACCTGGACGTGAGTCACGTGACGAGCTCTCCGCAGGTTATGTTATTATTATACATTTTGTACTAATCGTTAGCGTGAACGCTAACAGAAAAGTATTTGTCGCAAGCCCCTGTTCAGTTCAAGTCTCTCTCCGTCTCAGCATAGGTTCATACGTATTTCAGCCAACACTCAATCACTTTTGCTCTAGTACATACTGACTGCACCAAATTTGGCATATTTTTGATGACTCTAGCTTCTTGCATTTCAAAGCAAGACGCCAGAATGTGTCTTATTTGGGTCAAGATGCGATCTGTTTCTGAAAAGAATGAAATTAGAAATATCATCTCTCGCTCATAAGTAATATGTGTGAGTGAGAGGCATACATCTGTCTAATCTTTACATATCTAAGTTGTGGTCGGTTTTCAGTCTAGCCGGGTACAGCTTAACTCGTACCTATCTATCTGACTTTCGCAACCCAGCTTTATATTTCTAATTTTTTTCTTCAGTAAACAGGTGTATAACAGAGCCACAAAATATACAATAAATATCTATACAAACCTGATTATATTTTTATATACACACACATGTCAAATTTGTAATAATTTAAATATAGTTAATTAGTTAAAAAACGCAATATTTAGTTCGCAATGAACGACTTTAGTTTAAATTTATGGTTAGGTAGGATATAACTTGTACCTACTTATATGGTTTGATTCTATGTAAATGATGATAATTTGAGATGTATCTGTAACTTGCATTTCACAACTTGCATATTTAATTGATTCTTACGTTTTATTATGGATTCTTGCATTATAAGATTCTTAATATTAATGTGGATGCATTTATTGAGTTAAGCATCTTCCATTTGCCAAGATAATAATTATTTGTTAATATGTTAATTTTCAATTTGATTATTTAATTTTTGTTTTGTGAAAAGTTCAATTTGACATCATTTATATTGTTTCAAGGTTATTAAAAACAATACTTTGCGCCATACTGAGGCTAATCTTTTGCAAGACCATGCAAGAAAAATATAACTTTTGACAAGTTCACATTTATACTCAATCTTGCATATCTTAGTTAGGTTTATTGATAATACCGCCATCTGGCAGCCATGTTCGGCAAGTATTGTTACGGTTCATTTACACAATGATCCATGTTCTGTCAATAAAATGAATTAATCGAATATTAGTATGAATGTCTGAGGGCAAAAGCTTTATAGCTGTCCTGGAAGTTAAAAAGGTGATCATAACTGTTCAGGGCATTTTGCCCACAGGCCAACGTGGGCCATTGTGTAAAGGCATCTTTATGTTACGTGTGGCTAGTAGACGATATAGACTGAAAATTGTATTTGTCATCTGATGTGTGTAAATAAAAATCATATTTACGATTGCTTGTTTTATTTTGTAGAATTTCCCGAATACCTCAATTAATTCACACAAAAGCAGTGGTGGCCCAGTGCTAACGGCCCCGACTAACGAGTAGTACAGCTTGGCAAAAAAGAGTGTGGAATAAATGAGGTCGCCAGTATCGCACCTGTGGCAACCCATTCCGGGTTACCACAGGTGGTTTACCACTACGAATCAACAGTTTTTGATACCTACTTGTTATTTTTGGAGATATATGATCCCAATCCCAAGTGGGTGGTTCAGTCCCTCGGATACTACGCAAACACCATGGAAGGCTTCAATCTCCAGTTTCATTTTTAGTTTCAACTGTCACCGCGTCACTCTTTTTTGCCAAGCTCTACATCGTGTTATGACTAAAGAAAACATCTGAATTCTTCGATTCGCCATACTATTAAAACTGTGAAGGGTATTGGTATTTTAAGGTAGGCATTGCTCCAAAATGATCCCCTTCGCTAGGGTCCTGGCTGTTACTTTTCAATCGGCACAGCGCGGAAAACGAACATTCAAATTGTGGGAACGAGTCGTGTATAAGTTTCAAGTAAGTATCAGGGCCACTGGCTTTCTGAGTTTCTGAGGACCTGGAAGACAACCTCGATATTGAACGTGAGCGCAGGGGAATTTTCTTAGAGTAAGTTGTTCATTTCCATGAGCAGAACCAGCTCTTAAAATATGACCACACCTTTCCGTTACACCCTGTATATGTTGGCTCGCAGGCAATGATTTCAAAAGGTGTTGATTGATGAATGATTTCAAATCTTATACAGGGTATAAGGGAAACGCTTCCAAAAACGGAGACAGGTGATTCTCGATACGACACCATAAAAAATCTGGAAAAAAGTTACCATTTTTTTTTGCATTTAGTGTACACCATGCTGTGAGAACAGTTAAATTAAACAATTATTTGAAGTTAAAGACACTTATTTTCTTTACAACTAGCATGCAATGTAATATTCTTAAAATATTAGCTGACGCTCGCGCATTCCTCGAGTTCATAGTGCGCGCGCGTTTGCCGACAGCTGCGTGACCAACGACCCCACGTCCACGCGACGCCGAAGTAAAGCGAAAGGTTACTGGAATCCGTTTGCATTTAGGTTGTATATAACCTACGTTCTGGCTTCGGAAGCGTTCCCGTTACATCCTGTAGGTATACTCGTATTACGCAACTAATATATAAGTCAATGCTCGCAGGTTTGCAAAATGCTCGACTGACGTAAAGGCTACGCTGTTTAGAGCGTACTGTCAGTCATAGATTATAAAGGAACTGTCAGTCGTTCTATACACGCAAAGGGCATACAGCGCTCAGCGTGATAAATGATGTTTATTCAGTAAATAGGTTACAAGGAACACTTACACGTCAATGTTTTTTGTCAGCTAGATGAGGCCGGTGTTTCCTAGCTGAATACCCTGAGAAGAAACACCGAAACAAACTCAGAGGTCAAAGTCTCTTTTAAAATGTTCAAATCCATACAATGTGTACTGGTTAAATCATATGAGAACCATGTACGTTTATGTCTGGGATGATCTTTTTGAAGAAAGCAACACACAAATTCGAGTGGACCTGTCCAGACAGTGCAAGCATTTGTCAGTCATCGCGAAGCTCAACTCAGGACTTTGAGGAGCTCAACGAACCGACGAACAATACAAAAGTAAGGACATTTGAGTAGGCCGCAAAAATACTCAAACTGCCAGACAATCATAAAATCTACATGAATATAACGACATACATAGTTCTCGCATTCACATTATTCTATATGAGGACCATGCAGCTTAGTGTCTGTAGTGGTCTTTTAAAGAAAGAACCAAACATATTTGAGTGGACCTGTCAGTGCAAGTTCAATACAATAATGCGTTCAGTGTTCAAGCCCGTCACATTATTCCCGAATCACTGGCTCCTGTGAGTCAGAATCAACAGTGGCGACCACCAGAAAAAACGCCGAGGCAATGAAGCTCGACGAGTTGATGGGGTTGGCGCGTTACTGCAGTGCGTCCGGCTTGTTCGGAGAGGTAGAAGTTGATGGCTTTCACGCAATCGTGCGCAGGGTACGCGTCAGAGCCGCAATAGCATCCCGAAAAATATAGCAGACAGGTGAGACTGCCCCAGTATCGGGCAGTCCCACCTGTCCGCTAAAGTTTTGTCCCAACGTTGGATACGCCTACATGCCAATGTAGCGTAAAAAAAGTAGTAAAAATGTGGGTATGTTAAATATAACTACTTACTAAAACTAAGTTAGACAGACACGGTTGGCGCAGTGGTTGAGCGTTCGGCTGCTGCGATGCGTGTCGCGGGTTCGATTTCCGCATGGAACAAATATTTGTATGGCATGCAGATAGTTGTTCCAGGTCTGGATGTCTTGTGTATGTGAGTTTACATGTTTGTGAACGCTTCCGCTTCCCAGTGCGGCAACGTTTTATAAAAAAAAAAAAAAGTTGTGTGTCTAACAAACTACGGACTTGGTCAGAAATATAAGATTTTTTTTTTAAGTAAATAATTAAGACTTTTTTTTGTGGAGGTGCGAAATCATCCTATGTGTAACGCCTGCTCAACATGTCACCACTGTGGGGATAGCCAGCCAGCCTACCGCCATCGCTATGACGTCATCCGACCACGGAGGCCTAAGTGGGAGGTTGTAAGTGTTGCCGTCAAGCCAGCCAGCCAGCCTTAAAAAAAAAGCGTGTTGCGTCAGCATGACTTTTCCTTTCATTTTAAAAACGTATGAAAATATAAGAGTTTCCGTTCTAACGGTAATTTTTATTTATTTCCACGCCTGCCTGATTGTTATATATGACTTCTCCCGCTCTGGGTGGAGCGAAAGGGCGTGTCAGACTCTTACTGACTAAAACCCACCCCTGTTCCTTCCCTGACCTGAGTGCCCAGGGGCGCGGTAACTCTGTTTCGAATTTATCCACGCCCCCAGGGCAGGAAAGTAATTATACCTACAATTATCTTTGTCTAGTATTGAATACATGCTATCACCTAGTAATTATACTGTATTGTATGTGTTTAGGTTTGCGTGTTAGCGAAACGCGTCATCATCATCATCATCTCAGCCTTTTAATGTCCCCACTTCTGGGGCACAGGCCTCCTCTCTGTGAGAGGGTACCGAAACGCGTAGACTACAGTAATTGGAAGCTGGAAATAATAAAAAGACAAATAAAACTCAAAATATATTGACAATATAGTGTATATTTCTTAAATAATAAAATAATTACAATTATTTACATACAAGGCCAGTCCTCAGAGTCAAATAGATGTGAACAAATTAAAAATTCACTAATATAGACCTGGCGAAGCTCGGTTTCTGCCAACAAAATAATATCGAACTTAAGTTGGTTGTAATAAAGTTGAAAATAAAAATAATCTTCCATTAGCGGAAAGAGGTGCGCGTCACGACCTCTCTGGTTGGACTCGGGTTACTTATTATATTTTAACATTAATATTTGTTTAGCAGTGACGAACCACGTTACGATTCGTCAGGCCTATAGCAAGTTTTACAGTTCGTACTATGACTTTCCTAAGGCGTCTCATACGAATATATACCGTAGGTATTTCTAAAAAGGTTGATATTTGCATTTTTTTTTTTTTTTTTTTTTTTTTTTTTTTTTTGTGGGGTGGGAAATCATCCTATGACTTCTCCCGCTCTGGGTGGAGCGGGAGGGCGTGTCAGACTCTTACTGACTAAAACCCACCCCTGTTCCTTCCTGCCTTTGAGTGCCCAGGGGCGAGGTAACTCTGTTTCGAATTTATCCTCAACCGAAACACAAATTTTACTTATAAATGTCAAAGTAGGCTTTCGACGTCATGCAGGCTTTTTACAAAAACATCGCTATTTATAAAACTTGCTAACCATAATGCTAAGTTTTAATTCTGAATAACGGATTCTAAAAGCCTACACAGACCGGATTTAAATTTTTGCCAAAGGACATTCAAACTTGTAGGAATACGGCATAAATTCCAATGTTTTAAATTGATGCCGCGGCATCGAAAAGGATTTCTCGATGAAAATGATAAATCCTTTGCTATTCCGTTCCGGTCTGCGTAGGCCATACATTCAAGATAACAACGTCTCATACATCACATTCAACTGTCTATAGAACAAATCCTCCTGCAAATGATTAGTCATTATATACCACCAACTTCTTTCTTATAGAAAATTTTGAATCAAGAAGCCTGCTTCGGCGTTTTTTTTTTTTAACTAAGCCTCATGGCTATAGGGAGCGTGCAGAAACTATAGATGGCGGCACTTAAATGTCAATGTCAAGTATTTATACAGTAAAAGTTGCGGGTTTCACTCACTAGATGCCAGTCTACGTTATGCTTGCTGCATCTGTGCATGCGTGTGTGTATACGTCTATGGCACGGAAATTTGAATGACAAGTTCCGAATTCACTCCACTAGATGGCACAGACTACGCCGTGCACGTTCCCTATAGTAATACCTTCGATCAAACTTGATGCCAGGTCAAGCAGGTCGAACTGAGAAGCCTGTCATATTGAAAAATTATTTCAACTTTTATCAGTCACTTACTCCTTTTAAATGTGAAAGAAGTAAGATTGAGGTGCAAGTGCGAGCTTGGTTTAGATGAGTAAATCTTGTCTATTTAGGCGCTAAGATATTCTTAGCTCGGCTCCATCGTTCTCGCCAGCAATAGTAGATACCCAAGTTAAACGTACGGTTTGGTACGACCCCAAATTGAACCCTGACATACGAACATCCGCTGGCTTGGTATGGCCCCCAATTGGACCCGAGATTTACGTCATATGTCATCCTAATTAATAATGTAATTATTGATTAAAACCAAATGGTTTTAACTCAGCTATCTACTATTGCACAAACTTTTTCAAACTAGCAAGAATTTATTCTAGATGCCAAAGAATAAGAAAATTCCCTGCTCGAAAAGCTTTTCGCAAGTAATCGATGACGGCTTGCCTTAGAGGCAAGTACTTTGTTTAGAATACGGTCTAATGCCTGAATATTTTAGAACGAAGTTGAGTCAATCATTTTTATTAAATACAAGATCAGGACAGCTTAAGGCGTCCACTGAATGTTAAGTTTTGCTGTCAGTTTTACAACAGTCAAGGTTGTTACTGACGGATAACCTATCGTCTAAACAGTGACTGATGGTTGCATAAAAAAATCTGGATACTTTCATTCTCGCATCATGCAACCATCAGTATTGGGTGACGCTTACATGAGCGTATAATATAAAAGCTTAAGCATGAGCTCCCTTTAAACCTTAACCAATCGAAGATAATTTACGCTAAACACATCTCAAAACCAACAATATCAATGGTACAAAATAGTCATAAAACCTTTAAAAGATCTCTTTTTCCTATGGACTGGCCTCAACTTATAAAATAGGCGTAGCCGGGTTACAAATAATCTATCCAGTTTAGCACTTTTGTCTGCTGACTTGTAGAATATAGGAAGAACACAGCAAAGGATTTATTGATGTCATTGAATTTGACACTATATTCTATGTGGCTTAGAGAAGAAACTGGCGTAAATTATACACATCGAGCTTTAGAAACAGTCACACTGGTATGAGTGGCATATAATACGACACTACAAAGCCATCTTCTTAGGCGTCCATTAAGTACACGGTAGGTTTTGCTGTCAGTTTATCCACAGTCAAAGTTGTGACTGACGGATAACCTATCGTCTAATACAGCGACTGATGGTCGAATGAAGAAATCTCGACACTTTGATTTTTACATCATGGAAACAACAGTCAAGACTTTTAGAATTGACTGACGCTTGCATGAGCGTGTAATGGACGCCTAAAACTCAATATACGATATTTACACCTGAGTATTGTAGACATCAAAGGTCTTCTTGAACATCTTCAAGCGCAGTAAGAGCTAATTTACACTGATTATAGTGTATTATCCAATGCTACCAGACAAACCTCTATTCTGCATTCCTTGAGCCTCAGTGGTCGTTCACACGGCGCTGGTCTATGATATACTTTATAGGAAAAAGTTGGGATCACACGTCTACATCCCACTAACTATGCGCTTAAAAACAAATGCAGTACGAAACTATCACATGAATCCAAAATTTATCAGTAAAACGTCGCGGTCATAATGCGTTTTGAAGTGAATACTTTTTTTTTTTGCTTCGCACGGTTTGTGCATTTAGCCAGTGTCAAGTTAAGAAAGTATTTAGTTTTAATACAGAATACTGTCACTTTTTTCCCCATTAGAATGCAGATGTAACACATTCTAATGTTTTTGCTGTATTTGGCAGCAAATGAGTCGAGTCAGACTTCTCGGCAAGCTTCGCTGAGGTAGTCTAGTCTACGACAAAATTCTCAGCTTTATTTTACCGAGATCGCGCCTGTTTCAGTGATTCCACATATTGTCCAGTTGCGTAGACACTTGAGACGCAAAACTACACCAATTTTAACATCACAATATCCACTAGGAATCAATTTGAGAATAATTAAAACAGCCACTGAACTTCACTCGAAAAAATCCCGCCAAAACCCGACAAAGTAAATACTTCTTTAGCCGCGTTGAGCGATTTTTGGTAGGGTGCAAAACTTATGAGTTCGCGTCACCTACATGCTACTGACGTGTTGCGCCAGTTATTCCAAAGTTTTTCAATAATTACTCAACCACGCTGACGTAAACTTCAAGTACTAAAAATGAATGAGCGCCGATTGATGACAATAATGAAGAACACCATAACTCCATTGAAATTGACGTAATTGAACGTTTAAGTTAACCCAAACGAGTATAGTAAGTAGAGCAGTGGTAGCCCAGTGGTAACAGTCCCTACTTACAAGTTGTATGTTTTGACTTCAAACCCAGGCAGGCGCTTTAGATTGTGTAAAAAAAAAATTCATCACAGTTGTGATGAATTTTTCTCAAAACGGTGAAGGAAAACATCGTGAGGAAACCGGCATGTCCTAGAACCAAAAATTCGCAGACATGTGACATAATTATACCAACCCGCATTGGGCTCGCGTGGTGGATAACGGCCCACACCCTCTCACAGAGAGGAGGCCTGTGCCCCAGCATTGGGGACATTATAGTTTAAGTTTGGTGGGTCTCAGATGTCTTCGAAGCTTTGGTTCTAGGACATTTTTTTTTACGGTTGACAGGCACGCGTTTGACCACTATCTCACCTGATGGTAAGCGATGATGTGGTCGAAGATTGAGCACGCTTGGGTGAATCTCCAGGCGCACTAGTATTAAAATAGGTACACTAGAACTTGTAGTATTCATTGCCTAGTAGTACTATATTAAAGTTGAATTACCCACGATTCGTCACTGTAGGCAACACTCCCGTTATTTTTTCTGCAAAACGCCAGGAGATTAACACGCTTGCCTATGCAAGAAGTAACCTATGTAAAAATGCCGGTTTCGTCACGATGCAAAAATCTTATGGAAAAAAGAGGTTTGCCGTTCTTATTCTTGTCGCTGGCACAACAGTGTATTAATTGTTTTTGGCTAGAACTTTGTCTATTCGAGGCGTCGTCTGTGTGTGTTACCAGACGGTGCTTATTCAGTTTTAGTATTTTACGTTTATTTTAACGCGAACGAGTAAGGAAAATATCTCGCACTGGGTCCTCTGATGAATTTTGTCACCGTGTGAACGGAGCCATAGGCCGATGGTTTAACATCTATGTGTAGAACCTATATTTTCACACATTACACAATTTTTACTAACATTCCGCAAAGGGGTTTTTAAATACATGAAAACCTGAAAAACTTTTACTATATGGGAACAACCCTGGAATTGAGAAAATAATAATTTGCCCTTTATTCTCACATATCTCGAGGAAATATAGAGAAAAGCTATTTTTTCAGGTTTGTTATCTTTAGTAATTGTTCACTATGACCCCTTTTCAGTTATTCAATTACATAATTATAAACCTTCTTGACATAATTATCTAATTCCAAAATATAATAACTAACACGATTTACTAAACTTTAATTTAGTTTCTTTTACTTTAAAACAGATAAAAAAGCAGTGAAAAAAGAAAATCAAGTCTTGTGGTAGAAGACATTGGCATACACTTCCTACCTTTTGAAAGCGTCGGTTGATTGTATTTGACACTCTTGTCAAGCTAAAATCAACCCTAATGTTCAATTAAAAAATCACATAATATTTTTTTGCTGACGTCATAAAAAGCTGGCTCTGCAAAAACGAATTTAAAAAAAAATAACTTGCCAGATTCTTTTTTCAATATTTTAAGTACAACAATTTTTAGGATAATGTTTTATGAGAATAATCTTGCAACACGTGGCAAATCTCTGTAGTTGAAACTACAGAGTTTTTACTTACTTACATAAGATTTAAATAAAAAATTTACTATATTTTGCTACAGGTAGAATTAAAGAGTATGGCGGGTCGGAACACTCCGCGAGTCGCTGCGCAGTAGCAAATTCATATACTGCGCAGCGAAATGCGAACTTCACACAAGTCATTAACTTTGAATCGAATTACACAAGCCTCTGTAAGGTTCGTTTGGGCTACCTATTTCAGTGTAAAACATGGAACATTTTCACAAATATTAAAATAACACAGTTGCGGCTATGACAAGAAGTATGACCTTTTTTGAGTTGATGAATAAGGAATTAACGTCAGCCGTTGATCACAAGTACATGTCAAGAAGTAAACACCGTAACTATGTACAAAAAACTTGCAAGATTATAAATTCTCGATGTACTGTGAACACATCATTTCAAATACAATAAATTATAAACATTCGATAGTCTATGATACATCCGTGGCATAAGAAGAAAGAGTTTATAATTTGGTGAGATTTTTTACATAATTACGGTCTCTACAATAACCCGGCGTCATAGCCAATAGCCATACTGTTCCTTATACAATTAATATTATGATAATTAAATAAAATTGATTTAAGTCCACATTTCAGTTATTAACATTAAATCTATAAAAATCAATCAATATAAATTTTTGTCCCGGCTACACCTATGCACAATTTCAATTAAATCTAAATATAAATAATTAGTTTAAATTAATAAATAAACCGAATAAACCCTTTCCTTACGGCTGTTGAATATTTTGTGTAGAGATAATACACAAAGTGCGTAAAATATAGGTACAAATTTAAACTTTATTATAAGATTGATAAAGTGCAAAATTACAGCATGCATTTTGCACTGTACGTTACTGAAAATAAAGTTTATCGATATGTAAAGATGGTCATCATGGATGGGTGACCATCTTTACACACCGAGACTCCTGCGTGCCTCGGAAAGCACGTTAAGCCATTGGTCCCGACTGTCAATCGTGGACCTTTGAAAGTCGTTACGGGTCGTCAGAAGCCCGAAAGTCTGACAACCAGTCTTACCAAGGGGTATCGTATTACCCAGTTAATGGGTTGTGGAGGTCAGATAGGCAGTCGCTCCATGTAAAATACTGGTATTCAGCTGCATCCGGTTAGACTGGAAGCCGACCCCAAGATAGTTGAGAAAAGGCTAGGCAGATGATGATTCAAAGTCATGAAGTATTTAGTAGTTATGAATGTATGTATAATGTGGTATTGTAATAAGTGTGAACCGTTACATTGCATAAACAGAATGTAACGGAAAATGGTGTTCATATTTTTAAATAATGCTTCTGCCTATGGAAATGAACCATTTTCTTCAACGAAGTCATAGACAACTCCCAAAAAATAAACTGGACTTTCCGTACAAAGTTATCATCAGCTGATCAAAATTAGTAGCAGTGATAACAGCCGCGACTTACAAGTTGTAGGCCATGAGTTCGAACCCGGGCAGGTGCTTTACTTTGTGTAAGTTATTTCATCACCACTGCTCTCAAAACGGTGAAGGAAAACATCGTAAGGAAACCGGCATGTCGATCCTAGAACCAAAAATTCGAAGACATGTGACATCCAACCAATCCGCATTGGGCCCGCGTGTTGGATTACGGCCCACACCCTCTCACAGAGAGGAGGCCTGTGCCCCAGCAGTGGGGACATTAAAAGGCTGATGATGATGATCAAAATTAGTCCGGGGGGTCCATTTTGTTTTTCGGAATTGTCTATTACTCGGACCAGGAAAACAGGTGAGAAACAGTTCATCATTCTCCTGCCCTTTATATCCCAATTTATTTGAGGTCGGCGCAACATGTATTCTTCTTCCATACTCCTCTATTAGTCGTCATCTCTGTAGTCACCCCCTTTTTACCCATATCCTCTTTCACACAGTCCAACCATCGTTTCTTTGGCCTTCCTCTACTCTTATAGCCATCCACATCCATACACAAGTGAAAAACAGTTGTCATATAAAATTGCCATTTATTCACTGGGTCTTTACGCTTACACTCTTTTGTGTACTATCTCTAAGTTTATTTACAACTTAGAATTAAATCGTCTATTTTAAGACGTGTTTGTCCCCTTTAGGGTAACTCGAGCGCTCAAAGAGATGTCAGCAGTAAATGACGAGGGCCGTTAGAGCCGATGCCTGCCTGGGGTCACGGATAAATTCGAAAGTGAGTTGAGAGCCCTTAGCATAGGCAGCTGAAGGAACAAGGGTGGGTATTAGTCAGGAAAAGTCTGACACGCCCTCCCGCTCCACCCAGAGCGATGGGAAGTCATTGGATGATTTCTGACCCTCCAAAAAAAAATAATACTAACTAGAGCGAAGAGCTTTTTTGTAGGTATTGTCATCAGTGAATCAAGTATGCCAAATTCAATGATGTCTGTACATTTTTGTACCTTGAGACTGGAGAGTAAGTTTTGTAAAACTATTTCGAGACTTTTTAAAAAATTTTGAAATAGGAGCCAGCTATTCAGTGCTGAAACTAATCAAACGGATATTTTTCAAGATTCCGTACCTGAAGGGTCCAAACGGACCCCTACTGCAGGCTGTCACTCACGTGTCCGTCTGTCCATCGTCTGCCACAAAATTTTGTTCCGAAGAATTTTTTAACTGCCCACTAACCCATGAACTTGAAATTTGGTGATAATGTTTATTATTACGTATATTTTAGTATCAAATACCAATATACTGATAAATCAGATTTTTTCTTTGATAATTTCCTCGCATTTGGTCAGATTTTTTTTTATAAATAAGGCCTATAATCGCTTGTACAATATGAGTGGGCAGGCCAGTCAAGAATTCACACTTTGATCCCTATTTGTGTCTCCGTTCATTAGTTTATTATTATCGTTTACATTTTAAGATTTCTATCCTGCCGAGAGTACCGACCCCTGAGGGACCCCGGCATTAATAGCAGACCGGACGAGCAGCCATCGATGACCACTCGGATGGACCGATCTCTCAGGAAAACATTAAGTACCTAATCAATTCGACTAAAATTATTTAAAAATTCGATAGATTTCAGAGTAATCATAATTTAAGATCTATTCTAATAAAGTTGCTAAATCGCAATTAAAAGTAATCATAAGAAACTGGTGGGCAATAATTGTAGGTATAGAGTTTCAGGTCTAACATTCGGTTTCCAAAAACTGAAGTTTGTGTGTGTGTTTGTGATGGCTACGATCTGGGAGTCTTTAAGTCAAGAGTGAATAGGGTACTTCTAGACAAGCGTGCTCCATCTTCGACCACATCATCACTTACCATCAGGTGAGATAGTGGTCAAGCGTGGGCCTATTAATGATAAAAATAACTTTTTTTCCGTTAAATCTCATATCAAACTTTATGATCGGTAGATAGTCGTTATTGTGATGAACCTAAAGTTTTTTTTTTTAAGTTGATAGGCTGGCGCTTGACCACAATCTCACCTGATGGTAAGCGATGATGTGGTCGACCATGGAGCACGCTTGCCGAGAAGTAACCTATTCACTCTTGACTTAAAGACCACCAGTTGTAGCTATCACGAAACAGAGACTGAGGTTTACTTGAGATTTAACTACGGATTTAATAATTAGCAGAGGTCGGAATTAGATTAGAGTTATTTATGTACTTATACTGATTTCATACAGCGAAAGAATAAAGTGGATATGCCTCAAATCCCGAGATTATTATAAGAGCAGAAAAATCCCGTGATTTATTAAATAAAACAGCTATTTACTTTTACACAATTAAAACCACAGCACGCGCGACGTTGCCAAATTTACATCAACGACATCGGATGTCCGAAGTTGCAAAATTCCAATGCGCATACGCGCGATGTTGCCACATTTGTAGTTCACACAACATAGCTTGTGAGAACAAAATAAAACATTAGAGGTTTTTATTATTATTTATTAGTAGTATTGTTGGCCACACGGGATTGTCCATTAGAAATCCAGGGAAGATCCATATTAATATCAACATTTCGATGCAAGTACATAAATAACTCTACCTGATTCAGACCTCTGCTAGTTAGATTACAGAGACTTGATCAGTCTACCGAAAACATACTAAACCTGAAATCTACACATATCACAAAATAAATACTATCGCAAGAATCCATTTGAAACAACCAACTGGCCAAATAAATCCCCACTTTATTTGAGGTTAGCGGATCATGTCTTTTACTTTCATACATTTTTCTATTTGAAAGTTGTGAAGCAAGAAATTATTATTTCTGACAATTTTCTATACAATTTTCTTATAAAAAATCTGTCGGAATCAGACTTGTAACACTCGACGCGATTTTATCGGCAAGGTAAGTTGTAGTAATCATGAAAATGGTTTTTTAAACCTTGAACAAAGCTGCAGAGCCTTTGACAACAGATTAAATTACAGAATTTAATTTGTTATCATAATTATATCAAGTTATGTTAAAGCACGTTAAGCCGTTGGTCCCGGCTGTCAATCGTGGATCTTTGACAGTCGTTACGGGTCGTCAGAAGCCCGAAAGTCTGACAACCAGTCTTACCAAGGGGTATCGTATTACCCAATAACTGGGTTGTGGAGGTCAGATAGGCAGTCGCTCCATGTAAAATACTGGCATTGAGCTGCATCCGGTTATACTGGAAGCCGACTCCAAGATAGTTGGGAAAGGCTAGGCAGATCTCATCTCAAGTCATGTTAAATAGAGACGAAACGCAAATGGGTGGTTATATTATGTACTACTTATGTCCATAGAAGGGTGAATCTCTTGGCGTTTTGCAGAAAATAATGACGGACTGTTGCCCACAATGACGAATCGTGCGAAATTCAACTTTAATTCACATGCATTAAAGTACACTATTACTACTAGTCAATGCATACTATTAATGTACTTAAATACCAGTGTATTAAAGCCGAATTGCCCACGATTCGTCATTGTCAGTAACACTCCGTCATTATTTTTTGCAAAATGCCAGGAGATTCACCCAGAAATGAACAACTTTCTTCAAGGATGTCATAGTTAAGTTCCAAAAAAATATTGGTTTATCTGCACCAAGTTATCTTTAGCTGATCAAATTTTTTTTTCTTTCTTTAATAAATTTGTTCATATCAGTGGGCAGAAGCTGTAATTAGAATATCACTACCCATTTCTGTTACATCCTGTATAATGGCGCAATTAAACTTGGTCGTTAGCCCGTATTCGGGTGCACGAAAGACGTTACTCTAATTCGGGCTCCCGATGCATTAATTACATCGCATAGCATCAAGGAGGCGTCGAAGTTGTCTCTCTGTTAAAATAAATCTCGAATACGGGCGTACTCGACTGCGTTCATTTACACTTAATCGTTTGTCCGAATTCCATTAGCAATCAAGTACGAGCTAACGACCAAGTGTAATAGGGAATAAACATGAAAAAAATATTTGTTATCTAACCTGTTTATCGATGAATATACCAAAGTACGAACAGTAAAAGTAGAATAACAATTTTAAACAAATATATCTGTCCCTCCCTCGAAAACGCTGTTTTCTATGGCAGCTGTATGGGCGTCATGTCCTATGACGTCATAAAACACGTCGCACTTCTTTTTCTAATTATTACCTTTAAAGCTTTATAACTTCGTCGCTGATGACGATATTTTGAAAATTCCTTCATATTTGTTCACTATAGTCTTCAATTGAACAAATAAAAAAATATCATGCATATTCCCTATTGCGCAATAAGTTGTGGTTTTAACGTTCAACTAATTAATATTGATTCATTGCATGACAGTGTTTTCTTAGATCTTACATAAAAGCTATGTACAATTATAGACCCTGTTAGGGCACAGCGAATCACAACGTATTTTAAGAAATTGGTAAGACATCAAGACATTCGGAACGTTTGCTTTAGCACACATTAATCTTAACAAACCACGTCATAATATTGAATCACCCATCAAGATTTCTCCTAATTGAAAGCGATCGTCGAAATAAAACAAAAAACTCCCAAAGGAACGCGACGATCGCTTTCGCTTTATGACGGAGCTTCCCGCCATCGCATCGCGTCAACTGTTACAAATCTGTTCTCACCTTAATCTAAGGGCCTCCATAGACGGACTGCTTGGAGCAGTCAGTACCGACAGCATCAAGCGGTCGCTGTAGGGCGATGTGCAGTTTCAATACAAAATTGACATTCGCAATACATGGACCGCTTAAGCAGTTCATTTGAAGCTGCAGCTAAAAATGCAGTCGGCGTGCGATCAAGACTTGACGTGCTACCGACAGCAAAAAGCAGCCGGATTGAAGTCGACTTCAACCGCAACACGACTGCTCTCGTACAGTTGGTGTCAACTTCTCTCGTGCAGTTGGTCTCAACTGTTCTCGTGAAGTTGGTCTCGACTACTCTCGTGCAGTTGATCTCGACTGCTCTCGTGCAGTTGGTCTCGACTGCTCTCGAGCAGTTTTTTGTCGACTGCTCTCGTGCAGTTGGTCTCGACTGCTCTCGTGTGTCATGACTGCTCTAAGCAGTCCGTCTATGGAGGGTCAAAAACGCCGTAAGGAAAGGGTGTGTTCACGTTATTTGAGGAAGATACGCCCTGTATGTTCCTTTTTCTATACAAATAAAAACGCGCGGCGTGTTGGCTACACGCGCGGTTAACTTTTTGCCGCATTTCCACCTGCAAGCAAATTGAATGCAAGTTGCTTTACATTGCGAGTTACCGAGGTATAATGGTTCGATCGGTCGTTTGTACCCAGCAATGTAATTCAACTTGCATGCAATTTGCTTGCAGGTGGAAACGCGGCCTTAGTACACGATGGGTTATGATTGTTCATAATTCAAAGTTCATTGCTTCGTTTAAATTCATCACATATTGAGTTTTCTTCAAGGTCTGAGCTAGTCACTATCAAACAGATAATATGAAAAAGAGAATAGGATAGTTGTGAAATTATCTGCTAGATAAATAGGTAAGATGCCTTGGTACAATATAATAATTCAATTTAGTCTGTAAGTTAGATTATGAAAAAATATTGGATACGTATTTTTTGCTTTACAAATCCAATAAAAAAATACAGAGATAAAAGGATTTGTCACACTGGATGCGTTCTGCGGCCTGCGGTCAGGTCAAAGCGACCGCAGCCCGCATCATGTATGAACAACATTGCCGGTATCAATATATTTTGTATAGAATGCGATCTGACCGTGCGAGCACAACCAAAGAACGCATGTTGGCCCGACGGAGCGGCGGGGAGGGAAGGACGCGTACGGACCGGTTGGCTGCGGGCACGCGGGCTGCGGGCTGCGGGCGGCGGGCAACGGCCAGTTTGTTGAAGTTCGTCAGCGGAGTGCACACAAGTTCATAAAAAAAAATAACCAACAACCCAATAATAAAAGAACTGATCACCAGCACCACTGATACACGCACTCTAATAACTGAAATAAGATGGCCGCTGTTTGGCCTGCCCGCATCGCCCGGACCGCTAACCGGTTGCCCTGCCCGGATCGCTGACCGATTGCTCTGCCCTGACCGCAGACCGATTGTCCCGACCGACAACGTTGTTCATACATGATGCGGGCTGCGTTCACTTTGACCTGACCGCAGGCCGCAGAACGCATCCAGTGTGACAAATCCTAAAAAGCATCAATGTTCAGGAGTGCGGACTTGTGACGTCACTTCTAGGTGAAAAGTTGTAAACATTTGACGTGTTACGATACGCGAAATTTCAACGCACTGTATCGTCCTCATTTATTGTTTACGTGATAAAAGACAAAAAAATATTTATCCAATATTTTTTTGGTAATCTAAATAACAGACCAAACAGATTTTTTTTAAGTCATCTACTCTATTAACCGTATTATTTTAGGAGGTGCTGAGTCAAGCACTATGCAGGAAATAGCTGAAATCCTCATTTAAATCTTTTTCAATGTTCCAGTCCACGATTGGCATACAATTTGACAACCGCTTTATAATTACCTATCAAGATAATTTATCACAAACCGATGTTGTTTTAAAAAAAATGCAAGTATTTATTAATATGTGCAAATTCGGTCGGAAGCATTATTATCCTTCCGACTGAACTTCGACTGGCCAATGTCAAGTACGCAAGGGATATTAGGTATACTGCACAAGTATGTGCGCAAACACAGGTGCACTCTCTGTTTCTTCACTCTCATAGTCCTATGGAGTTCGTTCCGGGACCCAAGACAGTTTAATCGTTTCTCTGGGACTCGTCGAGCTTCATTGCCTCGGCGTTTTTTCTGGTGACCACCACTGTTCATTCCAGCTTACAGAAGTTACAGTGGTTTGGGAATAGTGTGGCGGGCTTGCCTCAAAAAAAAAAAACTTGAGAGGTGTCAAGGGACACCCGGGTGGAACGAAGTTCCTTTTGATTCATTAGTGTAG
The DNA here is from genome assembly GCA_951329385.1 of Polia nebulosa. Classification (NCBI taxonomy): domain Eukaryota; kingdom Metazoa; phylum Arthropoda; class Insecta; order Lepidoptera; family Noctuidae; genus Polia; species Polia nebulosa. The sequence goes on along the minus strand of OX589614.1, from coordinate 13,773,656 downwards.
GAATTGTAATATAATTTTATTTTTTTTAATTTATAATATTTTTTTTATTATTAACTACGTACACACGCACGCACGTAAGAAGTTATACTTCATCATCTCATCTCATCTCATCGCAGCTCAGCTCAGCTCAGCTCAGCTCAGCTCAGATCAGCTAAGCTCAGCTCAGCTCAGCTCAGCTCAGATCAAATGCGAAATAGAAATGAAAATATCTGGCTTGCTTTCTATAAGAGAGAGAGAGAGAGACAGAGAAACATGCGACGCCGCACAGCTTACAATAGCTTACTATAGCAATAATGCTTGATCTGCTTGCAAACTTTGTACCTACCCACCAAAAATACAAGAAGTTTTTATTAGATTGTTTTTCCAACACAATCTTTTTGGATGGACAGCCTCATTAGTGTCGTGACCACTTTTCGTAAGAATTTTTTACGTCTAGCCCCCTTTCACAACGCGCGATAAGGAACTTCGTTCCAAAAAAAAAATTGTCCGCTGGGACAGCAATCCGACACGACTAGGGAGAGATCAGGTGCAGGACCAACGCTTATCGTGCTAGCCGAGGCACGGGGGGATCACACCACCAACGCCCAACCGCACGTATTAAATTGACACCTTAGTAGGTAAAGTTTATACCTATACATATTGCAGACCGAGAAATAAGCGTAGTTAATTTAGCCTAGCATAGCTGAGGTTCATTTTCATACTAATACAGAGTTAACATAGTTTGCAGCCCTATTGAAACACAATATTTTTTTGCGCTGTATAATATTTTAGAAGTTTACTCATTGTTTTCTGCACCGGTCGACGTCATGACGTTGGCGCCGGCTGTCGCTGAAAACCAGCGCTGGGGCTCTGTCTTGCATAGGGTCATAGCACTTAAGCTGAGCGATGGCCGTTTTGCGTGGATGTGACGCATTTTTTCCCCCAGTTTTTCTTTTTCTTTTTGTGTTTCTCTGTTTTTTGCGTCATGTTTACCGTAAATAAACGTATTTTCTTTCTTTCTTTTTTCTTTCTTTTAGATTTTTTTTTAAATCGTTGCTCCACACTAGGAATTACTCCTGTGTTGTGGACACGTTCACAAACATATAAACTCACATACACAAGATACCCAGACCCAGAACAACTATCTGTGGACCATACAAATATTTGTTCCGTGCGGGCATCGGCTCAACCACTGCGCCAATCATGCCGTCTAAAGAATGCTGCACACTGCATGTATGATAAATTACTCAGTCATGCGAACCAAGTTATCTTCATCTTGGTCTGCAACCAGCTTTAAGAAGCTCTTGGATTTCTGTGCAAAGAGTCTCGAGCCCAATATCTAGATGTTTACCTATAATACAGGATGAATTTTCGCGTGCGTGGATGGACAAACTTAAAACAATAGAAGATATTGTAAAAGTTTAAAGAGTCTCGGAGCCAACTCGATTCAATAAGGTAGTTAGATGAGTAAGGGTCGCGGATAAATTCGAAACGGAGTTACCGCGCCCCTGGGCACTCAGGCAAGGAAGGAACAGGTGTGGGTTTTAGTCAGTAAATGTCTGACACGCCCTCCCGCTCCACCCAGAGCGGGAGAAGTCATTGGATTATTTCCCAACCCAGAAAAAAAGGTAGGTACTTAAATGACTTAAAAAAATATATTTGGTCCGCCAGTTAGTCTACTAAAAACTATTGGACACGTAAACAAAAACTGAGGACGATACAGTGTGTTAAAATTGTGTGTGAGGTCACATCTACCTTAAAAAATGTATCTACAATTGACGTAACAAGCTCCCACTCCCTAACTTTCATGCGTTTTATCTTTGTCATTTTTAATGATTTGGTAAAGCAAAACATACTTGTCCAATATTTTTTGATAATCTAACTTAAGGTGGAAACTCCAGGGTAGCTCGCGAAATTCAAATTTTCTTACGTTTTTTGTAATTTTTAGATCAGTGTGAGGTTGTATATTGGTCAAAATTTGATTCGCGGCCGTAGCAAGTATGTATTTATTGAATTATAATCATTAAAATCATCAGAAAAGTTGAAAGGGAACCGCTTATCTTGGTATGGTCATGTAAAGAGGACGGATGAAATACATGTAACTAAAAGAGTTATGAATATAAATGTGGATGGATGGAGGGGAAGAGGGAGGCCAAAGAAAGGATGGATGAACTGATTCCAAATGTAAGTATTTCATGAAATAATAACATTTGGCATCAATTCTAACTGAGAGAGATGTATTGATGATTTTAATGATTATAATTCTATAAATACATACTTGCTACGGCCGGCGGCCGCGAATCAAATTTTGACCAACATACAATCTGATACTGACCTGCAAATTGCAAAAAACTTAAGAAAATTTGAATTTCGCGGGCTACCCTTTTTTTCTGGAGCATTCACTTTAAGGACTAAAAATAATTAGTAATTTTGTACCCAGGAAACATCCCTACGTTTATCAAGATCGGCCTCCAGACTCAGTATTTATCGCTATCATCCACGCATATTTTTCTCTTCGCTTGGAAAATTCGCCCTATATTAGTATTACGAATGTGTTTTCCTTATTTTATTTGTGGTCTTGTAGGCAAACGAAGCAATGAAATTAATATAACACATCATAGTCGATTGTGTACTAAAGTCATTACATAATTTATTATTTTATACACAATTTAATCTATTTTAAAACGTAATTAAAACTTCTTACCGCCACGTTTCGTCAAAACGCACGCCTAATTATCAAAGATAAAAAAAATACCAAAAGCTTCCCGTTTTAATCAGCTCATACATGACGCATTTTTCAATATAGAACTTTATTTACTACACTGAAAGATACACAATTCAGTGAGCGAATTGGAATACACACCGCGGCATTAAAAAATCGAATTTTATCCAATTCTTTCACTGAAATGTGTATCTTATTTTTTAGTAAATAAAGTTCAAATTATTGTGTTGTTATTTTTAAAAGTGCGCGCAGTGTCAGCTCTCTTCTTGTTGTGGGTTATCTTATTGTATCAAAACGAATATAGAGTATTTGTCGTCAACTTTACTATAGCCCCATATACACATACACGAGTAAGCTACTTGCATACTTTTGTGCATGTGTAATTACGGCCTTTAAACAATTGATAAAGCCATCATAGTTACAATGTGAGAGAGAGAGAGATAGAGCTATACAGGACGAATAGCACTATCCCTTTCTCACAACGGAATCAAGATGGCGTTCACACGTCATAAGACTGCCCTAGATTTATAAAAGCGGTACAGATTACACGAACGAGCGTACGAACGCTAACGAATGGGAATCACTTACTCCCGTTTGTTCACTAGCGTTCGTTCCCCTTCCTTCGCTTAGAACGAAACGAACGAAAGAACGAGAGTGCGGTTTTCAACAACAATTCTTATTCGTTCGCTTGGCTTGTACCCGTCATTTTCATCTGACATTTGAGCATTGACGTCACATGGCAGTAAAAAAGTGTTAAAACACGGGGTTTTTACCCGCACAACTATTACTATAACCCATATAAGGGCAATGAGAATTACCCGTAAACCCACCACTCTATAGCTAGAATCAGAGGGGTGAAAACATCGATAAGAAAACTGGAACACGTTATCATCATAATTTTGAAGAAAATTCCTCCACTCCACTCGACTCAGACGCCGCAGTGACGTGATCGGCTCTCCTTCCAGTTTTGACCAAAATTTAGATTTTGGACAAATCTGGAAGGAAAGCCACTCACGTGGTAACAGGAAAAAAAAATGACTTGAAAAAGTTATCAGACCATTGTAAATTCAACCTTTTGTATTTCCTTAAATACTAAAGAAGTTTTTGTCGTACGATGATTACGTACGAACGAGATAGTCTGTTCTGAGGTGGCAGTTTCGGTCAAGCCGAATATTCTAGTAAACCAGTTTTTTTTCCCGAATCTGGCCAAAATCAAAACCGATCCTTTGATTAGACACTAATTATAACTTTATTTCAACTGAGGTCAAGTTTCTAATAAAAGACTGATATTAGAACCAAGATTTACAATAACATATCTTTATCCATCTTCGACCACATCATCGCTTACCATCAGGTGAGATAGTGGTCAAACGCGTGCCTATTAACAATAAAAAATATATAAATAACAATATATAATTTCACCCTCTCTCGCACCAGCAGTGGGGACATTAAAAGGCTGATGATGATGATTAGAACCAAGAGCTATTGGTGTGGATTCTCTTGTTCAATAACTAAGCTAAAATTAGAGAATCGCTATCTTTTACTAAAAGGCAGTGCGAGAAAAGGACGGCTATAGCTATGCACTAAGTTAGAGATGTCAAACTAGTTTACGCCTTGCGCTTCGCCGTGTTTTTAGACGACATGTTTTTACGTGTACCCTTAATTTGTATGGAAATATTAGTTCAAACTAAATTTGACAACTCTAATTTACGTCCGTCTCTGAGAGAAAAAGAAAGCAATAGCCTAAATTATCTTTAGTTTGTTTACAACAGAATCAACACCATTGTCAATTTTGTATTAGATATTTTACCACAGCAAGAACAAAGTTCGTAATTTGAAAAGTTACGGTTTAGAAGAAACAACTCATTACTACTATTTTATTAATGTCCCTCGGCAATAATCGCATTTAGCAGCTTTCTTCCCATTTTTAAAATAAATTACATTAAGTTAAAGAGTATTAACAACTCTACAGGATGTAACGGAATGGTGTGGTCATATTTTAGGAACCGGTTCTGCCCATGGATATGAACAACTTTCTCTAAGAAAAAATAGAAAACTCCCAAAAAAAAAATTGGACTTTCCATACAAAGTTATCATCAGCTGATCAATATTTGTATGGGAGGTAAACATTTTTTTTGAGAATTTCCTCAGGTTTTCTTGAAGAAAGTTGTTCATACCGGTGGGCAGATACAGTTCTTAAAATATGACCACACCTTTCCGTTACACCCTGTATATATTGGGTTCCCACCTATGAAATTGGCATTTTTCTTACAAATAGTCGTCCTAGCCTCGTCACGTCTATGAATTAAAATATTCATCAATTGCTTGATATTCTATCGAATAATGACCGTCATAGACAACTGCCAATAGTAAAAAAAACCTTATTACTTATAGATTTATACAAAAAAAAAATACCTGAAAAATTACTCCTCTTTTTGTTAGCAGAAATGAAACCTAGTCAAAACTATTTGTTTTAACTTAGCCAAAACTTATTTTTGTTGCTTAATCTAAGTGGCTTACGTTATCTTAGTTATCAAACATTATTGCATAAAAGTTTTAAAACATTCGTGTTCATAGTTGTTAAATAAATTATGAAAATTTTAGTATGAAAAATGCAAATTCTTTAAAATTCCTAACCTAATACTTCCAAGTCGATTGAGAGCGTCCGGTCTGCACCAAATGCAAAGGGCAACTGATAGAAATCCGACGACTGATAGTAATCCGGCGAAACACGAAGTTTGCCGAAGGGACATTTAGGAAAATAGGTGTACTGTACGTATATTTATATATATATATATATTATTGTTGATAGGCACGCGTTTGACCACTATCTCACCTGATGGTCAGCGATGATGTGGTCGAAGATGGAGCACGCTTGCCTAGAAAAATATATTCTTTATATTTCTAAGCTTTGAAGCACATCCCTTATCGATATTTCCATTCTCTAATTGTAGGTAGGGTAGTAAAAACGGTGGGTATACAATCACAAATAAAAAAAATCCTAAAATAGACTCGTGCCGATTTAAGACATACAGCCTTATTATATAAAACTCGCTAAACGCATGCTAGGTTAAATACCGGATTCTAAATTTAAAATCTTCATAGAAAATTTTAAATTAAGAACCTGCTAATCAGTGTTTAAACTAATCATAGTTTTTAGGGTTCCGTACCCGAAGCGTAACCAACGACACCCTATTACTAAGCCTCCACCGTCCGTATGTCTGTCTGACAGCGGGCTGTATCTCATGATCAGTAATAGGTAGACAGTTGACATTTTGACAGAATGTGTATTTCAAATGTATTAAAAATTAAAGCCAAAACAAACACGTTTCTAGAAGAGCCCCACTAGAAACGTGTTTTTTTTTTGCTTATTGCTCGATCTTAATAATGGCAAGAAGTAGACGCGTATAATCTTGTACGACGGTACGGAACCCTTGCGCGACTCCGACGCGCACTTGTCCGGATTTATTTTATAAATAAGGCCATACATTTATTATTACGTAACAAACCTACTTTGCCCGGGCAGTGTTCACTTTTTAAAAAGGTTTGGGCAAAGTTGGTCGCGGCTGACCAAAGCCAAAACTAACTTATGCCTAGTTTTTTTTTTAAACAATTTTACCTACACAAAAAGTTTACACAGATCGAGCAAAGACATTATTTAGGTCTTAGAGACTTCACTATGACTTATATTAAAGTTTTAACATTCTGATTCGAATGCATAGGATTGTCTTATCCTCGGTTTCTGTTATAATTAAAGTCTAATTAACGGAAAACTTTGAAAAATTTTGACAACGGTACTGACTTTGTTTCTGATTTAATAATTATGTAGATCAAAACTAATGTTTGAACCCTAAAATCAGAAATACAGGGTCAAATCAATTGAATTAGCGAGACTTCGCCAATTATTATGAAGTTATTGTATAACAGTCGTGTCTGTGAAGTTTCACCAATGTTTTTTTTTTCACCTAATATTTTGACCCTGCATTAGTCATACAGACATTATTCTTACAGAGTGACTTGAGCTCATTGGCAATATTTCAGAGGGTCAAATTACATTTATATGAATCACTTTTATTATTAGACCAAACCTGAAAAGGCGCAAGAAAGTAGGTATTTCAGCATTTTGTGGACAGCTGTTTTTTGTACATATATCAAAGTTGATCCCATAATAAAAAAAATGTTTATATACATAAATGTCATCCCCTGATATAATAGCCAATGATTTAAAAGTTATCCGGTATAAATAAATATTATATTTTTAATGTAACATACTCTTCCAACTTTACTTTCCAACTTCGATAAGAGTTTTTTGCCCGGGTAGTGTTCACTTTTTAAAAAGGTTTTGGGCAAAGTTGGCAGCGGCTGAAAAAAGCCAAAACAAACTTGCTCTTTTCTCGTATCGACGTTGGAAATGTTGTAAGGGACATACATTGCGCTTTTGGATTTTTATCGCGCGGCTCAATGCCGACAGTTGAAAATCTAACAGTACAATTATGTCACTTACGACATTTATCATCGTAATGCAAAATATACACTTATCGACGGTGGAAATGTTATAAGGGACATACAATCCACTTTTTGGATTTTCAGCGCTCGGATTGGTGCCGACGGTTAAAAAACCAACTGGACAATCATGTCACTTACGACATTTGAAATTTCCACCACCGTAATGCAAAATCTCGTCGCGAGTCTAAGCTAGCTAAAACTTTCCGAAATAAACAAAATATTTATAACTTAAAATATCGTTAGAATTAATTCTTACGATGATTCTTCCTTTCTATCGGCCTCTTGTATATCCTGGAAAACAAGAAAAAATACATGTTAGACATAGGAATATGGTCTTAACGGAAACGCGTGGTCATATTTAAATACTGCCTTTGCCCATAGAAATTAACAACTTTGTTTAAGATGTAACACTTAAAAATATAATAAGTTAGATTCGTGTAATGGAGCGTTATTTATCAAGATGACAGATAGTAGTTTGACGTTTCTTTTTTCCAACTTGATCTGGAGCAAGTCTAACTCAATTAATTTATTGGAAAAAACTTTACTGAAGCATATAAAGATGTCTCGAGGAGTTAAAGCGACCAGGCTCAAGTACAAATGCTTTCAGCACAAGAATGAAGACGCTGTAAGTACTACTTTGGGATTTTTCTGTGGAAACGTGGTCTAGGTATAGCATTCATGAGACTCACCGAGCTTTCTTATTGTCGACAGGGTTCCTAGGTTCTACTTAAGATCTTATGGATAAATCTAACTAGAGAATTGTCAGATTTTAACCTCACTTTATTTTTGGAGGAACAATGCGATCTTAGCAAAAGGTTCGGAACACAGACGTCCACGCGTCCAAGGATGATCAGGATTGTATGACCACAGCTGCGATACTGCTTGTGGAATCTTCTCTCTGGACCTTGGATCATTTATCTTCGGATGATGGGTAATAATTGTTCATCATCAATAATTGTAAGTGCTACATACAATTTTGTTTGGGACTTATGAAACTTAGTCTAGTGTGATGCAATGTTAATAACAAATGTGAGAAGTGAAGACCAAATCTATGGACTATTATTTTACCACAAACATTCCTCATGTAGTGAACCTGTAGATTGGCAAAAAGGGTCTCATGCTGAAAACTATCTTTGACGCTAGCCGGTGGAAGAAAAATTTTTCTTACAAAGAAAGAAATAATGAATTCCGAAAAAAATGTTGGATCTCCCATACTAATTTTGAACAGCTGATGATAACTTCGTACGGAAAGTCGAACTTTTATTTTAGGGAATTGAATAGGACTACCTTGAAAAAAGTTCATTATTCTCATGAGCAAAAGCAGTATGTAAAATATAATAATAATATCGGCGTTTTACCTGAAATAAAACGCTTATTAAACTACTTACCTTATTCGAAGCATAATTAAACAATTGAGATAGGCTGAACCTTGTTTCCTGTGCCTTTTTTTTTCCTTACGTTTCTAGCGATATACCTGTCTCGCTCTCATGACGTCACCAGGTCAAGAGAGGGGAGCGCATTTTTGCGCGCGGGCTCTCGGTCTTGTTCATTGGATGATTGACTATGTCACCAGGCAGAAATTACTATTATGCTTCGAATAAGGTAAGTAGTTTAATAAGCGTTTTATTTCAGGTAAAACGCCGATATTAAACCACTTGACCGTTATTCGAAGCATAATTAAACAATTGAGATATGTCTGTTATCGCCTGGTGACGCTCATGACGAACGCCAATGTGTAGGGAAAGATCAAGAAAAAAAACGGAAAAGATAGTAATTGCAATCTGTTTTTATTGCAGAAAATATAAATAAAATTATTAACCACGTTCTATTATAATCTCAAGTGTTATTTATTATTTCAGAAAACATAAATAAATCATCATAATTCACTATAGGACAGGGTTAAAGAGAGCAGTAATGCTGTTACTCCTAGAAGAGCCCAAAACCTGTCGTTTATAAAATCGATTAAAAGTGTTTGAGGATCTCCAATTTCCCCGAGCCATAATATCTTCCATGGGAAAGTTGTCCATCCAATTCTTGGAAGCAACAGCGGACCGGACACTTCCAGGAGTAGCAACAATGCCTGCCTGACGCATCAGAGTTTGAATCCAGCCTGCAATAACAGTTCGTGAGGCCGCACGAGCTGTACCTCTCGTAGTGACAAACAAGTTAGGGCATTTAGCTTCCTGGCGTCTAGTGGAAAGCAGTGATACGGTTTGTTCAACCCAGTATACGGGGTCCAAGTTCCTACTATCATTATTTTTAAATAATCTCCATCCTGATTGCCTATAGTCAGATGAATCAGTCTTAGACCCAAAGGCTGGCCACAAAGTTATAAAATTATTGTCGGGTGATTTAATATAATTATCGTTATTGGTCATAAGGAGTGTCAGGTCATGAATACGCCTACCAGAACAGAGTACTAAGAGGGCAGCGGCTTGACTCGATACATCAAAAATATTGTCATGATTTATCGTTCTATCGCCAAGAAAACATACAAAATCATCAATGTTCCATACGGGTGACTTAGAAACAATTGGTTTTTTGATTGAAATCGATTTCAAAATATGTTTCACCAAAACATGATTACTTAGAACCCCTGAATCATTTACATCACAAAGGGTGGAGACCACCGACTTATGTAACAATATTGTATTATAAGATAGTTTATGTTTTATATGCAGATCAGCCAGAAAACGAGCTAGGTCAGATCCTGAGGGATTCTTAGGGCTAATATGATTATGACACCACGAAACCCAGCGCCTCCATGCAGGTTTGTAAGTTCTTAGGGTGGAAGCGCGCCAAGAACTTTTCAAAAGATCTATCTGAGAATTATTCCAATTACCTAAATGATGTGTCCACCCCCACATTTCCATACTTCCAACACTAGATCCTGGACGCGAGGAGGTGGCAGTCCCGTTGTCACATCGATCAATACTTTGTTCAGGTTCTGTATTGTGAACGGTGGGGCCAGAGCCCGGGCTTTGAGATCTCCGCGCCAAAAGACTCTCTCCCATCTCGGTGCTACTATCAAGTAAATGCCCGATGCCTGATTGAGGTAGCTCAAAACTCTGGGTATCAGAAACGGGGGCGGGAACACCCATGCCAGATCGAATTTCCAAGCAATCGAGAATGCATCGTGGGCTACAGCTTGTTTGTCGTTCTGATCTTTTGACACGTAATGAGGGACTACGTGAGCGTTGCTGGAGGCAAACAGGTCCACTTGGGGAATTCCCCATTTTAAGAATATTATCTTGGTAATCTCGGGTATCAGATGCCATTCGGGAACCTGACGAAACCGCGATAGGTGGTCGGCATGGTTGTTGTACCTCCCCGGAATGTAATACACGTTGATATGAATTTGGTACTGATCTATCAAACAAAACAGGTCGTATGTGATGTCCATCAATCGCGAGGATTTGGTTCCCCCTTCGTGACGGAGATACGCCACTACCCTGCGATTGTCGCATTGTATCGTGACCGTAGATTGGCTCAGATACACGGGATGACTTTGAAAAACCTTCAATATTGCCAACATTTCTTTTATGTTGCAGTGACAATTCTTCTCGTTCTGGGACCAAGTTCCCCATAGAGACTGGTTGTCCATCTGGGCACCCCAGCCTAAGTCGGAGGCGTCTGTTGTGACAAAATGCGTCGCTGGTGCGTGGTGTAGAATTGACGGATGTTGCAAATTCTGGCTCCACCACTGTAGGTCGCCTATTGCATCTGCAGGTACAGTGTATACCTTGACAGAATTGTTCAATTGAAGTGTGTTTAGAAATTTCAATAGAGCTCGATAGTGCAATCTGCCTCTTTGGACAACAAAACTCGCAAAGTTTAGTGCTCCTATTACACTTTGCAACCTCTTTAGGTCTGTCTTCCCCAAATCTACGATTTCGCGTATCTTCGCTAGTAATGAGGGTACTTTTTCCCCTGGCAGACGTTTTAGGTTTAGCCAAGGATCCCACAGTACTCCTAGGTAGACCAGGGATTTCTTTGGTGTTAAGATAGATTTTTCGGAATTTATTTGCCAACCCAGATATTTTAATGTTTTTACGAGAAGACTCACGTGGCCTGCGAGAACTACTGGGTCTTGGTGAGCCAGAAGAAAATCGTCGAGAAAGACCAATATTCTCACACCTTGGCTTCTCATAACTTGGGCAATCCAATTTGTCAAACTGGCAAAAGTTTTTGGAGCCGTACTGAGACCGAAAGGTAGGCAGGTCATTTGAAGAAGCTGTTTTTTGTAAATAAGACGTAAGAAGCGCCTGTGAGGCTTTGCTATGTTTAGATGAAAGTAAGCCTGTGAGATGTCCAGCTTGCACATCCAATCTTGGGGTTGAATGAAATCTGGGACTCTGAACACATTTATCAGACTGAAAGGGGTGGTCAGTACGAATTCGTTTAAAGCCTTTAAATTGAAAATCGGTCGGGCTGACCCGTCGCTCTTTGGCACTAGAAAGAGGGTAGATAAGAAACTTGGTGTTAGACTTGCATTTTCCAGAATTCCTTGATTCAACATTTTTTGAATAATTAAGGTCATTTCTGGTGACACAGGTGTGTGAAATGCCTTGCTGTCTAATCTGGGCATGATTAAGGGAGGTTTTTGTTGAAAAGGTATACGGTACCCTTGAATTATTTGAATAAGGAAATCTGGTGCTTGCATTTCCTTCCAATGATCGACGAAATTCAATAACTGACCGGCTTGAAATATTTTCATGTCAATATTTACTTCTCTTGGCATTGAAGCCTGAAGGTGATGACCTTCGCTTATTTCCACCACGTTTATGATCGTGGTATCTTTGGTTTTGTTTCGCCCCGCGGGAGCGAAAGGAACCTCTATTCACTGCGCCACTACCCTGTTGAGGATAGTTGTAATAAGCATGTACCGGTCCTTGCGAAGGACACTGTATATTATGCTGCAAGAAGCCACCCTGCGAGGGGACGTTGCAGTTCTGACAGCCTTGTGAAGGCATGCTTGAGTTATAGTTCTTACCCTGCGAGGGTGGAACTGAATATTGCCCGTGCAAGGGACGTATGAGCCATTTTCCAACTTGCGAAGTTGAGGTATTACCATAAGCCGATTTTGTAGATGTACCAGCCGATCTAGAAGCAGGCCAGAAGGCTTTTTTGATACCGCCAGCTTTTTCTAGTGCAACAACTAACTGCTCAGAATTAAATAGGCTAACCTCAGATGGAGGTATTTTCTTTATTGCCGTTTTTATTAAGGGATCGCGAACTGCATTAGTTATGCTATCTCGGCGCATCTGTATAGTTTCAGCCCTATGGCCACAAATCATTTGCAATAGGTCTGCCGAAACCTTGCTGAACTCACCAGAAGTGAAGATGTCATTCAGCTTTTGGTTTATAGCCTCGAAGCTAACTTCTTGTTTCTGGTCTCGGACCCATGTCAAAAAGGCACAAAGTTCCTTCTTTAAGGACTCTTTTTGTTTTAAAATACCGTAAGTTAACGAAGCATAGGCCCTTTCCGAGTAACTTAAGTGTTTTAGTGTGTCATAGGGTCTGATTTCCTCGTTTGCCTCGAGTTCCACGAAACCCGGGCTATGGCTATATAATTTTTGAGTTTCCGCGTAACGTACTTCATTCCAATCCGGTTTATTAAAAAACTGAATTTCTTTTAAAATGTTCAAGTAACGCTCGTCGGTTTTTGGAACAGCCGGCTCCTTAAGCTTAGTTTCAACATCTAAATGATTTAAAAAATTACTACCCTCAAATTCAACATCATCCTCCGCGAAGAGGGAAAGGGCGTCGTCGGCCAGCGGTATACTATTATTTATCACTTTATGCTCCGAGCGGCGATGCTTATACTTGCCCCCCCTTTTTCTTTTCTGACGGCGGCGACGCGCATGTTTAGACTTATGGTTAGAAGAACTAGATGAACTGGAACTGGAATCGCTACTACTACTACTGCTGCTGGTACGTGAACGCATCCGTTTGGCACTAGATTCTTTATTATTAGTAGTTTTCGAAGGTCCTGCGACCGGTTCATGTTGCGAAATCAACGTTATTTCTTTATCCATTACGTAGGTATTTGGTATTAAACTTAAAACAATTAAACACTTACACACACTGGAAAAGAAAAGAATAAACAACACACGAACGGAAAACCGTTAATTCTTGAAAATTTCAACGTTGATTCACTGTATTATCAAATGTCATTCACTAGAAACTGTTTTAATAAAAATTGAAAATTGATATGCCAACTTTCGATCGAAAGGAAAAATATAGACGGTTGTGGAAAATAAGTTTAGATAACTCACCTGCTAAGCAGTAACCGTCACCGGCAAGGAAAAGAACGCCAATGTACAAGACCGAGAGCCCGCGCGCAAAAATGCGCTCCCCTCTCTTGACCTGGTGACGTCATGAGAGCGAGACAGGTATATCGCTAGAAACGTAAGGAAAAAAAAAGGCACAGGAAACAAGGTTCAGCCTATCTCAATTGTTTAATTATGCTTCGAATAACGGTCAAGTGGTTTAATACACCCAGTTTAAAATGGTAATCAAGCTCAAATTAGAAGAAAACTAAAAATAGGTTTGACCAGAGGCTACGCCCGCCTGAAAAGTGAAAATCATCCCGTGGACTCGATGGAGTCATGGAGTGGAGCCGTGAGTCGACGGCGCTTAGTGTTCTACGCGCGCCTCATAGAGATGATTGTCAGCCACCACTAACGGGGCCAATCATGGCCGGTGCCTGCATGCCCAGAGGTAGCGGATAAATTCGTAACAGAGTAACCGCTCCCCTGGGCATTTAGGCAAGGAAGGAAAACGGGTGGGTTTTAGTCAGTAAGAGACGGGAGATGTCATTGGATGATTTCCCATCAAAAAAAAAAAAAACCCATGGAACTACTGTGATAAAAGTATCCAAACCATATTATTGTAGGATTATTTAGTACTCAAACACCCAGTGCCAGTGCGGTGCTCCTGTTCAGACTATGTCCAATTTGCTTGAGTACCCCAAGTGAAGGTTTACCTACACCCTAGATGACCTTTTCTTTTTTTGGCGGGGTGGGAAATCATCCAATGATATCTCCCGCTCTGGGTGGAGTGGGAGGGTGTGTCAGACTCTTACTGACTAAAACCCAACCCTTGTTCTTTCCCAGCCTGAGTGCCCAAGGGTGCGGCAACTCTGCTAAGAATTTATCCGCTACCCCTGGGCATAGGCTACACTCCCCTGAAAAGCGAAAATCATCCCATGAAACTACTGTGATAAAAGTATCATATGTCCTTATCCAAAATTCCAAACCATATTATTATAGGATTATTTAGTACTCAAACACCCAGTGCCAGTGCGGTGCTCCTATTCAGACTATGTCCAATTTGCTTGAGTACCCCAAGTGAACGTTTACCTACACCCTAGATGACCTTTTTTTTTTTTGGCGGGGTGGGAAATCATCCAATGACATCTCCCGCTCTGGGTGCAGCGGGAGGGTGTGTCAGACTCTTACTGACTAAAACCCAACCCTTGTTCCTTCCCTGCCTGAGTGCCCAGGGGTGCGGTAACTCTGCAGGCACCGGCCACGATGGGCCCCGTCAGTGGTGGCTGACAAACATCTCTTGTTCGGCACGCGTGGAAAACTACGCGCCGTCGACTCTCGGGCCTGGTGCTGATCAGACGGCGAGCTACCCACTGCTCGCCGTCCGCAGGCCCGAGTCTACGTTGGCCTGAGATCGTCTTGCGACGTCCTACGCCCACCCTAGTTGACCTGAGCAACGCTTCCGACGAAGAAATAAAAGTGGTCACCTACTGGACCCCAATAGTATGATTAAAATACTAATAATATGTTATAACATACAAGCACTGTACTAATTATGTATCGATACCGACTTCAAGAATTAACATATTTTTTTCATGTTTTTTTCTTTTCTTTTGATAAAACGTGGCCCCACACTACGAATTATTTAAGTTCCGTGCGGGAATCGAACCCGTGACACGTAGCGCAGCAGCCAATCGTTCAACCACTGCGCCAACCGTGCCGTCGAAATTAACTATCGGTGTTGATAATTTACGCCCAAAATTATATATGAACAAAAATATTATTATAGTTTAAAAAACTAAAAAACACGCTTTTAAGTTACGTCATTTTATTTTTCACATGATATCATGGGAATGCTTACAAAATAACTATTCCGCCATCTTTGGGAGTCCGCCATATTGAATTTAGAATGACGTCACTTATCCAACCATGCATTGTCATCCAAACGAAACATGTACTTACGCAAAATTTCAGCTTAATCAGAAACCGGAAAGTGGGTCAAATTTAACTTCTAAATGCGTGTTAAAAATACTCACACTGTATTCCCAGTACAGTCTTCATTGATTTCAAAGGCGACCTTCTTGAAGAGGCACGCGAAAGGACAGCGTTCCAAACTGACATACTTCACAGCTTCCTCAATGAACTCATTGATCGCCACAATCTCTTCTTCTGAAAACGGGCCCAAAAACTTAAACTGAGAAAACCTCTTACACTCAGCAAACTCAGTAAAATACTTCACAATCTTCGTCGTAATTGCTGACATTTCCGGCAAAACTTCCGGCTTCTCTTTCTCTTCTGGGACGACTTTTACTTCAGGAACGACTTCCTCTTCTTGGCATTCAGAGTCGGACTTCTTCTTTAAGTTCCGCGTTATGCTTATCAAGAAAGGGTTCGTTTCTTCTTCGGGTTCTATTTCTTCTGGGACTTTTGGTTCCTCTGGGATTGGAGGGTCCTGTTCGACTTCGACTTCTAGGAATTCTTCTCCGTTCTTTATTGTTAAGAATTGTTGCCTGAATTCGTCGGAGAAGAGAGAGTCTCTGTGGTATTTGAGTTTGTCTGGTGTGATGAGGTATACGTGGGGTGGGGCCACCTTGAACAGACTTAGCTGGCTGGAAGGAAGAAGAGAAGAATTATTAAATAAATATACATTTCACTACATAAATATTATAAAATAAAGTCCCTTGCCGCGTCTGTCTGTCTGTCTGTTCGCGATAAATTCAAATACCTGTACTATACCTAAGCATGCTAAAGCATAATTTGAACATACTTGTCATACATATTTGCCTATACAAGGTGTAACGGAAAGGTGTAGTCATATTTTAAGAACCGATTCTGCCCATGGATATGAACAACTTTCTCTATAACTTTTTACACAATTAATGACTTTCTTGAGGACAACAAGGCGTGGGATTGAGCTGTTTCAATGATATACATGAGCCATTGTTTTCATATGTACTACTTACTGATGAAATTTTTTTAATATTTTTTTTTAATATTCGTTTTTGACATGAATACTCGTATAGTATTAAATTATATTTTTAATTTTTATTTATTGACATTTTATTATTATTATTTTTTTTTTTTTTTGACTTGAATACTTTGTTAAGTATTATATTAATTTTTTGATTGACATATTATTATTACTATTTTTTTTGACACGAATATTTACTTTGTAAAGTATTATATTTTTATTTTTTTTTGATTGCTTAATAATTGTAAATGTGAGGACTATGTGGGTTATTATTATTATTTTCTCCTCCTTTTTACAGTAATTTTCAACGTTGTCTGACAGTTTGAGTACTTTTGCGGCCTACCCAAATGTCTTTTCTTTGGTATTGTTCGTCATGTCATTGAGCTCCTTAGTGGTTTTTAAGTTGAGCTATTCGACTATTGACAAATGCTTGCACTGACTGGACAGGTCCACTCAAATATGTTTGGTTCTTCCTTCAAAAGACCACTACAGACACTAAGCTGCATGGTCCTCATATAGAATAATGTGAATGCGAGAACTATGTATGTCGTTATATTCATGTAGATTTTATGATTGTCTGGCAGTTTGAGTATTTTTGCGGCCTACTCAAATGTCCTTACTTTGGTATTGTTCGTCGGTTCGTTGAGCTCCTCAAAGTTCGGAGTTGAGCTTCGCGATGACTGACAAATGCTTGCACTGTCTGGACAGGTCCACTCGAATTCGTGTGTTGCTTTCTTCAAAAGCTCATCCCAGACATAAACGTACATGGTTCTCATATGATTTAACCAGTACACATTGTATGGATTTGAACATTTTAAAAGAGACTTTGACCTCTGAGTTTGTTTCGGTGTTTCTTCTCAGGGTAGTCAGCTAGAAAACACCGGCCTCATCTAGCTTAAACTGACAAAAAACATTGACGTGTAAAAGTGTTCCTTGTAACCTATTTACTGAATAAACATCATTTATCATTTATTTATCAAATGATAAAATTGAAAATTACCAAAAAAAATATTGGAGTTTTCATACAAAATTATCATCAGCTGATCAATATTTCTATGAGGGAAAAAAAAATTTGAGAATTTTCTCAGGTTTTCTTGAAGAAAGTTGTTCATATTGATGGGCAGATACAGTTCTTATAAAAAACTTTTTACAAAAAAAATACAACCGACTTCAATAAATAATACTAAAAAATGCAAAATAACTTTAATTTCGGAAGTCGGTGTTTCTAGTTTGGTTTCTTCGTTATTTGACACCGACTTCCGAAATTAAAGTTATTTTGCATTTTTTAGTATTATTTATTGAAGTCGGTTGTATTTTTTTTGTAAAAAGTTTTTTATTTTTCACTTTTTAGTTGTTGTGCCCCATTCTAAAACTAAATTAATAGTAAAGTTATGCCCGAATTGATAGCCCCAAAAATAGGGAATTTGAACATATCAGGGTGAACTGTACAAATCTGTATACCCCTTCAGAGCGTATCAGCGTGATGTAATGTTGTGAAGTGGTGAAAACAATATACAGACATGCGATTGCAGCAATTCTGGAAGGTTTGCTATCATTTATTGAAGAGTTCCATTGTGTATCTCCGAAGATCTTCATCAGATCTTCACCAAATTAAAATGGGACCACATGTGAAGCAACAGCTTTCAAACAAAAAAAAAATCTTCAAAATCGGTTCACGTAGTAAGAAGTTATGAGGTAACACACATAAAAAAAAAAAAAAAAATAATAATTGAGAACCTCCTCCTTTTTTTGAAGTCGGTTAAAAATATGACCACACCTTTCCGTTACACCCTGTATATACGACATTTTTATTCGTGTTTTTTTATGTGTGTTCACACACATAAAGTGTAGGTATCTAGTTTTTGAATTTTCGAATATTTTAACAGTACATTGGGTAAAAATATATCGATACTATTAAAAATATCGATACAATATATATCGATATTTTATTTTCACTCGCCCATCCATACCCCCCAGTCCAAAATTATTTAAAAAAAAAAACTCACCGTACAGGGTAAGTACCATAGCTCTGCGTATGCAAAATATAGCAGTTCTTATCAGCGATCTGCAGGGCCAGGTCCATTTGTGCGGGGTTATCGAAGTCAACCGCCGCCATGTCCTCAGCGTTTATCTTGAACTGAACTATGTGATGGATCCTCTTGCGTTCGTCCTTCTTTAGGTTCTTGTCAAAGAGAAGTTCCACCTAAAAGAACGAAGAATAAAAAAATGTATTTTTAAATCTATACAGGCTGTAAGGAACAAGATACCTCAAACTTCGCGAAAAGGTTACACCTAATGCCACTAACAAAATTATGATAGTCATTAATTTCGGTAATGATCGGTTACAGAAATTATCGTTTTCTGGGATATTATCCAGGTTAGTGTTAAACCGTAATAGTAAAAGATAAAATGTATTCGCTTCTTTTACGTGTCTCACCTCATTGTTGTTCTTGACGAACTCATTAATGTTGAGAAGGACGTTCATGTCGTAGAAGTGCTTGCAGTCGGGATTCCTGATGTTCCTCGGAGAGTATGCCCGCTGGGGCTGGGTCTGAATGGGGTTTTGCCCGAAGCCGATTTTCGCCTGTAGCAGTGAAATCACACTAATATTATAAAGGTGAAAGTTTGTGTGTGTGTTTGTTTGTTTGTTACTTCTTCACGCTCAAACGGCAGGACCGATTTGCATGAAATTTGGTATGTAGATAGCTTATACCCTCGGAGGAGCTCGTGGCTAAAGCTACGCTTGCCCGGGTTGGTCCATGGATGAGTGACCATCTTTACATACCGAGGCTCCTCCGTGCCTCGGAAAGCACCTTAAACCGTTGGTGCCGGCTGTCAATCGTGGATCTCTAACTGTCGTTACGGATCGTCAGAAGCCCGAGAGTCTGACAACCAGTCTTACCAAGGGGTATCGTATCACCCAGTAACTGGGTTGTAGAGGCCACAGTCGCTCCATGTAAAATGGCTGACTGGAAGCCAACCCCAAGATAGTTGGGAAAAGGCTAGGCTGATTGAGTGAGACAGTTCAGGTTAACTAATAAAACCGGCCAAGTGCGAGTCGGAATCGCGCATGGAGGGTTCCGTACCATCGCACAAGATTATATGCGTCTACTTGGTGCCATTATTAAGATCGAGCAAAAAAAATATAACAAAAACACGTTTCTAGTAGGAGACCCCTTTAATTTTATATTTGATTTTATTATTCTTAAAATATTTTTATTATTTGTTGTTATAGCGGAAATAGAAACACACATTCTGTGAAAATTTAAATGTCTACCTACGCATGAAGGAACAGAGGGGTGTGTTTTAGTCAGTAAGCTCCACCAAGAGCTCCCGAGATGTCATTGGATGATTTACCACCACACAAAAAAAAAAGTGTCAGCAATAGGGTTCCGTTGGGACCCTTCACGTATAGAACCCTAAAAATAAATAACAATAACTTACATTATAGCCAACATAAACAGCATTGGGCGCGATTGGTTCCATGATGCCATCCCCACTCCTACCGAGCGCTCCGCCCTGCCAGCCCATCTTCTGCATCATGCTGTAAAATAAAGCTTAATTTGCAGGCACGAAGGTTACTTTTCAGAAATCACATTAATAGGTAACGTATTAAATAGGCAGTAAGTATACGAAATTTTGCCCATTTTCTCTAAAAATTTGAATTTTTTTATATAAAAGTGGTAGGTAAAAACTACCCGGAGTGTAGATCTGTCAGGTCAGTGTCTATTCCTTCAATTGCCCTTTGCGTCAAAACCACTATAAAGCCTCTTGACTGCTCATACGGGCGACTCAGGCTCACGACTTATATATGAAATTGCACTTATATTAGACGGCAATATGAGTGGATATTTTAGTTTTGACTAGTTGCAAAATCTCTGCAAACGCGTTTATTTTGATAACTTTTAAAACATTTCTTCGTTAATAAAAAAAACAATTAAGTAACGAGTTCCTGTTCAATTAAATGGTGTGGGAAATCGTCTAGAACATCCAGCTATAAAAAAGATGGCATAACTTTTCATCAGTAAGTAAAATTTATTTATTAGTTATAATATTATGAGTACGTGCAGGTCTTTTTGAAAAGTCCCTTTCTCTCACTGAGTATTGTCTATACGTCTGTCCCTTTCTAGCTGTACTAAAGCTGTAGTGCTGCAACAACTTCAAAACAAAGCCGATGTTGACGAAATTATCGATGTTCCATATTGGTAAAAAAATAACTTTACTTAATGTTTACATTTTAGATTTCCAAATATTCAGGGAAAATTGGTTTCCAAAAAAATATAGCGTTGTTTGTTCAAGGCATTTCATAGATGATTTTTTTTTTATATTTAAAGATCCGACGCCGTCTATTTAGTTCAGCAACACCGACACTGTTTTTGCCTGTTTTGGTATATTTTGTTATTATGCATATTTCACTTTAATGCATGGTTGATTTTCTAGATATCGATATTGTTATTGCAAAACTGACTTGTGCATCACTATGTCTGGAACATTCGTCCTGACATTGTTGCATCGGCCAATCACAACCGTTGTATTTTCTTCGTCCCCCGGCCTGCAGTGGTGTGGTGAGTCGTGTTATTAGACGAATTCGGTGTATCAGCTCTCAAGTGGTTTAATTCTTTTTGTTCTAAACACTCCTGCGACTGGGAGGCACACCTGCAGAACAAATTCGTTTATGGTCTAAAAATAAATGTTTTAGCTCACCTCTCAGCCTTGGTCATCTTCACAGGCGTAGCGAGCATAATGTCGAGTTTCCTCTGGATATTATTGGCGCCCAACACCGGCCTCTTCCGACCCCTACTGGGGCCCTGACCCCCATCGGGGCAGACCTGGGAAGCCTTGTGCCAGTAGAACTGCGTCCAGTCGAAGGTAGGGCTCTTGCTGACGGAACTGTCTTCGCTGAGGAGTGACGTTGGTTGTGTGTCTTGAGGGATGTCAGGTCTTTGGAAATGATTAAAAACTTTTTTTAGGAAAACATTTATGGTACACTTTAAAAAAAACAGGAGTCCTGTGACCTAGTAGTGGGGACATTATAGGCTGATGATATAGACTTCTTTTAAACTAAGAAGAAGGAGGTTCTCAATTCAACTAAATGTTTTTTTTTAAATAGATGCATGCAAAAATTCTTCAGTACATTAACGAATTCCCGTTCGTCCCACCAGCACGCGTAGCATGACCAATTCTATCTCTACTCTACCAAGAGTAGACAAAGTTATTTCTATGCCACTCTATATCTCTACTGCCCGAGCACGGCGCGACCCGTAGACTTGCGTTTCTACGAAGACAAAGACATATTCATTCTTTCCATAGCAACGGGTAGGTAGTTAGTGATGTAGACAAGCTAATAATTCTGCGATAATATATTACGTTTCGTTATCGAAATAAATGTGTCTAACGATAAGTTCTAAAACCTTTTGAACGTAACTCAAAGCAAGAACGAAACGTATTAATTTTATTCTGTCATTTCTGTCATCTGTGTTGACTGTTTTTTTATTATTATTATTATTATCCCCGAAGGGAAGGCGAAAGTCTTTTGACCATATTGCCTAGTCTTACGTAGTTATTTATACTTTTTTTTCCATTAGAATGCAGATGTAACACATTCTAATGTTTTTTGCAGTATTTGACAACAAATGTGTCGACTCAGCCTTCTCGGCAAACTTCGCTGAGGTAGTCAATACTACAATAAAATTCTAAGCTCCATTTTCCCGAGATCGCGCCTGTTTCAATGATTCCACATATTGTCCATTTGCGTTGAAACTTGAGACACAAAACTACACCAATTTTACATCACAATATCCACTAGGAATCAATAAACGAATAATTAAAACAGCCACTGAACTTCACTCGACAAAATCTCGCCAATTTGTTTGTTGTTTGTACAACAATATTTGTGTTTGTGGAGACTGATCGTGTTGGATTTGTGTAAATAACAACAAACAAAGTAAATAAATAATGAAACATAGGAAAAATGTAGTTTGTTATGTTAATTTTCGCATTTTGTTACACAATGTGGAAAATAACAAAACTTTAAAATACATTTTTCAAATGTTTGGTTTTTGGAAAAGTTATTTATTTTATTTTTTTCGGGAAGATCGAGAGCCTCCGTTAATGCTCGTACGGCGTTTCTTTCTGCCTTCCTTTCATTCTTCTCGGTACAAAACTGAGACGATGGCGATGGTAGCCCCCAGCATGTTTTTAAAATCAAACTTCAAACACACACAAAAAAAATACAAAATACAAAAATACAAAATATTTATTTCTGTACCAACTAGTGTATACATTAGTTTATGATTGGAGCCTCCTTTTAAGCATGATGATGCCTGTGTTAGGAGACTCCGCTCCTCCATAGCTTTGGCTGTTTGTACAACTTACAAAATTGTTATTATTTATTTTTAGTTTCTTAAGTTACACTTTTTCGTTAAGCTAGACTACTTTAAATATATATATATATTTAGATTTTGTTTTTATTTCTTTCTTGAACGGGTTGATGCGTGCTTTATTGCCATTTACATAAAGTATAATAAATTCAAACACGCTTGCTCGCTCGTGAATTGAACAGAATGAATACATTAATGTGGGTGTTTTGGGTGAGCGGAGTGTGTGAGGAGTGTCGAGTGTGTGTGTTGTGTGATGTTTGTGGTGAGAGTGAGGTGTGTGGAGTGTGTGAGATATGTGGGGTGTGAGAGGTGTGTGGGTGCTGTGAATGTGTGTAAGGGGAGAATGTACGTGTGGGTGTGGCGTTGCAAATATAACTAATTTCCACTTAATGTAATAATGATTCAATATCTGCATACGTGCGTGATTTTAACCATTCTATTAGCATTTTTTTACCTTTATGAAGATGTTTAGTGTATATGTATATGTCTTTGTTTATTTTATTATATAACTGTGCTGATTGCTTATTATATTGAGTTGCAGCAAAACTAGTTTTAGATTGTGGGACTTGCGCAATAATATCCTTTCTTCTTTTTAATATTGTATTTTTATCATAGGTAAGTGTCTTATGCTTTTTTAAGATCGTGGCACAGATATATAATTTCCTAACAGACAGCAGGCCACTGATCTCATAAAGACTTTCCGTAGGGAATCTCCGTTTCTTAAAATACATTATTTTTATCAGACCTCTTTGCGCTCGTTCTACGTCTATAAATTTTGATTTCGCTGCCCCACCCCAAACAGCTATACAGTAGACTATCACAGATTGTGCAAGGGCTATGTAGATTTCATTTAGAAGATTTCTCTTAGCACCCACTTTTGTAGCTATACTTGCAGGGACCGCGTATCTCAATGATTTAAATATCCATCCCAATTTTCGTATTCTACCAGTAACGTGTTCGAGGTGGGAGTACCAATTTAAATGTTGGTCAATTATGACACCTAAATATTTTGTTTGTGTTACTTTATTAATTATAGGACATGTGCAGGCATCATACATGGCTCGTTTACAAGAATGTATTTTGATATTTAAATCTTGATCTGGTTGTGTGCGATTTCTGATTGTAAAACATATATAATTGGTTTTGGTTGCGTTTAAAGTAAGGAGATTTTCATTAAGCCAATTAGCAATTTTAGCCATACCTATTTCAGCTTTGAGCTTTACTTCGGACCAGTTATTCCCATAAAAGACAATGGCAGTATCATCGGCGTAAGAGAAGATTTTTGCGTTATCTACTTTTAAGTTACATAAGTCATTAATGTACAATAGGAAAAGTGTTGGACCTAATACGCTTCCTTGAGGTACGCCGAATGATACCTCCACGTCATCACTGATGTATGTTCCTATCTTAACCCTCTGTTGTCTGTTCGATAAATAATCTTTAAAAAACCTAAGAGAGGTTCCCCTTATTCCAATTCTTTCTAGCTTGAACAAAAGGGTTGGAACAGAAACGGTGTCAAAGGCTTTTTTTAGATCAAGGAATAATGCCAAACATTTTTTCCCTGAATCAACATAGTCAGTTACCAGCGAGCTGAGCGCAGTAACTGCATCCTCAGTTGATATTCCCTGTCTAAAACCAAATTGTGAAGATGATAATATTTGAAATTGTTTTAGATAATGTAAGAGTCTTATATTCATTATTTTTTCTAAAACCTTGGATAAGCCTGGTAAGACAGAAATAGGTCTGTAGTTATTGAGATCGTCGCTGTTCCCTCCCTTGTGAACCGGTGTAATAACTGATTGCTTCAGTAGTGTCGGAAAGATACCTTTTTCAAAACAAAGATTTACCAGATGAGTAATGATAGGAACAATTTCCTTGCTTACATATTTTAGAAATTTAGTTGGAATATTATCCCATCCCGGAGCACTGTCGGATTTCAAACTCATCAGAACACTTTCTACTTCCTTGGGGTCAGTGTCAAAGAGCACAAAAGAATTAATTTGTGTAGGTGGAATGTTAGATCGACCAGAAGTTTTATTAATCGGAATTTGCTGAGCTAATTGTTTTCCAATATTAGCAAAATAGCCATTACACACACTCACTTCATTTCTTTTATTGGCTTTTGTGGAAGATTCACCACAATTTTGAAATGAAACAGCCGCCTAATTGAGTTTTTAAAATCAATAATGATCTTGTTTAGGTCTAATGAGATGTAGACTATTTGACACTTCTTGAGTAGAAATGTTTCTACCCTCATCTGTCAAAAGTAGAGAAAAATTGGTCGTCATGCTTTACTTTGTAGACTTTTGTCGACTGAAGAATAGAAACATTTCTTCTCCTCAGTTTTAACATCTCGCCATGCTTGACACGGTAGAAATCTTTCTACAATCTGTCATTTTGTCTATTCTTCCGTCGACAAAACCCGTTTCTAGGGTGGTCATGCTACGCGTGCAGTAGGACGAAGTCAGTGGGACGAACGGGAATACACGCATAACAATACTACAGTATAATTTTCCTGTTCCTGTTGCTTCGTTAGGCTACAGATGCCTCATTTGTACTCAAAATCAGCCTATGTTCAATTTGTAAAACATGATTAAGTTTTTTGAAATAAATAAATATTATTATTATATGTATTAATGTTATTTTCTAAATATTTTTTCAGTTATGAGAATGAATCATAACTAATACCTACTGTACTGTATAATAAAGAGGTTATATTGTTTTTAAGTTTGATATAGAGGAGCTCGTGGCAAAAGAAAGAGTTACGCTTGCCGGGGTTGGTCCATGGATGGGTTACCATCTTTACATACCGAGACTCCTCCGTGCCTCGGAAAGCGCGTTAAGCCGTTGGTCCCGGCTGTCAATCGAGGATCTTTGACAGTCGTTACGGGTCGACAGAAGCCCGATAGTCTGACAACCAGTCTTACCAATGGGTATGATTACAAAGTAACTGGGTTGTGGAAGTTAGACAGGCAGTCGCTCCATGTAAAATACTGGTATTCAGCTGCATCCGGTTAGACTGGAAGCCGACCCCAAAATAGTTAGGATAAGGCTAGGCAGACATTGTATATACAGGGTGTAACGGAAAGGTGTGGTCATATTTTAAGAACTGCATCTGCCCATCGATATGAACAACTTTTTTCAAGAAAATTCGAGAAAATTCTAAAAAAAATTTTTTACTCCCCATACAAATATTGATCAGCTGATGATAACTTTGTATGGAAAGTCCAATTTTTTTTTTGGGATTTTTTGATTTTTTCTTAGAGAAAGTTGTTCATTTCCATGGGCAGAACCGGCTCCTAAAATATGACCACACCATTCCGTTACACCCAGTATTATTGTTTATTAAAGGTAATCTCTGGAAAGTCTGATCTGATTATGAAATCATTCACTACTAGCAACACTATCGCTGTTTGTCCCAAAATACTTTTTACTATCAAGGAAAATGCTTGGTTTCTGTGGGATACACAGAACAGAAAAAACAGTAGAAATCGCATAGCGCTTCATTAGTATCGGAACCAGCGTACCCAAACACACATATACAACTTTAATTTCGGAAGTCGGTCTCAAATAACACCGACTTCCCAAATGAAGGTAACTTTTTAATTTTTAGTGTATTTTCTTTTTTGGAAGTCGGTTGTTTTTTTTTTTTGTAAAAAAGTTTTTTTATTTTTCAGTTTTCATTTGTTATACCCCAGAACTAAAAACCCCAATAACAGGGAACGTGAAATTTAAACATACTCGATATGGGACCACCTCGGGAGTATATTCTTTTGGATAAAAAAAGAATTTTGAAAATCGGTCAACAACTGGCAGAGAAATCGGGGGACATACATAAAAAAAAAAACATACATACAGGCGAACATAGAACCTCCTCCTTTTCGAAGTCGGTTAAAAACTGTAAAAGTCGGGGTACGCGGGCCCCGCCTACAAGACTTGCGACTTCTACTGTTTTTCTGTTCTGTGATGGGATAGCAGCAAAGCAGCACGCTAATCTATACCTACTAATATTTTTGAAGTCAGTTAAAAGAAACAAAAAAACTTTTTTCCAAACAAAACAACCGACTTCCAAAAAAAAATACACTAAAAATTTAAAAATAACTTTAATTTCGGAAGTCGGTGTTTGTATTTTATTTCTTCGATATTTGACACCGACTTCCGAAATTAAAGTTATTTATAAATTTTTAGTGTATTTTTTTTTGGAAGTCGGTTGTTTTTTTGGAAAAAAGTTTTCTATTTTTCGCTTTTTAGTTGTTATACCCCAGAACTAAAAACCCCAATAACATGGAACGTGGAATTTAAACATTTGGAGAACACAAAAACGTCATCAAAATATGCGTATTTTTCGTTTTTGTTCAGTTTCTCAAAAAGCGCTAAAGCAATTTCGATAAAATTTATATGGGACCACCTCGGGAGTATATTCTTTCGGATAAAAAAAAAATTGAAAATCGGTCCACAACTGACGGAGAAATGCGCGGACATACATAAAAAAAATATATATATACATATAGTCGAACATAGAACCTCCTCCTTTTTCGAAAGTCGGTTAAAAAAGCAAGAGTAAAAGTTAGAGAAAATGATATATTAAAATTCTACATAAAATGACGTTTATAGCACTAGCGCCGCAGCTTTACGATGCTTCGATCTACTGATGAAGCGACATGGCGACAAAATTTCTGTGTCAACCAGAGTTAGATATTATTAATAATAATGCTTAAAATGCATCAAAATCCGTCGTGTCTTTTACAAGATTTACTTAAGGCGCTATTAGCTGCCAATGACCTTGAGTGGTTAGCTTACGTGTTCTGCGCTGAGCTCACGTAACGCGTCGTATGTCCATCCAGTAATAGGATTCGACCATCAAGGAGCACTGTCCGAAATTAGACGCATTATTAATTTATTATACATAAAACAGCAGGTATTAAACTAAAACACTGAAACTAAATTATAAATAATTAAATATCTTTAAAATGGTGAAGGTTTCATTAAAATACGCTTTATAGTTTTTGCGTGATTCTCAATTTATTATCCGCGTTAGACAGAACTTAACAAATTAATTACACTTTGTTATAAAAATATAATTTCAAATATTCTGAGATCAAATTACAAAGGAAATTGTCTAGAGTAACATATATAGAATTTGATTTGAATTGAATTTTGATTCTGATTTTAATTTTTGTTTGTGTTTATTTTTATTTTCTATTGATTTTAATTTTGATTTAATTTTTATTTTGAATTTGATTTTCATTTGAATTTAATTTGATTTGATTTTGATTTTGGCTTTGATTGTTATTTTAATTTTAATTTTGTATTTGATTTTAATTCCAATTTTGTTTTGTATTTGATTTTGATTTGAATTTAATTTATTTTTTAAATATAACGTAGTTTCTAGGTGTAATACTATCAATGTTATGGGCCAAATGTGTCTGAAATAAAAAGATTTTATTTTTATTTTTTATTTTTTTATATGTTTTTTTTCAAAGAAATGAGACTAGTCGTTTAGACGTGATGTTCAATTAAAAACCATTAAAGGTCGTATAATTGCGCCTTAAGTGGGCAAAGCGACAACCACATGAAGCGACTTTGTTCTATCTTTTAATTAATAGATTTCAAGATTGGCTGTATTCGCTGCATAGAATCAAATAATCTTACTAGTTAGGGGTCCGAACATCCGAATGTAAAAACGGCACCCTTATAGGATCAGTCGTGCGTCTGTCTGTCTGTTTGTCCGTCCGTCTGTCACAGCCAATTTTCTCCGATTCTACTCGATAGATTGAGTTAAAATTTTACCTCCACAACCCAGTTACTGGGTAATACGATACCCCATGGTAAGACTGGTTGTCAGACTTTCGGGCTTCTGACGACCCGTAACGACTGTCAAAGATCCACGATTGACAGCCGGGACCAACGGCTTAACGTGTTTTCCGAGGCACGGATGAGTCTCGGTATGTTAAGAACATTTTGTATTCCTAATAAGTATTCTTATTTTGCACAAAAGTACTTTTAATTCACCGCGTTTTTTCGAGCTCACCTGATCTGGTCCGGATCCGTCCGATTTTACCAGATCCCGTAGGATAGGTAGCGAAATGTTACCGGATCCGCCGGACCGGATCACAATCCCTATAGACTACCCTCTTTTTAATCGACTTCAAAAAAAGGAGGAGGTTCTCAATTCGACTGTATTTTTTTTTTTATGTGTTTTACCTCATAACTTTACACTAGGTGAACCAATTTTGATGATTTTTTTTTGTTTGAAAGATGGTGCTTCACATGTGGTCCCATTTTATTTTGGTGAAGATCTGATGAAGAAGTTCGGAGATACACAATAGAACTCTTCAATAAATAATAGCAAACATTCCAGAATTGCTGCAATCGCATGTCTGTATATTGTTTTCACCACTTCACAACATTACATCACGCTGATATGCTCTAAAGGGGTATACAGATTCGTACAGTTCACGCTGATACACCCTAATTTCACCAACTATGTTCAACTTTCCTATTTTTGGGGTTATCAATTCGGGCATAACTTTACTATTAATTTAGTTTTAGAGTGGGGTACAACAGCTAAAAAGTGAAAAATAAAAAACTTTTTACAAAAAAAATCCAACCAACTTCATATAATACTAAAAAATGCAAAATAACTTTAATTTCGGATGTCGGTGTCAAATAACGAAGAAACCAAACTAAAAACACCGACTTCCGAAATTAAAGGTATTTTGCATTTTTTAGTATTATATGAAGTCGGTTGGATTTTTTTTGTAAATTTTTTTTTTACTTTAACTTCTTTCAGTCCATCCTAAGGTTGCCTGATAGATATTCCTGTCTGCGATAAGACCGCCCATTAGAATTAGTTTCCTAAAAAAAAATAATTAGTTCGTCAGGTTGATTACCAAAAAATGTTGGACACGTATTTTTTCTTTTGTCACGTAAATAAAAAACATTTTTACAAAAAAACAACCGACTTCCAAAAAAAAATTACACTAAAAAAGTTTTTTATTTTTCGCTTTTTAGTTGTTACCCCAGAACTAAAAACCCCAATAACATGGAACGTGGAATTTAAACATTTGGAGAACAAAAACATCATCAAAATATGCGTATTTTTCGTTTTTGTTCAGTTTCTCAAAAAGCGCTAAAGCAATTTCGATAAAATTATGGGACCACCTCGGGAGTATATTCTTTCGGATAAAAAAAGAATTTTGAAAATCGGTCTACAACTGACGGAAAAATGCGCGGACATACATAAAAAAAAAAAAAAACATATATACAGTCGAACATAGAACCTCCTCCTATTTCAAAAATCGGTTAAAAATGAGGACGATTACAGTGCGTTGAAATTTCGCGAGACGTCTCACCTCGATACAATTTGCACCGTTTAGTGACGTAACAAGCCCCCACTCTTAAACTTTGACGCGTTTTATCTTTGTAATTTTTATTGGTTTGGTAAAGCAAAAAATACGTGTTTAATGTTTTTTGATAATCTAACTTACGGACTAAATAAAATTATTATTTTAAACCCAGGAAACATCCCTGTTGTACCCATAGATTTAAAGTTTGTATACAAAGTTGTGTAACTTTTTCTGTGTACAATAGAGTTTTCTATTCTATAATTTGAATTTCCTACAACAGATTTGTAACTAAGAATTTTAATTTAAAGCTAGGATTTCTAAAATGATGCGTATCTATAATGTTCCCACTGTCAGGCCTCCAATGAATCAATAAACACTGAATGGCTTCATATGTTATAGAAAATTAAAACTGTTAACTTTATTAAGAAATCATTCATCTCCCTAGCCCACTTTAACCTTTAACAACTATAGGCCTTTTTTTTGTGGAGTTATAAATCATCCAATGAAATCTCCCGCTCTTCGTGACAGACTCTTACTGACTAAAACCCACCCCTGTTCCTACCCAGCCTGAGTGCCCAGGGAAGCGGTAACTCTGTTACGAATTTATCCGCTACCCCTTGGCATAACTATGGGCCTTAGAAGCCTTTAAATAACCATGTAACTAGTTTAAACAGTAATTCATCATCATCAGCCTTTTTAACGGACTTCAAAAAAGAGGAGGTTCTATGTTCACTGTTTTTCTATGTATGTCCACCGATTTGTCTGTCAATTTTGGACCGATTTTCAAAATTCTTTTTTTAGCCGAAAGTATTACTCCCAAGGTGGTCCCATATAAATTAAAAACTGAACAAAACCAAAAAATATTTGTTTGTTTTTTGTTTGTTTTGTTTTTAAAAAAAACGTTGCCCCACACTAGGAATTAATACTCCTGTATCGTGGGTGCGTTCACAAACATTTAAATTCACATAAACAAGACACCCAGACCCGGAAAAACTATTTGTAGGCCATACAAATATTTGTTCCGTGCGGGGATCGAACCCGCGACACGCAGCGCAGCAGCCGAACGCTCAACCACTACGCCAACCGTGTCGTCAATTTATGATGACATTTTGGTTTTCTCCAATTACGAGTATGTTAAAATTCCACGTTCCATGTTATGGGGTTTTTAGTTCTGGGGTATAACAACTAAAAAGTGAAAAAAAAAAAAACTTTTTTTACAAATAAACAACCGACTTCCAAATAAGAAAATACACAAAATATTAAAAAATAACTTTAATTTCGGAAGTGGGTGTCAAATAACGAAGAAATAAAATACAAACACCAACTGCCGAAATTAAAGTCATGTTTTAATATTTAGTGTGTTTTCTTTTTTGGAAGTCGGTTGTTGTTTTTTTTTGTAAAAAAGTTTTTTAATGTCCCCAGTGCTGGGCCACAGGCCTCTTCTCTGTGAGAGGGTATGGGCCGTAATCTACCACGCGGGCCAATGCGGGTCTGTGGATGTCACATGTCTTCAAATTTTTGGTTCTAGGAAATGCCGGTTTCCTCACAATGTTTTCCTTCACTGTTTTGAGAGCAGTGGTGATGAAATAATTTACACAAAGTAAAGTGCTGGCCTGGGTTTGATTTCACAATCTACAACTTGTAAGTCGCGGCCGTTACCACTGGGCTACCACTTCTCTTGATTGAAATGTTTAACAGTAGCATTGCCATAAAAAATATGATTACTTAACTCTCAGACATACATTGTGTCCAAACACTGATTACCAGGTTCTTATTTCAACATTTTTTACCCAAAAGAAGGGTAGACGTGGATGGTAAAGTGCTAACTGATCATTTAAAGGAGGTTTGTCCTAGAAGTAAAGGGACTCTTTTGTCCACACTTACTCTCATTTGGTCCGTTGTGCGTGAAAACACGACTAGGTTTGTCCTAATATAAAGTTGAATTTGATCGAAGAGAGGTATGTTTTCATCAGTTTAGAATCCGCTAAACAGTATTTAACGAGTTGGATACCAAAGGATAAGATAACAATAGATTTTCTATTGTGTCTGTTTCTCTGGTAATTGACGGGCTAAAGTCACTAAGCATAAGGTTAGTGCTTTTTATAAATAAGGCTGCATGTTTGTTGGGATCAGCTTCCAGTCTTACTGGACGCTGCTGAATCATCTGAATACCAATATTTTACATGGAGCAACTGCCTATCTGACCTCCCTGAATAAAATAAGCCTCATCATCATCATTTTTAACCGACTTCAAAAAAGGAGGTTCTGTATTTAACCTATATGTATATATATGTATGTTTGTTTGTTCGCAAATTTTCTAAACTACTGATCGGATTTGGATGGGGTTTTCGTTATTCAAATGCATATTTTTCAAGGAAGGTATATAATACATTAGGATCTGATAAAGACTATGGAGTTAGACAGTGGAACTCTTCAATAGCTAACAGCAAATGACTCGCAATTACTGCAATTGTTTGTCTATGTGTTGTTAACACAATTTAATGGGAAACTACAACTAAAAAGTGAGTGAAAACAAAAACTTTTTTACAAAAACTAGAACCTACTTCCAAAAGGAAATAAAAAATGTGCAAAATAACTTTAATTTTCGGAAATCGGATATCAGTATCACACAGAACTATCCAGTCTGTATTAAAAAAGCCTGTACTAGGTATTTGGTTTACTTCAGAATCAATCTTTTTTGTATTTATTCACACATAACAAAGAAACGACAAATTGCAAAAATGACCCACACATATTTAAAAAAAAAACATGAAATATTATGCAAAATATCCTAATGTTTCATGACATGAAAATTGTTACTGTATTTCAGTTTAGCCCAGCTTTAGCAACAAACATGCAAAAGTACATATTTTTAAAGACTATGAAATGTTTATAACAGTAGCATTGCCATAAAAATATGATTACTTAACTCTCAGACATACCTACATTGTCTAAACAAAAAGTAAAAAAAAAATCATCAAATATTCTGTCGAAATTAAAGATTTCCCGTCGCTCATTCTTAGCAAACCGTAATACATTATAAATTGCGCGTGAAAGCGACACCAAAACAAATATAAACAAACTTACGTGGTATCCTTTTTAAAGGTTTCAGGGTCTTCGTACAAGGAGTCTCGATCCACAGTCCTCCTGTTCAGCCTATCCGGGGGCTCCGGGGCCTTCGGCACCTCCGCCGGGTACGATGACCATCGCGAAGCCTTATACTCTTGGCTAATCTCACTTCCTATCGTGCCATTCCGATTCGCAAAATTTTGCGGGGAGAGGTTTTTTATATCATAATACTTCGAATTTCCCCACAAACTATACGTATTCGCGTAAATATTATCATGAATGACCTGCTCATCGTACAAATCACTCATTATTTACTAAGAAAAACACAATATCATAACATTTGTTTATACTTGATAATGTGAACGCGAAACGCGTGTTTTCACATTATTTCTAGTTATTTTTCACTGTTTACTCAAATATTATGCTGAAGAATGCTGCCACAGCCTACGGATGTAATGTTTGTCACGCTACTTAATTGTTTTCACCATTTATTTAGAATTATTATATTTATTGATTCAATCGATCATGTACCATTCAATTCAATGACACTCATGCGTTTCAAGGATTTCAAGGTTCGTAAGTTCATTCATTTCGAAATCAACAAACATACTTGAAAATCATATGTTAGACGGAGACAGATATATAAGTAACTGTTACGTAAGAAAAGATAGGCAAATAATAAACTTAACGTTCAATTGGCTGTAACCTGAAACGCGGTGCTTGCCCAATGCCCACCACTACCTACGTAAATGTCAAACATGTCAAATTTGATGTCTTGTAATCACGTTCCAAAGTACGCAACACGTTCAATCTGAGTCTGACGCAGAGTTCCGAATCAAGTCAAAATCCCTATCAGAAGCCGTTCCGATTGGCCGCGATTTTTAGATGATTCGGAACGCGGCGTAGATAGTTTTCCAATGAAGAAAATATCGAATAAGCACTTCACTCTGATTTATTGCCTCACATATTCCTACTTATGGCTTTGTTCCCACACTGATCGAGTTGTACTGCATAGTGACTGATGAATGACCCAATCTAAACGACCAGCTAGCGTACCTACTGACTTGTTTCGACGGAGACACTTGGCTGCAAGTTTTCGAGATTTTCAAACGCAAATCATCATCATCATCAGTCTTTTGTTGTCCCTACTGCTGGGCACAGGCCTCCTCTCTGTGAGGGTGTGGGCCGTAATCCACCACGCGGGCCCAATGCGGGTTGGTCGATGTCATATGCCTACAGTTTTTGTGAGCAGTGGTGATGAAATAATTTAAACAAAGTAAAGCGCCTGCCTGAGTTTGAACTCACGACCTACAACTTGTAAGTCGCGGCCGTTACCACTGGGTCACCACTGCTCCTGACCCAGATACAATGAGAGAGGGAAAGCCAGATACAATTAAAAAACAAATAGTTAATTCCAACATTTATTACTCTACAAATCGATAATAGCTATTTGATTGACAAAGTAAAACATTAGACAAGTTGCTGTATAACATGATTTGTTGACCAGTAACACTGTTAGCTTATAAATTAAATAATTAAACTAAAAAATTTGTTTAGGTAAACTTGATAAGAAAAACTCATCCAATGCCTTACTTTTAAAGACTGCAGTAGTGTGTGGAAAAGATGTGGAATGGAACTCAAAACCCATACGTAGTATTTTACGTATTTTTTTAGGAACGTAAGCAGCTTTTTATCGCTTTTACGTATTATCCTACCCTATATGCCACTGCATATTTAATTTCCATTTCCTATTTACAAGAAATCACAACGCAGAACACAAAATGACTGTAAAATAATTCCCGCCAATTTGGTTGACAGATATCGTTCCGTCTCTTTCCCACACACATAACCGCTGTCTATGCGTCTCGCTCGCACGGCCGCTGCCGTTTACTCGGTCATCCAATAGAAGCGGGAGCCGAATCTTGCTGGTTTCTTCTCGGTCCCCTCGGGTAACGCTGGAGTAGCGTCGGGGTAGACCGCCTTCGGTTCTTCCAGAGGCTTAGGCCTGGAATAAAAAAATGTCGGGTATTAGAAGAAAAATATGCTGAAACAATAGGTGCGAGAATCGAATAACACCTTTTGGGTGGGAAATCATCTTATGACTTCTCCAACTCTGGCAGAGAGAGAGACACCCCTGGCGTCGGGAGTCGCAAGCCGATTCCCGGCCACCAAGGTTGCCAACTGTACGAGGTTCCTCGTACAAATACGAGATTTATGGTCTTCCGTACGAGGTACGAGGACACAATAAGCCTCGTACAATTTTGTACGAGATTTTGAAAATAACATGTCTTTTCATTACATGTAACATTTTTGTAGCCTAAATCACAAGTATTCAAGCCCAAAGCGTCGAAAGGGATGGTAGTTAGGTGAAAGCTCCAGGGTAGCCCGCGAAATTCAAATTTTCTTACGTTTTTGCAATTTTCACGTATCAGTATCTGGTTGTATGTTGGTCTAAATATGATTTGCGGCCGTAACAAGTACGTATTTACAGAGCTGTGATCATTAAAATCATCAATACAACTCTCTCAGTTAGAATTGATGCCAAATGTCATGATTTCATGAAAAACTTACATTTGACATCAATTTATGAAAGAGTTTTATTGATGGTTTTAATGATTATAATTCTATAAATACGTACTTGCTACGGCCGCGGATCAAATTTTAACCAAGATATAACCTGACACTAACCTGCAAATTGCAAAAAACGTAAGAAAATTTGAATTTCGCGGGCTACCCTGGCGGTTCCACCAGAAGTGATGTTTTTTTTACTATCAAACTTGCAAAATTCTATATCACTTAGTAAAAATGTCCGAAATTCGGTAGTCTAATAAGCCTTATTTTTCGTTTTAACACATTTTAGGTGCATAAAGAAATGTACGAGGTTCGAAAACCAAATTACGAAATTTTTAACTGTTTATGTACGAGGAAAAAAAATTTAAGGGCAACCCTGCCGGCCATTGCGGAGCAGGCCCGTGCCCGGCCCAGGCCCGGGTCGACGGCGCGTTGCGTTCCACGCGCGCCTCAAAGAGATGGGCCGATGCCTGCCAGGGTTACAGGATTCTTCGAAAGAGTCACCGCAGCCACGGAACGCAAAAGGCAACTGAAGGATCACGGGTGACCCGGGCCTGCGGACGGTGAGTAGTGGGTAAGTCGCCGTCCGATCAGCACCAGGCCTGAGAGTCGACGGCGCGTAGTGTTCCACGCGCGCCTCAACGAGTTGTCAGCAAACAAGACAAGGCCCGTCATGCCTGCCCGGGGGTTGAGGATAAATTCGAAAGAGTTACCTCGCCCCTGGGCATTCAGGGCAGGGAAGGAACAGGGGTGGATTTTAGTCAGTAAGAGTCTGAAACGCCCTTCCGCTCCACCCTAGAGCGGGAGATGTCATTGAATGATTTCCAACCCCACAAAAAAAAAAAAGGATCACGTGTGGGTTTTAGTCAGTAAGAAACTGACAGGAGTTTTTGGCGGGATTTTTTCGAGTGAAGTTCAGTGGCTGTTTTAATTATTCGCAAATTGATTCCTACTGGATATTGGCGCCGATTCTCTTATTCAATAACTAAACTAAAATTAGAGAATAGCTGTCTTTTACTAAAAGGCAGTGCGAGAAAAGGACGGCTATAGCTATGAACTAAGTTAGAGATGTCAAACTAGTTTACACCTTGCGCTTCACCGTGGTTTTAGTCGACATGTTTTTACGTGTCGTCTTAATTTGTATTGAAATGTTAGTTCAACTAAATTTGACAGCTCTAATTTACGTCCGTCTCTTTCTTTTATTTGAGAGAAAAAGATAGCAATAGCCTAAATTAAGTTTAGTTTGTGCCTAGCAGAATCGGCCCCATTTTGATGTTAAATTGGTGTAGTTTTGTGTCTCAAGTGTCTACACTACTGGACGATATGTGAAATCATTGAAACAGGCGCGATCTCGGTAAAATAAAGCTGAGCTGAGAATTTTGTCGTAGTATTAACTACCTCAGCGAAGCTTGTCGAGAAGGTTGGCTCGACTCATTTGCTGCCAAATACTGCAAAAACATTAGAATGTAATACATATGCATTCTAATGTGAAAAAAGTGCCAGTATTCTGTATTAAAACTAAATACTTTCTTAACTTGACACTGGCTAAATGCACAAAGCGTGCGAAGGCAAAATAAAAAAAAAGAGACTGACAGATGACTTCTTCCGCTCTGAGTGGAGCGGGAGAAGTCATCTGTCAGTCTCTTTTTGGGTGTATGATTTACCACCCTCAAAAAAAAAAGTAACCATAGCAGTTATAATACGAACCTTTTAGAATCATGCACGCGAGCTTCACAGAAGTACCCGAACGCTGGACGTTCGATGTTCAGCTTCTCTAGCACGCACTTGTCGAACACACCTTGCGTCTTGCGGCAACTGAAAACATAAGCATGGCATAATCAGCATTATTGTTTTTTTTTTATTATTAATAATAATAATAATTTATTTCATAAAAAGTGGTACAGTCTGTTACAAAGTAGGATGACAATTTAAAAATTTGTTAACATCTGAGATAAGTAGGTAACAATATAATTCAAGGATCTGATGTCCTTGCTAGGTTACTTAGTAGCCTGTATTAAGGACAAAACATTATTGTTGATAGGCACGCGTTTGACCACAATTTCACCTGATGGTAAGCGATGATGTGGTCGAAGATGGAGCACGCTTGCTTAGAAGTAACCTATTCACTCTTGACTTAAAGACTCCCAGGTTGTAGCTATCAGGAAACACAAGACTCCGGCAGGGAATTCCACTCCCTAGCTGTACGCACAATAAATGTGTTCTCAAAACGTTTTGTGCGTGTGGATGGGATGTTCACCATGTAACGGTGGCACATCGCCGTACGTCTTGTGGTCCGTTGGTGTAACGGGCTTGGCGGAATCAAATTATGCAATTCTGTCGCACACTTCCCAAAATGTTCCCACTGCTGGGGCTCAGGCCTCCTCTCTAGAAGCGGGAATGCGCCGTAATCCGCCACTCGGGCCCAGTGCGGGTTGGTGGATGTCACATGTCTTCGAATTTTTAGTTCTAGGACATACCGATTTCCTTACGATGTTTTCCTTCACCGTTTTGAGGGTAGTGGTGATGAAATAAATTATACAAAGTAAAGCGCCTGCCTCGGTTTGAACCCATGACGTACTCGTAAGTCGGGGCCGTTACCAATGGGCTACCGCTGCTCTCCAAAACAGGGCACGGGGTAAAAATGTTCAAATAAATTGGAGAAGATTCCTATACGAACATTATAATCCCCCTGAGCGAGTTTCGATCACAGTGGCTAATCGGCCCAGGGGTTGTGGATAAATTCGAAACATAGATACCGCGCCCCAGGCAGGAAAGGAACAGGGGTGGGTTTTAGTCAGTAAGAGTCTGACACGCCCGGTCCACCCTAGAGCGGGAGATGCCATCGGATGATTTCCCACCCACAAAAAAAAAAAATTATTTGGGGTCGGCGCAACATGTCTTTTTCTTCCATACTCCTCTATTAGTCGTCATCTCTGTAGTCACCCCCTTTTTACCCATATCCTCATTCACACAGTCCAACCATCGTTTCTTTGCACATACACAAGACTTTCCTCACAACATTTTCTTCATTCCTCCGCATCACATGCCTATACCACAACAACCGATTTCCACACAACTTTTTAGTCAGCGGTGCCACTATCAGACTTCCTCTTATATACTCATTCCTAATTCTATCCATGTCACAGTGGCTAATCTCATTGGAAATTAATTCACAGAACACACGTGTATTACAGTGCACAAGCGTATGCGTAAACACAGGTGCACTCTCTGTTCCTTCTCATAATCCGATGGGACGGCAAACTGATACGACTGGGGTGAGTTCAGGCGCCGGACCAACGGCTTTATGTTTGTGAACGCACTCACAATACAGGAGTAAATACCACAGTGGGGAAAAGTTGTTGAAAAAAAAAAATAGCTTACTGCTTCAAGCCATAATCTCCAGAACTCTTGTCAACGCAGAGGCTGTACTGGTTGAACTCGTCCAGGCAAGAATTCTTCACTTTGCGGAAGAACTCCATTGTGCATGCGGTGACTGCTTTGCCTTCGTTGATGCATTTCCGAGGGTCTTGCTCCTCTACACGGCAGAGCATGTACTCCTGGAAAATAGATGGTAGGATGGTGGTAATACATTTTGATGCAAGAAGAATACACGCTCGAGCCGAAGGCGAGATCATTTTGAAGCCGAGAAACCACAATGACAATTGCGCACGTGTATCAAACAACATACTTGAAAATAATAAGTAAATCTTTATAAACATAATATTTAGTAATATTATTGTGAGAAATGCCTCGTGTTGTTTTTTCATGCGCCATGATAGGGGCTACCGCGCAACCAGTGGGGGTTGTCGCGCGACCAACCTGTTACAATAAATAAAATAAATTGTGGCTGCCGCACTTTTCCGTGCTACTGACCAACCTGCGTCTGAGTCGATACACAGTGAGAGCCGGAAGATAGGCGTCGTCGCCTAGAGTGGCTTGAAAAAAGCTGGTGTGATGACTTAGAGGTGTTTATGAAAGTTTGGCAAGAGAAGGCAAGAAACCAGAAAGAGTTGCCACTCTTCCCGGTATTTCCCTCTTCCTTATTGGTAATGGGGGCAACCTTTGCCCAGCAGTATGGCAATAGTAAAATAAAAAAGGGTAAGCTGAACTCCTTCATTATAGACCCAAAAAAGCTCTGCACAAAGAAAAGTGGAAAGAGTGAAAGGGAAGGCTTTATAATAAAATTACAGGATATCCCCTTAAAAAAAAAACCCAAAAGCTGCAAAATGTAATTAAAAGGTCTGCATCTTGTATGGTTACAAATACCTAAATTGTTTACTTTAACCCATTATTAGAAGAGTATTACAACCAAAACAATACAATTACATTACAAATAAAATTACATCAATAAAAGCATATTGTTTTACTGTGAAGTCTTAGTGAATAGTTTCATACAGGAACTGAACTTTAAACCCGAAGCAGTATTTCATTTTTTTTAGTTTTTTATTTAAATTATATTCAATCAACACCCATGTGGAGGAATTATTTAATGCCTTATTTAAAGATTTATTTAGTTAGGAGTTTGTTTTTATAATAGTTAAATAAGATTTCTCATATATTTAGAATCTCCAACAAAGCATTTACAATACAGGTCACATAAATAAGTATTTAGGTATCTAGTAGATGAGCCTGGCTACTCCTTAATTAACAGAAGACCACAGCATCCACAAAAAAAAACTAAGCTAAAAAACTTAAAATAATAAAAAAAGATGAAGAGGACCTGTATGAAAAATCAGGAACAAATTTATAGTGATGAATGTTATTGTCTTATTTAAAATATAGAATAAAGACCATATAGATAGTATAGACTCACAACTCTCTCTCAGATTAGAATTTATCACCTTAAAATCTATCATAACATAACCTCAATAAAAGTTTGATTATGCAATCAATTTAACTATAACAAACAACAAATGCAGATCTTAAACGAAATATCATAATAAGCAACGTTGTTTAAACAAATTAATAGTTTTACTCACATTATTAGCTTGTTCACAGTATTTTCCTAAATGAAAAGAACCAGCGATCAGAGTTGCCGTCGATAAATTGACCTCATTCACAGTCAATTCGGAATCCTCCGGCAGATGAACATCCATAGACACCACCATTTTGTCTTATTTTATTACACACAAGTAATTTAGATGTTATTTTCCAGAATAAATAATAAAATTTCTTCCACAAAAACCGTGGAAGAAATTTAAGAGTAGTCCGATATTTTGGGATGATCGAATTGATTGTGAGGAAAGGAGACAAAACATAACATCCTAAATATGCGCGAAAAAGATAGACTATGGGATACGAAGTTTCAATTTTTGTTGGGTAATATCATTTGACATTGACAATTTGACAGAAAATTTGAACACTACGTTCCAGTCCACGTTACAGCTGAAATTCAGTTTGTCTTCGCAAAATATAAATAAAACAAAAGGATTGCATGCATGTCTGATAATCATTTATTTAACTTAATTAGGACTAGAATCAACAAAAATCGTAAATATTTAACATCACAAAATGTATTTTCATAGTGAGGCCGTGGTTGTTTATCGTTTCATACTTTGCAATTGTTTCGGGTAGTAAGCTTCAATCGGCATATTATATTCTTGTGTTTCACCTGAAATATGAAATAAATTAGTAACACGTTTCAATATTATTTTAAAAGCCACAGTATTAAAATATTATTTTTTTTTACCTTCGTAAACATTAAAGTTTTCTGAAGGCAGCTGATAGAACTTAGGGATGTCATAGCGGTTTTCCTGTAATGTAAATAAAAGAAATTAACTCTCAAATTATTTTTCAAGTAATCCTGAAAGACATCTGGGACCTCACTAGATACAGGTAGACTAGCCAACTACGAAGGAGATATTTTAACTCCTTCTCTCATACTCCGTTGGAACGGCCATCTAACGCAACCGTAAAGGGTCCAGGCTATCATAGTCTAATAGATATTATTCTATTTCAAGAAAGCGGGTTGGTCTTGGATGTATGTGTAGATTTACGAACACATTGCTTTTGTGTGCGTAAGGTATTTTCTATGACACTGAGTGCTCTGAGCTTACGCATACAAAAACAGTGTACCTGATCCGACACATACATTCAAGACCAACCCGCCTTTGTGAGATAGAACAACTATACTTCGACATCGGGTATGTTCCCTCCGAAGCACGGGGGTGTCACAGTCACACCACCTTTCCGACTCCAGGGTGTCAGTACCTACTCAATCGTATATTGCAAGACACGACTCTTCTTGGCTCAGCCTTTCGAAATAAAATGTGGCGAAGTGGGGTGAAGGCTTCGCCCAAGTGGTATTAGTACTTTCCCTCATTTTAAATTATAGCTTAGGTTTATTTATTTATTTATTAAAACTTCATGCAACACAAATGTACAAAGGCGGACTTAATGCCTTAGGCAATCTCTACCAGTCAACAAACCAAAAAGAAAAGAAACAAAACAAAAAAAAAACAAAAAAAAAGGACAAAAAAAAAAAAAAAAACCTCCATCTTCACACACATAGGATTAGTAAAAAGTAGGAATGGTGGATGAAATGAGGTGCTATGTTCGAATCTATGGGTCGGGCTAAGATTCGAATCTAGGACTTTATTTGCCGCAGCCGAGTTAGCCTAAGTGCTGTAAGACCGCCGAAGAAAAGGCGCATTAATAAGACAATTATTTAGTTGACTTACCGAGTCATAGTTTCTTCTGCCCATGCGTGGTATATTCTTATTCGTTTTAATAACATAGCCAAAGCTTCCTTGATCGAATGGACTTTCTTCATTGCTTCTACCAACCCTTGGCACATTATTAGGCTTTATAAAAGAACCTTCAGACCCACTGAAAAAGTGGATGAGGCAGTATGCCATCAGTACCGTTGCCAATTTAGAGTTCATTTTAAAAAGCTTTCAAAATGGCGGGACTTTTGTAGAGAATCGAAAACTGAATGATGTTGAGTTGTCTTTTTCTGCCTATTTTATACTAAAAAGGTTTCGATTGGTCCCGTATTTTGTTAAGATCTGATCAAAACTAATGTACTCTTTCAGAATAATAAATAGGCGCTAGATTTTATCTGGGAATTCATCATGCGGGTAGGTAGATAGTTATCTATGGTAGCTAGCAACAGCAAATCTTGTACCTGTTACATTGGCCCATGTTGGACACATTTCCACGTCCCCAAACTTTCCATCATCCCAGACATTCAGGGAGCAAAAATCATACCAAGGACTTAATTTTATTGTGAGCGGACTTCGTAGGTGGCGAATATAAGTTCGATTTGATCCAGTTAGGTACTGGATTTGCGACATACACCAAAGTGGCACTAGTGTGCCTGGAATTGCTGTAATAAGGCTGAGACTAACAGCGGTGCCGCGAGCGGCTACAACAGCCGCAATTTTGGTGCATTCGCGATGTCGAAGCCATACTGCTGCACTTCAAAGCCGGGCTGAAAAGAGGGGAGCGCATCTCCTACAGACTCACTTACTGACCGGGCACGGCT
Organism: Polia nebulosa; assembly: GCA_951329385.1. Classification (NCBI taxonomy): domain Eukaryota; kingdom Metazoa; phylum Arthropoda; class Insecta; order Lepidoptera; family Noctuidae; genus Polia; species Polia nebulosa. The sequence goes on along the minus strand of OX589614.1, from coordinate 13,730,351 downwards.
TCTTCGGTGAGTACCTACCTGAATAGGATTGGACGAGAGGCCACGGAAAATTACCACCACTATGGAGGTGAACTTGATTCTGCACAGCACACGCTAGAGGAGTGCCCTGCGTGGACCTCGAACGGCGGATCTTTGTCGTCAGGAACTGGCGAGACCTGTCTCTGCTAGCAGTTGTGAGGGCTATGCTGGCAGATACCGATCAGTGGAGGGAAATGCCCTCCTTCTATGAGACCTTGATGGTCCAGAAAGAATCTGCCTATCCCACTCAGAGAAGAAGGCGTCGGGAAAGAAACTGCCTCGTCGCCTGAAACCTCCTACATTATTAAAAGCAGGCAGAACCCCGGGGTCACAGGCGCACAGAGTGGGTGATTACAGAAAAGACGGAGGCACGTGATCGCGTGCTGCCGTGTACAACTAAGTTCATGGGAATCCCTTTTAAGGTACCCTCAGGGATGTACCCTGGGTCTGCCCAGGGATTCTGGATAAATTCGAAACAGAGTTACCGCTTCCCTGGGCACTCAGGGCAGGGAAGGAACAAGGGTGGGTTTTAGTCAGTAAGAGTCTGACACGCCCTCACACTCCACCCAGAGCGGGAGAAGTCATTGGATGACTTCCCCATCTTCAAAAAAAAAAGGGATGTACTCTGCGTCGCGGTTAAATTGGAAATAGTGTATGGCACACAAGCAACTGAAGAAACATCCCCTCGCCCTCCCGCTCCAAGTCATTGGATGATTTCCCAACCTCACAAAAAAATGGGATGTAGGTACCCTGACAGGCGCTGCAGAGGTCGTTCCGGAGTGGTATTTTAAGAGGTAACGGGAACCCCTTCCATGTGCTGATGGTGATCACCGAGGTGGGTTTAGTGAGGTAAGAATCCTCACCCTGGTCTTTTCCCCAAAAGTTCAGGCGCCTTTTGAAGGCCCAAAAAAAGATAAAGGTAAGCAGAGACAAATAGAGTAGAGATAATCTACTCGACGCATAGAGCAACATGGGCCACCGGCGAAATCGCCGGTGGCCCATGTTGCTCTATGACTCGACGATATTATTTATAATGCCTTCTTATTTAACGTTAGGATTGTATTTTTAACCGACTTCGAAAAAGGAGGAGGTTCTATGTTCGACTGTACGTATGTTATTTTTTTTTTAAATATGTATGTCCACCAATTTCTCCGTTAGTTGTGGACCGATTTTCAAAATATTTTTTTTATCCGAAAGATACTCCCGAGGTAGTCCCATATAAATTTTATCGAAATTGTTGTAACACTTTTCGAAAAAACTGAACAAAAACGAAAAATACGTATACCTTTTTTTTCTTTTTTTTTTCTTTAATTTTGGCTTCGCACGGTTTGAGCATTTAGCCAGTGTCAAGTTAAGAAAGTATTTAGTTTTAGATACATAATACTGTCACTTTTTCCCATTAGAATGCAGATGCAGTTACACATTCTAATGTTTTTTGCAGTATTTGGCAACAAATGTGTCGAGTCAGCCTTCTCGGCAAACTTCGCCGAGGTAGTCAATACTACAATAAAATTCTCAGCTCCATTTTCCCGAGATCGCGCCTGTTTCAATGATTCCACATATTGTCCATTTGCGTTGACACTTGAGACACAAAACTACACCAATTTTACATCACAATATCCACTAGGAATCAATAAACGAATAATTAAAACAGCCACTGAAATTCACTCGACAAAATCCCGCCAAAAACCTTTTTTCACGAATACCTTGATGACGTTTTGGTGTTCTCCAATTCCGACTATGGTTAAATTCCACGTTCCATGTTATTGGGGTTCCAGAAAAGGAAATACACTAAAAATTAAAAAATAAGTTTAATTTCGGAAGTTGGTGTCAAATAACGAAGAAATAAAATACAAAGACCGACTGCCGAAATTAAAGTTATTTTTTAATTTTTAGTGTATTTACTTTTTTGGAAGTCGGTAGTTTTTTTAGTAAAAAAGTTTTTATGTTTTCAAATAAAATATTTTCCAGTCCATCCCAACCAATTTATCGTAAAAAGCAACTAAAAGATTCTCAGTATAGGTACATAAATAATGCCAGTTTCGATATAGTATGGCATAGCATAATCAGCCTTTTAATATTCCCACTGCTGGGACACAGGCCTCCACTCTGTGAGGTGTGGGCTTGGGCCGTAATCCACCCCGCGGGCCCAGTGCGGGTTGGTGAAAGTCACAATATGTCTTCGAAGGTTTTGATTCTAGAACATACGGGTTTCCTTACGATATTTCCCTTCACCGTTTTGAGAGCATTGGTGATGATATATAATACCTACACAAAGTAAAGCGCCTGACTGGGTTTGAGCCCACGACCTACAATAAGTCGCGGCCGTTACCACTGCCACCGCTTGGATATAATTAAATCAACGTAACTCTCAGCATCGTCCTGTCTAACTGCTATTTACTTCTCGCTCCGTGGCCTGGACCAGGGCCGGACGCGAGAGATCGCCACCGCTGATCGCATCCACGAGGACACCCTTTGATCAAAGGGGTTATTTAACCTTGAGGACCTCTTACATGCCACTCTATGCTTGTTTATACACCGCTAATCACCCTTACCGCAATAAAACCTTTATATTATGGTATAAACTGGTGGATGCCAACCTTCACAGCTTAGCTCATCGCCGCAAGGTTGCCTGCTTGTCGGTCTTCTACAGAATGTACTTCGGAGAGTGTGCCCAAGAACTCCACGACCTCATCCCACCGGGCCCTTCTACCAACGGACATCTAGACGCACTGCAAGTTACCATCCCTACCTTATTGCTATTCCACGAATTCGCACTAAGGGTTTCCGAACGTCTTTCAGAATGCGCACAGCAAAGGAGTGGAACTCTCTTCCTGCGTCTGTATTTCCGAATGCATACAACCCTAATCTCTTCAAAGTTAGAGTGAACAGGCTTCTTCTGGGTAAGCTCGCTCCATCGTCAACTTTGTCTCTGTCACCTCTGACCTAGACTAGAGTCAAGAGCAAATCCATCTAAAATAAAAAGAAAATAAAAAATAGCGTTAATAAAACGGGGTTTGGCTATGTCGTGGACAGCCGTGTGTTTACCTGAATACCATGTTTTGAGCAAATAAATATATTATTATTATCTCGTTTAACGGATAAACAAAATCGGGGGATACAGTTTGGTGTTGCAGTTACATATCTATCATCTCCATCCAACATTTAATTACACCACTGGATAGCTACAGGATCAAAGAATTCGTTATGCTAAAGGTAATGGCTCAATTACACCTTTCGATTACAAGGGACCCAATTTAGGAACAATCTAACTAGGAAGTAGGAAGCTGGCGATTACACTATCCTAAATTGGACTCCTAAATCGGAATACTAAGTCGGCAGTGTTGACCACTCTTACAAATTGAAGCCCCTGGACAGAATATCAAAAATTGCTAGAAAGTCTCTAAAACTGATTCTACCAGGAGCGGACCAAAAAACAAAAAGAGCGGACTCAGATTTTTTTTTCTGGGAAAGGGACCTTGGGAAATTTAATTTAATTTTCCCATTTGTAGGGACGAACTCACTAAATTGGCAACACTTAGCTCTAAATCGTGTTGATGCGATTACACTCTATCGAACACAATTTAGGAAGAAGTCAATTTGGGACCTTTCAATCTCACTAAATCGGAAACTAACTGCTTTAGCTGCTATTACATCTTCCTGTTTCCTAAATTGGGTACTTTGAAATCGGAAGGTGTAATTGAGCCTCAGATAATTTATTTTTCGTTCAGTTGCGTCTTTCATTCGGCTACATTCACTCGAACACGGAATGAAAGAAAAATGCCGAATGAATTCATGAACCGATCTAACAATATTGATGGCATTTGGCATCATTCACTCCCACTCTGAATGAACGAAATATTAACAGTTTGAACATTCACTCAGATTCGGTCATTTTGTTTGTCTCCGGTCAACCGGCTTCGCGGTAAAATGGTATTCCCGTATTATTATACTCTTTGATGGTATTCAAGTGGAATGATCAAAATACGCTGCTGTTTTTAGAGATTCAGATCAGATCAGAGATTCAGGATCTGCATCAGCTAGTTCTCTCAACAATGTAGGTATCTGAAGCTCCCAATAGATTTCTTCTTGCAATCTATCATTTAATTATGGAATTAACAAAAAAGAAGCAAAGTAAACTCGACAATGGTAGATGCGACCATGGATTGCAAGAAGAAATCTATTGGGAGCTTCCTATACATTGTTGAGAGAACTAGCCGATAAAGATCCTGAATCTCTGATCTGAATCTCTAAAAACAGCAGCGTATTTAGATAGTTCCACTTGAATACCATTTTACCGCAAAGCCGGTTGACCGGAGACACACTAAATGACCGAATCTGAGTGAATATTCTTTGTGTTCAAACTTTTCATTTTTCGTTCATTTAGAGTGGGAGTGAAAGATGCTAAATGCCAATATTCAACATTGTTAGATCCATCAGAGGATCCATAAATGTGGAGTATATACCTGTGGTTAGATCCTATTTTCTTTTTAATTGTGGCTTCTTACGGTTTGTGCATTTAGCCAGTGTCTGCCCGGGGGTTGAGGATAAACTGCCCGGAGGTTGAGGATAAATTCGAAACAGAGTTACCTTGCCCCCGGGCACTAAGGGCAGGAAGGAACAGGGGTGGGTTTTAGTCAGTAAAAGTCTGACACGCCCTCCCGCTCCACCCAGGGCGGGAGAAGTCATTGGATGATTTCCCACCCCACAAAAAAAAAAGCCAGTGTCAAGTTAAGAAAGTATTTAGTTTTAGATACAGAATACTGTCACTTTTTTCCCCATTACAATGCAACTTTAACATATTCTAATGTTTTTACTGTATTTGGCAGCAAATAAGTCGAGTCAGCCTTCTCGGCAAGCTTCGCTGAGGTAGTCAATACTACGACAAAATTCACAGCTTTATTTTACCGAAATCGCGCCTGTTTCAAGTATTCCACATATTGTCCAGTTCCGTAGACACTTGAGACACAAAACTACACCAATTTAACATCACAATATCCAATAGCAATCAATTTGCGAAAAATTAAAACAGCCACTGAACTTCACTCGAAAGAATCCCGCCAAGAACTCTAGATCCAAGTTATTATACTCTTTGGTTAGATCGGTTCAATAATTAATTCAATCGGCACTTTTCTTTCATTCCGTGTTTTAAACGTTTCAATTTCAATTCGAGTTAATGTAGCCGAATGAAAGACGCAAATGAACGAAAAATTAATTATCTGATAGTACCTTTAAGGCTCAATTACACCTTCCGTTTTCAAGGGACCCAATTTAAGAAACAGAAAGGTGTAATAGCATTAGTATCCGATTTAGTGAGATTGGGCGGTCTCGATTTGACTTCCTAAATTGTGTACGATTTAGGAGTGTAATCGCATCACTACAATTTAGAGCTAAGTGTTGCCAGAAATGGGCTGTTAGTGTTTATAATTGTTTAAAAATTAAATTACCCAAGGTCCCTTTCCCAGAAAAAAAATCTGAGTCCAATCTTTTTCTTATAGGTCCGCTCCTGGTAGAAACAATTTTAGAGACTTTCTAGCGATTTGTGATATTGTCTAGGGGCTTGAATTTGTAAGAGTTGGCAACACTGCCGATTTAGGAGCCCAATTAGGGTAGTGTAATCGCTAGCTTCCTACTTAGATTGTTCCTAAATTGGGTCCCTTGAAATCGGAAGGTGTAATTGAGCCTTTGGTTAATGGTGAACACCCCCCACACGCACAAAACGTTTTGGAACACATTAATTGTGCGTACAGCTAAGGAGTGGAATTCCCTGCCGGAGTCTGTGTTTTCTGATAGCTACAATCAAGAAGTATGTAAGATAAGAGTGAATAGATTTCTTCTAGGTAAGCGTGCTCCATCGTCGATCACCATCGCTTACCAATGAGGTAGTGGTCAAGCGCGAGTTTATCAATTTTTAAAAGAAAACAACGTCTTAGATAAAAACTTGGCTGAAATGTATTTTTATTCTTATTTTAATTAAAAGTAATTTAAAATCTGTTTTTCTGCGCCAGTGCCTCTGGTATAAAGACTTGGTACTTCGGCGTGATGCCTCCTTTTTCAATCACAGCGCGCGCTAAGGAAAATGGGTCGAGCTTCTTTTTCACGACAAGGAATCTGAAAAAGAAGAATCAATGCTAGAAAGTGTGGCGACATTTTTGACAACTAAAAATTTACTTAACGTCGTATAAATCCTTCATTGCGTAAGCTCAGTTACGCGACTAGCAAAGGTATATAAGGCAGGCATCCACTCAAACGTCAAAACGGGGCCCGCGCAGGTAGGTCTAACGTCCACCTTCCGCTCACTCGCTCGCTCTCGCCTTTTTAAAAAATCGCATTAAAATTGGCTCATCTATTTAGACACACATAGAACGAAATCGCTGTCAAACTAAGAAGGGGTTTTTAGTTCGACGGCGATGTCGTCTTTAAACTTTGGGGGTTCAAAATAGTTGTAATATAGTCCTCCTTTCCCAGTTTCATTGGAATAGCCATCGAAGCAGGCAATATTGTTATAGGGCACAAGTGCGTAGGGCTTTGTTATAGTCCAATGGGGCAGCACGATACGAGGGTATGACTATCACTGAGAAATTCCTAAAGGAAAAGTCCCCGCTCTGACTGACGGCTACAGGCTGGTCTCTTATGACATGAGGCACATAATATCTCACTTACCTTAAGAATAATCGAATTCAAGGTCAAACAATTACATTTTTACTATACAAGGTCAAGTTCGAAAATGTGTGAGGCGATGTATTTAATACTGCAATAGACACGTTATAGATTTCCATACGGGGGTTGCAGTGGATGGCAATAATGACAAAAATAAAACTCAAGGTCAATCAACTGGTCATCCTTTCATAATCAAGATGGAGAGAATCTGACACTACCGCCTTAAAGATACATAGTAGATTTATGAACACAGAAGATTTAGCATTGAAATATTCCAGATAATATCTTGTCTAAAATAAAAAAATGTTATAGTCAGACCAACATGTTGCATCTATCAAGGTCAAGGTCGAAAGTGTCTGACGCTCATTTTTTACAAAACATATTATATTGATGAAGATTTCAACACCAGAAATGCAGTGAATGAGAACACCCGCCCGGCCTTTTTTTAACTATGTCGGGGTCGGCTTACAGGCTAACTATAAGCCAGGTTAGGTTAGGCAGCTGAATACCAGTGTTTTATATGCCAACCTGTCGGCTCCTTCCCCATAACTCCTGGACGCCAGCCCACTCTTCTGCGCCACCAAATGCAGCGTGGCGCGCTCCTCTTTAGTGAAGTCGCTGGTGAACACCAGGTCGAGCTCGAACGTGTCGGAGGCGATGTAGCGGTTCATGAGAGCGTGGGCTGCGCGTTTCAGCATGCGGACGTCTTGCGCGCTGCCAAGCCCAGCGCGGTTTACCTATGAAATAAAATATATTACAAAAATGGAATCGAGATTCTTTATATTTTAGTTAATTTAGCAAAGTAACGGGGTCTCATCTCGAATAAACAAAATTTAGTTCAAATAAATTGCAATAGATGGCGTAATATTCATCGATTTCTTATTGAAGTTTAAGTTATATTTACATTTTCACAAAAAATATGGTAAAAACTGTATTTTTTTGTTTAATAAACTGCCCTAAGCATAAAATTTTAAAATAACTGGCTCCTAATTCAGATGTTTATTGGAAAGAATCCTTAGACATCTATATTTCTTGTACCAATAGATGGCGCTTTTTGAAGTTTTTAGAGTTTATCCATTTGCTTCTTTAAAATTTGTATAGTGACACATTTTAATTCAGTAAAACTGTTATGTAGTGCCAAAATTTCTATAAAGTAATTCCTCAATGTGTGAGAAATTATTGGTAAGACTTAATTATTTAATTAATTGTAAATTCATTCTACTTGCAAGTGTTGCAAGCCGTCGCTGCTAACACCATCTAGCGAGGTGTAGAGGATGGGCCTGAACGAAGAAAAAAAGAAACTTGTGCCAGTCGAAAACCCATAGTTACAGCGGTACCGTTTCTTTTTATGGGATGAGGCATCTGTACGCTAGTATTATATTATCTATGGCAAAGTTCAACGTGTTAGCTATAGTGATGTCCACACACATCAACAAGCAATAAGTGGAAAGGCACGAAATTTACCAAATACTATAGACATATGTTATACTACAGATAACAGATATTTCAACAATATCTTTAAAACAAAGTACTGTCGGCCTGTTTTTAACAGACGAAAAAAGAAAAAGGAGGTTATCAATTCGACCGTCATTTTTTGGAACGAAGTTCCTTATCGCGCGTTGCGAAAAGGGGCTAGACGGAAAAAATTAGGAACAAAAGTTGTAACGACACTTTTTGATCCAAAAGTTGTAACGACACTTTTTGCTATAGAGGTGAGTTGAGCTGAGCTGTGCTGAGCTGAGTTGACCTGAGCTGAGATGAGATGAGCTGAGCTGAGATGAAATGAGATGAGATGATGAAGTATAACTTACGTGCGTACATAAGTCCACACACACTTTTTTTTTGAGTCTGTGCGTAATAGCATTTTTACATAAGATTATGAGTCGGCAGTGCGGTTAATATTACAATATATTTGATAATAATAAAAAAAAAATATTTTAAGTAACTTAAACAAAATAAAATTATATTACAATTCCTTCACTAATTAATCGAAAGGAACTTCGTTCCATCCGGGTGTCCCTTGACACCTCTCAAGTTTTTTTTTTTATGTATGTTCAGCCCTCACTCCGTTATTTATGAACCGATTTTGATTATTCCTTTTTAGACGCAATTACTTTAAATACGGTTTTCACTAATAGGAAGAGTGAAGATAAGACCCCGTGCCCAAGGAAAAAAAAAGGACTACGCCTAATATATAAACTCACCATTTGTAAATTAGGTTTGATGGGTTCCGATATGCCTTGCGCGTCGACGCCCAAACCACCGCCTTGCCAACCCATCATTTTCATCATTCTGGAATATTAATTATGTTTAGTCTGTAAGCATCGCTATAACATATTGATATCTGATGTTGATAACTAAAGTATGATTCTTCAGCATAACTATTCACAAGCATACCATTCCATCCCGAAACGAATGCTTGTAATTATGTTAGGTTTCTCTATCAGCAGTCTCTAAACAGGTAAAATAATATATTAAGGCCCTTCTCGCGGTCCAGTGGCGCCCTCATTGAATAAAAAATCTGTGCTATGCTACGATTTTTTATTCAATGAGGGCGCCACTGGACCGCGAGAAGGGCCTCAATGACGTTTTGGTGTTCTCCAAATGTTTAAATTCCAAGTTCCATGTTATTGGGGTTTTTAGTTCTGGGGTATAACAACTAAAAAGTGAAAAATAAAAAACTTTTTTACAAAAAAACAACCGACTTCCAAAAAAGAAAATACACTAAAAATTAAAAATAACTTTAATTTCGGAAGTCGGTGTTTGTATTTTACTTCTTCGTTATTTGAGTTATTTTTTTTTTGTAAAAAAGTTTTTTGATAAAACATGTTGAAGAACCATCGATAGAAAACCTGCTTATAATTTAAAAAAAAACCGCATTCAAATCAGAGACAGACACACACACATAGCGGTCAAACTTATAACACCCCTCTTTTTGCGTCTGGGCTCGGGGTTAAAAAAAGTAATGTCAGAGATTTCCCACCACACAAAAAAAAAAGAAAAAAAAAGGCAACTCTGGGATCTTAGACTATAATACCAACTTCATAGCCACAGTATTCTCAACCGGTGTCCCGAACACATCATCCTTCTTCTTGCCAGACACTTCGCTGACGCTGATCCTTGCGTCTCCTTGGGCTATGAACAGTTCCTTTATTAGTACGCTGACCACTTCGCGACGTAATCTCTGTAGACAAATATGGATAAAATTTTATATTGCACACCATCAGAGGAAGAAAACCGAAGAAATCTATACATATAATAAATCTGTAGAAAAGTCATTTTTGTACATTGAAGAAATTGAAACAAAAAATAGCCAGCGTGTGAAAAGATAAGTAACAGAACCCATTTCCATCATTTTTGAAATTTTTGTCTGTTTGTCTGTTTGTCTGTTTGTTTGTGCGCACATCACGTAAAATCTACGAATTCAATGCTGACAATGTTTATATACAAAAATTATACGCAACTTGAGGATTAACTTAGTTTTTGTTTCATCGAAATCGGTTCACTCTATCAAAAGATATGATTAATTTAGTGAGTTCAAGAAGTAAAATATTACGTTACGCAATTAAGTATAGTACTTGCAACGACATCTTAAGACTAAAAATAGAACTAATGTTGATAGTTGAAATCTAAATCCGATAGATGGCGTTGTGCAAATGACGTCATTTTCTGAATCGCGGTGTTAAGATTTTCCGCGCGAGGATGACGTCCACCGTGTTTACTAGGCAAATTGGGTTTCGTTAGGTGTCTTAAAAGTTCTTGCGTGTGTCGTAAAAGTTCTTTGGTTGCTTGGTTTATCGATTTTCTAAATTGGTCGAAAAAAAAGTATTTGCTTATCTTATTGGTTTCGTTTGGTCAACTTTGGTCATTGGTTTGAAGTACGAAGTAAAGATTGTATTTGATTTACTTCGTAGTTTGAATCCAATAGTGCCAATCGTTATACAGTAAGTTAGTGTTGCCAATTCGTTGAGTCACGACCACGAACAGACGATACGTTGTCACACTAGACTGTTCGACGCACCGATCTTTTAAGTTTGTAGGCTATTCAGTCATAAGTGTTGTTAGTTTTGTTTATTGCTTTAATTTTCCTTGAAAATGCCTCAAAGAAAAAAAACTAACCTTTCGCTGCGTAGCCGAAATGCGAAAAGGATGAGACTTTGTAGGTCTCAGGAATCGGAAGAAGATCGTGAAGCACGGTTATCTGCTAACCGAGAGCACATCGCTCTTTCACGTGAATCGGAAACGTTCACCGAAAGGGAGTCACGTTTAAGTTCACAAAGAACACGGACCGCGACTTTGCGGTCTCAAGAGAGTATCCAGGAACGCGAAGACCGGCTGTCTGCTGATCGGGAGCGCCACTCTCTCTCACGTGAGTCAGAGACATTCACAGAAAGGGAGTCGCGCTTAAGTTCGCAAAGAACTCGGACCGCGACTTTGCGTTCTCAAGAGAATATCCAGGAACGCGAAGTTCGGCTGTCTGCTGATCGGGAGCGCCAGTCTCTCTCACGCGAGTCAGAGACTTTCACAGAAAGGGAGTCGCGCTTAAGTTCGCAAAGAACTCGGACCGCGACTTTGCGTTCTCAAGAGAATATCCAGGAACGCGAAGTTCGGCTGTCTGCTGATCGGGAGCGCCAGTCTCTCTCACGCGAGTCAGAGACTTTCACAGAAAGGGAGTCGCGCTTAAGTTCGCAAAGAACTCGGACCGCGACTTTGCGTTCTCAAGAGAGTATCGAGGAACGCCAAGCACGTCTGTCATCTGACAGAGAGCGACACGCTCTCTCGCGCGAGTCTGAATCTCTCTCCCAAAGAGAAGAACGATTACAAATAGCTAGACATAACTATGTAGGTGTACAAAGAAACAATGAAAGTTATCTTGCATCTGAAAGGGAAAGAATAGATGAACTAAGACGAGCAGAAACAGCAGAACAACGTCAATCTCGCCTAGAAATAGAACGAGCTCGATACCATATGAATAGAGAAACAAATAGCGGAGCTGATGAGTCCATGGAAAATGACGATGCAAATATTTTATTACCTTGGGACAATAGGGAAAAATCAGGGTTCACATATTCGTCTAGAATTAATTATGCTGGCTTTACTTTCGTGGGTGACATGAGAGAAATTTGTAATTTTTGTCATGCTTTGAAATGGAGGAAAGAGACAGATGGAATGTGCTGCTCAAATGGAAAAATTGTTCTTCCAAATTTCCAAGATCCACCACACTTACTTAAAAGTCTCCTGAATGGCGATCATCCCCAGTCGAACCGTTTTTTGGATAATATTCGTTTATATAACAGTGCTTTCCAAATGACTTCCTTTGGGGCAAAACAAATAACGGAAGGACCGTTCATGCCAACCTTCAAAGTACAAGGTCAAGTTTATCACCTTATTGGATCTTTGCTGCCAGAAAATGAACCCAAATTTCTCCAAATTTATTTTGTATCCGATTACACGCAACAGCTCAATGTTAGAAATCACAATTTTCCCCAGCTCAATGCTGAGCTTTTGGGTCAACTTCAAGAATTGCTGCATCACGTTAACCAGTACGTTCGTGAATTCAAAGCTGCATTGGAGTCAATTCCACAAGGCAGCAATGATTTCAAAATTGTTATAAGTGCCGATAGACGTCCTGTGGGTGAACACCGTGGAAGACACAATGCACCCGTCGCAGATGAAGTTGCAGTTGTTTTAGTCGACCAGGAGTGTGAGAGACGTGATATCGTGTTGCGTACACGCGACGATCGCCTTCAACGCATTTTGGAAACCCACCGAGCTTACGACGCCCTGCAATATCCACTAATTTATTGTCATGGTGAAGATGGGTACAATTTTGGGCTGTACCAAGTGAACCCTACTACGAGAGTCACTAATTATCAAAAAAAAATATCTGCTCAACAATACTATTCCTACCTTTTACAAATAAGGCAAAACAGTTTCGTATATTTGCAACGATTTCGTGGTTTGTTCAGCCAATTTATTGTGGACATGTACGCAAAAATAGAAACTGAACGTTTAGTGTATATTCGCACTAACCAGCGACGGTTACGCGCTGAAGAATACGTGCACTTGCGGGACGCCATGCAATCAGATAATAACGTCGAAAACTTGGGTCGATTGGTTATTTTGCCATCCAGTTTCACAGGCGGTCCGCGGTATATGCACGAACGAACGCAAGATGCTTTTTGTTACGTCCGTAAATACGGCCGGCCGGACCTTTTTATAACATTTACAACAAATCCAAAGTGGACGGAGATTTGCCAGGCACTTCTCACAGGACAGGCGTCATACGACAGACATGACATTATTGCTAGGATTTTTCATTTAAAACTCAAAGTCTTGATTAATCTACTTACAAAGGAGAAAGTTTTCGGTTCAACTCTTTGTTTTATGTATAGCGTCGAGTGGCAAAAGCGTGGTTTACCCCACGCGCACATTCTTCTGTGGCTGGAAGAAAAAATTCGTCCCGATGCTATAGACAGTGTCATAAGTGCAGAATTTCCGGACTATAATGCAGATCCGATTTTGCATGACATAGTAAAAACACATATGGTTCACGGGCCATGTGGCCTCTTAAACAGGGAATCACCGTGCATGAAAGATGGTCAATGCTCAAAAAAATACCCCAGAGCACTGAAAGAACTAACTATGGCTGGGGAAAATGGGTATCCGCAATACCGGCGAAGATCACCGTCACAAGGTGGTTTCACAGCTACTGTCAGATTCCGTGGACAAGAAATAATTCTAAATAATAGTTGGGTGGTACCGTATTCTCCAGTTTTGTCAAACGCTTTTCAAGCACACATTAATGTTGAAATTTGTAATAGCGTCGAATCTATAAAATATATATGTAAATATGTTAATAAAGGTAGTGATCAAGCCATGATAGCACTAAGAAATAACAACCAATTTGATGAAGTGACAAGGTATCAATCTGGCCGATACATAAGCTCTTCGGAGGCAGTTTGGCGCATTTTGAGTTTCCCTATTCATGAAAGGTATCCGCCAGTCATCCATCTTGACGTGCACCTGGAAGGCGGGCAGCGAGTTTACTTTCAGCCAGAAAATGTGGCAGAAAGAATGAACAACCCAAGACAAACCACCTTGCTCGCATTCTTTCGCCTTTGCGAAAGAGACAATTTCGCTAAGTCTCTGTTGTACAATGAAGTGCCACATTATTATACTTATAACAAGCAGCAAGGTGTTTTTAATCGCAGGAGACGTGGAACTGCTGTAGAAGGCGAGTCCGGCATTTTTAAAGAACACGTGATTGGAAGAGTATACACGGTGCACCCAAATAATGCAGAGTGTTATTATTTACGCCTTCTTCTTCACACAGTGCGAGGACCTACTTCTTTTGCTGAGCTCCGCAAAGTGGACGATATAGAATATCCCACATTTCAAGCTGCTTGCCGCGCACGGCATTTATTAGATGGCGATCAGCATTGGGATGATGCTTTAGCCGAAGCATGCGTCAGTGATAGTCCACATCGTTTGCGCCATTTATTTGCCATTTTGTTGACATTTTGTGGCCTATCGGACGCTGGGCAGTTGTGGCAAAAATATAAAGACGCGTTTGCCGAAGATTTTTTGAGACAGCAAAATATAAATAGTGAAACTTCTGACCAAGTACGTGAAAGCTGCCATAATAGGGCTTTGCTGGCTATACAAGATATAGTTACAAGTATAGGAGGGAACCCCCTCAGTCAATACGGCTTGCCGACACCGACAGTTGGTGGGGAACGAATTAATAGGGAGTATACATCTGAAATAAATTACAACCCCGAAGAGTTAGCAGAAATATTGCGAAATGGCTGTTCAAATTTGACGACAGAACAACGTCAAATCTTTGATAGAGTATGCTGTAGTGTAGAACATTCATTAGGAGAAATGCTGTTTTTAGATGCACCTGGTGGAACAGGTAAAACTTTCCTCACTAAAGTTATCTTGGCTCAAATAAGGAGCCAAAACAAAATTGCCCTTGCCGTCGCTTCCTCAGGAATAGCTGCCACTTTATTACCAGGAGGAAAAACTGCACATACAACATTTAAAATACCAATCGACTTAGACCGCACAGAAAACCCTGTTTGCAACGTGTCTCGCAATAGTGATAAAGCAAGGGTTTTACGCGATTGCGCCCTTATCGTTTGGGACGAGTGTACGATGGCAAATCGTAAAGCTGTGGAAGCTGTAGATAGAACGTTGCGAGATATAAGACAAAATGACCGACCGATGGGAGGCTTAACGGTGCTATTCTGTGGAGACTTCAGGCAGACACTCCCTATAATACCCAGAGGAACGAGGGCCGATGAAATAGGTGCCTGTTTAAAGAGCTCTATTTTATGGCGTAGTGTCATATTAACTAATTTGAGCTTTAATATGCGAGCATATTTGGGAGGTGACGCAAACGCGCAGGTTTTCTCAAATTTACTACTTCAAATTGGTAACGGCACATACCCGACTCAAGAAGGAGGTAAAGTAACTTTAGTCGAAAGCCTGTGTTCTTCTGTTGCCTCACAGCAGGAACTCATTTCCTCTGTATACGGAGATCCATCAGAGATCTCGAACCATGACGCTGCTTGGCTATGCCAACGAGCTATTTTGGCACCTCGCAACGACCAAGCAGCAGCAATAAATTCTCAAATATTGGTACATGTTTCTGGAGAAAGTAGGGAATATTTATCTATTAACACGGTTTTAGAAGAAGGAGATGCCACCCACTATCCAGTAGAGTTTTTAGACTCTCTAAATACACCAGGTCTTCCAGCACACAAAATTTATTTAAAAGTCGGAGTACCAATCATTCTACTCAGAAATTTAAGCCCACCAAAACTATGCAATGGAACTCGGTTGAGAGTAACAAATCTCCAACGAAATGTCATCGAAGCCGAAATCTTAACAGGTTGCGGCTCCGGTGATGTTGTTTTCATTCCCAGGATACCCATTATCCCCAATAATTTTCCGTTTACTTTCAAACGTGTGCAATTTCCTGTAAGCCTCTGTTACGCTATGACTATTAATAAAGCCCAAGGCCAGACGTTATCCGTTGCGGGTGTAGACCTTACTTTTGATTGTTTTTCACACGGCCAACTCTATGTTTCTCTATCACGTGTTAGCAACCCAAACAACCTTTTTGTATATGCTCCGGGTAATTCCACCGCTAACATAGTATATAGAGAAGCATTAACGTAATCAACTATACCAAAGTCAGGACTCTTATCTAAATCATCAAAAAGGTGATATACTCTTATCTAAACGACGTTGTTTTGTTCTCGACAACCACGCGAACGAAGTCGCGGGCACAGCTAGTGTTAAATAAGATAGGTTCAAATATCGTTGTTTCCTAAAAAAATCGAATTAGTTCGTAAAAGACCCAGAGTCCAGATAATCAAAAAAATGTTATACACGATTTTTTTCTTTTACTACGTAAACAATAAATGAGGACGATACAGTGTGTTGAAACTTCGCGTGACGTTAAACCGTGCTACACATTTTACCACGAAGTGACGTAACAATCTTTTTTTTTTTTTTTTGTGGTGGGAAATCATCCTATGACTTCTCCCGCTCTGGGTGGAGCGGGAGGGCGTGTGAGACTCTTACTGACTAAAACCCACCCCTGTTCCTTCCTGCCTTTGAGTGCCCAGGGGCGAGGTAACTCTGTTTCGAATTTATCCTCAACCCCCGGGCAGAACAATCTCCTACTCCTGAACTTTAAAGCGTTTTATCTTTGTCATTTTTTATTGGTTTGGTAAAGCAAAAAATACGCGTCCAATATTTTTGATGGTCTAACTTACGGACTACATAGAATATTATTATTTTCATAATCAGGAAACATCATCAGTAAATTCGCTAGTAAAACTACGCAGATCTGATGGATATCGTAACATAAAATAAAAATAAACTTTATCAACTAGGCAATCGTTTACACCGAGCTACGACATGGCATACCGTCGACTTAAAACCATTGAGAGAAAAATGGATAAATGCAGGGAATTTAGAGCTATGTACGTGTCATAGGTCAATAATCTGTTAGAAAAGGTTTACGTAAAGGTAAAGGTCACTGAGAGCGCTAACCTATATAGCGACTCACCCGAATGGTACTCGTAGCTATCGCACTTCGCGGTCACTAACCCAAACAAAACAGACAAAGTTAGGCTTTTTTGTTTTTTTTTTTGGGGGTGTGGGAAATCAACCAATGACTTCTCCCGCTCTGGATGGAGCGGGAGGGCGTGTCAGATTCTTACTGACTAAAACCCACCCCTGTTCCTTCCCTGCCTGACTGCCCAGGGGTGCGGTACTTAACTCATTTTCAGAATTTATCCGCAACCCCTTTTTCTTTTTTTTGGTAGGCATAACTATGCAATCGTGGTCTACGTTTTTTTTTCGTGGGTGGTAAATCATTCAATGACATCTCCCGCTCTGGGTGGAGCGGGAGGACGTGTCAGACTCCTACTGACTAAAACCCACCCCTGTTATGAGTGCCCAGGGGCACGGTAACTCTGTTTCGTATTTATCCACAACCCCTGGGCAACTGGACAACGGAACTGGACGTGGCTCGCTCGGCAAGCATATAAAAAGAAAGAGAATAGACCTCTGAGAGTGTGAGCCTGATTTCTCCCCAGTCAAGTCGGATATCTGTCCCATCGGACTATGAGAGTAAAGTAACAGAGAGTGCAGCTGTGTACACACACACGGTTGAACACTATAATATCTCTTGTGTAGTAATCTCCTTTGAGATTTGCCACCATGATCGAAATAGGGAATATGCATGCCATTTTTTTTATTGACTAAATATAATACTTATCTATCTATATGAAAGATATTTTTTAAATCTACATAATTGAACATCACGTCTAAACGACTATATAGTCTTATTTCTTTGAAAAAAAAAATATGTTACTTTAGACAATTTTCGTCGTAATTTGATCTGCGCATATTCAAAATTATATTTTTATAACATAATGTAATTAATTTGTAAAGTTATGTCTAACGCGGATAAAAAAATGAGAATCACGCAAAAACTATAAAGCGTATTATTATTCACCATTTTAAAGATAATTTCATTATTTATAAATTTAGTATTAGTGTTTTAGTTTAATACCAGTTGTTTTATGTGTAATAAATTAATAATGCGTCTTATTTCGGACAGCGCTCCTTGATGGGCGAGTCCTATTACTGGGTGGACGTACGACTCGTTACGTGAGCTCAGCACGGAACACGCAAGCTAACCACTCAAGGTCATTGGCAGGTAATAGGTAATAGTTAGCGTGCAAAATTGATAGTCCTTTTATAGTTTACTGGGCGGGGGTACACCTGCACAAGAATAGAAAATAGGCTAAGTAGGTAATTATTGTGTAACTTGTCTTGTTTACTAACAAATTACTAATACCTTTTTATTTTATTTAATTTTTTGTGTACTACTAACAACCCTACTAACGCTTTCTTTATAATTTTGTTAAACTGTGTTGTTTTTTTTTATGGACTGCATTGTCTGAAATAAAGATAAATTATTATTATTGGCAGGTAATAGCGCCTTAAAGCTGATAATTAGCAAGAGACGTCTGACGTAACATCTGATCAGATGTCAATGGACGTGACGCCCATACAGCTGCCATAGAAAACGGTGTTTCCGAGAGAGGGACATATATATTTGTTTAAAATTGTTGTATCTCGTACGTTTTTCGATCAATTTTGATTCTGTTTTTACTGTTAGTATTCCATCTTTGTATATTTATCTTTAAACCAGATAAATAAGAAAAAAAATCATTCAAGGGAACATCCTATTCGAACGTGAGGATTATTTTTTAGTTATACGAATTTTGTTTATTCAAACTCAAAGCATTTATTTCAAATAAACCCTTTACAGGCACTTTTGAACTGTCAAGTCGGTCAGTCAGAAAGTGCAGTTAATTGCACATTTCAAAGCGAAGATCTCTATGGAAAAGAACGTGCAAGAAACTCCATTGACTCTTAAACCATGTTATCTATTACAAATCCTGTATATCTTTTACTTCTATTATGTGAGAACAGTGTTAAAAAAAAATAAAATTAAAATAATCCAGTGGGAGTTAACGCGTCAGTTACCGGAAAACCACACACAATAGCATCTATTATGTCTGTATTCGAACGGATTAGTTGGCACCTGAGGAGTTAAGAGATGACCAGTCCTATCTGAGGGCGCCCGTTCACGAACATGACGCGTGGAACAGCACCACTCAGCCATTTTGAAGAATGACCCAACACACGCGCCACCATCAGCGAGACATTTGAGTGAGCATGACAAACTCTCAACTGCCATGTTCGAACATGACAAAAAAAAACAGTAACATAATAGCATAATTATTATAATGCCCCACATGGTACCTACTCACATTTAAAAAATTAGAAAATGCTTCGAAATTATACAAAACCACGGGGTCAAATCTCGAACAAAGAAAATTTAGTTCAAATAAATTTCAATAGATGGCGTAATATGCATCGATTTCCTAATGAAATTTAATTAGCATTATATTTTGAAAAAAAAAAAAATGGTAAAAACTATTTTCTTATTTATTTTGAACCAACAGTCGTTTATTATTATTTTATTTATTTATTTTTTACCCTAGTATCGGAACCAGCGTACCCAAACTCACACATATACAGGTTAATTGTATTTTGTAACACTAAGAAATCCTTGGTGTGATTGGTAATTTATTATTGAAAGAAAGTAGGTAATATGTCAGTCGTCGCTTATTTGAAAATAAACCACAGTTATATGAGCATAGAGTCGTTTATTGTCTACTCTTTTTAAGTATTTATTACCTTTTCCGTTTAATGAGCACACGAAATAGTTTAATGAGAAAGTTACGCTACCCGCCGCCCGAAGTTACTATACATTTTAAATACATTCAATTTAAAGCTGTATTGTGTTAACGATAAAATTGATATTTCCGTAACGAGGTCATTAGTACTGTAGTAGAGTAGCTGACTTTGACATGTGCCTATTAGGAATCTTCGCGAATAATATGTTTGAGTTTAAAGGAAAGTAGACCTTAATTTGTAAAACATAAAGTCAACTTTTACTTGTCTTGTTTACTAAAATATTGTTTTTCAAATCGAAATAAAATAAATTAGAACTAATCGACGGTATGATATTCTATCATTTGATAAATTTTTGGTTCTGCTGTGTTTACATTCTAAAACAGCACAATAGGACATTTTTCTATTTTTTTTCCATGTTTTTGTCACCGTGACGGTTGTAACAAGACTGATGCGCGTGGTGTGTGCGTAGAGCAGACATATGCGGAACTCCGCAAAACTCGGGGTACGCGGGCCCCGCCTACTTGCGACTTCTACTGTTTTTTCTGTTCTGTGATTGGAAAGCATCCTTAGGCATATATATTTCTTGTACCGATAGATGGCGAAAGAAAGTTTGAAGTTTTAGAGTTTATCCATTCGCCTATTTAAAATGTGTATAGTGACACATTTGGAAACAGTAAATAACTGATATGAAGTGCCAAAAATACTATAAAGTAATTCCTCAGTGTGTGAGAAAATATTGGTAAGACTTTATATAAATTCATTTAACTTGCAAGCCGTCGCTGCTAACAGCATCTAGCAAGGTGTAGAGGACGGGCCCGAACGATGTACAAATGTTGCTTGTGCAAGTCGAAAACCCGTAGTTACGGCGATACCGTTTCTTTGTATGGGATGAGGCATCTGTACGCTGGTATTATATTATCTGTGATAAAACTATAACTTTTGAAAAGTAAAAAAGTAATAAATTAATAATAATCTATAACTCCAAAAAAAAAAATTATAAAATAGTACAGTAATTTCGTTCGAAAAAAAGGGATTTGATTTCCTTGAAAGTTTCCGGGAGTTTTGAAAATTTGTATTTTTATGGATTTTGATGTCCTCTTTCCAAACAACTTTGCCACCTCGTATCCTTGCCGCTCGCGCCACCATATTGGAAAAATGGCACCTAATAGCAGTTTTTCGACAATTTCTCCTTTCCTTTCGAATTTGAGCCCGTATATTTATACAGGTTCAAATTCGACCACCAACCAAAAACCCAACCCCGCGATAACACTGTCTATATTCCTTTTAATATAGACAGTGTTATCGCTAAGACTTTGGCATTTAAGACCACGACCCCTAAACGAAAATAAGTCTGGCCGTCGCCACATCGATCGGTCTTGTATTTCTTGCATCCAGCAGATTCCCACGGTCTTCAACAGGTCATTAGTCTCCCAGTCTTTCCACACTCACGTCTTCCGATACGCGGTCTCTACTCTAGAAACTTTCGCCTTTGATGATAATCACACAATTGTAAGGAGGTTTCTTCACAGAGGTATGTTGATTGGGCTATTCAATGAGTTCGGCACGTTATCACGTGTATAAAATGTTACGTACTAATACCACCTACTCATTATAAAAGGAAAACAGTAAATGGCATAAACAGGTAGAAAATGGTAAAAACAATGCAATTTTAGGGTGCGTATCGCGACTTGGTTCGCGCTTTCGCGGTCTTTTTGTCCACTCCATAGGAATATCGCGGAGTAGTAGGCGGAGTGGATATTTCCATCGTCGTGTTTAAAACTTTCCAAATGAACTTTTGAAGGCCATGCATGTTATATAATGAAATATAAAATACCTCCCAAGCTATGATCTCTGTCGCATTTTTCGCCTCTACTTTAGTCTCGCCAGTGGCTTGAGCCAGCAACTTCTTATTAATGCACAGAGAGTAGACTTTATTCTCATATCCATTTGTTAAGTTTACTCCACAGACTTGGCAGCTAGCTGAAAAATTTCAAGTAGGATTATCAAGAGTGGCAAAAACTGCAATCAAATTTCCAAATGCACATTATCAAGGTCATCTTGATATGACTTTGTTTTTTATTATTATTTTGAGATGACATAATTACTTATTTAAATTTAAAAAATATTTTGAGGAATAAGGGCCAGTACAAACAAAAAATTTAAGTTAAGTATTTATTCAAGGTCAAAATAAACATTATCAAGGTTAAAATGATATAACTTTATTTTTTATTATTATTTTGAGAAAAGACATAATTATTTAAAATTTAAAAGATACTTTGAGGAATAAGGGCAATTTTTCAATTTTTGCAATAATTTTCATCTTATGAATTTTTTTTATGGCAAGAGAAATAAGAAATTGTAACTACATCTCACTTTGTATATTCCACATTTTCCTTGCCCACGGTCGCATCAACAACACCATACGGCCAAACGAAGACTGAAACATGTCTTCTCTGAACAATCTCACATCCAAACATTTTATACTTGACATTTCTTTTATATAATCATCTGTATCCATTCGATCCGAGTTTTTCTTTTCAGTTGTTGACTCATCTTGTTCTAAGGTTGTTGTGTTATCTTTTGTTTCAGTACCTTCATCTGACGCATCATTTTTTTGACCTTCTTCCGATTTTTCTTCTTCTTTTTCTTCCAATATTTGACCTTGGGGTACAAATGCAATGTGTGACTTTGGTTTGCTCTCAGAGACAATTTCTCCCCCCACACGTTTTATCCCTCTTGCCCTGTCCTCGGCTGCTGTTGATGCAGAGACAAAGGTCCTTTGCAGTTTTGTCTTCTTTTTGTCTTTATATTTTTGTCCTACCTGAAAGATTACATTCAGTACAATTATTACAAAATTCTTATTAGCAGGGCCTGCAGTGTCGACATTGATAGCGAAACTTACGTTAGCTACCGATCGCTAAATTACTAGCCGTTAAAAAACTCCATTGAATTTCTTGAAATATAGAGATGTACAGAGCTTAGACTATGAAAGGTTATAGACAGAGTGTCAAAAGCCAGCAATCTGAAGTACCAGAATGAGAACCCGCCTGTTATCTGTATACGCGAAATAAGCTCACACAGACAAAATGAGAAGCCGAAACGTCATCGTTATGTTCGTCGAGGTCACTCACACATTTTAACGACCCTGCTTCATTTAATGTCCAATGACGCTGCGTCTATAACCTTTCATAGTTTAAGGTACAGAGACGGTGTAAATTTTTACTTGCAAGCACAATTTTTCATGAAAACTTATAATTTACACTTCTGGACACATCTATTGGCCCACCTTGTATTTTCAGTTTCGTTTGGTCCTAGCTAAAATTTTATATTAGGTCGAGCAAAAAGTTTTTATGCAGTTTTGAACCTGGCACATTAACACTTTCATTCAATAGTCTTTTTTTGAATTTCGAACACAGAATTTAAAGAAACAAAAGACAATTTGGAGCCTGTTTGTTGATATCAAACAATCGAATACTAAGAAAACTTGGTTTTATTGGTTTACTTGGATTTTATTCTTGAAAAAGTAATTGATATCTTTGGTTTTGCAACAAACATTACTTATTCTTAACATTAAGGTGAGGTTCTATCAATAATCTATGGATACTTCACCAGAAGTCGCCGCCCAAGCTGTGGCACTTATTCAGGCCGGACACAGTCAAAGAAACGTGAGTGCTCAACTTAATTTAAGTCGATCTGCGGTCCGAAATGTTTATCGGAGGTACCTAGAGACTGGTGGCTTTGTTCGTCGCCAAGGAAGGCCACGATCTCGGGTCACAACTGAAAGGCAGGATCGATTCATCGTGACGACCAGCTTGAGAAATCGTCACCTTACCTCCATTGAGATACAAAACCAACTTCGCGACTTCCACGGAGTATCTGTGAGCGCTCGAACTGTTCGGAGAAGGTTAAAAGAACGCGATATGGTACCACACAAGCCAGCTAATGGGCCCAAACTAACGCGAGCCTAGCGAACAGCGCGCCTTCATTTCGCACGCAGTCATTTAAATTGGACACAGCAAGATTGGAGCCGTGTACTCTTTTCTGATGAGTCTAAAATTGTGTTACATGGCAATGATGGAAGGAAGAAGGTCTACCGACGTAAGGGAGAGCGTTTCGCACAATGCTGCTTTGAAGAGAGGGTTGCTTATGGCGGTGGCTCATAGACTGTCTGGGGCGGTATATCCGCGAGCGGCAAAACTCAACTTGAGGTTGTTACAGGACCACGGCTGCCAACATTAAATGCTGAAAGGTACATTCGTGAGTGCTTAGAACCTCACATGATACCATACGCGGACTATGTGGGCCCAAATTTCCTTTTTATGCATGATAATGCAAGAGCCCATGCGGCCGGCATCGTCAGGGAATATCTTCGGGATGTGAACATCACAGTTATGGACTGGCCAGCCAGAAGCCCAGACATGAACCCCATTGAGCACATGTGGGACGAGCTAAAAAGACGTGTTAGGGCTCGTCAGCCAGTTGCCCAGACGATGCAGGAGTTGAAAACTGCCATAGAAGAGGAATGGGAGATGATCCCTCAAAATTTCATAGAGCGGTTGATAAACTCTATGCCTAATCGTATGAGAGCTGTGGTAGATGCCCATGGAGGCAACACGCGTTATTAAATTAAACCTTTATTTGATAAAACATGTTTTTTATTCAAAAATCAATTGCCTTTAACAAGGCGCATATCCGACTTGTTAGGCGTAGCTCCATGTCGTAGGGTATTCTGAATTCAAATTTAAAACAATACGATCGAAAAAGATGGTAAAATGTATCAGGTTTAAAACTGCATCAACAGTTTTTGTTCAATCTAGCAATCATATTTCGGTAGGGGCCATCGAAACCTAAACTCTAAGGTGGGCCAATAGATGTGTCCAGAAGTGTATTTAAATTTTAACTAATAACTTTTACCGCTTGTAACAATTAAGTTAACTTGTCAAAATATACAAGGACACAAAATTTTGCCTCCTTGCAACATTATTTTTTTGCGAACGAATCCGGTTGTTACGAGATCGTTCAGAGGGAAAAAGGGGAATTACGAAACGTCGATTTCGTCAAAAATTTTGTGATAAAATCGGTCTGAGTTGCAGCTGTCCCTATCGCTCTCTACTGGGGCAGGCTTGAGGGAGCACGATGGCAATAGTTACTTCAAATACCTATTTTGTAAATTCTTCGCAGGCCCTGTTCCCTCTTAACTGTGTGGAGACTGCAGGCCCAGATGTACCATATTTTATTAAATCAAATCATTTTTTGTATAAGACAATTATAAAATGGTGTTATCTGAGTATTTAGTAATAGCACGGGGTCTCATCTCGAACAAAGGAAATTTAGTTTAAATAAATCTCAATAGATGGCGTAATATGCATCGATTTCTTATTGAAGTTTAAGTAATATTAATATTATGAAAATAAAATGGTAAAAACTGTATTTTCTTATTTAATAAACTGCCCTAAGCATAAAATTGTGGAATAATTGGCTTGTAATTCAAATTTAGACGACTATTGGAACGAATCTTATGACACAAACAAGTTTTTTGTCTTGTGTATATTTCTTGTACCAATAGATGGCGCTGTTTTTAAAATTTGAATAGTGACACATTTTGATACAGTAAAACTGCTATGAAGTGCCAAAAATACTATAAAGTAATTCCTCAATGTGTGAGAAAATATTGTTAAGACTTTAAGGGCCTACCTCTGCATAAGTGGCGCCCTCATTGAATAAAAATTCGTATCTTAGCATAGAAAATAAAGATTAAATAATCCTATGTTGCGTTTGTTACACATAAGATAAGGTATATTTACGTTGTTAAAACAGGACTCAAAGTGTTTCGTATCCAAAGTAGTAAGCAAAAGTGTCAAAAACGATCGTTTCTGGTACTTTTGCTTACTACTTTGGATACGACATACTTTGAGTCATGCTTCCACAACGTAAAAATAGCTTATCCTTTTTGTAACAAACGGAACATAGGATTCTTTAATCTTTATTTTCTACGCTTTGCTACGATTTTTTATTCAATGAGGGCGCCACTTGGCGGCTATATATACGCCTTAAGTAAATTCATTCAGATTGCAAGCCGTCGGTGCTAACACCATCTAGCGAGGTGTAGAGGACGGGCCCGACCGAAGAACAAAAGTTACTTGTGTCAGACGAATACCCGTAGTTACCGGCGGTACAGTTTCTTTGTATGGGATGAGGCATCTGTACGCAAGTATTATATTATCTGTGGTAATAGCATCACATTAGTTTTCTTCTAATATTATTTATATTACAAACGCGAAAATTTGGATGAATGTTTATTACTCAATCACACCAAAATGGCTGAAGAGATCTGAATGAAAATTGGCACAGAGAGATTACAGTCTAGAATACCACATCACACTAATATTATAAAGGCGACGGTTTGTGAGTGTGTATGTTTGTTACTTCTTCACGCGCAAACGGCTGGACCGATTTGGATGAAATTTGGTAAGTAGATAGCTTATACCCCGTATTAACACATATGCTACTTTTTATCCAGGTCTACGCGGGTGAAACCGCGGGACGCATATAATTTATAATGTGGGAAGTACTAGTTCTACGCAGGCAAAGCCCTGGCAGAAACTAGTCAATAGAAATACTTAAAAGAAATTTGAGATGGAAGAGCGGAGTCTCCCTATACAGGCATTACTTGCTTAAGGTGATGGTTGTATATGATTTTTAATGGTTTTCAATTGAACATCACGTCTAAATGACTTGTCTTATTTCTTTGAAAAAAAAATATATGTTACTCTAGATAATTTCCGTCGTAATTTGATCTCAGAATATTTGAAATTATATTTTTATAACATAGTGTAATTAATTTGTAAAGTTATGTCTAACTCGGATATAAATTTAGAATCACACAAAACCTATAAAAGCGTATTTTTATGAAACCTTCACCATTTTAAATATCATTTAATTATTTAGTCTCCGTGCGGAGACTAAATAATTATTAATTTAGGAGTATGGAAGGAAAAGACATGTTGCGCCGACCCCAAATAAATTGGGATAAGGGCAGGAGAATGATGATGAATGATGATTTAGTCTCCGTGCCTTAGTTTAATACTTGTTGTTTTATGTGTAATAAATTAATAATGCGTCTAATTTCGGACAGCGCTCCTTAATGGGCGAGTCCTATTACTGGGTGGACATACGACGCGTTACGTGAGCTCAGCGCAGAACACGCAAGCTAACCTCTCAAGGTCGTTGGCAGCTAATAGCGCCTTAAAGAGAGGCTCCAATCACTAATTCTGTTTAAATTACTTTTCTGAAGAAATAAATGATTTTTGATTTGATTATTGATTGATTAAATAAAATTGAAGTGTCCGTTTGTAATGTCAAAACATTAGTTTTATTAAGCTCATAGTTATTTTCACGATACATTTATTATGCCTAAAAATCGGTTTTTGTTAATTTTGTCTGTCTGTTTGTTCCGGCTAATCTTCAAAACGGCTTGACCGATTCTGATATTTACTAGCAGGTAGCTGACTATATTAGAAGTAACTTAGGCTAAAAAATTAAAGGCGGGCAAAGCCATTGGTAGAAGCTAGTCTTAAATAATAACCAGGCTTTTACTAATACGTTGCCACTGATGGGATGTTTTTATTTTCAAGTATTGTTGAAAATGTTAGTTGTATAGGATATTCTGTAGTTATTCGTCATCATCATCATAATCAGCCATTGTGGCACAGGCCTCCTCTCTGAGGCTGTGGGCCACAATCCACCACGCGGTGGTGGATCTCACGTCTTCAAATTTTTGGTTCTAGGACATGCTGGTTTCTTCACCATGTTTTGCTTCATGGTTTAGAGAGCAGTGGTGATAAAATAATTTTCACAAAGTAAAGTGCTTGCCTGGGTTTGAACTCACAACCTACAATTTGTAAGTTACGGCCATTACCACTGGGCCACCACTGCTGTAGTTAGTAGTCTCTGCATATTGGTGTCAAGCAAAAGTATATAAAGTGGTAAAGTATTGAACTTAAAACATATTTTCACCATTGATTTGTCAAGGAGTCAGATGGTTATAAAGATGTAACTTAGTGCACATTCCAAAGCGTAGACTCTTTGGAGAAGAATGTATAAGAAACTCCATGGATACTCTTTAAAATAATGTAATTACAAAGACTTTGTCACATAAATAGGGTGTAACAGAAATACGTGGTCCTATTTTATATTCTGCTTCTGCCCGTGGAAATGAACTACTTTCTTAAAGAAAGTCATAGTCTTAATTCCCAATAAAATAATTAGTATTCATGTACAAATTTATCATTAGATGATCAAAAGTAGTGTAGAAGATCCTTGAAGAAAGTTGTCATTTCCATGGCTAGAAGCTGAATATAAAATATAAGCATGCATTTCCAAACAGTAGTGAAGCATTGATTTATAGTTTACTTTACAAGTGCAAGTAAAGTATCACGTATAGTTAGGTTTGCTTGACCGCATCAAGAGTAGCTTGTGGCTAAAGTAATAACAGCCGCATGGATTGATCCATCAGGTTAAGCCACGCTAGCCGGGGTTGGTCCATGGATGGGTAACCATCTTTAAATAACGAGACTCCTCCGTGCCTCGGAAAGTATGTTAAGCCGTTGGTCCCGGCTGTCAATCGTGGATCTTTGACAGTTGTTATGGGTCATCAGAAGCCCGAAAGTCTGACAACCAGTCTTACCAAGGGGTATTGTATTACCCAGTAACTTGGTTGTGAAGGTCAGATAGGCAGTCGCTTCATGTAAAATACTGGTATTCAGCTGCATCCGGTTAGACTGGAAGCCAACCCCAAGATAGTTGGGAAAAAGCTAGGCAGATTGATTTTGCTTGACCGCATTAAACAATATACAACATGTAACGGCAACATGCATGGTCATATTTAAAATTCTACTTCTTCTAGAAATAATCATCTTTCTTCATACTAGGCAGATTGATTTTGCTTGACCGCATTAAACAATATACAACATGTAACGGCAACATGCATGGTCATATTTAAAATTCTACTTCTTCTAGAAATAATCATCTTTCTTCATAGCAACCTTTCCCCATGTGTTATGTCCCATACATGTACCAACTTTCTTCAAGTAAATAACGGTCAATTCAGAAAAAAATTTTGGGCTTCTTACTAATTTTGATGATAACTTTGGTAAGTCCAAATATTTTTTTTTTTAATTTTATGGTTTCCTTTGACTATGGTGTCATGAATGAAATTAAATGTGTATAGTGTTGTCTCACTCACTCATAATGAAAATCTCAGGACAATAACAAACTCTGGAAGTTGTATCTATTATAGTTCATTCATCCATTCACTTGGGGTGTGAAGTAGAGTGAACTGTGAAATGAGCGATGAATCGATACCTCAATGTACCTCATTCACCTCAGTGATGTTCGAAGTTTTGTTTTGTACATGTCTATAGTTGTTGTTGTTGTCAGCCAGCAAGTAGTGTTGTGTGTTACTTTTAAATAATATTTTTTCTAAATACTTTTATTTGGCCACAAAATTAATGGAAATAGGGAGAAAATAACAAAGACGGATAAGAACTACGAGGGTAAGTTTACGGAACTGCAGAAAAAGTTATAATATTGATTCTATTCTGTACGCCATTTAAAAAATAAAGTTTTGAGGTTAGCATTCAAATCAATTCCTTGTTATTGTCATGTTTACCTCAAAATAAAGTTGGGATATCTGTTGCATAACCGGCGCGGGATATCTACAGCCCATGAACTCGATATTCGTATAAACTCGGGCCAAACAAATCAATCTTTCTTCGGGGAAATTACTCTTCCATTTTTCCATGAAAGCTTTGCGTAGTTGCCAATGTTCTTCGCATTCATGTTCATCTCTGTATTTATCAACGTCCCAATTAACATCAAAGTCACTCGTGTTATTTTCGGCGGATTTGCCAATTGTTTTGTTTTGGTTGGACATTATCGTTGCGATTTACTACTCAATAATTTTCACCACAGAGCACTAATATAATACTTATTATTTTATTACTTTTCACAGATAATTTTATTCATGAGCATAGATCATCAGTCGGATGAGTCGGATACACATGTGTATCCGACTCATCCGAGTGATGATCTATGCTCCACATATGGCTTAGGGTGGCATTACACTTATCAAATATCTTTGTCCAATGTTGAATGTACGTTTGATCATGGTTTCGTCAAAGACATTGACATGACATCAAAATGGCTGCAAGGCTGCAACTAAGATTTTGTCTTTTTTAAATAGTAAACGGTGATACTTTCGGTGGTCCTGATTGAATGTCGAGTCAAATAAACGTAAAAACGTTTCTAAGAATGTTTGTCCTAGACTTGTAATTATTTAATTTATCTTGAATGTTTTTTTCTCTTCGCCTTTCGATCCATGGCTTCACCCAAAGCTTTTTTTTTCTTTTATCATTTCTTATAGAATATTTAATGATAGTAGCAGCACAAGTTGCTCCAGGTTCCTCCATTTTCTCAGATTACGTTAAATCTTGGATAAAGATATTGGACAACTAAAACGATTTATAAACAACGGTTGCCAAATTTTTTGCGCGCAGACTGTCGAAGTAGTTGCTCAGGCGGTGTGTTTTTTTAGTTGTTTGAGCTTAGAGAAGAAAAAAAGATGCACTGTCACTCGTTTTTTTGTTCCTGGGCACGCCGCACATAGGCATGGCATAGCCTATGCTATGCCATGCCTATGTGCGGAGTTTATTTATTGTCATTTTAACATTTTTAACTCTATAGTTAAAAATGTTAAAATGACAATAAATAACTAGTTTAGAGGTCGTCTGTCAGATGAGTTTTTGGCGGGATTTTGTCGAGTGAAGTTCAGTGGCTGTTTTAATTATTCGTTTATTGATTCCTTTTTTTTTTTTTTTTTTTTGGGGGGTGGGAAATCATCCAATGACTTCTTCCGCTCTAGGGTGGAGCGGAAGGGTGTGTCAGACTCTTACTGACTAAAACCCACCCCTGTTCCTCCCTGCCTCGAGTGCCCGGGGGCGAGGTAACTCTTTCGAATTTATCCTCCACCCCCGGGCAGGCACCGGCCGTGGCAGGCCCCTTCCTTTGGCTGACAACTCTTTGAGGCGCGCGTGGAACACTACGCGCCGTCGACTCTCGGGCCTGGTGCTGATCGGACGGCGAGTTACCCACTACTCGCCGTCCGCAGGCCCGAGTGGATATTGTGATGTAAAATTGGTGTAGTTTTGTGTCTCAAGTGTCAACGCAAATGGACAATATGTGGAATCTTTGAAACAGGCGCGATCTTGGGAAAATGGAGCTGAGAATTTTATTGTAGTATTGACTACCTCAGCAAAGTTTGCAGAGAAGGCTGACTCGACACATTTGTTGCCAAATACTACAAAAAACATTAGAATGTACTATATCTGATGGAAAAAAAGTATAAATACACTACGTAAGACTAGGCAATATGGTCAAAAGACTTTAGCCTTCTCTTTCGGAGATAATAATAAAAAAAAAGGTCGTCTGTCAAATGCTGTGTCAAAAAATGGCGCGATGTATGATTACGTGAATTTTACTTAAAAACCAGTGTAATTGTGTATATATCCAAAAAATTCTCAAAGAATCAAGTTTTACGAATAACTAAACATGTCAGAGGTTCAATGTGTGTTGAAATTGATAATATTGTAATACGAAACATCGAAATAGCCCGCCGCATGTTTACTTATGTAAATAATGTATTATTTACTTATTTTAAGTACGATTTACTAAGTAATCTCGTGAAACATCACTGGTATTACGATAGTTAGTTAATAATTAGTATCTACAAACAGATAGAACAGTAAAATACAACGTTAAAATTGGTTAATATTCCAACTTGGCGTAACGTTGACACGCCGTCGGCGCTAAAATTCTATGGGGATGGGGTGATTGTTTGGGTCTAATGTGGTACTTAGAACATTTCACTCAGGGGTATCAAAAAAAAACTTATATAGTCTAGTTTAAAATGCTGATTCCTAAATGTTTTTGAAACTCATACCTTACACGTTTAGTGTATTTATCCACTTTTGTCGTTTATCATCATGGAAAGTGAGTACTATTTGTAGGAAAGTAATAGAATTTTACACCATTTGATTTATTTATATTTTTCTTTGAAGTGTTCAAGCATCCTGATATGCAACAATACATTTTCACTTAATTAAATGATATTTTTCACTACTATAGTGTTATTATTTTGTAATTGATTCCATAAATGATTCGGCTTTGCTCTACCAGGTGGCAGAGTCTTTGTCGTGCACGTTCCTTGAAATTGTACTTTCTTAACAATGTCGAGTCATTTATATGTAAAAAACGCTTATACGAATGTTTGGCCTCAACTTGTAATTATTTAATTATCTTGAATGCTTTTTCTCTTCGCCTTTCGATCCATGGCTTCACCCAAAGCTTTTTATCAAATTTTTTATTATTATTTATAATAATAATCTAATGATAATAGCAGCACATAGTCGTTCCACTTTCCTCCATTTTCTCAGACTATGTAAAATACTGGGCAAAGGTATCAAAAAATAGATCAATATGTATAGGACAAAGATATTAGATAATTGTAATACCTTAGATGGGTTGGTTTCCTTGTTAAACAAGCTAAGGTCAGAGAACATGCTGCCTAGTCACCAGTTACCCTTTTTTTTTCTCCATTAGAATGCAGATGTAACAGATTCTAATGTTTTTGCAGTATTTGGCAGCAAATGTATCGAGTCAGCCATCTCGGCAAGTTTCACTGAGGTAGTCAATACTACAGTAAAATTCTCAGCTTCACTTTACCGAGATTGCGCCTGTTTCGAGACCCTATTACTAAGACTCCGCTGTCAGTCCGTCTGTCACCAGGCTGTATCTCATGAACCGTGATAGTTAGATAGTTGAAATTGTCACAGATGATGTATTTTTGTTGCCGCTCTAGCAAAAAGAATAAAATCAATATTTAAGGGGACTCTCATACTATAGGGTAGATATATACCATATATATATTAATAGGCTATGTACTTTTCAAGTTTGGCTGGCACGGGCCTCTTATTTGTATATTTCTTCAAAAGTACAGAGGTACATTGAAAAAGAAATAGTTACATTATAATCCTAGAGGCGAGTACCTACATTGGTGCACACCTAAAACGCAAATTCTGGAGGGCCTTGCGGGGCAAACGTGCATAAAAAATTACTAGTAACGCCAGCAAAATGTCTTAAGAAACTACCAAATTTCCAACTAATAAAAACAAAGAGAGTGGAGTATTTTGATGATTCAATGATTTTTATAGATGACTAGCTAGATTATGATGTTGAAAATGAAAACGAGGCGAGAAGAATTAGTTTGACATGACCTCTTGTGGTATCAGTAGAAATCCTGGCAAAAAAGTCAGTGCCCGTCTCCGAAAAGAAAAAAAAAAACAAAGATTCCTAGTTTCAATGAACTACGACAAAATTTGAATTTCACGAAATTACTACCTACTGTTTTTGGAAAGTAGCAACAAGAAACTGGCTTTTTCTTTTACTTACTTTGAAACAGTATGAGGAGTTTTTTATAATGATTGTGGAGGATGTAAACATTTTGAAATCAAAGAGTTTGGATGAATGTTACAGAGATATATCTGAAGCTGCATCGGGCTATCTGCTAACATATTTTTATGAATTTATTTTATGGGGTTTCACAAGTAAGCTAGTGAAATAATTATTCCAAAAAAGAAAGTCCTGGGTTTAATCCTCAGACTAGTGTTTTGAGTTTTTAGTAATTCTTAGAAGCATCACACGCTAAAATAAAGTTTTATTTATTGTTAAACAATATATTTGCATAGTAGCAAAATTAAAAAAAAATAACAATTTAATACTTACTATTTGTGTCTACTTAAATTTTGTTTTCTCAAATTGCAGGAT
This sequence comes from Polia nebulosa, assembly GCA_951329385.1. Taxonomy (NCBI): domain Eukaryota; kingdom Metazoa; phylum Arthropoda; class Insecta; order Lepidoptera; family Noctuidae; genus Polia; species Polia nebulosa. The sequence continues at coordinate 13,696,994 of OX589614.1, read as the reverse complement.
AGTCAAAGTGGTTAAAGAGGATAATGTGATGGATCAGTCAGGAGAGGCAACCGCTCCAATTTCTAAGTGAGTTATGTTACTAATTATAATTTTGTCAGAAATGTTAGTAACATTTTTGCTTCTGAATCTGAATAAGGACAAATAAGAAAAAAAGATACCTACAAAAAAATAATATTTTTACTGACTTACAATCAACAATCTTCTTCCATTTCCTTCTGTCTCTGGCCTCCCTTTGTCAAGATGTTTGCCTGATTATTTTCCTTAGTCCTGCTGACTTTGTTTTCTCAATTTGCAGACCAGTCATGGTGATAGAGGAAGACAATGTGACGGATCAGTCAGAAGAAGCACCGGCTCTAATTTCTAGGTGAGTTATGTTACTAATTATAATTTTGTCAAAAATGTTAGTAACATTTCTGACATGCTTCTGAATTTGAATACGGACAAATAAGAAAAAAAGATACCTACAAAAAAAATATTTTTACTAACTTACAATCAACAATCTTCTTCCATTTCCTTCTGTCTCTGGCCTCTCTCTGTCACGATGTTTTCCTGATTATTTTCCTTAGTCCTGCTGATTTTGTTTTCTCAATTTGCAGACCACTTATGGTGATTGAAGAAGACAGTATGACGGATCAGTCAGAAGAAGCAACGGCTCTAATTTCTAGGTGAGTTATGTTACTAATTATAATTTTGTCAAAAATGTTAGTAACATTTCTGACATGCTTCTGAATTTGAATAAGGACAAATAAGAAAAAAAGATACCTACCTACAAAAAAAAATATTTTTACTAACTTACTTCCTTCGGTGCTACATCCCTTTGTGGGTCTCGGCCTCATCAACAATCTTCTTCCATTTCCTTCTGTCTCTGGCCTCCCTTTGTCAAGATGTTTTCCTGATTATTTTCCTTAGATCTTCCTGCTGATTTTGTTTTCTCAATTTGCAGAACAGTCATGGTGATTGAAGAAGACAATATGACAGATCAGTCAGAAGAAGCAACGGCTCTAATTTCTAGGTGAGTTATGTTACTAATTATAATTTTGTCAAAAATGTTAGTAACATTTCTGACATGCTTCTGAATTTGAATAAGGATAAATAAGAAAAAAATACCTACAAAAAAAAAAAAATTTACTAACTTACTTCCTTCGGTGCTACATCCCTTTGTGGGTCTTGGCTTGGCCTCATCAACAATCTTCTTCCATTTCCTTCTGTCTCTGGCCTCCCTTTGTCAAGATGTTTTCCTGATTATTTTCCTTAGTCCTGCTGATTTTGTTTTCTCAATTTGCAGACCAGTCATGGTGATTGAAGAAGACAATATGACGAATCAGTCAGAAGAAGCAACGGCTCTAATTTCTAGGTGAGTTATGTTAGTAATTATAATTTTGTCAAAAATGTTAGTAACATTTCTGACATGCTTCTGAATTTGAATAAGGACAAATAAGAAAAAAAGTTCCCCACAAAAAAAAAAATTACTAACTTACTTCCTTCGGTGCTACATCCCTTTGTGGGTCTCGGCCTCATCAACAATCTTCTTCCATTTCCTTCTGTCTCTGGCCTCTCTTTGTCAAGATGTTTTCCTGATTATTCTCTTTAGATCCTACTGCTGATTTTAACTGCTCTGGTGTCACTCATCCTTTCGATTCATTCATATTGATGTAATAGTTATTATTAGTGGTCGCCCATAGGTCGAAATTCGACCTCATTTAAATTTTATTTTGAGGTTCAATTGACAAAGATTATACCTTTCCTTTAAACATATCAATGAGGGCGCCACTTGGCCGGTAGTAGACCCTTAAGTCCGGAATAGCTACACATGCTACGTAGTAACATTTAAGCATGCTACGAGCAAATGCTACGTAGTAGCGTATAATAAGCACGTGTATACGGGCTAATTGTATGCTACTACGTAGCATTTGCTCGAAACTAGCGTGCTTATGCGCTACTACGGTAGCATGTGTATTCCAGCCTTTACTTACATAAGCAGATTTTTTGTAATTAACCCTTTCCTTCATCAGCTAAATGAGGCAAGCAACCCCAGTAGTATAGAGAAGAAAGACAGATTAGAAAAACATGTAGCTTGTACCTACATGTTTTTCTAATCTGTTCTGATTTCTTTATTGAGTCATATTCAGCAGTTAATGCCGGAATACACATGCTACTAAAAGAGCACAAAAGCACGCTAGTTTCGAGCAAAAGCTACGTATACACGTGCTTATTCTATACTACTACGTAGCATTTGTCATAAACTAGCGTGCTTAGGTGCTACGTAGCATGCGTATTCCGGACTTTATCAAGGTTATAAATAAGGTCCCGTTTTTTTTATTTATTTCAACTTGTTATTGCTTTATTTGTTTTTTTTTATGCACCTGCCATATTATCTCTCCACCACCCTTGGTTGACTGGTAGAGAATGCCTAAGGCATTAAGTCCGCCTTTGTACTTTTGTTGTGTATTCCGGACTCTATCAAGTTTATAAATAAGGTCCCGTTTTTTTATTATTTCTACTAGTTATTGCTTTGTTTTTTTTTTTTTATGCACCTGCCAGGTTATCTCTCCACCACCCTTGGTTGACTGGTAGAGAATGCCTAAGGCATTAAGTCCGCCTTTGTACTTTAGTCGCATGAAAAGTTTTATGCAATAAAAGTACAAAGGTGGACTTTATAAGCTGTAGAGAAATTTATTACATTATAAAAAGTTTTAAAAGTACATAGGCTACAGCGCGTAGTAGCCGTTCGTATCACAGAACAGAAAAAATAGTAGAAGTCGCAAGTAGGCGGGGCCCGCGTACTACGAGTTTTGCGAAGTTCCGCATATGTCTGCTCCGCGCACACACTACGCGCATCAGTCTTGTTACAACCGTCGCGGTGAAAAAAACTTGAAAAAAAAAATATACAAAAATGCCCCTAGTGTGCTGTTTTAGAATGTAAACACGATAGCAGAACCAAAAATTTATCAAATGGTAGAATATCATACCGTCGATTATTCCTAATTTATTTTGATTAAAATTTGAAAAACAATATTTTATTAAACAAGATAAGTAAAAGTTGACTTTATAATTTACAAATTAATGTCTACTTTCTTTTAAACTCAAAAATATTATTCGCGAAGATTCCTACTATGCGCATGTCAAAGTCAGCTACTCTACTGCAGTACTAATGACCTCGTTGCGGAAATATCAATCTTATCGTTAACATAATACAGCTTTAAATTGAATGCATTTAATATGTATAGTGGTATCTATCGGCGGGTAGCGTAACTTGCTCACTAAACTATTTCGTGTGCTCATTAAACGGAAAAGGTTATAAATACTTAAAAAGAGTAGACAATAAACAACTCTATTTTCATATAACTGTGGTTTATTTTCAAATAAGTGACGACTGACATATTTCCTACTTTCTTTCAATAATAAATTACCAATCACACCAAGGATTTTTTAGTGTTACGAAATACAATTAACCTGTATATGTGTGAGTTTGGGTACGCTGGTTCCGATACTAATGAAGCGTTATGCGATTTCTACTGTTTTTTCTGTTCTGTGTTTGCGCCTATGTTGTTCGGGCCTCCCTGTTTCGCATCTATTAGCTCCCCCCGTACGTCGAACAATGGCGGCGCGCGTATTGCTGACGATACCGGATCGAACGGTGTCAGCGAGTTGGTTCTTCCCCCCGTTGATGCGTATGTTGCAACCAATTAGAAATGTGGGTATCGGTATCCACAGCGTTATGCGCGCCATCGCTATCACGGCCCGTTTCGTCGCGAATTAAAAAAAAAAAAAACTTGAGAGGTGTCAAGGGACACCCGGATGGAACGAAGTTCCTTTCGATTAATTAGTGAAGGAATTGTAATATAATTTTTTTTTTTTTAATTTATAATATTTTTTTTATTATTAACTACGCACACACGCACGCACGTAAGAAGTTATACTTCATCATCTCATCTCATCGCAGCTCAGCTCAGCTCAGCTCAGATCAGCTCAGCTCAGCTCAGCTTAGCTCAGCTCAGCTCAGCTCAACTCAACTCTTTAGCAATAACAACAACTATAACAAATAATGTTTGATAATGCTTGATCTGCTTGCAAACTTTGTACCTACCCACCAAAAATACCAGTAGTTTTTATTAGATTGTTTTTCCAACACAATCTTTTTGGATGGACAGCCTCATTAGTGTCGTGACAACTTTTCGTAAGAATTTTTTCCGTCTAGCCCCCTTTCACAACGCGCGATAAGGAACTTCGTTCCAAAAAGAAAATTAATTGTATAGCTAGAATTCGCGACGAAACGGACCTCAATAGAGAATATCCAAGTAATTCAAAACTTTTTATTCTTTAAATATACATTTTATTGGAACATGGGAACAAAGTGGTGCACTTGTTTGATTTTTTAATTCACCACATAATTTACAATTCATCATTGTATGTTGCATGTTTAGTGTGATGGCCCTATTTCATCACTTGTGGCTTCGAATCACAGCCCTTTGATAGTTTCTATCTTTGTTCTTGTAAGCAGGCACACCAGTTATGTATGGAGGCTTCTTTAATTTGGTTTAGTGTTTATGCTTGAGTTTGTTTTTAATGGCATGATTGAGTGTGCTAGCTGGCAAGTGGCGGATTATTTAATTTCATGATTATATTTTAGACGACATATATTTATTTTTCTGTTTTACATAATGTTAAGATTGTTGCTTAGAATTATATAGATTCAAGTTCTTAAAACTTAACAGACAGATGTGTTGCTGGGGAGTTTGTTGACCACTTCTTCTTCACAGCTAAAAGACTAGGAAGTGGTGACGGGCGGGCGTTTTTTGGGCGACTGTCTTTATGTAGAACTTTGACGTTCAAAAAGTGCTGGTTCTCAGCCTAGTTTGAATAAATGACTTTTGATTTTGATTTTGATGAAACTAAACGTAAATTCAAAACGTATCGTTCGTAATGTCCTTTTGTTTGTTGCTGTTGTGTTATGTCTGAGTTGAATAAATGATTTCTATTCTATTCTATCCTATTCTATATATTCTGCTTGACATACCTACATTTAGTAAAACTATTCATCTAAGAACATAAAATAAAATGTAAACAAGGCGTATCGAGGTAAGTGACGTCACAGTACAGCTTTGACAGTCACGAACGTTTGTAGTGTAGTAGAAAATTGTAGGAGTTAAATATTTTTTTGAGTGACATGGCACGCGGCAATAGAAATACACATTCTGTGAAAATTTCAACTGTCTATCTATTATGGATCATGAGATACAGCCCGCTGACAGACAGACGGACATCGGAGGCTTAGTAATAGGGTCGAGGGAGCGAGAGGGCGTGTCAGACTATTACTGACTAAAACCCACCCCTGTTCCTTCCCTGCCTGAGTGTGCCCAGGGGTGCGGTAACTTATGTTCAGTGCTTTGAAGGTTGATGTGTCGACGGCGGCAAACACAGATGCTAGCAAAATTTAAAACAGTAGACAAAATGGCTGCCATTCTCTAAATTGTTTTTTTGATTGTTACAGGGAAGTGACTAACATGAAACAGCTAGAATGTGTACCTGTCGAATTGGATTCTGTACAAAGGTAAGGTTACCACTTATTTTTACCCGACTGCGCGACCCAAGGGAGGGTAATGTGTTTATCAGCCTATGTATGTATGTTTGTTCCTTTGTGGCACTATACAGGGTGTAACGGAAAGGTGTGGCCATATTTTAAAGACTGCATCTGTCCATCGATATGAACAACTTTCTTCAAGAAAATCTGAGGAAATTCTCAAAAAATTTTTATACCTCCCATACAAATATTGATCAGCTGATGATAACTTTGTATGGAAAGTCCAATTTTTTTTTTGGAAATTTTCTATTTTTTCTTACAGAAAGTTGTACATTTCCATGGGCAGAACCGGTCCTTAAAATATGACCACACCTTTCCGTTACACCCTGTAGAGACCAAACGCGTGGGTCGATTTTGACCATTCTTACGTCAATTGGTTCTTCTTAATCTTGCGAGTGCTACTGAAGACATGACAGTAATCAAAATGCAATATGGCGACAACCAGACGCCGTATTGTGAAAAAGAAAGTCATGCACTATATTAAGGGCCTACCTCCCCGTAAGTGGCGCCCACATTGAATAAAAAATCGTATCTTAGCATAGAAAATAAAGATTAAAGAATCCTATGTTGCGTTTGTTACAAATAGGTTATGGTATTTTTACGTTGTTAAAACAAGACTCAGTGTTTCGTATCCAAAGTAGTAAGCAAAAGTACCAAAAACGGCCGTTTTTGACACTTTTGCTTACTACTTTGGATACGAAACACTTTAGTCCTGTTTCAACAACGTAAAAATACCTTAAGCTCTTTGTAACAAACGCAACATAGGATTTTTTAATATTTATTTTCTACGCTTTGCTACGATTTTTTATTCAATGAGGGCGCTACTTGGCGTATATATACGCCTTAAGTGGGGTATCAAAATAAAGGGTTCGAGGAGGCGATTCCAAAAATCTAACTCACTATAATGTAGAAAATAAAAATACGAATATTTTCAAAAAATCTGACTAAAAAACAACTAAAAAGTGCCAAACAAGTCTCTTTTCAAGCAGTCTGATGCAGTTGGTGGCACGAAATCAATAATTGAATTAATTAAATTGCATCAGACTGCTTGAAAAGACTTGTTTGGAACTTTTTAGTTGTTTTTTACAGTCAGGTTTTTTGAAAATATTCAATTTTTTATTATCCGACTGTTTGACTTAATTTTTTTTTAGAGAGTATTTATGTTTGCGTGTCTATCAGCTTAAACGGCTGGATGTATTTAAACAAATGAAGCATCATTACATTGGTCTTGACAGCCAAAGTAACATAAGGCTATATGAATTTTGAAAAATAAAATGGCGACTGCCGTTAGGTAAGTATGGTAATTTTTTTTTTTGTAAAATGGTGTTTTCGGATATATTAAAGAAAGCCATTTTGTCCCAGGTATTCTTTATTCACGTATTTTTTTAAATATTATTTTAAAAATGTTTTATTTTATTTTTTATTTAGCGCACCAAAGAAGAAAAACTTAATTTATAAAATTTTTTAGACTTAGCGGGGACAGAACAGATTCGGTTAGCGTCAGTGATTGACCTAAATCAAAGGTATGAATAAATTAACACTACCATCGATCATTTATTAACCTTTAGACCCCGAGCGGCTCTCATGTGTGCCGCTAGTTTTCCGCTAGTTTGCCTTGCCAAAAAAAATGCCAAAAACCGGATTCACGCGTTTTAAACCGCTATTATCACTATTAGCCTAGGTCTTTAGACCTGTGACAAGGTTCCTACACCCGGAACCTGACAAAGTCTGTAGTTACACGATGGCCGCCTGTCAACGGGGACTGACAGATGCTGAAACGTGACGCGTCTCGGGTTTGCTTTGAAAAACAGTTATTACGACAAAAAAAAAAAAAACTTGCAGGGTCAAATTATATTAGCGTAGCGAATCTCCGCACATATTTTTAGAATTAAAAGTTTAGATTTTTATACTATAAAAGGAAAAGAAATAATATTTGTTTGTATCTCACACAAGACCTTATTAAAAATAACAATACAAATTAAAATAAACTGTGCGAGGCCAAAAATGGCGTCTAACTCAGCATAATGCTGCGATATTTAAACAACTAGCTTCTGCTAGCGGCTTCACCCGCGTGGAATTAGTACCAACTACATACAAACTTTGAATCCTCGCTTTAACCCCATTTCTAAAAACCCCTTCTTAGTGCTCCCTTACATTATAAAAGGAAGCTGTGTGCAAAATTTCACGTTCCTAGTCCCAGTAGTTTCGACTGTGCGTTGATATATCAGTCAGTTTGTCCTTTTATACAGGGTGTAACGGAAAGGTGTGGTCATATTTTAAAGCTGGTTCTGCCCATGGAAATGAACAACTTTCTCCAAGAAAAAGTAGACAATGCCCAAAAAAAAAATTGGACTTTTCATACAAAGTTATCATCAGCTGATCAATATTTGTATGGGAGGTAAAAAAATTTTTTTAGAATTTCCTCGGATTTTCTTGAAGAAAGTTGTTCATATCGATTGGCAGATGCCGTTCTTAAAATATGACCACACCTTTCCGTTACACCCTGTATATTATGTCGCAGCCATCTGTTCAAAAAGTCTGTTCAAGACATTCTTTCAGCAAAATTATAATTTTCATGTTTAAATATTGTTAAAATTTTAATTTTGTTTTTTTTTCTCAATGTTGAATCATTTGGGTACTTATAATTATATTCTTTTTTGATAGCGTCCGTCGTAGCTTTCGAAATTGTATTATAATGTGTGGAAACTGTTTTGGATTAAGTTTTTTTTTTTTTTTTTGTACTAACTTCATATGATATTGTATCTGTTTGTTTCCCAAATAAAATAAAAAATAAAATCTGGTTGAATTCGCCATTCATTTGGACGCCTAGGCCGTTATTTAAACGCCGGCATTCAATTAAATGGCTAGGCCGATAGTTAATTCAACTAGAATCACTCAACGTTTTACAACTTGGCTTGTTGAAAGTCAGCCCTTTGAAGATGACTGACCAAGACTCAGCCAAGTGATTCAAAACATCAAGTTAAATGAAAAATGATAAAAGATGGGAATTATTAAGGGAAGCAATTTTTTCATTATTTTTGCGATAGGGCACACCGTTTACGATATATATGCAAATTTTGAAAAAAAAAAATATTATTAGTGATAAAATTTATTTAAATGGCGTAGTCGGAACCCACTTCGCGGGGCGCAATGGTTTAAACATAATAACCACGAAGGGGATGGGGTCTAATGAGCGAGCGAAGCGAGCGAACTTAGACCCCGCCCCCTTCGAACCTAACCTATCCGAGTCTGGGTGCCCCATGTCCTGAGCTCGCTACGCTCACTCTTGCATCCTATAACATTGCCTTTTGTACACACATAATCATGATCAGTGGTATCACAGACTAATTAATATCAAATTTAACTAAATGACTAGATGACATCCAGCCATCTGGTTAAACGTTGCGTTGAACGACTTGGCTAGTTGTCCTACAGGCATTTAATTGAATGACGGCGTTTAATGAGTGGCCTAGGCGTCCAATTGACTGGCGGATTCAACCAGATGGCTGCGACATATATAGGTAAATAATGTAGCTAATCACATACAGGTTAACGTATAGAAATTCAGTCAATTCCGATTTTTTTTTTTTTTTTAATAAAACGTTGCCCACTCTAGGAATTACTCCTGTATCGTGGGTGCGTTCACAAACATTAAACTCACATACACAAGACACCCAGACCCGGAACAACTATCTGTAGGCCATACAAATATTTGTTCCGTGCAGGGATCGAACCCGGGACACGCGGCGCAACAGTCGAACGCTCAACCACTACGCCAACCGTGCCGTCATGATATACCTTATCTATCAAAATAGATCTTTAGAGGTCTATTTTAAAATACATAGAGGTATATTTTTAAATTGACTGACAACTTTGTACGGAAAGCCCATAACATTTAAATAACAATTTAACATTGACGCGGATTCTCTTGTTCAATAACTAAACTAAAATTAGAGAATTGCTATCTTTTACTAAAAGGCAGTGCGAGAAAAGGACGGCTATAGCTATGAACTAAGTTAGAGATGTCAAACTAGTTTACGCCTTACGCTTCGCAGTGTTTTTAGACGACATGTTTTTACGTGTACCCTTAATTTGTATGGAAATATTAGTTCAAACTAAATTTGACAGCTCTAATTTACGTCCGTCTTTTTCTTGTTTTATTAGAGAGAAAAAGATAGCAATAGCCTAAATTAAGTTTAGTCTGTGCACAACAGAATCAACACCATTGGCTGATTTGAAGTGTAAATACTTGGAAACATGAGTTAAGATTTTTGGTTTGTTTTATTTTCACTACTTATCGTAATCCGTCACGTTGGCAGAGTTTCTCTAAATAATTTAATTTGACCCTGTAACATTTCTGTTTATTTTTTCTTCTACATTGCATAATGTAATGTTTTTTTTTTATTTATTAATTTTATTGTTTTTTTTTAATTTGTTTTACTGTTATTTTTATTTAGATTAACAAATAAAAAGCAGAAGCAAGCCATATTAAATAAAGCTAATGCAATTGCAAGGACAAAAAAGGTATGTTGTCCTTCTACAAATACCCCTTCTTCCCCCCATTGTGACATATTAGTGTTTTTTCTCTCCCATTCATATTTTCTCTCATAAAATAATTTCTTTCATTTTTTTAAAATTGCCCCACACTAGGAATTACTCTTGTGTCGTGGGTCCGTTCACTAACATTTAAACTCGCATAGATAAGACACCCATTATCACAGACATTCCATTTATCTTTACTTTGGCTCTATTCATTAGCATTTACTAGCGACCCATCCCCGCTTCGCACGGGTAAAATTTATACACCTAAAAAGGTTTAGATTACGAACATTTTCGAAAAAGATTTCAGAAAGACATTGGTGTGCCGATTCTCTTGTTCAATAACTAAACTTAAGGTAGAAGCGCCAGTGTAGCCCGCGAAATTCAAATTTTCTTACGTTTTTTGCAATTTGCAGGTCTGTGTCATATTGTATCTTGGTCAAAACTTGATTTGCGGCCGTAGCAAGTAGGTATTTATATAATTATAATCATTAAAATCATCAACACAACTCTCTCACTTAGAATTGATGCCAAATGTAAGTATTCCATGAAATCATTACATTTGGCATCAATTCAGACAGAGATAGTTGTATTGATGATTTTAATGATTACAGTTCTGTAAATACGTACTTGCTACGGCCGCGAATCATATTTTGACCGACATACAACCTGATACAGACCTGCAAATTTCAAAAAACGTAAGAAAATTTGAATTTCGCGGGCTACCCTGGAGCTTTCACCTTAAATTAGAGAATCGTTATCTTTTACAAAAAAGCAGTGCGAGAAAAGGATGACTATAGTTATGAATTAAGTTAGAGATGTCAAACTAGTTTACGCCTTACGCTTTATCGTGTTTAGGCGACATGTTTTTACGTGTCGTATAAATTTGACAGCTCTAATTTAGTACGTCTGTCTCTGTCTTGTTTTATTATAGAGAATAAGATAGCAATAGCCTAAATTAAGTTTCGTTTGTGCACAACAGAATCGGCACCATTGAGAGCAATTTTAAGTTTCTTATAGAAAGTGAAAAATCACTCTTTTCCTCTCTAAAATCTTTTTCTAAAATGTTCTTAACTAACTCAATAGACCTGCCCCCTTAGCTAAAATACATTTCTGTTAACGTTAACGCTAACGCTTCGTGCAAAATGTATAGCAACGACGTTTTGCACGAAGCGTTAGCGTTAACGTTAACAGAAATGTATTTTTTCTAAAGGCTCTGGTACCTGAGTAGGTACTTTACATCTACGTTTACCATTGGTTCATTAATTTCCAAGAATAAAGACTTGAAAGTTTGTATGAAATACCGTGAAAACTATCCGCTCTTAAACGGGTGACCCGATTTGAATGTGTTTTTTTTTAAATTTGAAAACAGGTTTTCTAGCGATGGTTCTTAAACATGTTTTTATCAAAATCGGTTAGGCCATACCAAGGTTATCGGCTCTTGTGTTTTTTTGTAATGTTCACTTTTCTTTTAAGCAAAAAAAAAAGCCCAAAAAATCCCCTAAGTTTTTTTTATTTATTTACTTGGTACTTATCTTGTAAAATATACAGCATGTAACAAAAACCCTGTCCGATTCTGAAGGGTATTATTTGGTATCGTACTGCGTACACATATACGTAATCATTTAATGGATACGAGATTATTATTTTTCATCATGAAAATTATTACTTAAAAAAAAGAAAACTTATCAAAGGCAACATTGACCGCTCGACAAAGTTCACCTACAGTTTTTTGTCAAAGAAGCCGCCTGAGCGAGACGGTCTTTTTGATCCTTTGTTAATTAAAGAGTGCCTACAGCGCGGCTAGTGCTGTAAAAAAAGGTTAAAATTAAAAGATTTCGCCGGCCGCTGGAGTGTTGTCAACGTATGAAAATTTGCCATATTTAGTGTTAAATTTAGCATATTTTATAAAAATAAAAAATCTATAACTTTCGGTTTTGAGTTACATTTTTTTTTTATTCTAGTGCGTATGTTAAACCAGGAATACGCCTTTATTGGATCGGACAGGGTTTTTGTTATACTGTATATTTTAGGAAGAGTAGACAAAAAAAAGGCGCATGAGCTTCCCGCCCGCGCCCCGCGTTGCGCGATCGCCCGCACCCAGCTCCACGCCATGTAGTCCGGCTCGCATCACTCTCGCTAACGGCACGATAAGGCCGGGACTCCACCAAAGCGGAGATGTGTGCGGTGTGCTGTGTGCTGTGCGAGAACAACCAATAGAATTGTGTTACTCACACATCTCCTCTCCGGTCAGCTTCTCCTATTGGTTGTTTATTTATTTATTTACACTTCATCCAACTAAAGTACAAAGGCGGACTTAATGCCTTAGGCATTCTCTACCAGTCAACCAAGGGTGGTGGAGAGATAATATGGCAGGTGCATAAAAAAAAAAACAAACAAAGCAATACCAAGTAGAAATATTAAAAAAAAAAACGTGAACGAAAATATAAATATTAATAATAAACATACATATATATTTAATATAATAACTACCAATAAAATGTTCTCGCACAGCACACCGCACACATCTCCGCTTTGGTGGAGTCTCGGCCTAAGCGTTCCACTGGAATTACCTTTTTTTTTTTGTGGGGTGGGAAATCATCCAATGACAGAGGGCGTGTCAGACTCTTACTGACTAAAACCCACCCCTGTTCCTTTCTGCCCTGAGAGCCCAGGGGCGAGGTAACTCTGTTTCGAATTTATCCTCAACAACAAAAAAAAACCGACTTCCAAAAAAGGTACTTACTTTTATTACACTAAAAAATAAAAAAAATAACTTTAATTTCGGAAGTCGGTGTCGAATAACGAAGAACTAAAATACAAACACCGAAATTAAAGTTATTTCTTAATTTTTAGTGTAATAAAAGTACCTTTTTTGGAAGTCGGTTGGTTTTTTTTTGTAAAAAGTTTTTTTTTATCCGTTTTATAAGAAATATTTAAAAGATACCAATTAAATTAAAAATTAAAAAGAGCCCTAACGTTTAAAAGAAAAGCGAACATTTAAAAAACACAACAAGACCTTGAAACGGCTGAACCGATTTTGATAAAACAACCATCGCTAGAAAACCTGCTTTCAAATAAAAGAAAAACCGCATTCAAAGCGGTTCACCCGTTTTAGAGCTACGGTGCCACAGACAGACACACACTTAGCGGTCAAACTTATAACACCCCTCTTTTTGCGTCGGGGGTGAAAAATATAAAAAAAATATATGCGTGTGAATGTGTGTATGTGCGTGTGTATGTGTGTGTGTGTGTGTGTGTGTGTGTGTATGTGTGTGTGATGAATATCATCATCATCATCATGAGTTGTAATATCAGCCTGATACTGTGCCTATGCAGTAAAGGCATAATAGGAGAATCTTCTCATACAGCGACGGCACCAGCATTACCTAATTAGTTTTGAAACATCATTTTTCCATTCTTTGGTATACGAACACACCATACCCCATACGTTCCTCAAAATGATGCTTTAATAAAATATTTCGACTACTATACTAATCCTCATACATATCATTACTTCTACATACTTCTTCATACTTAATACACGAAACCTTATTTTATTTTCTCTAGAGTATTTAATGAATAAATACGTGTATACTTATTCGTTTTTACAGCAACGGCGGCGCTATCCCCAAATTAACGAATAAGGCTATAGCCTGGTCTGATAACTCCAGCGAATGCCGTAGTCGTTCGGCTAGCCGGGGCAGCGCTGGAGCTGTTCCAAAAGCTCGACGTAAGAGGAGGTAAGTTTTTAATGTGTTATGAACAAGTAAGTCAATCAGTTTGTCTCACCTTCCATTCTTTCAAACAATTCTTAAGCCTGGAATGGTGACTCTAGCAGCGGATGCAGTAATCGTGGGGCTAGCCGGGATCGAGCTGGAGCGATTCCCAAAACTCAACACGGGGCACCGGTGTGGGCGTGTTCCCTGAGGTGGCGACCAGCTCGCCGGTTGAACGCGTCGGCCATTCGGCTCATCCGAGGATACCGCACGGTCTCCTGTGAGGCGGCGAGCCTCCTTGCCGGACTGTCGCCATGGGATTTGGAGGCCAGGGTCCTCGCGCTGCTCTGGGAGTGGCGCGAGAAACGCCGGGGCGAAACTCTGTTGCCGCGACACCTCGCGGCTCGGCGGACGGAGCTCCGGCAGGATCTCATGGCGACATGTAGACAGCGACTATCGCAACCCAGCGCTGGGCACGCCACCATTGCGGCGGTAGTGCCCCTCTTTGAGGAGTGGCTGGAGAGGCGTCACGGCGTCCTCACCTTCCGCCTGACGCAGGTCCTCACCGGACACGGTTGTTTCGGGAGGTTCCTGGATCAAATCAGGCGGGAGGAAACGCCCGGGTGTTACCACTGTGCGGTTCGCCCAGAGGACACAGTGGAGCATACGGTGGAGGTCTGCCCCGCTTGGGCGGAGCACCGCCGTGTCCTCGTGGATGCGATAGGTGGCGGCGACCTCTCGCGTCCGTCCCTGGTTCAGGCCATGGTACGGAGCGAGAGGGAATGGGAAGCAGACTCCGAGCCTTCTGCGAAGCAGTAATGCTCGCGAAGGCGGAGGCTCCCGCCTCCGCCTTGTGAGGGAAGTTCGACGGAGTGGCCCTCACGGCCCCGGCCGCTACCACCGCAGGAGAGGCACTGGGCGTAGGATGTCGCGAGACGATCTCCGGCCACCGTAGACCCGGGCCTGCGGACGGCGAGCAGTGAGTAGCTCGCCCGTTCGATCAGCACCAGGCCCGTGAGTCGACGGCGCGTAGTGTTCCACGCGCGCCTCAAAGAGTTTAGTGTCAGCCACCACTGACGGGGCCCATCGTGGCCGGTGCCTGCATGACTAGGGGTAGCGGATAAATTCTGAAAATGATATACCGCACCCCTGGGCACTCAGGCAGGGAAGGAACCGGGATGGGTTTTAGTCAGTAAGAGTCTGACACGCCCTGCCGCTCCACCCAGAGCGGGAGAAGTCATTGGATGATTTACCACCCCTCCAAAAAAAAAAAAAGAATGAATAGGCTACTTACTTAAAGGCAAGTGTTGACCATATCATCGCTTACCATGCAGCAGCGTGCAGTAGTCGTGGGAACAACGAGGATAGAGATAGTGGTTCCCAAAACTCAACCTGTGTGGAGCTTTTATGCTACGATCCTGACATACTCTTTCCGCTTCGTTGACGTCCATACATCTAGTCATAATACATACATAACATATTTACCTAATTAAATTATGTGAAAGAAAATAATTGAATAAGATCCTTTCGAAATGCATCGCAAGCACAGAATAATTATTAGTTTAATTTGTGCATGTTTACGAACTTGACGCGGACGAAGTCGCGGGGTAACATCTAGTAAACAATAAGTCAAGAATGAATAGGGTACTTCAAGGCAAGTGTTGTCCATGGTAATGCAGTATCGTGGGGACAGCGATGATAGAGAAAGTGGTTCCTAAAGCTCAACAAGACTCCAACTAAGTTTTTGACAAGTATCACAGAGAACGGAGCCGCCACGGCGGCCCTGCTTTTTAACCGACTTCGAAAAAGGAGGAGGTTATCAATTCGGATGTTTGTATTTTTTTTTTATGTATATTCGGGCATAACTCCGTCATATATTGACGGATTTGCAAAATTCTTTTTTTGTTCGAAAGGGGTTAATTCCGAAATGGTCCCATTTAAATTTTAAAAAGATCTGATGATGGGTTTCGGAGACAGACAACGGAACTCTTCAAACATTGACAGCAAATCAACCGCGATTGCTGCTATCGTATGTCTATGAATTGTTAACACAGTTTAATGGGGAACCACAACTAAAAAGTGAAAAATAAAAAACTTTTTTACAAAAAAATAGAACCGACTTCCAAAAAAAGTGCAAAATAACTTTAATTTCGGAAGTCGGTGTCAAAAAACGAAGACACAAAACAGGAACACCGACTTCCGAAATAAAAGTTATTTTGCACTTTTTTTGGAAGTCGGTTCTATTTTTTTGTAAAAAAGTTTTTTTATTTTTAAAATATTTTTTTAAACTTTCTCATCTCAATCAGTCTCAAGACTAATCAAATATGTTCCGTGATGAAAGCTGGCGTTAATTGAGGATGGAGCCATTGCTCTAGTCTTAATTTCCATCAGGATAAAACAGCTAGCCTCTTGAGACTTCTAATTTTGCTTGGCTGGAAAAGCATTTTCACAAGAGGATTTCGGTGTGAAAGAAGACGGTCTTTATATTTCCT
Organism: Polia nebulosa; assembly: GCA_951329385.1. Taxonomy (NCBI): domain Eukaryota; kingdom Metazoa; phylum Arthropoda; class Insecta; order Lepidoptera; family Noctuidae; genus Polia; species Polia nebulosa. The sequence goes on along the minus strand of OX589614.1, from coordinate 13,680,663 downwards.
TTTGTGGCATTCACAGCGGCCGCTGCTAGAGACAACATGTCAAAACTTTACAGATGAAATGCCGCGAGGTATATTATTCGAATTCTCTCACTGAAATGTGTACCTTTATGTAGTAAATGAAGTTCTATCATATAAATAAAGTTGTATTCCTACCTTCAAAAAAGCGTGCATGTGAACTCCTCACTCTCCTCGCCTCGGTGTGAGTTAACTCATAAGTTTAAAGTAACATCTATGACATCTTTTCAGAAGAGTTGCGAACAAGCATACTGAAAGAATTAGATTTCGTCAGGAGGTAATGACAAAAGAAGAACTTATGAAAGCCTGGCCTTTGCCTATTTCGTGGTATGAAGCTTTAAGGTTAGTACAGTTTAGTAACTCATACCTTGCCAGTTTTGGAATTCTTTGCTATATCTAGTTAGGACATATCTTTTGAAGCTACACTGAGCATACTGCATAGAAAACTGTATTCAAACCTAAAAACTGTGACATCTTTTCAGAGGAGCTGCGAACGAGGATACTCAAAACGTTACATGTAATGACGAGCTAACCGCAGGAGAAAGACTTTTGAAAGCCTTGTGTGTGCCTATTCAATGCGATGAAGCTATAGGGTTAGTACAGTTTAGTAACTCATACCTTCGTCAGTTTTGGAATTCTTTGCTATGTCTAGTCAGGACATACCTTTTGAAGCTTAGGCACTGAGCATACTCGTTTATTCCCGGTCGTCCCCACCTCGTCGTCCCCACTGGGTACGAGTGGGAAAAAAAAGTTTCGTTCCTCCCCAGTGGTGACGATTGGAACTTTTTATTTCCCACTCGTTCCGCTATAGACCGAGAGTCAAAATGCAGTAATGAGGATTTCAAGAAGAGATTTCACGGATTGCTATAATGTTTTAATTACGACTTTCTGACCAAGAGTGAACAATTTTTTTGATTAAAAATAATTTAAAATCACTGAGGCAATTAGTACAATATTTGTGAATCACAGGTAATCAACGAATTTACAATAATTCTCTCAAAATTATGCAGCACAGATAATCAATTTATTTACACAAATTCTTACAGTTTTAAGGTGCGATCACAGATAATCAACATTGAGAGATTCACATTGAGGGTAGACAAAGTATTAACAATTCGTTTTGAGTGCTCTTAGTTAAATTAAGTCTTAATATTATTTTATACCTATATTTAATGTATTAAACCAGTTCATTTTGTATTAAATCGCCCCACACCCGCTATCTATTACTATCAAGACAGTAGCACTTGTACACACCTGCAACCTGATCAGTTTATTACACATCACTACACTGAATATGGACACGAAGCTTGCTGCCAGCCTAGAGGACCTGGAGAAGTTGTTTGGCTCCCGCATGCAAGAGTATGAAGCCAAATTGCAAAAAGCTACTGGCACCGTTTCAGCTTCAGCTGACATTTCATTAATCGCATGTGAGTTCTCAGAGTTTAAGAATTTTGTCTGTCAAGCACTCTCCAAATTAAAGATTCAGATTGAGTTGCTCGCTGCTGGGTTCGACAGGCATGAAACTATCATGCGAAGAAAGGTCCTGTTGTTCCATGGTGTTCCGGAGAAGGATAATGAGAAGTTAAGCGATGTGGTCTACAATATATTATCTAACCAAATGAAATTGACAGACCTGAGCAGGGACAAGAATGTCATCCATGTCTGTCATAGACTCGGATTTTCACAGCAGAAGGCCCGTCCCATACTGGTACGCTTCTTCAAAATGGAGAACCGACAACTTGTTTGGGAAAGCAAGAAAACCCTCAAGGGTACCGGGACTACAATCTCCGAGTTTCTGACACAAGTAAGGCACCGTGTGTTTGCAGCAGCTCGTAAGCATTTCGGCATGTCAAACTGCTGGTCTACGGAAGGCAGGATTGTTGTCATTTGCCCAGACAAATCCCGTAAGAAAATAGAAACGACAGGCGAACTTCTCGATCTTATTGCCAAATTCCCGTGCTGCTCAGTCGACGCCGGCGATTCTGCACAATCTGAAGAACCTGGAGCTCCTGCGGTCGCATCTTCGGGTACGCCTGCTAGGAACTTGAGGAAGACGCGTCTGCGCAAGTAGTGCAATCATTGTTGTTGTTATTGTCGGTCCATTTACTTTAGTCCTTCTAAATTTGGCCGCTTCGCACGATCGCTTTCACCATATCAATTGTTGGGCCGGTAGTTCTTAATATTATTTTTATTTTAATTTATTAACCTTATGCCGGTGTCCCACTATCTGTATGAATGTGACAGTTGTCATCTGTCAGATGGTGACGTTGACAAACTTGTCATCTGTCCGATGACGGTGTCACCGCTCCATGTGTATGGTGGCCGTGATCGTGTTGCGTTTTATTATATGTGCGTTAAGATGTGTGAATCGTTGTTCTCGTTTTGTTTTCGTTTTACGCAATTTTTATACCTCTTTTGCGTTTCTTGTTTAAAGCAACATCTATTATTGTGAGATTTCTGTCAATATACCAGCGAGGTGGGGTGGTTTTCTTTTCTTATTGAAAGAAAATCTATTTTAGCGTTTTGCATTTTAGTTAAGTTATTATTGTATATTATTACATTATTTATATATTAATATATAATATTATTATTTGTTTAATATGAACAATGTAGCTGACTTTAACGACAGCTTTTTCTCTTGCTCTTCTTCTGATAGTTTTGCTAGTGCGGACAGTGACTCTTCCTTTCCGCTCACTTTACATAGTAAACTCTCATCTCTTTTCTCTACTGATCCTAAAAATCTGCATATAGCGCACATAAATGCCCAGAGTGTTCCTGGTCACTATTCTGATCTTCTGGCATCCTTTAGCAGTGCCCACCTTGATGCCCTATTGATCTCGGAATCTTATCTGAAGCCTTCTCTTCTCTCTACGCAATTTACACTTCCTGGCTTCGTCTTGATCCGCAACGATAGGACTGGTAAAGGTGGAGGAGGTGTAGCTATGTACTTACGCGCTGACCTACCCTACAAGGTAGTCAGCTCATCTCCTTCTCTGTACTCTGAGTCGGCTGAATACTTGTTTCTTGAAATTTCTGTACATCACACAAAAGTCTTGCTTGCAGTGCTGTACAGCCCTAACCTTCACATTGACTACTTTGATTCTCTTGACTGCACTCTCAGTAATCTTTGCCCTTTGTATGAATACGTTATTTTGATGGGCGATTTTAACACTTGCCTGATCAAAAATGACACTCGCTCTCATAAACTCCTTTCGCTCCTATCTTCTTTTAATCTTCAAGTCTTGCCACTTTCTTCAACTCACTATTCCCCTAACTGTACACCCTCTTTACTAGATCTTATGATTGTTTCTTCGCCTAGTAATGTCTCTTATCATGGTCAACTCACTGCCAACTTTTCTTACCACGACCTTATTTACCTGTCGTACCGTATCCGTGTTCCCAAGCGTAAGTCTCAGTTCCTGTATCTCCGTAATTATAAGGGCATGGACCTGGAGGCGTTGCAGCGTGATGCCGAGGATGTGGACTGGTCTCGGCTGGTTGAGATCAATGACATCGATGGAAAGGTTAATTCCTTTAACTCGACTGTTCTCGACTTGTATGACCAACACGCCCCTATTCGACGTGTCAAGGTAAAATATAACCCTGCTCCATGGATAACACAGGCAATTAAAGAACTTATGGCCTACAGGGATAAAGCTAAGAGGAGATATAAGCGCAGACCATCAGAGCTGAATCTCAATTATTATAAATCGCTACGTAATCGCTGCAGGCGTCTGTGTCAAGATGCTAAGAGACGCTATTTCCACGAACAAGTCGATAACCGCAGTTCCTCCGATATTTGGAAATTTCTTAAGTCTGTTGGAATAGGCAAATCATCTACCACCCAGTGTAAGGATGTGAACCTTAACGATCTAAATAAGCATTTCTCTCACCTTCCCTTTTCTCTTGATCCTTGTGTCAAAGCTGCGACATTAGAGAGTCTTGCTAGTTTGCCTTTGCTTCATTGTTCTCATTTTAACCTTAAAGATGTTACTGAGGTTGACGTTAAGAAATCTGTTCTCGCTATTCCTTCTTCTGCAGTTGGTAATGATAAGTTGTGTTCCAGAATGATAACTCTCATCCTTCCCTCATTACTGCCTATTCTCACTCATATATTCAATCACTCATTTACCTCTTGCTCCTTTCCGTCAGTCTGGAAACAGGCGCACATTATACCGCTGCCTAAAACTAACAATCCTTCTTTATTAACTCACTTTAGACCTATTTCTATTCTTCCATTTCTCTCTAAAGTTTTTGAGCACATAGTTCATAGACAACTATCTTCTTTCTTGGCGTCGAACTCGATAATATCTCCCTTCCAATCCGGTTTTCGCGCAGGTCACAGTACGGTTACTGCGCTTTTAAAAGTGACTGAATATCCGCTGGGCTATGGAGAATAAGTCCCTTACTGTCCTTGTGTTACTTGACTTTAGCAGTGCCTTCAACTCAGTAGACTTCGACATCTTACTAGGAATCCTTAAAGCTATTAATTTCTCTTCTTCTGCGTTAGACTGGTTCAATTCGTATCTTCGGGGACGCTCTCAGTGTGTCCGCCTTGAAGAATCCTTCTCTGATTGGTGTAGCCTCACTGAGGGTGTTCCTCAGGGTAGCGTTCTCTCTCCTCTTCTATTTTCCATTTTTATTAACTTTGTTACAAGAGTCATCTCTTCCAGTTTCCATCTTTACGCAGATGACTTGCAGCTTTATCGACATTTTACTGTAGCCGATGCGGATGCTGCTATCGCCGTTGTGAATCATGACCTGGCTTGTATCAGCGCCTGGGCCAAGTCATTTGGCTTACAGATCAACCCTAATAAATCTCAGGCCATGATCATAGGCAGCAGGTTTGTGCGTACTGCGGCTGTTGTCTCGTCCCTGTCACCTTTATATCTCGATGGTGTTCTCATTGAATATTCCGATACTGCCAAAGATCTGGGTGTTATTATTGACTCCAATCTGTCGTGGCGTGCGCAGGTCAATGAGGTCAGTCGAAAGGTAAACTATTCTTTCCATTCGCTTAAATGCCTTCAGGGTCTATTGCCTTTAAAAACAAAAATCTCTTTAGCCCAAACTCTTATTCAGCCGATTATAGACTATGCCGATGCCTGCTACCTGGATGCTACTGAGGAGCTACTAAGCAAGCTTGAGCGTCTGCAAAACTTAGGTATTCGGTTTATTTTTGGTCTGCGTAAGTATGACCATGTCTCTCACCTTCGCAAGGAGCTCAAGTGGCTCCCAATCCGACTTCGCAGGAACACTCGGATTCTTTGTCTCCTTTTCAACATTCTACACAACCCGTCTTATCCCTCCTACCTGCGTGAGCGAATTTCTTACGCTCGCCCTGGTGACGCGCCGTGCAGATCTCACCTTAGATCCCTCCTCAAAACCCATCCTCATAAATCCAGTTACTATTCCTACTCTTTCTCTGTCCATGCAGTAAGATTGTGGAACTCGCTTCCGCCTAGCATTCGAGACTTGAAGTCAATTTCTCTCTTCAAAAATCGTGTTAAAGAGCACTACCTTTCCTCTCTATTATAATATTTTTTTATATATTTGTATGTCATGTATCTATTTACAGGTTTAGGTATATATTTATGTAAGTATATATATATATATATATATATTTACAATATATGTGTAGGTTTATTTGATACCTTAGTATAGGACATCTTGTATTCTTTTTTTCTGTTTCTTACACACTTTTGTCTACATTTCTTTCTCACTTCTCCTATCGCAGGTCTGCTGGTAGAAATTTCTTAAGAAATAAGCAGTTCCTTTGTACTATATTTATAATTATGTTTATTGTTACTGTGTCTCTGTGTGTACATAAATGATTAAATAAAATAAATAAATAAATAATCAACGAATTAAAATATTTGACTCACTATTTTGATAACTTCGAGATTTTTTTACAGAACTGATTAGAATTCTCAAAATCTTTTATAGAAACTTTACTTGTACTAATTTACATGCTTAGTGTAATAATTATAATCACACTGATATTATAAATGTGAATGTAAGTTTGTTTGTTACGCTTTCACGCGAAAACTACTTAACCGATCATCATGAAACTTTGTACACATATTCTTGGAGGTATTAGAAGTAACAGATACTTTTTAAGAAAAAAAAAATTTTTTTTTTTATGAAATATACATAAACGCGGGTGAAACCGCGGGCACAGCTAGTATGATATAACAGAGTCTAATTATAAGTAGACTATCTGCTGAAACATTGTCACTGTCATCAAAAACATTGTTCACTCTTGGTCAGAAAGTCGTAATTAAAACATTTTACCAATCCGTGAAATCTCTTATTGAAATCCTCATTACTGCATTTTGACTCTCGGTCTATAGCGGAACGAGTGGGAAATAAAAAGTTCCAATCGTCACCACTGGGGAGGAACGAAACTTTTTTTTCCCATTCGTACCCAGTGGGGACGACGAGGTGGGGACGACCGGGAATAAACGAGCATACTGCATAGAAAACTGTATTTAAACCTAAAAACTGTGACATCTTTTCAGAAGAGCTGCGAACGAGAATACTCAAAGCGTTAGTTTTCGTGAGGAGCTAACTACAACAGAACAATTTGTTAAATACTTGTCTGAGCCTATTCAGAGCGATGAAGCTTTAGGGTTAGTACAGTTTAGTAACTCATACCTTCGTCAGTTTTGGAATTCTTTGCTATATCTAGTCTTTTGAAGCTATGGCACTGAGCATACTGCATAGAAAACTGTATTCAAACCTAAAAACTGTGACATATTTTCAGAAGCGCTGCGAGCGAGGATATTGGAAGCGTTGTAATTTATGACGAGGCAACCCGAATAAAACAACTTAAGAAAGACTTGTCTGTGCCTATTGAGTGCGATGAAGCTATAAGGTTAGTACAGTTTAGTAAACTCATACCTTCGCCAGTTTTGGGATTCTTTGCTATATATAGTCAGGATAGTGCCCATAGCTTCAAAAGGTATGCCTTTTGAAGCTATGGCACCGAGCATACTGCGTAGAAAACTGTATTTAAACCTAAACACTGTATTTTAACATCTGGAAAACAACTTGTTTAGCTATCATCAAAACTTAAACTTTGTTAAGGTGAATGCTCCAGGGTAGCTCACGAAATTAAAATATTCTTAGGTTTTTTGCAATTTGCAGGTCAGTGTCAGGTTGTATCTTGGTCAAAATTTGATTCGAGGCCGTAGCAAGTATGTATTTATAGAATTATAATCATTAAAATCATCAATACATCTCTCTCAGTTAGAATTGATGCCAAATGTCATGATTTCATGAAATACTTACTAAGTAAGACTTATTTCTTACTATGCTTATTAAGCATATGAATATAATTATTTTGTCTATTTGACAATTGTTAAAAATAAGGAAATGCACACAAAACTATTTTTATACAAGTTCAACATCTCAGTTACATAGTTATGATGTCTACTTTTTTCACTTTTAAACTGTTACCTATAAATACAGTAACGTTGATTTTAGAATTATATGTTTTTTTTTTGTTATTGATGCCATAATATGCTTGTATGTCGATCTAGACATACAATAATTTTGAGAACAATAACTCAGGCTGTTATTTATTCATTTACCTAAACCTCTTCCCACACCATCTGAGAACATAACTGACTGACGACAATCCAAACTATGTGGAAAACCAATCTCAGGCTGATCCACTTCAGATAAATACTGGTCAAAATTAGGTTTAACTTGTTCAGGCATACAGTCCTAAGACAAACTCTCTGCCTGGAACTGGTCCTCCGTCGTCTCAGGCCGGACATCATCAAGGTTTGACACCGTCTGACAACATTTCTGATACAGCCTGTATGGTACAACAGATTTTGTAGTGTTGCCAAAGATCCTGCTAGGCGGCCGCGGCGTCTAGAGATTGAATAATTGCTGTTTAAAGCCGATTGGTGTTTAAAAACTTGGCAAGGACTAAAGCCAATTCATCTGACTGGCCTGTTGGTGTAGTGGTTAGTGACCCTGACTGCTATGCCGAAGGTCGTGGGTTCGATTCCCACCCAGGACAAATGTTTGTGTAATGAGCACGATCATTTGTTCTGTGTCTGGGAGTAATTTATCTAAAATATTTATGTATTTAGAAATATATAAGTATGTTTATCAGTTGTCTAGTACCCATAACACAAGCTCTGCTTAGCTTGAGACTAGATGGCGTTGTGTGATAGTTGTGTAATATTATTATGTCGTTTATTAATTTTCTATACATATATAAATTATAATTTTAAATATTTCTTACAAATCATATAAAAAAGAAAAGAAAAACATTTAAAATTATAATTTATAAAAATTATAAATTATAAAAATTTATATTATTATTATCTATCAAGACAGTTATAATATCAAAACGTTACTTTTCAGAATGATGCGCGGCATGGGCTGGAGCGGCGGAGCCCTGGGTGCTCGGGGCAACGGCATAACAGAACCATTAAAGCCCAACCTTAACTTCGTAAGTATACACCTTACACCTTCGTAAGTATACATCATCCCATTTCACTTGGGACCGGTACCATACTTCTTCTTTGCCCATACTTTAAACTTAGCCATTATAGTATCAAGCTCTTGATCCAGCTGCCTAACGAGAGCCTCCTCAAATATTGGTTGAGGCTCGTGGCTATTGAGCCATTGGCTTTCATGACTATCGGTACAATTATCGCCGACGGTCTAATATTGCTATGAAATACACTTTTTCATGTGTTCTTTGTTCTTTGTAGGCAAGACTCTTTTCTGCTAGCCTATAGTGCTTTTGTATTTATATGTATTTTTGTATTTATATTTGTTTATTGTATGTAGAATATTATGTTTGACCTTTGATTATACAGGGTGTAACGGAAAGGTGTGGTCATATTTTAAGAACTGCATCTGCCCATCGATATGAACAACTTTATTCAAGAAAAAGTGAGAAAATTCTCAAAAAAGAAATTTACCCCCATACAAATATTGATCAGCTGATGATCACTTTGTACGCAAAGTCCAATTTTTTTTGGGATCTTTTTATTTTTTCTTAGAGAAAGTTGTTCATTTCCATGGGCAGAACCGGTTCTTAAAATATGACCACACCTTTCCGTTACACCCAGTATAGGGTGACTGGTAGTTAGTGACCGAAAAATCTGCTGTTCAGTACATTTATGTTCGCCTACTGACTGGTCAAAATGTACATTATTGCCTACTTTTTTTCGCGATTTCAGGTTTGGTCCCATAGTAAAAGTTGTTTGTTTTCATAAGTACAATCACGTGTTAAAGTATCGGTCACTAATTACCAGTCATCCTATATAATGTCTAGATGGAGCGTCGCCCTATATTCAAAACAAAGAAAACGAACCGACAATTTCAATTATGTGTGCGTGCGGCCAGTGTTTTACACTGTGTGTCTATGTCTCTGTGTACGTGAATATCCATAAAATCATATTAAAAAAACCTGCCAAGATCGAGTCGGACTCGTGCGCAAAGGGATCTGAAAGGCCCAGTGGTTTCGGAGATAAGAGGGAAGGGGGGAGGGGGGAATGGTCAGTTTTCATCTATTTTTTTAAATAAGTTTTATAAACTGTCGACCTCGAGACCCTCACAATGTTCATTTGATATGCGGTTTCAAAAACTTTGTTTTTTAATTTTCCAATTTTCACCCCAAAGTGACCCCCATATTCCAAAATTATTTGTTTAGGGTAAATGTTCGTGTTTGAGTCACAGATATTTATGTGTGTACCAAATTTCGACTCGAAACATGATTATAAATTATAAAAAGTACAGGCGAATTGAAAAACTCCTTGTTAAATCGGTTAAAAAAAAGTACACCAACTAAATTAATATACCGTTAAGTTGGGAGAATAAAACAAAGAAACTGACAACACTGATCAAATATGGCGTAATTTGGTAATCATAAAAACAAAAAATAAATATTTGTAAGAGGGTTGGTCGAAGACGTCACACACGAAGAAAACACGGGGATGTATTCAGAAGTTTACTTTCAGCAGCAAAGTTACAGTGTTAAACTTAAAGAGATGATTAAAAGTTCAATAGGCACAGTCACACAGCCGAGTCCACTTGGACGAAGGCTGGGGACGTAGTCCTCTAATTAGGAGTGAGGCGTATTTATCGTAACAGATACAAACCACAAGTATTCATATATCTGTTAAAAAATATCATACACAATTCTCATACTCAATCACAATCTACAGTACACTCTACAGTCTCAGTAGGTACTCAATAACAACTGTTCCTGTTATCTGTTATTTCTTCTTCGTATGTACTTCGTAATTTGTCACGCTCACACCCGCTTGATTGAATCTTTCTATTATAAAACGAGCAGCACCTACCTAGTATTATTATCCGGCAAATGAAATTGTAGTCTTGCAAGAAGATATTACCTTGAAAAGTGACAACTACTTCTAGTCATAAGTAATATCTGTTATCTGCTCCTAACTTTCATTTCGGAAATACTGCAAGAATAATGCTAACCACAGAACAGAAAAAAACAGTAGAAATCGCATGGCGCTTCATCAGTATCGGAACCAGCATACCCAAACTCACACATATACAGATTAATTGTATTTCGTAACACTAAAAAATCCTTGGTGTGATTGGTAATTTATTATTGAAAGAAAGTAGGAAATATGTCAGTCGTCGATTCAATAATAAAGTTTAGTGAGCAAGTCACGCTACCCGCTGCTAGATGTCACTATACATATTAAATACATTCAATTTTAAGCTGTATTGTGTTAACGCTAAGATTGATATTTCCGTAACGAGGTCATTAGTACTGCAGTAGAGTAGCTGACTTTGACATGCGCATAGTAGGAATCTTCGCGAATAATATGTTTGAGTTTAAAAGAAAGTAGACCTTAATTTGTAAAATATAAAGTCAACTTTTACTTGTCTTGTTTAATAAAATATTGTTTTTCAAATTTTAATCAAAATGAAATAATTAGGAATAATCGACGGTATGATATTTGATAAATTTTTGGTTCTGCTATCGTGTTTACATTCTAAAACAGCACAATAGGGCATTTTTGTATTTTTTGTTCAAGTTTTTTTCACCGCGACGGTTGTAACAACTGATGTGCGTAGTGTGTGCGCGGAGCAGACATATGCGGAACTCCGCAAAACTCGGGGTACGCGGGCCCCGCCTACTTGCGACTTCTACTGTTTTTTTCTGTTCTGTGATGCTAACATTACTACGTGAACTGTACGTGATTTATTTACTGACAGACCGTGCTTAGAAAAATAACAGGTTGTTATTTAATAACAGATAATGACATCTGTTATTAATAATAATTGCGTAACAATAAGAGGAATAACAGATATCTTGTTTGACCTGTTATAACCCAAGTCTACCTCTAATCCAAAAAAAAAAAAAATTTTTGGTTAGGAACCAACTATCAGGGGTTTTCTACGTGATGTTTCCAAGTAAGACGAGATCCACGGATGCACCTTACTGGTAGTTGAGGAATAACTCAATTTGATTTACAATTTCCTTCGAGGGTCATTAAGTAGCGGCGAATCTTAACACCGCGATTCAGAAACGTGACGTAAATGCACAACGTCATCAAGTAGCGTTCGGCGTAACTTTTACAATAGACTTGATCTATGAATCTAAGTACTACATGACAGGGTGTATATGTCGCAGCCATCTGGTTGAATCCACCAGTCAATTGTACGCCTGGGCCGTTCATTTAACGACGGCATTCAATTAAATGACTGAAGGATAACCAGCCAAGTTGTTGAACGCAATGTTTAACCAGATGGCTGAATGTCGTCTAGTCATTTAGTTAAATTGGATATTGATGAGTTTTTGGTACCACTGATCATGATTATGTGTGTAATGTTAGCGTTAATGGCAATGTTAGGATGCAAGAGCGAGCGCAGCGAACTCGGGACATGGGGCACCTCAACTCGGATAAGTTAGGTTCGAAGGGGATGGCGCCATCCCCTTCGTGGTTATTTTTTGGAACGAAGTTCCTTATCGCGCGTTGCAAAAGGGGGCTAGACGGAAAAAATTAAGATCAAAAGTTTTTTTTTTTTTTTCTTTATTTGTTTTGGGGTTTTTATCTATACAGATATGTCAACCCCATCGTACCTTTTACCATTGTTACATTCATAGATGATACACTTTATAAATAAGGTTACATTAACTCTTATAACTAACATAAACTACTAAACAAACATTTTGTGATAGAAAAACCATAGAATTACCGATGTAAAGACCAAAAGTTGTAACGACACTTTTTGTTATGGTTGTTAGCCGTGCGGCGTGCGCGTGTTTCTCTGTCTGTGTCTCTCTCTCTCTTATAGAAAGCAAGCCAGTTATTTTCGTCTTTCTATTTCGCATTGAACAGTGAAAAAAAAAAAAAAGAAATAAAATTTAATTACAATTCCTTCACTAATCAATCGAAAGGAACTTAGTTTTTTTAAACCATCGAGCTTCGCGAAACGGGTTCCGACTACGCCTTTTAAATAAATTTAATCACTAATAAATATTTTTCTTTTTCTAAATTGGCTTACATCTCGAAAATAAAGAATATAGGTAAGCGATATCGCAAAAATAATAAATAATTGCCCTCCTTAATAACCTCCATCTTTCATCATTTTTCATTTAACTTGAAGTTTTGAATCACTTGGCTGAGTCTTGGTCTTGGTCTTCATCTTCAAAGGGCTGACTTTCAACACGCCAAGTTGTAAAACGTTGAGTGATTCTGGTTGAATTAACTATCGGTCTAGCCATTTAATTAACGGCCTAGGGGTCCAATTGACTGGCGTATTCAACTAGATGGCTGCGACATATACCTACATAACAAACATTAAGTACGTGTGTTACATCTGTAGTTTTGTGGTCACTTACCGATGATAGGTGATGTGTTTGGTAGTTTTTAGCTCGCGTAATACGTAGCTTGACACCAAGGCGTCACGATCGGCACTAATCGGCGGGTAAGAACTTATAAGCCAACTATTGGCTCATATTTCTTGAGACGTTTGCGCGCATTTGACATTCTATCTAGACATTTTATGATAAAAGTGTTTGACATAATTTCCTTCGTCAAGGTGCATTTGAATACCAGTGTCGGACACCATCTGGCTGGCAACATTGCGCAGCCGTAATGCAAACAATGCAATTATGTTTTTAGAATTATTGTCACTTTTTATTTTATTTCCCTTGTATGTGCCTGGTGACATCTCACAGTTTGACACAGTTTCTTTTGTCTTTCCTTATTCTTATACAGGGTGTAACGAAAAGGTGTGGTCATATTTTAAAAACTGCATCTGACCATCGATATGAACAACTTTATTAAAGAAAACCAGTGGAAATTCTCAAAAAAATATTTTAGCTCCCATACAAACATTGATCAGCTGATGATAACTTTGTATGGAAAGTCCAATTTTTTTTTGGGAATTTTCTATTTTATTCTTAGAGAAAGTTGTTCATTTCCATGGGCAGAACCGGTTCTTAAAATATGACCACACCTTTCCGTTACAAGGTACACACATATTCTAAGCACCTTAATTAATACTTTGTGTATGCAGAATTTATGTTAGTTATTACTCTGAGCTTTGACTATAGATATGTAATCTATAATCTTTTTTTATAGGTTGGAAAAGCTAAACCTGGCTTAGGCTACAGCAAAGATACACAACCAGAAACAACTACTGGGAAACAAAATAATACCTGGGTTTCTGAAAACGAAATAGTTTTGATGGAACCACCACAATCAAATTGTAATGATGAGCTGCCGGAACCAGAAAAGCAATACGACTATGTGGTTGTCTCAGAAGATTTCTCACGAATTGAATTTTTGAGGAATGTTTGTGCATTTTTAGATGTTAGTGCACCTTATAAAACATTAAAATACCTTAAAAAATTACGTAAAAATTCGAAAAAATTTGTCACAAACACTTTATCGGTGATTAACAAAGGAATAGTTAATTATGGCTTATTTCAGAAAGAAGAATTTAATCTTTATACACAAATTCTAGTCAAGTATCAGAATATGCGCCAAACATCTATTGAAGCAATCTTTTTAGACGTTTACAAGTAAGTTGAAATTATTTGTATTTTTTGCGTTACCAAACCAATGAAAAATGAGTGAGAGAGTGTAGGTTCGTTACGTCACAAAAGTGTCGCGCCGCGTTACGTCACGCGACATTTCAATGCACTGTATCGCCCTCATTTTTTGTTAGCGAAAAAAATGTTTTTACAAAAGAAACAACCGACTTCCAAAAAAAAATACACTAAAAATTAAAAAATAACTTTAATTTCGGAAGTTTTTTATTTTTCACTTTTTAGTTGTTATACCCCAGAACTAAAAACCCCAATAACATGGAACGTGGAATTTAAGCATTTGGAGAACACCAAAACGTCATCGAGGTACACGTGTTTTTCGTTTTTGTTCAGTTTCTCAAAAAGCGCTGAAGCAATTTCGATAAAATTTATATGGGACCACCTCGGGATTATATTCTTTCAGATAAAAGAAGAATTTTGAAAATTGGTCCACAACTGACGGAGAAATCGCGTAACATACATACAAAAAAAAAATACAGACGAATTGAGAACCTCCTCCTTTTGGAAGTCGGTTAAAAAGAAAAAATACGTGTACGATATTTTTGGTTATTTAAATGACGGTCTAATTATATTTTTTTAATAGGGTATTTTACTAATAAAATGACGACGCGGACAATCGGGGATGCGACAATAGGGAATATGAAGGAATTGTCAAAATATCATCATCAGCAACGAAGTTATAAAGCTTTAAAGTTGATAATTAGAAAGAGAAGTCCGACGTGTTCTTTGACGTCACAGGACATGGCGCCCATACAGCTGCCATAGAAAACAGCGTTTTCGAGAGAGGGACAGATATATTTGTTTAAAATTGTTATATCTCGTTTAATTTTCGATCAATTTTGATTCTGCTTTTACTGTTCGTACTCTATTTTAGTATATTAATCGATAAACCGGTTAGATAACAAATATTTGATCATGCATACTCCCTATTATTGTCGCATCTCCGATTGGAGACGCGCGGGGCCTGAC
This sequence comes from Polia nebulosa, assembly GCA_951329385.1. Classification (NCBI taxonomy): domain Eukaryota; kingdom Metazoa; phylum Arthropoda; class Insecta; order Lepidoptera; family Noctuidae; genus Polia; species Polia nebulosa. The sequence goes on along the minus strand of OX589614.1, from coordinate 13,665,605 downwards.
GCATTAAGAACCATAAACTTCTAGGTTTTCCTGTAATCTAATAAATAATTAGGACGACACCATTGGCGCAGTGGTTGAGCGTTCGGCTGCTGCGCTGCGTGTCACGGGTTCGATTCCCGCACGGAACAGATATTTTTATAGCCTGTACATAGTTGTTCCGGGTCTGGATGTCTTGTGTATGTAACTTTACATGTTTGTGAACGCACCCACGATACAGGAGTAACTCCTAGTGCGGGGCAACGTTTTTAAAAAAAAGTAAAGGTCAATATTCTTTATCTTTTTTAATTTTAGAATAACTGGTTTTGGGAAATAGGGGGAAGAGAAATGTTAAGGTTTTACTAGTAGTGTTATGGTGAAAAATTAAAATAACAATTACTACAGAATCCTATTTCTTTACTAAAATCACGGGGTCTCATCTCAAACAAAGAAAATTTAGTTCAAATATATCTCAATAGATGGCGTAATATGCATCGATTTATAATTGAAGTTTAAGTAATATTAATATTTTGAAAATAAATATGGTAAAAACTGTATTTTCTTATTTAATAAACTGCCCTAAGCATAAAATTGTGGAATAATTGGCTTGTAATTCAAATTTAGACGATTGTTGGAACGAATCCTTAGACATCTATATTTCTTGTACCAATAGATGGCGCTGTTTGAAGTTTTAGAGTTTATCCATTCGCCTCTTAAAAAATTGAATAGTGACACATTTTGATACAGTAAAACTGCTATGAAGTGCCAAAAATACTATAAAATAATTCTTCAATGTGTGACAAAATATTGGTAAGACTTTAGGTAAATTCATTCAGATTGCAAGCCGTAGCTGCTAACACCATCTAGCGAGGTGTAGGGGACGGGCCCGAACGAAGAACAAAAGTTACTTGTACCAGACGAAAACCCGTAGTTACGGCGGTACCGTTTCTTTGTATGGGATGAGGCATCTGTACGCTAGTATTATATTATCTCTGCTAAAATTAACTATTTTGTTATAAGCTTCCTCTTTAAGATTTATGTTTTTATATTCTTCGGACTCAATTTGCCAGAGGAAAGGAAAAGACTTGTATAGTGTAATTAACACCAGTACTCCACTATTAAATCTTTACTCCATGTGCGTATGTTCGCCATCTTAACGTTTGCGCGTGCGCAAGAACTTTACGTGTATAGACAACCTCATGGTACACGATTCTGCCCAGGGGTTGAGGATAAATTCGAAACAGAGTTACCTCGCCCCTGGGCACTCAGGGCAGGGAAGGAACAGGCGTGGGTTTTAGTCTGTAAGAGTCTGACACGCCTTCCCGCTCCACCCAGGGCGGGAGATGTCATTGGATGATTTCCCACCCCACAAAAAAAAAAATGGTACACGATTGTGCGCGCGACTGATGAGAGTGACAAGCGCAGAACGCTTGGTCTTTCTCTTCCCCTTTCAACATCTTCACAAGCGCGCTCCTTCGCACACGATTACTGTTTCATGCACGAAAAAGTGACTGTGCAAAGCGCAATATGATATGATATACAGGGTGTAACGGAAAGGTGTGGTCATATTTTAAGAACGGCATCTGCCCATCGATATGAACAACTTTCTTCAAGAAAATCTGAGGAAATTCTAAAAAAATTGTTTACCTCCCATACAAATATTGATCGACTGATGATAACTTTATAAGGAAAGTCCAATTTTATTTTGGGGAATTTTCTATTTTTTCTTAAAGGAAGTTGTTCATTTCCATGGGCAGAACCGGTTCTTAAAATATGACCACACCTTTCCGTTACACAGTGTATAATACTGGCGGATTCAACCAGATGGCTTTTTTTTTGTGGGGTGGGAAATCATCCAATGACATCTCCCGCTCTGGGTGGAGCAGGAGGGCGTGTCAGAGTCTTACTGACTAAAACCCACCCCTGTTCCTTCTCTGCCTGAGTGCCCAGGGGTGCGGTAACTCATGTTAAGAATTTATCCGCTACAGCCCTGCGTCTGATATATCGCACGATATAGTTTGAAAAACTTTATTTTTTTTAAATTTTATTTACCCACATGTTCCAAATTCATTTACTTAATATAGCAAAAAAAAAAAAACTTATAATTTCCAGGATAATAGAGCTGAAAAAGGTATCAACTGATCCCGAGACGCCTACTGATCAAATGCCAACTGAACAGATACCGACTGAACAGACGCCGATGCTGACTGAACCCAGGATAATAGAGCTGCAAAGGGTAACAATTGATCCCGAGACGCCTACTGAACGGACGCCGATGCCGACTGCAGAAACCATAAAATCCTACATCTTATCAACGAACACAGAGTGCAGCTCACAAAAGGCATTTTCAATACTCAAATTCAAAGTACTATTCCTAATGAACATTCTCAATTTTGTCAAGTCACTGAACGAGGAATCTGAAGTAACTTTCAGTAAGATTTTAACTCCAAAGGAGAAGCGTTACATACAAGATGTCATCGATGAATTAAATATGAGAATAAATTTCGGCTCGTCGGCCGCTGAGAAAAAATTGTGTGTAGATGTAAAGAAGTTCTTGGGGGCTATGTTTAATCATCATTACACGTAAGCAATTTTTTTTTAAATTATTTATTGTCTCGCGTTTGAGCACTATCTCACCTGATGGTAAGCGATGATGTAGTCGATGAGGAGCTCGTGGCTAAAGTAGTAACAGCCGCACGGGTCGATCCATCAGGTTAAGCTACGCTTGCCGGGGTTGGTCCATAAATGGGTGATCATCTTTACATACCGAGACTCCTCCGTGCCTCGGAAAGCACGTTAAGCCGTTGGTTCACAGCAAACAACATGTTTTTCGTGATTACAGCGTTGGTCCTGTAGTAAAAGTTGTTCATAATGACTGGTATTTCCAGTAAGTATTTTAATTTATTGTTGTATTGTCGTTTCTACCTTTCATAATGCTAGCTTTTATCCGCGGTCCATCCCACATGATCAGGGTGAATCTCCTGGCGTTTTGTATAAAACAATTACTGAGTGTTGCCGACAATGACGAATCATGGGAAATTCAACTTTAATACACTTGTATTAAAGTACACTTTCTTCTTTAATACACTGGTATTAAAGTACACTAGTACTACATACCACTAGTGTACAGACTGTTGTCAACATTACCTGACCCACCCTAAAATCAAACGACTTTGGACCCTCTGCTTGTAATATTAAGGTTTATTTAATTTATATGAGCTTATCAGACAACTGCTCGAGGATTTGATGAACAAATACAATAATAATATAGACACGCAAATTTGATCTTTAAAACGTTAGCATTAGGTTATATTTTATAACTATTTGTTATAATATGATAAGTGTAATAGCTTATTTTAATGATTATGTTCAAGTAATTCTGGTCTCGTGGTATGTGTGTAAGACTGAGAAAAACAAGGTTCGAGATCAAATCCTGCGACAAAGATATTGTTTTGCTTTCAATATAGAATTCATATTCCAAAACTATTTCTTGTATTATTGTAAAGAACTACAGACTATACATACTACTATATATAAACTTTTTAAAATGGTAATATTTTCACATAACTTGTAATAAGTGATTAGTTGAAAAATAAATATTCGTATTCATTATATAGAACTGTGAACTTAATGTTTTTTAAATTACCCACCTGTTTACAAGATAAGTTATTAGGCGAAAATCATATTGGTCGTTCTTTAATATTGCAAGCAATATTGTAGAAATGAAAACAAATTAAAAAAGAAACTGATGTATAGGTTTTTTTTTTTTTTTTTGGGGGTTGGGAAATCATCCAATGACTTCTTCCGCTCTAGGGTGGAGCGGAAGGGTGTGTCAGACTCTTACTGACTAAAACCCACCCCTGTTCCTCCCTGCCTCGAGTGCCCGGGGGCGAGGTAACTCTTTGGACTGTGTTTTCGAACCCACATGCTGTTCGTCGTCAATCCAGCATCAAACCGCTAAGCCACAAGAACTTGTTGGAAATACGCGAAATTAAAGATTGGGTTGTAATTATGTAGTGTGACTTAAAAGCTTTTCAACTTTAATGTTAAGAAGAAAAGAAAAGAAAAGAAAAAGTATTTATTTGCCACAAATTAACGACATACACAACGAACACGACAAACGAGAACGAACGAGAACGAGATAATGATTAAAATAGCTTAACAAAAACATATATAATGCCGGTGGCTCCGACTATGTTGGGTGGGTTTACCTTAACGTTACGTGTTAAAGATCAAATTTGAGTGTCTGTGTTATTATTGTATTTTTGTTCATCGAGTCCTCATGCACTTGTGTGATAAGCTCATATAAATTAAATAAACCTTAATGTTACAGGCAGAGGGTCCAAAGTCGTTTGATTTTAGGGTGGGTCAGGTAATGTTGACAACAGTCTGTACTATACTATTAGTGTGCTGTACTTTAATACTAGTGTTTTAAAGTTGAATTTTCCACGGTTCGTCATTGTCGGAAACACTCAGTAATTATTTTCTGCAAAATGCCAGTAGATTCACCCATACGCACATTTTTTTTTTTGTGATTAATATTTTGCCTCTGGTTGAGAGCAGTGGTTGCATAATTTAACTCGCAGCTGTCGTAATTTTGACATTATCCACTCAGAATACATGACTATTACGATGTCATACAGTCAGTTTTTAGGCATCAATTACATACAGCATGTAACAAAAACCGTGTCCGATCCAATAAAGGCGTATTCCTAGTTTAACATACGTACATGAAAAAGTTGTAAAAAAAAAATGTAACTCATAAAAACCATAAATTATCGATTTTTTTTTTTATAAAATATGCGAAATTTAACAGTAAATATGACAAATTTTCATAAGTTGACAACACTCCACCGGCCGGCGAAATCTTTACATTTTTACCTATTTTTATTTCAAACGATACCGCTCTGCACTAGCCGCGCTGTAGGCACTCTGTCTCGCTCAGGCGGCATCTTTGAAACGAAACAATAAGTGAACTTTGTCGAGCGCTCAGTGTTGCCTTTGATAAGTTTTTCTTTTTTTTTATCAAATTAATTATTTTCATTGGGGAAAAATAATTACGTCGTATCCATTAAATGATTACGTATATGTGTACGCAGTACGATACCAAGTAATACCCTTCAGGATCGGACAGGGTTTTTGTTACATGCTGTATAACCATCAGCTCAAGCACTCTAGTTTCGGTCGAACCGAATATTCAGCAACTTTTTGGCGAAATCCGAAACTGAACCTTCAGTCGGTCAGTACCTTTTTTCCTCCTTTTGAGAATCGGAAATCATCAGCTGACTTCTTTCGCTCTGGATGGAGCGGAAGGCAGTGTCAGACTCTTACTGATTAAAACCCACCCGTATTCCTTAATTTTCCCTCTGCGTTCCAGGGTCACGGTAACTCTTTCGAAGAATCCCGCGACCCTGGCAGCCACCGGCCCAGTCATACTGACATCTCTTTGAGGCGCTCGTGGGCACAACGCGCCGTCGACCCGGGCCTGTAGAGCTATTCTGTAAAATCTCACCGTGAAAACTTAGGTGAAGTGACCGTGAAGTGAGCTGTCAATCCACACAATCAAGGTGGAATGACAGTTCGCTTCACGCTCACTTCACCTAAGTCTTCACGGTGAACTGTGAACAGAATCGACCGACTGGTCTTTATAGAATGGCGAGCTGCCCATTGCTCGCTGTCCGCAAGTCCGCGTCGGTCGCTACCTAATACATAGTTCAGAGTACATAAGAATAATATTAATGTTCAACCGAAGTAATCGATTCTTTACGACAAAATTATAATAAAATGTTCTCTCTCTTTTCAGAGTGGTAACCCTAACTAAATACTTCCGCTTCAAGCGCCTTAATAGACCTGACGACGCAGTCAAACGCAAGTGTCAAACTACCTTCAGTCTCGATATCTATAAGAGTGAGACAGTTAGTGAAAATAAGATGAAAATATCTGAACTAACTGAGAGTGAAAATGATAACAATGGTTCTGAAAACAATTATGTCGTTGAAAATGAATTGACAACTGATAATAGAGAAAGAACTGGCTTAAAACATCAACCAATCAAACGTTTGTTTGATTGGTTGACGAGATGTTTTCGAGGTGAGGAAAAAAGGAGTTGATATGTATAACATTGAAAAAAAATATTGATAATGTTCTTTCAAATACAAAGTCATCAGCCTTTTATTGTCCCCACTGCTGGGGCACAAGCCTCCTCTCTGTGAGGGGGGTGTGGGCCGTAATCCACCACGCGGGCCCAGTGCGGGTTGGTGGATGTCACATGTCTTCGAATTTTTGGTTCAAGAACATGCCGATGTCCTCACGATGTTTTCCTTCACCGTTTTGAGAGCAGTGGTAATGAAATAATTTACACAAAGTAAAGCGCCTGCCTGGGCTTGAACTCACGACCTACAACTTGTAAGTCGCGCCCAATACCACTGGGCCACCACTGCTCTTGCTAAAACCGAGGGTCCTGCTAATAAACGTCGAAAATTAAAGAAAAAACTAATCAACACAAGTGATGACCAAAATGTGAAACAGGAAGCTAAAACTTTAGAGATTAAAGACTGATTCGGAGAGACTGACGACTATACATAACATAGTTTTAAGTAATAACAATTGTGATACTCAATCAGTACCTGTAAAAGCTGGTACAGAAATCGATGTACCTAATTCCCTTAAGGATTCTGAAATCAAACTGGTACGCATAATACATAATAATCCATTCATAAAGTTAACAAAAGAAAAAACAACAGAAATTCAGAGATATTTCTAATCCCATAATACTGACTACTGAGTTACCTTTGCTCTAGTGTCATGGCGTCCAAAAGGACGCACTCATTTACACTTCTATGATAAAAATAAACCTATGATTGGCTCAAAAATACAATCAGTGTTGCCAGTAACGTTAAAGTGTTGAGCGCTGACGAAGTAACGAAAATGACTTAATTTTTTTTTCTGTTTATTCGATTATCACTGTTTGTGTGTTTGTAAGATGATTGAATTGTATAATATGGGATTTTCGACAAAAAAATGGGTGGTCGAAAAGACTGAAAAGTATGGTGATTAAGCTACTTAATTAAAATTAATTATAATACGTAATTCAAATTAATAAATAAGGTATCTATTAAGATGTAATATATCTAAGTATATACAAGAGTCGGGCTTCGCGTTATTTGCTGGAGCCGACAAAGTTGAGTTTAGTCCCATTTGGGAGTAAATAAACGAATTTGTATATCAGATTTTGTGTTTTTTTTTTTTGTCATCAATAAGGTACAGTACAACTATTTTATTAAGGCGCATTCAAAATAGGCTTCACAAAACAGTGTTTAGCATTATTGAGCAGCAAAAAGAATATTATGTTAAATCTTGACCATATTTGAGGAGTATCTGTTCAAAAGTAGCTAAACATCAGAATGAATTTTACAGAAAATGCCAAGAATGAATAATTAAAAACGCCCAATATATATAATAGTTTTGTATGGTATGTTTTACAAGATACAGTGGTCTAGTCATCTTTAAGAACATTTTTTTTTAAATTAAGGTGTTTGTAAATAGACACATAAGATGCTGATAGACACTTTAGTTTTGGATCATTTAGTAAATAGACTGGTTTGATAAAAAAAATATTTCGGTCTCCTCTCCGCTAGATCCGGCCCCACCTTTTCAAGGTTATTATTTTAATTTCGTTGGGGCACATGATCACTTTCAGTTTTCCTCGTCAGACAACTCGAGGTCCACATCCAGTACCTATCATTCCGTAAGAAATGATTGAAAGGATACGTCCATTGCACTTTCGTGGTCAGTGCTGGAGAGGTCTTCGGTAGTAATAAACACAATGTTAAGTGTTCTGATGTCAGTCGATAACTCTATTTTCAATAATGCTCTATTTATATTTACAACTACTACTATATTACAAGTGGCATGTCCTAATAAAACTATTTACAACGCGTGCGCGGTGCGCTGCGCGGAAACGGTGCGCATAGCGCTATTTTGAACACGTTAGCAAACGTTGCGAAAGTATAAGTATCAGTTTCAGTTGGTCCATCCTTTTGCCCGAGTGCCGTCTGCGAGTGAAGAGTTGGGTTGCCGCGTGTCCGCGTCTGCTATCTCGAATACTCTGTGCATCTTCGAGTGCATAGTGCAGCGCTCTTGTAAACAAACCGTTCTTGTATGTGACTTGATGGCTGGACAAATCTTCAAAATAGCTCGCATTTAAGTAGGTCAATAATAGGGCACTTTATGTGACGGCTAAACACCCTTATTTCAGAATTTGTGACGCTACAGAATCTTAGATAATCGATCGAAAACGTGTCCAGCCATCTTGAAAAACCACTTTTCGCTGGTCTCTCAATCTCGGTAACGGAAGTGATTGTGACGACTTTTTGCATATCGACGGGCGTCACATAAATTTGTGACAGGCATCGAGCTAAAAGTTTTGTGATACATACAGCGGTTTAGTAGAAAAATGCAAAAATCTAAGTCCAGCCATCTTGAATTTACGTAAATAACTTTTGGGTGGCACTTCCGAATTTCAATAACGGGAGCGTTATGGAATATGGTTCCTTTACTAACATTTAGTAACGCAATTTGTGACAGTAATAACGATTATACTGCAGTGTTTGTATGGGGAAATTTAAATGATCAATAACTTTGAAACTACTCAAAGTTTTTCCGTCACAAATTCAGGTTATCATTATCGTCCCCGTCACAAAATCTTGAACACATTTCGAAGGCCGTAGATCATCAGGCAGCGGAGATATAGGTGTCCAGCCATCTTGAACTCAGGTTGGCTGGGCATTAAGTTTTTATTGATTTCTCGAAAACCCTTACATGTGACGCAATAAATCAAACGTTATTACTGTCACAAATTGCGTCACTAAATGTTAGTAAAGGAACCATATTCGATAACGCTCCCGTTATTGAGATTCGGAAGTGCCAGCCAAAAGTTTTTTACGTAAATTCAAGACGGCTGGACTCAGACTTTTGCATTTTTCTACTAAACCGCTGTATGAATCACAAAACTTTTAGCTCGATGCCTGTCACAAATTTATGTGACGCCCGTTGATATGCAAAAAGTCGTCAAAATCACTTCCGTTACCGAGATTGAGAGACCAGCGAAAAGTGGTTTTTCAAGATGGCTGGACACGTTTTCGATCGATTATCTAAGATTCTGTAGCGTCACAAATTCTGAAATAAGGGTGCTTAGCCGTCACATAAAGTGCCCTATTGACCTACTTAAATGCGAGCTATTTTGAAGATTTGTCCAGCCATCTTGAGTCACATGTTCTTTTCAGAGCGAACTGGTGCATGCCCCACGTCTTGTTTCTTTCCAATGTCTTTCTCAAGGCAGTCTTGTTTCTTTAAGAGAGTTGATAACATGCGTCTTTATCAAGACGGTACATTGTTTGTAAAGGTATCTTGGTAACAGGTTTTGGGTAACGTATATGGAGGTACGGTAATTAATGTAACTAGGTAGGTACTGTGTCACTACAGTACTAATAACCTTCCACTGTTTGGTTTGGAACTCCTGACAGTCCAGCAACTTGCCCGCACATTCCTCAGTCGAAACATCTATTTTTAACTTATTAACCGACTTCGAAAAAGGAGGAAGTTCTATGTTCGACTGTAGGTATGTCTTTATATTTTTTATGTATGTCCACCGATTTCTCTGTCAGTTGTGAACCGATTTTCAAAATTCTTTTTTTGTTCGAATGAAAATACTCCCGAGGTGGTCCCATATCAATTTTATCAAAATTGCTTCAGCGCTTCTTGAAAAACTGAACAAATACGAAAAATATATTTGTACATAGATGACAACACACAGTGTTGCCAACTCCCACAAATTCGAGCCACTAGACGGAATTTCTAAAGTCGCTAAAATTGATTCTACCAAGAGCGGCCTAGATTTTTTTTTCTGGGAAATCGTCCTTGGAAAATTAAATTATTTAAACACGTATAAAAATACTATAATCCATTTCTAGCGACGAAGTCGCTAAATTGGCTACAGTTAGCTGTAATTCGTAGTGATGCGATTCCACTATCCTAAATCGTACACAATTTAGGAAGTCAAATTGGGACCTTCCAATCTCACTAAATCGGACTCTAACTGTTTACACCTTCCGATTTCCTAAATTGGCTCCCTTAAAATCGGATGGTGTATTTAAGCCTTTAGGAGTCCAATTTAGTGTAGTTGGATCGCTAGCTTCCTCGTAAGATTGTTTCTAAATTGGCTCGCTTGAAATCGGTTGGTGTAATTGAGCCTTTAGTGAGATTGGAAGGTCCCGATTTTTAATTCTCAGGTATCTTCGTAGGAACACTCTAACTAGGAAGTTGGAAGCTAGCGATCACACTACACTAAATTGGACTCCTAAATCGGAATTCTAAATCAGAGTCCAGTGTTGCCAACTCCAAAAAATTCGAGCCGCTAAACAGAATTATACATTTACATACATTACAGAAGAAGTGTCGAGTTAACAAAAAAAATATGTATTACTGGCCCTAAAATTGTTTGATTGGTACTCCAAAAGTCGTCAGATGAGTCGCTAAACCAGTTAGAATTGATGCCAAATTTCATGATTTCATGAAATTCTTACATTTGGCATCAATTCTAACTGAGAAAGTTGTATTGATGATGTTAATTGATTTTAATTATATAAATACATACTTGTTACGGCCGCGAATCAAATTTTGACCAAGATACAATCTGACACTGGCCTCATCATCTTCCTGCCATGTCCCATGTTACTTGGGGTCGGCGCAACACGTTTTTTCTTCCATTCAGTCCTGTCGGCCGTCACGCTATCACTAATTCCCTTTTCTTTCATATCACTCCTCACACAACCCATCCATACTTTCTTTGGCCTCCCGCTCCCTCTCCATCCATCCACATTTATATTCATAACTCTTTTAGTTACATGTAGTTTCATCCCTCCTCTTCACATGACCATACGAAGATAAACGGTTCCCTTTCAACTTTTCGGTGACTGGCGCCACTTTTAAACTACCTCTAATGTACTCATTTTTCACTACATCCAGTCATCAGCACACACCAGGGAGCCTCTTCCTGGATGACCGACGTCAGAGCGTCCATTATCATCAGGAAGAGGTAAGGGCTGAGGGCCGACTCCTGGTGCAAACCGAGCGCTACACAGAAACTGTCAGTGGTGCCCACTGCAGACCTGACTTGGGTACTACATCGACTGTACATCGCTCGGATCAACTGCACATACTTCCCAGGCACACCTTTCTCCTTAAGGGCCCACCACAAAACCTCTCGAGGCACCCGGTCATATGTGCAAGTATGTATAATGCTCTGTATTTTTCGCACAGCTGGCGGATAGCGAAAATGGCATCCGTTGTACCCCGACCAGGCATAAAACCGAACTGGTTTTGTGAGATTTCACTCTCTTCTCTCAGCCGCTTTTCAATAACTTTTCCCCATGCTTTCATACTATGTGACATTAGCTTTATTCCTCTATAGTTGTTGCACTCCAGTACATCACCTTTGTTCTTGAAGATGGGAACCAACGAACTGTTGCACCATTCATCAGGTATGGCTTCTTCCAGCAACAAGTTATTGAAGAACAAAGCTAACCACGTTCACCCGTAATGACTTCCACACTTCAATTGGTATTCCGTCTGGACCAATTGCCTTACCATTCTTCATTCCATTCACTGTTATTCTCACTTCATCCACACTTACCATTCTCACTAACCCCTCATTCATTGGTTTATTCTCCACAACACTACTCCAGATATTTTCCTCATTCATCAGTCTTTCAAAATACTTCCATCTATTCTTAATCATTTCATCCTTTGATAGAAGCATTCCAGCTTAAATTCATGATTCTGGTCTCCTGGTACTTTGTGAGTCTTTATCTCTCATGATTTCAGCCCTGGAAATAATAATAATAATAATAATTCTCATGTTTCTGCCCCCGTAGCATGACCATTTCTATCTCTATTCTACCAAGAAAAGACAAAGTTCTTTCTATCCAATTTTGTCGAGTTCGAGTTGTCTTCTGCCCGAGCATGGGGCGCCGGGCGACCCGTAGACTGGTGTTTCTATGAAGACAAAGACATGTATTCATTCTTTCAATAATTATTAAAATATATTACTATTTATCGTCTGTCCGTCTGTCCATCTGTCTGTCTGTCCGTCGTCTGACAAAAAAATTATTGCGTCTTATCGGAGCCTGTCTGTACGTCTGGCCGTTTGTCTGTCGTCCGTCTGTCCATCTGTACATCTTTTCGGCTGTCCGTCTGTCTGTCTGTCCATCTGTCCGTCGTCCGTCTGTCCGTCTGTCAGTCTGATCTGTCCGTCTTCCGTCTGTCCATCTGTCTGTCTGTCCGCCGTCCATCTGTCCGTCTGTCCGTCGGTCCATCTGTCCGTCTGTCTGTTTGTCCGGCGTCCGTCTGTCCATCGTCCGTGTCCGTCTGTTGTCTGTCCATCTGTCCATCGTCCGTCTGTCAGTCTGTGAGACTGTCCGTCTGTCAGTCTGTGAGACTGTCCGTCTGTCAGTCTGTGAGACTGTCCATCTATCAGTCTGTGAGACTGTCCGTCTGTCAGTCTGATCTGTCCGTCTTCCGACTGTCCGTCTGTCAGTCTGTCTGTCTGTCCGCCGTCCGTCTGTCCGTCTGTTCGTCGTCCGTGTGTTCGCCTGTCTGTCTGTCCATCGTCCGTCTGTCCGTCTGTCAGTCTGTGAGACTGTCCGTCTGTCAGTCTGTGAGACTGTCCGTCTGTCAGTCTGTGAGACTGTCCGTCTGTCCGTCGTCCATCTGTCCGTCTGTTATCTGTCCAGCTGTCCGTCTGTCTGTTTGTCCTTCGAATTTTCAATTGAAATTTTTGAATTTTCAAGTATGTAATGAGTCACAAAATTGAGTTTGTTTTAAATCAGTAGAGAACTTGTCTACGTCTAATGTGATGTAGACTATTTTGTCCCTGTTGAGAAGAAATGTTTCGCCCCCCAACACGGCGTAGCATGAACATTTCTATCTCTATGTAGAATAGAGATAGAAATGGTCATGCTACGCCGTGAGTAAGGATGGACTAGATAGTTGGATACAAGTTCTTTCTATCCAACTATGTCGAGTTCGAGTTTTCTTCTGCCCGAGCACGGGGCGACCCGTAGACTCGCGTTTCTATGAAGACAAAGACATATTCATTCTTTCAATTTCGTCTGTCCATCGTCTGTCACAAAATTTTGTGCGACTAATCGGAGCCCAATTGCTGTCACTTACGTATCTGTCTATCCGTTTGTGCGTCTGCCCGTCGTCCATTTGTCTGTGCGTCTGCCTGTATGTCGGTCGTCCGTCTGTCCGTCTGTCTGTCTATCCGTCTGTCAGTATGTCCGTCTGTATATCTGTACGTCTGTCCGTCTGTCCATCTGTCTGTCTGTCCATCTGTCCGTCTGTCGGTATGTCCGTCTGTAGGTACGTCTGTAAGTCTGTCCGTCTGTCCATTTGTCCGTCTGTCTGTCTGTCTTTCTGTTTGTCTGTGCGTCTGTCCGTCTGCCCGTCTGTCTGTATGTTTTTCTGTTTGTCTGTCCGTCTGCCCGTCTGTCTGTAGGTATGTCGGTCATCCGTCTGTCCGTCTGTCCATCTGTCTGTCTGTCTATCCGTCTGTCAGTATGTCCATCTGTATATCTGTACGTCTGTCCGTCAGTCCATCTGTCTGTCTGTCCATCTGTCCGTCTGTCCGTCTGCAGGTATGTCCGTCTGTAGGTACGTCTGTAATTCTGTCCGTCTGTCCATTTGTCCTTCTGTCTGTTTGTCTTTCTGTTTGTTTGTGCGTCTGTCCGTCTGCCCATCTGTCTGTCTGTCTTTCTGTTTGTCTGTGCGTCTGTCCGTCTACCCGTCTGTCTGTATGTCGGTCGTCCGTCTGTCCGTCTGTCCATCTGTCTGTCTGTCTATCCGTCTGTCAGCATGTCCGTCTGTATATCTGTACGTCTGTCCGTCTGTCCATCTGTCTGTCTACCTGGCCGTCTGTCCGTCTGTCGGTATGTCCGTCTGTAGGTACGTCTGTAAGTCTGTCCGTCTGTCCATCTGTCTGTCTGTCCATCTGTCCGTCTGTCCGTCTGTTCATCTGTCCGTCTGTCCGTCAAAGTTGAAAGTCTGCGTCTCGTACCTTTGAAACCCTCGCTACACTCAGGATTCTACATTTGAACCACTCGCTCGCAAAATTGGTGGTCATGCTTTGCATTGTAGACTATTGTCGACTGAAGAATAGAAACATTTCTTCTCGTCAGTTTTAACATCGCCATGCTTAGGACGGTAGAAATCTTTCTACAATCTGTAATTTTGTCTATTCTTCCGTCGACAAAACCCGCTTCTACGGTGGTCATGCTACGCGTGCTGGTGTCCTAGTACTTTTTGAGCGTGTGCGCTCGTTCAGCCTGACTTTGGATTTCTACTTCCACCTCAGCCTTCGCTAAGTCTTGTCATTTACCGGGATAAAAAAGTAGCCTATGTGTTAGTCCAGGTTATGACCTACGTGTGTGCAAAATTTCATTGTAATCCCTTCAGCCGTTTTTGCGATACCTTCAGCCAAACATACAAACAAGCAAACATACAAACTTTCGCATTTATAATATTAGTAGGATATAATACATAATTTCTTTTAATTGGCGAGTAAATACTTCCTCCTCTTTTCTATTTCAATAAATAGTAACTATAAGAATATTTTCCTTAAGTAATTCTATTGCACATACTTATATATACAAAACTCTACAGACATATTACTAATATCACAAATTTCTTTGTACCTACTCTAAATGGTTTTGTGACAAGATACAGACACCTTCACGAGTACGGCGACAGTAAGATGCTGCAATTTTGTAGCCGCTAAAATCTAAATTTTCCAATTTTTCTGGTGATAGCCAAGTCTCACATAGGCATATAGCATTATATATTGTTCTTTCATGAAGGAAGGCTTCAAGTAGATGTTGCTTGTTATAGATACTTTGCATGTTTTGATATAAAATTTTAAATTTTTGTTCTGTAATTTCGAAATGAATTATTTTTATTATATTCGATGTTATTAGGTTTGTTGTGTTTTGAAGTGAGGGTATAAATTTCGTCGTTGTTAATTTGTTCGTTTGTTTCGGAGCTTTTCGCGTATAGTGTCATCTCTTTGGTCACCTGTTCACTAGGTAATATTCGTTTCCCATCTATAAACAATTTGTTATTTCTTATTACTGCATAGTGTCCATTTTTTCTTGCTCTTAGCATTTCCTCACGCATTAATTTTCTTTCTTTTCGTGCATTTTCGTTTAGAAAATCGGACACATGTATATTAGTTCCTTGGAAATAATGGCTGTTCTCAACAATGTACCTAGCCGTTTTCTTGCTTAGAATCTCAATAACTAAGGGTCTGTTTTTTGTGGTATTTCTTCCTATACGGTTTATTATATATGTATCCGCTCAGGTCTACATGCAGAATTTCAAAAATCATGTCAATCAATCTGCTGTGTAGTTCGTAATCAGACTCATTGTAGTATTCAGAGAAGCCATAGATTACTATTTTTAACCGACTTTCGAAAAAGGAGGAGGTTCTATGTTCGACTGTATGTTTTTTTTTTTATGTATGTCCGCGCTTTTTCTCCGTCAGTTGTGGACTGATTTTCAAATCTCTTTTTTTATCTGAAAGAATATACTCTCGAGGTGGTCCCATATAAATTTTATCGAAATTGCTTTAGCGCTTTTTGAGAAACTGAACAAAAACGAAAAATACGCATATCTCGATGACGTTTTGGTTATCTCCAAATGTTTCCCCCTCTTGTTTGAACCTCCTCCTTTATCGAAAGTCGGTTAAATAAAATTGGCGAAATGTTGGTGTGCCACATTTTTAAGGTTCCGAAAGTATGAATGAAAAACGGAAACCTTATAGGATCAATTGTGTGTCAGTCTGTCTGTCCTTCTGTCACAGCCAAATTGCTTCGAATCCACTTGACCGATTTAATTGTAATTTGGCACACACATGAATATTTGTGAGCCAAATACGGACTTTTGTAACGTACCTAAATAAATTTATTTAGAATATGGGGGCACTTTTGGGCTGCAAATCAGAAAATTAAAAAACAAAAATTTCAAACTGTACTATGCTTTTTTTTTGGGGGGGGGGGGGGGAGATCATTCCATGACTTCTTCTCGGGTGGAGCGGGAGGGCGTGTCAGACTCTTACTGACTAAAACCCACACCTGTTCCTTCCCTGCCTGAGTGCCCAGGGGTGCGGTAACTCATTTTCAGAATTTATCCCCTACCCCTACCCCTAGGAATGCAGGCACTGGCCACGATGGGCTCCGTCAGAAACTGTACTATGCTACATTATGAAATGAAAGGACTTATTGTAAGGATTTCATATTTTATTAGAGTTTCGTACCCGGGTCCAGGGTCCAGACGGAGCCCTACTGTTGTCACTCACGTGTCCGTCTGTCTGTCTGTCCGTCCGTCGTCTGCCACAAAATATAGTTACGAAGATTTTTTTAACTTTCCATTGACTTGGTGATAATGTTTATTATTACGTATACTTTACTAACAAATACCAATATTTGGTACGGAACCCTTAATGTGCGAAATCCGACTCGCACTTGGCCAGTTTTTTTAAATTTAAATTATACAGTTTTAAAGAAAATAGATAAAAAAGACCATTCCACCCTATCCCTGAAACCACTGGGCCTAAAATTTTGGTAATAAAAACTTTTTTCAAAAAATACAACCAACTTCCAAAAATTGCAAAATTACTTTAATTTCGGAAGTCGGTTATTTTGCAATTTTTAGAAGTCGGTTGTATTTTTTGAAAAAAGTTTTTATTTTTCACTTTTTTATCTTTTTTTATTGGTGTTGTACATCAGAAGTAAAACTAAATATTAAAGTTATGCCGGAATAGATAACACCAATAACATGGAATTTGAACATTTGGAGACAACCAAAACGTCATCTGTGTAGGTACCTATACATATTTTTTGTTTATGTTGATTTTTTTTAAATGTGCTGAATCAATTTCGATAAAATTTATATATATGTATACCTCAGAAGTATGACCTATCATACAAAAAAATCTATTCACAAATGGCGGAGATATACATATTTTTTGTTTATGTTGATTTTTTTTAAATGTGCTGAATCAATTTCGATAAAATTTATATATATGTATACCTCAGAAGTATGACCTATCATACAAAAAAATCTATTCACAAATGGCGGAGATGTCGCGTAACAAATATACAAAAAAAAAAAACATACAGACGAATTGAGATCCTCCTCTTTTTTGAAGTCGGTTAACAAAATGAGCAAAACAAACAGGAAATAGAAAAAATATACAAAAAAATAGAAAAACTAAATACTAGGAAACGAAACCCTGAAAAATGAAATAAAAAATATGAAACATTTATCACCAGAAATTAATGACACTGAAAACAATTCCAAGAAAAAAACTTTTTTACAAAAAAAAACAACCGACTTCCAAAAAAAATACACTAAAAATTAAAAAATAACTTTAATTTCTGAAGTCGGTGTTTGTTTGTTTTGTTATTAAAGTTTTTTTACGTTTGCGTCCCATGTAACAGGGGCGAGCCTATTGCCATCAACCGGGGACATATCCAGCCTCCGGGCTACTACTGAAAAATTCTCAAAGAAAAAACTCAATAACTTTTTGCTCGACCTGGAATCGAACTCTGGACCTCATGCTCAGCAGCATCATTTGCGACCACTAGACTATCGAGGCTTAACACGTAAACATTGTCGGATTATGCTGTACTTAACTATGTAGTAATATGTCCGCGTTGTTATTATAGTTAATGGCATTCTTAACACAATAAAGTATTTGATTGTGAAGGTTTATTGCGATTCTAATTAAAACTAACTGGTAAATACTGCTGCGAATGTACTACATTATTATAAAAACCCAACCGACTTCCAAAAAAAAAAAAATACACTAAAAATTAAAAAATAACTTTAATTTCAGAAGTCGGTGTTTGTATTTTACTTCTTCGTTATTTGACACCGACTTCCGAAATTAAAGTAATTTTTTAATTGTTATATCCCAGAACTAAAAACCCCAATAACATGGAACGTGAAATTTAAACATTTGGAGAACACCAAAACGTCATCGAGGTATGCGTATTTTTCGTTTTTGTTCAGTTTCTCAAAAAAGGGCAGTAGCAATTTCGATAAAATTTATATGGGACCACCTCGGGAGTATATTCTTTCGGACAAAAAAAGAATTTTGAAAATTGGTCCACAACTGACGGCGCAATCGGCGGACACACATAAAAAAAAAACAAACATACAGTCGAACATAGAACCTCCTCCTTTTTCGAAAGTCGGTTAAAAACAAAGTCCGGCCTCGTCTGCTGTTTTAATTTGTACCCGTGCATAGCTGGGGCGGGTCGCTTGTGAACCAGTTATGCTTTTTGGTACTTTAATATTATTATTATGAACAATCCTAAGGACACCTAGAATTATTAAATATTCTGAAATTATTAAACAAGTCACACAATGCACGCAGGGCAGAAAGTGGTTTTTCTAATATCATTTCTTCATTTTACCCTGACTACCAAGGAGAAATATATTTTTTTGACACCTTAAACTTATTTTACAAACAGTAGCTTGTCAAAATATAATTTAAAAACGCTAATCACAAATACATAGGTACTGATCATAGTGGCAATAGACCAGGGCTCGATGCTTAATCTCATATTTTAGCCAATTGTTAAGAAAGATTACGTGGCTTAGTAAGCAGGCCCGCTAGTTGTCACCCAGTTCGATAGATGGCGTTGTGCCGACCGACGCGAATCCTGAATCGCGGTATGGTTTCGTTACAAACCGCAGTACTTAGTCCAAGGAATATATTTTCTAATTGACTCTACATTCATTTTTAACTGACGAAAAAAAGTGAGGAGTAATTTAAAATTTTTGAAAAATCAGTCTTAAAAGGTTCCAAGGCTGATTTTATTAAGTAACAATCTTCTTTCGTAATCCGTAACGTGTTCAAGAATTATAGTTTTAATAAAATCATAGTAATTTATTAAGGGATTCTTACTTGCTAAGTGATATTAAAGGCTAAGTTATATATTAAAATGTCTACCGTACCGTACCGAGAGCGGACAAATTGTGTGTTCGTTACCGAAAAAATATAATTTTCGATAATGTCGTTGAATTGCAGTGGTTGTGGTGTGGAACTAACTGGCATGTCATTTATGGAGTGTTGTTAAGAACCACACTTGTCCGAAACCCGTTCACCAAGGATTTAGTTCAAAAATTGTACGAGTTGTCTTTTTGCTTAACTAGATGGCGTTGGCATCGAATTAAAAGTCGCTGTTAAGATTCTCCGCCGTTTGGTTAGGCTCATGTCTTTAAAGTTCAATATGTGAGATAATTAAGATTAAGGAACGGTTACTACTTACTAAATTATAAGTTCAAATAATAGATCACTTTTTGGGTGTTTTATCCTACACTTCACTTACTCGACCTATCATCACTACATAGTATAAAACAAAGTCGCTTTCTCTGTCCCTATATCCCTATGTATGCTTAAATCTTTAATACTACGCAACGGATTTTGATGCGGTTTATTTTAATAGATAGAGTGATTTTAGAGGAAGGTTTATATGTGTAATTTGTACCCGAGCGAAGCTGGGGCGGGTCGCTAGTTTAATAATAAGATCAAAGTACAAGTTTGGGTGACCACTGACCAGCCGCGGTGTCCGAATCAACAAAGTGTTCCAAAAAGACTTGCAGTAAAGTGTACGAATTAAAGTGCCTTGGAATTACTACGGAAAACTTCGTAAACTTACTCTCAGGAATATAAGGATCAGTGGGTATGTCCTGAGCATAGATTATACACTTATACTGGTAGTCCTGAGTGTGTCTGCTCACAACGCAAGCCAAATCGCAGTGCTGATACACCAGTCAGAAGAATATCTGACCAAGCAAACAGTTTTTCAATAAGCAGCATTGTGAACACTCAGCGCGGTAGTCGCTTGAAGAACGCGGAATCGCCTATGCTGGAAAGAAATACCAATTTGCTAGAAGAGATTAAGGATTTTCGATTGGAGGTAATGTCACACATAAATAGCCAGACTAGTATTATGGAAGATATGCAGGAAATATTAAATTGCACGAAAAATGAGTGGCAAGAATTACGTATTTAAACGTGAAGGTACTCGAACAAAAAGTTGACCAATTTTTCGCTCTTGAAAATCAAATGAAGGAACTAAGTACGCATAACCAATATTTAGAACACCAAATAAATATCACAAGCATCAGAGGAGATCGTTAAATGTCCTAAAGGAGCATTGAATTATTCCGAAGCGATTTGTTAACAACCCGCATACCCGCAACTAGACACGAGTAACAAACCCGCCGCCAGCACATCAGCTGTTACATCAAGTGGGGCCATGAAAACAGTGGAACAACCAATGACGGGCGAAGTTTCGCAAGCGAAGAATCATCATTTTTCATTAACAGAGGTTGATATGAACAGCAAGGCAGATAGTAATGAAGGGTGGAAGAAAGGTAGTCCAAAAGAATAAAAGGAAAATCCAAAGTAAAGAAGTAAAAAGAGGACACAACTCGAGCCTTAAGGAAATTCAAGCAATGGAGCGTAAGAAACGTCTTCACGTTTGGCGCCTTCATCCGGAAACTACTGTCGAAAACTTAACCGCTCACGTAAAACAGGTACTATATAAATAATACCTATGTGGATCTGAAGCGAATGTCAAAATTGAAAAAATTAAGCATAAGACAGAGAGAGACTACTCTTCTTTCATTGTTGGAATCTCTGAGGGATTATATCACAAATTATGTCAACCAGATGTATGGCCTCTGAATGCAGAATTGGATCACACACACACACACACAGGAGACACACCCACACACACAGAAGATCTACCAATTTGTAACATCTCACACTCTGTTGTAATTTGACCTATGTTTACATATAAAGCATTCTGATTCTGAATAATTCTGATGACAATGCATGTATAGAAAAGTGACGTCACTCTGAATCTAATATGGCGGACTCCCAAAGGTAATGGACTAATTATTTGTATGTATTTCCATGCTATGGGTATCAAATGAAAGGGTTTGCTGAGTAAAAACACGAAAGATAAATAAAAAATGAAGCGTGTTTTTAATTTATTAAACTACAGATTTTTTATTAACAAGAAGAAATCTGGTTTCATAAGAGATACGGGAAAACTGTCTCAGGAACGTTTAGCCATTTTTTAACCGACTTTCGAAAAAGGAGGAGGTTCTATGTTCGACAGTATGTATGTTTTTTTTTATTTATGTCCACGCATTTCTCCGTCAGTTGTGGACCGATTTTCAAAATTCTTTTTTTATCCGAAAGAATTTATACTCCCGAGGTGGTCCCATATAAATTTTATTGAAATTGCTTCAGCGCTTTTTGAGAAACTGAACAAAAACGAGAAATACGCATATCTTGATGACGTTTTTATGTTCTCCAAATGTTTAAATTCCACGTTCCATGTTATTGGGGTTTTTAGTTCTGGGGTATAACAACTAAAAAGCGAAAAATAAAAAACTTTTTTACAAAAAAAACAACCGACTTCCAAAAAAAATACACTAAAAATACACTAAAAAATTCAAAATAACTTTAATTTCGGAAGTCGGTGTCAAATATCGAAGAAATAAAATACAAACTTTGAGAGGCTCGCGTTTGACCACTATCTCTCCAGATGGTAAGCGATGATGTGGTCGACGATGGAGCACGCTTGCCTAAGTAACCTAGATTTATTCTAGTCTTAAAGAATTCTACTCTTTTATTTGTTGTTTGTTTCTATTCCACTGTGTTTTCCCACAGGAGTCATTATTACAGGTGTAATGAAGTACCTACGGTATCTTGTTGAGATAAATTGGCACGCACTCCATTAATAAAATTAACTGCAATTAATAACACCAGGTTTCAAATTTCTCTGCCCAGGGGTAGCGGATGCGGACGGCGAGTAATAGGTAGCTCGCCGTCCGATCAGCAACAGGCCCGAGAGTCGACGGCGCGTAGTGTTCCACGCGCGCCTCAAAGAGTTGTTAGCAATAGAGACGATGATCTGCCCGGGGGTTGAGGATAAATTCGAAACAGAGTTACCTCGCCCCTGGGCACTCAAGGGCAGGATGGAACAGGGGTGGGTTTTAGTCAGTAAGAGTCTGACACGTCCTCCCGCTCCACCCATAGCGGGAGAAGTCATAGGATGATTTCCTACCCCACAAAAAAACAAAAAAAAAATAGAGACGATGATGAAGACGATGCCTGCCCCCGGTTGAGGATAAATTCGAAACAGAGTTACCTCGCCCCTGGGCACTAAGGGCAGGAAGGAACAGGGGTGGGTTTTAGTCAGTAAGAGTCTGACACGCCCTCCCGCTCCACCCAGAGCGGGAGAAGTCATTGGATGATTGCCCACCCCAAAAAAAAAAAAAAAAAAGGGGTAGCGGATAAATTCGAAACAGAGTTACCGCGCCTCTGGGCACTCGGACAACTGAAGGAACAGTCGTGGGTTTTGTCAAAAAATTCTGACACGCCCTCCCGCTCCACCTAGAGCGGGAGAAAAAAATGTGTCGTATTCCTGCATAACTTACGAGTATCTAGTTAAAGGAAAATTAAGGTGTAGATGTGCGAGTTTATCAATGTTTGTTCAGGCAATTGTCTTTTTGAGTTTCTAATCTATTCTTGAGTCTCTAAAGTCTAAGGTAAGAGAAGTAAAGGAAGCATAATGTGTGTACCTCTGCCTTGCCCTTTTTTGGAACGAAGTTCCTTATCGCGCGTTGTGAAAGGGGGCTAGACGGAAAAAATTCTTACGAAAAGTTGTCACGACACTAATGAGGCTGTCCATCCAAAAAGATTGTGTTGGAAAAACAATCTAATAAAAACTTCTTGTATTTTTGGTGGGTAGGTACAAAGTTTGCAAGCAGAAGCTGAGCAAGGCTGAGCTGAGCTGAGCTGAGCTGAGCTGAGCTGAGCTTAGCTGATCTGAGCTGAGCTGAGCTGAGCTGCGATGAGATGAGATGATGAAGTATAACTTCTTACGTGCGTGCGTGTGTGCGTAGTTAATAATAAAAAAAATATTATAAATTAAAAAAAATAAAATTATATTACAATTCCTTCACTAATTAATCGAAAGGAACTTTGTTCCATCCGGGTGTCCCTTGACACCTCTCAAGTTTTTTTTTTTTTTTGTGGGGAGGGAAATCATCCAATGACATCTCCCGCTCTAGGGTGGAGCGGAAGGGCGTGTCAGACTCTTACTGACTAAAACCCACCCCTGTTCCTCCCTGCCCTGAATGCCCAGGGGCGAGGTAACTCTTTCGAATTTATCCTCAACCCCCGGGCAGGCATCGGCCATAACGGGCCCCGTCCTGTTTGCTGACAACTCTTTGAGGCGCGCGTGGAACACTACGCGCCGTCGACTCACGGGCCTAGTGCTGATCGGACGGCGAGCTACCCATAACTCGCCATCTGCATGCCTGGGGTCTTGGGTTCAATTCCCAAGTCAATCAAAGTGTTATTGGGTTTTTCCATTAGGGATTTCTCAGTAGCCTTGCCCTTTGAGTTACTATTTAACATGGGGTAGAGCATTAAGGTACCAAGAAGGTAAGAACCCGGTGGAATGAGGGTGTTTTGACGTACCTATACCAGATGTCATCACTGAGACATCAAGTCCAGTACCTGTCAAAACTGAAATAATTATTGACGTCAAGGTCTTGTTTACGTCATTATGTTTCGTTTTTATAGAAAAAGACCTGACGCCGAAGTGGCGCCAACTAGTGGCGTAAATTTTCCTGGAAACTCTCATAAAACATTTCCAGCTCCTAAAAATCGAATATTCGGAGATTAGCAAAGTAATTTCTGCTACTGGAATTCAGGACTTTGTGAATGTGAAAGGCCTGGTTGAACCCAGTGCGGTTCGGCATGGTCATCTCTTGATATTCATCTCTATACTTCAAGGTTCTATTAAGTGCCAGCTTTCTCACGAGTTTGTTACTGTTTTTAGAGCAAAGAAGTAGGTAGGTACTTAGTGCGTTCATGTTCCACGTCCACCGTCCGGAACCTCCTTATTGCTGCCATGCCATGCCATTGGGCATAGCATTGAGTCACTACTGATCAACACAAAAACAAACAAATAAAATATATGTAATTGGTAAGGGGTATATTTGAATAAGTTTTACTTAAATACAATACAAAAACTTTTTACAAAAAAATAGAACCGACTTCCAAAAAAAGTGCAAAATAACTTTAATTTCGGAAGTCGGTGTTCCTGTTTTGTGTCTTCGTTTTTTGACACCGACTTCCGAAATTAAAGTTATTTTGCACTTTTTTTGGAAGTCGGTTCTATTTTTTTGTAAAAAAGTTTTTTATTTTTCACTTTTTAGTTGTGGTTCCCCATTAAACTGTGTTAACAATTCTTATACATACGATAGCAGCAATCGCGGTTGATTTGCTGTCAATTTTTGAAGAGTTCCGTTGTCTGAAACCCATCATCAGATCTTTTTGAAATTTAAATGGGACCATTTCGGAATAAACCCCTTTGGAACAAAAAAAGAATTTTGCAAATCCGTCAATATATGATGGAGTTATGCCCGAACATACATACAAACAAACATCCGAATTGATAACCTCCTCCTTTTTCGAAGTCGGTTAAAAATATTTAAGATTGGTTAAATGCGACGCCAAGATTCTTATCTTGACAAGCCTTTTAGACTGAGAGATGGACTTATTTGTCCACCTAGAGACATACATAAGTATGTAATCTTCGATAGGTAGATTCGTCAGCAAGGGAACAGCATGGGCTTGCCTTGCAGGGCCAAAAGCACATTCTGAGCTGATATCGTCGCCATCTTGTTTCTGGTGTCGACTGTTGCACTCCCCAAATGAGGGACAATGTCTGGAAAAGAAACAGATTTCGAGTGTGTTGAGACTTCTATTAACATTTAGAGAGCCTCTGGCGGCGCTCTCAGGCCGTCACCGTCGGCCCAAGGTAGCAAGTATGCGTACGGTCAAAGTAGGTACATGGATTCACAAATTACGAGGAGGCCAGAACCATGAGCGTTATAGCGGTATTTATTTTATTTTAGTCTATATTCATAATCTGCTAGGAGACCCGAATTATAAGTGTTTCCGGGACTGGAATCCTATGCGGTATTGATTAAAAAACTACAAGGAGACCGGCCTGAATCATGAGCGGCTAATAGTACTCAATCCGAAACTTTTTTTACTCAAAATATAAACACAAGTAACTAGCTTCTGTCAGCGGTTTTGCCCGCTTGGATTTAATAATAATATTAGTAGGATGTCTGGAACTCTGGATACCCTTTTTTTTGTGGGTGTGGGAAATCATCCAATGACATCTCCCGCTCTGGGTGGAGCGGGATGGGTTTTAGTCAGTAAGAGTCTGACACGCCCTGTCAGACTCTTACTGACTAAAACCCACCCCTGTTCCTTCCCTGCCTGAGTGCCCAGGGGCGCGGTAACTCTGTTACGAATTTATCCGCTACCCCTAGGCATGCTAGGACCCGATTTATATAATAAGCTCAATAGGATACTTAATATTTATAGTGCCGGTTACAAACATTGTAGTCTAAAGATAAGCGAATATTTGGGTGGACTTGATTATACAGACACAGAAAAGCTGTTAGAATTACTTCAATAGTTATATAGATATTAAATTGGTTATTTTTAATTTGTGTTTAGTACAATAAGTAGCATAGTATTATTTCAATAACTAATTAACAGTGGACCAATAATCAGATGATCGGTTAGTCTGGGGATGGCCTGAAACACAGGTTTTTATTAACCTAGTTCAGGCATGTCGCCAAAAAAATTATAATGTCAGTACCAACGCACTTTTCAGTAATTTAAAACATGTGTAAATTAAACTAGTTTTTATTTAGGTATTTAAGCCAATCTGTTAAGCACTTTGTACTACTAATACTAAGTATTTATAAGTTTATAAATGTATTATTTTGTAAAAGAACTCAAATAAATAAATTATTATTATTATTATGCAGGCACCAGCCATGATGGGCCCCGTCAATGGTGGTTCACAAATTCTCTTTGAGGCGCGCGTGGAACACTACGCGCCTTCGACTCACGGGCCTGGTTCTAATCGGACGGCGGTCTAGTATGATGGAAGATAAGCAAACAAAGCAAGAAAAGGAACTGTCGTTTGCCATAATCTTGACAGCCTAAGTATTTGTAGAAGGCACCTTCTATAAATAGTTGGCTATTATGTACTATCCGTAATATAGACTATAAGTCGAAGGTTTAGTGTAAAAGCTTGACTTAGTATTGCGACATTTGTAGTAAAAGGAAACCAGTTTTTCCTCAGCTGCGACCAGGCTAATCCTGCTTCCTACTTATATTATAAACTAGCTGCGCCCCGTAGCCTATGTGTTAATCCAGGGTATCAGCTATCTACATACCAAAATTCAACAAAATCGGTCCAGCCGTTTGAGCGTGAAGAAGTACTCGTAACACATACAAACACACTAACAAACTAGTGTGATGCGAAAGTTTGGATGAATGTTTGTTACTCAATCACGCCAAAACGGCTGAACGGATCTAGATGAAATTTGGCACAGATTATGGTCTGGATTAAAACATAGGCTCTATTTTATAACGAGGAAGTACTAATTCCACGCGGGCGAAGCAGCGGGTAGAAGCTTGTGCTTTCCCTAGCATTTGGTTGGGCCAACAATAAATGCTATAATTTTATTGTTTACATTGTTTTATTATTGTGATTTTTATGAATTTAATTTTGTTATAAGATATTTTTATAAAGGATTTGTTCGACTTATTGTAGAAAAAGTAAGCAGTGGTGGAGCAGTGGGAATGGCGAATAACGTGTCGTGGGTTCGAATGCAGACAGGCACTTTACTTTGTGTTAATTATTTCATCACCACTGCTCTTAAGGGTCTACTAACGGCCAAGTAGCGGGGTTCATGAATAAAAAATCGTAGCATAGCATAAAAAATAAATATTAAAGAATCCAACGTCACGTTTGTTACAAAGAGGATAAAGTATTTTTACGTTGTTAAAACAGGTCTCAGAATGTTACGTATCCAAAGTAGTAGGGAAAAGTACCAAAAACGGCCGTTTCTGACAATTTTTTATTCTATGAGGGCGCCACTTGGCCGTTAGTAGGGCCTTAAGGCCCCTCTCGCGGTCCAGTGGCGCCCTCATTGAATAAAAAATCGTAGCTTATCACAGAAAATAAATATAAAAAAATCCAACTTCACGTTTGTTACAAAGAGGATAAAGAATTTTTACGTTGTTAAAACAGGTCTCAAAATGTTTCGTATCCAAAGTAGTAGGCAAAAGTGCCAAAAACGGCCGTTTCTGATAACCGTTTCAACTCTATCGCACATTCCATTTATACCTTACATATTGCTAATGATTTGGCAAATGTTTTACAGTCGGCCGCCTGCCTGACACCAACCATCCTTGGGAAAGCGGTTGCTGATGGTTCACCTAAGGTGCTGAAATAATGCACGGTCTAAAAAAATCCCTTAGTCGCCTCTTACGACACCCATGGGATGAAATGGGGTGGCAGCATTCTTAAGCCGGAGCCAAATGGACTGACACTGACCTGCAAATTGCAAAAAACGTAAGAAAATTTGAATTTCGCGGGCTACGCTGGAGCATTCACCAACAAAAGTCGTAATTTCTTGCGACAAAGTCGCTAAATTGGCAACACTTAGCTCTAAATCGTAGTGATGCGATTACACTACCCATAAATCGTAGACAATATTCACGATCCATCCCAGCTGTACGTCCGCTCAAGGCCGCGGCGATGGATCTCAGTATAAATATGGACAGTACGGAAACTACGTACAAACGTTTGAAACGGCACACTCCTTCAGACGCTCGCATCTACGCTAGCCCTAAGCGATAGTTGCGGTGCGCGCAGTTACGGCTGCCGTGTCGAGCGAGTCGAGTGGTCGTGTTATCTTCTTACCCACGGACCGTTTTAAAATGCCAAGAGCGTATTGCGCAGTGTACTGTTGTATGAACTCGGCTTCTTTAAATCCGGGGCTTTCGTTTTTTAAACTCTCTGCTGATCTTGAAAGGTACCTAATAATGATTTAATTATAAAAAATATAGACGTTTTTTAAAATATTAATGGTGTTTCATTTACATCACACGCATTTTCAGGTTGGAACGCGGTACGGTGCGCTGCCGCAGGGTTAACTAGCTATCGGCCGAGCGCCGCGCATTTTGACTTCACTTTATTATTCTCAAAAACCATGAAAATTTTTGCGTGACGTGAAAAAAAAAAAGGGTACGGGCCTTTGTGGGATATCTTAATGTTTTTGAAATTGCGCGACAACTTTGAAGCATCTTCCATAGAATTTTTTCCAAACATTAAAAGTGACAACCCTAGGTCTCTAATGTAGCGTAGGTAATTATCTCAACAAATAGGCTTAGTTTCTATACTGTCCATATTTATACTGTGGCTGGATGTAGCATACACACACACTATCGTGCGCGCATCTAGCGTGCTAGATGTAATCGAACGAATTAAATGAGAGGACGTGTTTTATTTATCTAAGATGTCACCTGTTTTATCAAAACGCCAAAAAATGGAGGACACCAGGAGAACTCCCTCCTGATGTCAGCAGCAGCAGAAGAGAGGGGAAAGAATTGGAAAAGATATTGGATGAAAAAAATTGGTTGCCTGTAAAGTCGGTATACGGGCGAAAGTTTTACGTGACAACGACTTTGAGTGGTAAAATAATTTTAATGTTGCCCGAGTGGAAGGGACGCGTGCCTCTCACTCGCTCTCATTGTGAGCGCATAACGTGAGCGGAGCGTAACGCAGTTTCTTGAAGTGTCACCCGGCAAACCAATTTATAAGACGTTGTCACGTCAAAAAAAATACCATACACATGCGGAGTACACTCAACTTGAATGATTTGAATGTGAAAGATTTTCGTATTTATATACAAACACACAAGCGACACACACAAGCTCTAAATGCTAAATCTGCTGTACAGGAAGTTTATTCATGACCAAGCACGCACGACGCAGGACCCATAGACTAGTATATATTTTTGTTTTCTATACGTCAAAGCAGCAATGTACTGCATAGTGAGTTAGCGAATACATCTGCAGAAAACTTTATATACTGCTCGTGTGACACAGACGTATGTGACTTAGATCACATAAATTTCTCTGTGACCTCTTGTCTGTTCGTATTCCTTTTCATACCTCAATACTTTCTTTACTTTGTACAAATAGCTTCCCTGTTTATAAATGTATAATCACCATAATACTATGCTGTAATTTTCATCATTTTATTTGCTCATTATTTTCATGTTATCACCATTCAAATGAACTGATCTTATCTAACTATCCTTTCCTAAATTCCGTTCAATTTAATATTTTTTTTATATTTTGGTTTCCTCTTTGATTTCTGTAAATCAACCTGACGTGACATTGGCAGAATGCACAAACCGTGCGAAGCCAAAGGGGAAAAAAAAATACTATAAATACTCTATGCCAGGGAGTTTTTGGCGGGATTTTGTCGAGTAAAGTTCAGTGGCTGCTAGAATTATTCACTGTGCAATATCCTAGTGGATATTGTGATGTAAAATTGGTGCAGTTTTGTGTCTCAAGTGTCTACGCAACTGGACAATATGTGGAATCATTGAAATGGGTGCGATCTGGGTAAAATGGAGCTGAGAATTTTATTGTAGTATTGACTACCTCAGCGAAGTTTGCGGAGAAGGCTGACTCAACACATTTGTTGCCAAATACTGCAAAAAAACATTAGAATGTGTTACATCTGCATTCTAATGGAAAAAAATAAATAAAAATACACTAGTGATGGCTAGGCAGCATGGTCTCTGACCTAAGCCTGTTCCAAAAGGAAAAAAACTATGCCAGTTCCAGTGCTGCCAGACGGTTACATTTCTTACATTTTTCGTAACTTTTGACCCCCTCGCGTAACATGTAAGTAATTTTTATATTTAGGGCAATTTTTGTAACTTTTAAGAACAACGAGATTTGCAACACTAGATTTTTATTGCAAACAGTTTACGAACGCATTCAAATTGAACGTACCTAAAACTGGTGCTTCTAAAAATTATTTCACTCCCTGTCACACTCAGAGATTGCTCTGAATGGAACACGCCATTACAAAATGAAATGTATCATGGACGAATTAGAACTTGATTTTGCTTGAGAGTAAGGGCGCACGTTTCATACATCGTGAGTCCGTGCTGTTCGCGATTTCGTAGCTACGTAGCAATAAAAAGAAAACAAATATGGCTGATTATGATTTGTTTTGTTTCGTTGTGTTATTGTTAGTTGTACTATGAGAAAAGTGCGTGAGACAGTAAAAACTGAAAATTTCGAATATTTATTTTTCGAATACTTCTTTGATTTTTTCAAATTTTTTATACCTAATCTTTTTTCTTCAAAAATCTACTCGACAAAAAATTTTTGGTTTTAATTCTTTCAGACACTTACAACCCTTACCTGTGCCCGGTGCGTGTTTCGCGCGCGAGTACTGGTTTTGGTACTTACATTTTTACAAAATTTTTTCTTAAATTATTGTTTTTGACCATTGTGTAAAATTTTTGTAATGCGTAAATTTTTATTTTAGTAAGTACTTAGAATCTTTTGACACCGCAACCTTTTTTTTTCGGGGGGTTGGGAAATCATCCAATGACTTCTCCCGCTCTGGGTGGAGCGGGAGGGCGTGTCAGACTCTTACTGACTAAAACCCACCCCTGTTCCTTCCCTGCCTGAGTGGCCAGGGGTGCGGTAACTCATTTTCAGAATTTATCCGCTACCCCTAGGCATGCAGGCATCGGCCACGATGGGCCTCGTCAGTGGTGGCTGACACTAATCTCTTTGAGACGCGCGTGGAACACTACGCGCCGTCGACTCACGGGCCTGGTGCTGATCGGACGGCGAGCTACCCACTGCTCGCCGTCCGCAGGCCCGGGTCTACGGTGGCCGGAGAACGTCTCGCGACGTCCTACGCCCAGTACGCCCAGTACCTCTCCTGCGATGGTAGCGGCTGGGGCCGTGAGGGCCACTCCGTTGAGCTTCCCTCACGCGTCCTGCCTCCGCCTTCACGAGCATTACTGCTTTGCAGAAGGCGGAGACTGCTTCCCATTCCCCCTCGCTCCGTACCATGGCCTGAACCAGGGTCGGGTACTTATGTACGCACCTAAGAAGTAATACTTCTTTGGTGTAACAAGATAAACAACCAAACTTTCACAAAGTTTACAAAATGAAAACAATCATTCTTCATGAACCACAGACTATAGATAAATTCAGGGTGTCGGTTTTTTGTGATGGTGTGCGCGCGCATCGTAAAAATTTACTCTCATCATTTTTCCTTAACGCACCAATAGAAGTATAACTTCAAAAAATAATAATGTAACTTTTGCATCAAAAATGTAACATTTCAGGAACGAAACGTATCTTACGACTCAAGGGTGCTGGCAACACTGGCCAGTTCAGCACTTCAGCAGCGTTCCGGTGATGGAAATCTGCTATTGCTGACATGCTGAAATTGTATCTTTTTCTAACTTTTGTAATTAAAGTGCTTACTCTGTCTTATAAATGCCATATGGATTTATTTGGCCTAATAGCCATGAATCCATGATTGAGTCTTTCTTTTGATTATTGATTTTTTTAAAAAGAGGGTTGCCGATCGCCGGTTCACCCGTTCACCGGTTGTAAATTAAATCTTGAATTTCTTTTGATTGACTGTTGAAGGTAGGTAAGTTTAGGTGTAAATGAAATCGAATTTGTTTTAAAGTAATGCCACCTTTAGTTAGCTCCATCACGCGAGATTTGGTTTAAACTTTCAGGAGATCTAATTGGATGTCGGAAGATATAAATAACATAATTTGATAACATTTTTCTTTTGTGCCATGGATATTTCGAAAAAAAATGAGGCGGTCGCCAGCAAAAAACATACTAGTAACGCCAGCAAAATATCTTTACAAACTACCGAAGTTCCGCCTAATAACAACAAAGAGAGTTGGGCGTATTCTGATGATTCAATACTTTTTAATGACTGGCTAGATGTTGAGGATGAGAAGAATCAGTCTGATACCGCCGAATCACCACCTTTTGTGGTAACGGAAGAAATCCCGGTAAAAGAAAAAAGTCCGTCTTCAGATGTTATATTTGCATCTCCGAAAAGAAAAAAACCAAAGTTTCTTAATTTCGACGAGATACTAGAAAATTTGACTTTCGACGTTTTGAATTTGAATTTCACAAAATTACTAGTGTTTTTGGAAAGTAGCAACAAGGAACAGGCTTTTCCTTTTACTTTGAAACAGTATGAGGAGTTTTTTATAATGATTGTGGAGGATGTAAACATTCTGAAATCAAAGAGTTTGGATGAAAGTTACAGAGATATTTGTGATAAAATATTTAAAGCCGCATCGGGCTATCTGCTAACTTATGTTTATGAATATAAGATGGATTTACATAAGTAAGCATAATAGTGATATAATTATTCCAAAAAAGAAAGTACTGCTTCAATCCCCTATCCCCCAGCTAGTGTTTTTTTTTTTTTTTTTAAATTCTTATAAGCATCGCAGCGTAAACTATAGTTTTATTTATTGTTTTAAACAATATATTTGCATGCATAATCAGAAATTATAAATTAGCAAAATTAAGAAAAAAAAAATTAAAATTTATTTGTGTCTACTTAAATTTTGTTTTCTCAATTTGCAGACTAGTCATGGTTATTAAAAAAGATAATATGATGGATCAGTCAGAAGAGGCAACCGCTCCATTGTCTTGGTGAGTAACGTCACTAATTTTATAATTTTTTGAACATATCAGAAATGTTAGTAACAAAGTATGATTGAACGAAGAAGAAAAAAGGTTACAAAAATTAATATTTTTACTAACTACTTCCTTTGGTGCTACAACCCTTTGTGGGTCTTGGCCTCCTCAACAATCTTCTTCCATTTCCCTCTGTCTCTAGCCTCCCTGTCCTTTTGTCAAGATGTTTTCCTACTTACTTTCCTTAGATCTTCCTTGAGACCTTCCACCGCTTCCTGGGTCTTCCTCTGAGTCTTTTCTGCTGCGGAGTCCATTTGGACATGATTTTAACTGCTTTGGGGTCCCTCATCCATTTCATTCATTCATATTTTATTAATGTAATAATTTTATTAGTACTAGTCGCTCATAGGTTGATATTCGACCTCATTTCAATTTTAAGTTTGAGCTTCTATTGACAAAGACTAATTGACATGACTGTGAACTATTAACAAAAGAGTTTACATGTGTCAAAGGTAGTGTGTAATGTGTTTTTTTTAATTAATTTATTTTAATTCTAATGCATATTTTATAAAAATACTAGCACCATAGCAGGGCAACGTTTGCTGGGTCACAGTGAACCTTGTCCTGCGATAAAAAAATGGTAATACCTACCAAATATACAATCTCAGTCAAGCCGTTTCAGAGGAGTCCAACCACAAACACCATCACATGAGATTTTTATATATTAGATTAGCTTTCTACACACCTTCATATTATAAACTTTTAACTGTGCCAAATTTCATTCTCTTCTGTCTGCGTAATTTTCACAAAAAGGGGTCGAAAGCTTTTCTTTCACATATTAATATTAGATTTATAGACTTGCGTTTAACCTCTTTTTTACTGCCCTAACATTATAACTGTGTGCCTTTACCCAATGCAAATGTATGACTATATTGATTTTGATTGTTCAATTTGACTAAATGATGAGATTTACTTGATTGCTTTGCATAGGTAGTGTAAAAAAACAATAAATACTAAAAAAAAATTGATGGTGCTGTTCAAGTATTACGTAAGCAGAAATTTTGTAATTATTAACCCCTCCCTTCATCAGCAAAAGTAGGCAAACAGCCCCCACCCCCCCTCCCTCCCCTTCTGCCATGGCTACGTCAGCATTGCTACTTGTATTTTTAATCTGTTCTGGTTTCTTTATTGATTCATGAGCAGCAGTTATCAATTGTAGTTAATGGAGGAGCTTGTGGCTAAAGTAATGACTGCCACACAGTCGATCCATCAGGTTAAGCTACGCTTGCCGGAGTTGGTCCATGAATGGGTGACCAACTTTCCATACCGAGACTCCTCCGTGCCTCGGAAAGCACGTTAAGCCGTTGGTCCCAGCTGTCAATCGTGGATCTTTGACAGATGTTACAGGTCGTCAGAAGCCCGAAAGTCTGACAACCAGTCTTACCAAGGGGTATCATATTACCCAGTAACTGGGTTGTAAAGGTCAGATAGGCAGTCGCTCCATGGAAAATACTGGTATTAAGCTGTATCCGGTTAGACTGGAAGCCGACCCCAGGGTAGTTGGGAAAAGGCTAGGCAGATTGATTTTGAGCAGCAGTTATCAAGTATAGAAATAAGGAATTCATTTACACTTAATGCAACAAAAGTACAAAGGTAGGACTTTTTATGTTTGGCTGTCAATCACGCAAAAACGGCTGAATGAATTTGAATGAAATTTTGCACACAGGTAGATCATAGCCTAGATTAACACATAGACTAATTTTTGAAGAAAAAAGAAAGGGCTGAAATCATGAGCGATAAAGACTCAGAATGGGCTATAATTTATACTATAGGAAGTACTAATACCACGCGGGCGAAGCCGCAGGCAGAAGCTAGTACATAAATAATTATTAAGCCATTGACTGCCATGGGGGGGGACACATGGTGACCCCCAAACAACAGATTTTTAATTGTGTCTGTTGTCTGGCAGTCAACGTGTTAAATATGCATAAGGTTGTTATTACACCAATCGTCGATCGATGACATCGATCGACGCTCGATCGATTGGTATACCTAGTAGAAACTATCGGTCGACTAATCCATTCTACCCTCGATTGACGCTCGATCGATTGGTATACCTAGTAGAAACTATCGGTCGACTAATCCATTCTACCCTCGATTGACGGTCGATCGATTAGTGTATCTAGTAGAAACTATCGGTCGACTAATCTATTATACCCTCGATTGACGCTCGATCGATTGGTGTACTTAGTAGAAACTATCGGTCGACTAATCTATTATACCCTCGATTGACGCTCGATCGATTGGTGTACCTAGTAGAAACTATCGGTCGACTAATCTATTATACCCTCGATTGACGGTCGATCGATTAGTGTATCTAGTAGAAACTATCGGTCGACTAATCTATTATACCCTCGATTGACGGTCGATCGATTAGTGTATCTAGTAGAAACTATCGGTCGACTAATCTATTATACCCTCGATTGACGCTCGATCGATTGGTGTACCTAGTAGAAACTATCGGTCGACTAATCTATTATACCCTCGATTGACGGTCGATCGATTAGTGTATCTAGTAGAAACTATCGGTCGACTAATCTATTATACCCTCGATTGACGCTCGATCGATTGGTGTATCTAGTAGAAACTATCGGTCGACTAATCCATTCTACCCTCGATTGACGCTCGATCGATTGGTGTACTTAGTAGAAACTATCGGTCGACTAATCTATTATACCCTCGATTGACGCTCGATCGATTGGTGTATCTAGTAGAAACTATCGGTCGACGTAGAATCGATGCCATCGATCGATGGTGATCGATTAGTGTTATTAGGCTTTGGTTGGTTGATGGGTCGATAAACAATCGATCGGTCGACTAATCCATTCTACCCTCGGTCGACGCTCGATTGATTGGTGTACCTAGTAGAAACTATCGGTCGACGTAGAATCGATCGATTGGTGTAATAGAAACTATTGATCGACATCGACTAATCAATTCTACCATCGATCGATCGATTGGTGTAATAACGCGCTTTTTAACAGACTTCGAAAAAGGAGGTTCTATGTTGGACTACGTTTTTTTTTTTGTATGTCCGCCGATTTCTCTGTCAATTGAGGACCGATTTTCATAATTTTTTTTTATCCGATAGAATATACGCCCGAGGTGGTCCCATATAAATTTTATCGAAATTGCTTCAGCGCTTTTTGAAAAACTGAACAAAATCGTAAAATATGTATACCTACATGACGTTTTGGTGTTCTCCAAATGTTTAAATTCCACGTTCCATGTTATTGGGTTTTTAGTTCTGGGGTATAACAACTACTTAAAAAGTGAAAAATAAAAAACTTTTTTACAATAAAGACAACAGACTTCAAAAAAAAAAAAAATACACTAAAAATTAAAAAATAACTTAATTTCGGAAGTCGGTGTCAAATAACGAAGAAGTACAATACAAACATCGGTGTTTCTTTAGTGCTTACGTAATACTTGAATGGCCGCTTTTGCAAATACTATTTTAAATCATCATCTAATAAGACAGTACAAATGGGGGCCAATGTTTTCACTTGGCGCTAAAACTATTGAACCGATTCTGTTCAAATTTTGCAAATATAATCTTTAAAGCTCTAGTCAATATTTAGGCTATAAATTATCACGTTATTTGTTATGGGGGGAGGGGGGAGGGGGGTGAGCAATTAAGTAATATTAAATATTAATTCTTTCAGTTCCAAAGAATGCATAAAAGCTTCATCTCAAAAATCAAGTGAAGTGGACACAAAAAAACCCAGCGGGCCAAAAGAATCTCCAATCACAAAATCCAGCCCTGTCACAATATCCAGTGGTTTCAAAATACATTGCCTGCGTACACTGCTAGGATTCATAAAGTTTGATGAGGCAAAAACCAAGGAGTTTCCCGAATTGAGTCCGGATCAAGCCCGTTACATGCAGTCCTTACTTGAAGGTGAAGAAGTCTTCGATGATAGAAGTTTGGAAGTTAAGGAGCTAGGTACAGCATTAAGGGAGGTTATGAAGATTTACAGCCTGAAATATGACTTTAGAATAAAGTGTGTAGATATTTGGACAAAGTAAGTATTTTTTTTAGGGTCCAAACGGGGATCCGTTTTGACCCTTCGGGTATTGCTGTCACTCACGTGACCGTCAGTCCGTCTGTCTGTCTGTGCGTCACACAGGTTTTACAGCTTCCTTTTGGTGAACTTTTTTATCGCGCGCCGCCTCGTTAAATCGCACAATTTTGGAGGAAAAGCACCCTAATATTTGCGCTTGCGCAATTTTTGACAACGCCGTCTCTATTAATGGCTACTCGGTGTTCTGACGTTTTAATTTTTTTCTTGATCTGGTTTTTTTTTCAATGTATATTTAAACTTAAAATAATTTTACTAACGCATGTTTTTAATTGTAAAATTACAGAAATTTGACTTTTGAAAAAATACCAAAACAAAAATCTGGAACTAAATCTGGAACAGATGGCGATTTAAATCAGACAAGGTAAGTTTTATTTGCTTTATTATCAACATCACATGCCGAGTCCTGCCCAACTACATATTTTGGGGTCGACTTCCAGTCAAACCGGATGCAGCCGAATATTTTACGTCGAGCTACTGCCTATCTCAATCTGACCTCCACAACCCAGTAACTGGGTGGCGCAATAGCAATTTCTGAGACTGGTTTTTTTTCAATGTATATTAAAACTGAAAATAATTTTACTAACGCATGTTTTTAACTGTAAAATTACAGAAATTTGACTTTTGAAAAATTACCAAAACAAAATTCTGGAACTGAACCTGAAACTGATGGCGATTCAAATCAGGCAATGTAAGTTTGTTGCTTTATTAACATCACCACATGCCAACTACATATTTTGGGGTCGGCTTCCAGTCAAACTGGATGCAGCCGAATATCAATATCTTACATAGAGCGACTGCCTATCTCAATCTGACCTCCACAACCCAGTTACTGGGTGGCGCAATACCTATTCCTGAGACAGGTTTAATTCTTTTTTTATTATACAAGCTTTCTGAGTTGACTGCTTCAAAATTTGCAAACCATTTTTCGACCACTTGTTGGTTCCGATAGAGCTGAAAGGACCATGGGCGGAATCGTCCCCACACATCAACAAAAATGAAATGTAGCTCAATTGACATATCTTGGCAAGATTATATTTTTTTACTATGGGGACGTTGCCGAAATCCATTGGGTTCTCATAGTATCCAACGTTTATACAAGAGTGAATAGGTTACTTCTAGGCAAGCGTGCTCCATCTTCGACCACATAATCGCTTACCATCAGGTGAGATGGTGGTCAAACGCGTGCCTATCAATAATAATAAAAAAAAAAAATATTTCGCTTACATATTATTGACGAGTAATTGTATAATACCTACTCATTTATCTTTTAATTAGTGCACAGCAGCGGCGCACGTAAAGATAAGCGGTTACAAAATACTCCGCCCCACGAACCGCGTTCCTGCGCTCGCGACATTATTGGCAGGCAAATAATCGCCCAGCCCTCACGACGGGGGATGCAGTGGCCTGGGGTGGGATCGTCTTGGCAGTGTCTTTAGACATCGCCAATGCCTTCAAGTTGCATTGGGGAGGCATTCCAGTATCACCGTGTGGAATGAGCGAATCTTGTATTGACGTACACTTTCTAGTGCAGATGTACGCTTAGATAAGTGGCGTGTCCTACCTGACGCGTTCTGTAGTTATCATCGCTTGATTGTGTATGAATTAGTTCCTATGTTTACTCACGGTCCGGATCCATCCATACATAGATAGGCGTCAATTGGGAATACTTTAGCTCACTTTTTGCGTATCATGGCTAAGACTTCACTCGTGACGGTCTGTCAACTGAAGAAAGTGCTGAGATTA
The DNA here is from genome assembly GCA_951329385.1 of Polia nebulosa. NCBI lineage: Eukaryota > Metazoa > Arthropoda > Insecta > Lepidoptera > Noctuidae > Polia > Polia nebulosa. Next base: position 13,626,977 of record OX589614.1, on the reverse strand, counting down.
TGTCAGACACCTTTACTTACTGTGCTGACATTGCCATTTTTCGCGCATTATGACCAATATTCGTAGGTGTGATTAATGGAGTGACTACCTAGTTGAACAAAGCAATTGTTATTGCAAAGCGCGCAGACAGCTTAATAAGCTGAAAAAACGTAAGGTCACCGGGGACCAGCTTACTCATTCTTTAACGCGTCAGGCGTCATTGTTTAACCATAAGGTAACGCAACAATAGATTTTTAATTGTGTCTGCTAATGAGGGGCTTGACGCGTAAAATACGTTTAGAGTTGCCAAGTCATGCTACAGAGCATCGGTGGAAAGATCGAAGGGTAATTTTTGCGAAAAATTGTCGAAAAACTAGATAAGGGTGCGTGGTAAGGGTGCGTGGAAGTAAAGGTCCGTGGTCTCCTTTATATCATAAGTTCAAGGCCAATAGATCAATCGACCTTTTGTTTGTTCAAAACATCAAAGTAAACAATAAACATACGAGTACTACCGGTATCGAAGAAACAACGGAAGTTCTGCTTAATTCTCTTAAACCTGATGATTCATTAGTAAATGACACTAAATACCACCAACAGATTAGAGCGTGGGCTGCTGTACCACCTGAATCACCAGCGTCAGGCCTTCCATTCAATGTTTTCAGGAGACTACCTCTCAACAAATCAGTGGGTGAAGATAAAATATCTAACAGAATGAATAGAGAAGCGTGTAAAACAGCGGGTGACGCGATTTTATCTGTCTATAACCGATGCATAGCGGATGGTATTTTGCCTCGGAAATGGCGACAGGGCTATATACGCATAATTCTGAAGAATGGTGACAAGCCTCCGGATGACTCTAAAATCGTACCGTCCCTTAACACTACTTCCATCTTTGGGTAAACTTTTAGAGCGACTAAGTTCACTTGTAATTTTTAAATGGTATCGCGAAACTCAAACTTGGACATCATTCTGTGACGAAATCTCTAACCATGAGATGTCCTCAGGGCTCAGTGATAGGCCCGTATGTATGGAGTTTGGGGTACGATGGTTTTCTCGCGATACCGCTTCCTTGCGGTTGGTTGCTCATTAACCGGGTATGCGGTCGATGGGCTTCTTTTTTAGTTTTTTTGTGTCGGAAAATCATCCAAGGACTTCTCTGCTAAACTCTGACTCTTACTGACAAAAACCCACCCCTGTTCCTTCCCTGCCTGAGTGCCCAGGGGTGCGGTAACTCATTTTCAGAATTTATCCGCTACCCCTAGGCATATGCGGACGATGGGCTGCTGATCATTCAGTCAAGTACTCGGGCTGGACTTGAGAGTTTGCCTGACACTTCCCTTCGATTAATCCGTCCGGAACCGTCTTACCTTTGCACCGCATAAAACGTATCAACTTATGTTGAAAGGTAACCTTAAGTTTTGGCCTATTAAGTTTAATAACGTTCCCATAAAAAAACAGTCCGTGTGTTACTTTGGTATGGTATTAGAAAGTACCTAACTTTCCATTTATTGAGCACCTAAAAACAGTAGGGGAAAAAGCTAAAAAAAATAAAAGTAGAAATTACTATGCCTTACGAGGATATCCAAGGCTGTTTGGGGTCTATCATTTCTAACGTTAAAACGATCTATGGGGCTACTTAACTGGGTTGTATGTGCTACGGGACACCTGTTTGGGCTGATAGGGCCACGATAGGTAATGAAACACATAAATTTCTTCAAAGCCAACGTTTAGATTTTCCTATGTAAAGCGTATAGGATGGTTAGCACTTAAGCCTTACCGGTACTTGCAGGTATACTTACCGTCGATCTTGAGGTGCAGCGACGTGCTGCAATGTACTATTCCGCACGAAAGACTACGGACCCAGATTTTTTACCTCAACTCGATCTCTGGATTATTTAAAACTCAAACTGATGTCTAGGAGGACCTTTTATCCGAATGGCAATGTAGGTGGGAAGGTTCCATCAAAGGCCGTCACCTCCACCAGTTCTTCCCATCGGTTCGCGTGCGGCTGGCTAGAACATGGTTGGAGGTGGATCACTGTCATGCCCAATTTCTCACAGGTCATGGCAACTTTAAGGGTAAATTATTTTCCTTCAAGCTTGTAGCTTTTTTTTTTTTTTGTGTAGTGGGAATCATCCAATGACATCTCCCGCTCTGGGTGGAGCGGGAGGGCGTGCCAGACTCTTACTGACTAAAACCTACCCCTGTTCCTTCCCTGCCTGAGTGCCCAGGGGTGCGGTAACTCATGTTAAGATTTTATCCGCTACCCCTAGGCATGCAAGCACTGGCCACGATGGGCCCCGTCAGTGGTGGCTGACATTCATCTCTTTGAGGCGCGCGTGGAACACTACGCGCCGTCGACTCACGGGCCTGGTGCTGGTCGGACGGCGAGCTACCCACTGCTCGCCGTCCGCAGGCCCAGGTCTACGGTGGCCGGAGATCGTCTCGCGACGTCCTACGCCCAGTGCCTCTCCTGCGGTGGTAGCGGCCGGGGCCGTGAGGGCTACTCCGTTGAGCTTCCCTCACGCGTCCCGGCTCCGCCTTCGCAAGCATTACTGCTTCTCAGAAGGAGAAGACTGCTTCCCATTACCTTTCGCTTCGTACCATGGCCTGAACCAGGGCCGGGCGCGAGATGTCGCCGCCACCTATCGCATCCACGAGGACACGGCGGTGCTCCGCCCAAGCGGGGCAGACCTCCACCATATGCTCCACCGTGTCCTCTGGGCAATCCGCGCAGTGGTAACACCCGGGCGTTTCCTCCCGCCTTATCTGATGCAGGAAGCTCCCGAAACAACCGTGTCCGGTGAGGACCTGCGTCAGGCGGAAGGTGAGGACGCCGTGACGCCTCTCCAGCCACTCCTCAAAGAGGGGCACTACCGCCGCAATGGTGGCGTGCCCAGCGCTGGGTTGCGACAGTCGCTGTCTCCATGTCGCCATGAGATTCTGCCGGAGCTCCGTCCGCCGAGCCGCGAGGTGTCGCGGCAGCAGAGTTTCACCTCGGCCTCCTCGCGCCACTCCCAGAGCAGCGCAAGGACTTTGGCCTCCAGATCCCACGGCGACAGTCCGGCAAGGAGGCTCGCCGCCTCACAGGAGACCGTGCGGTATCCTCGGATCAGCCGAATGACCATGACCCTTTGGGACGCGTTCAACCGGCGAGCTGGTCGCCGTCTCAAGGAACGCGCCACACCGGTGCCCCGTAAAGGGCATGGACCGCACGATCCCCGCGTAGAGCCTCCGGCAGGAGGCGTTTGGACCCCTCAGATTGGGCAGGAGCCGCTTCAAAGCAGCACTGGCCCGCTCCAGTCTGGGAGCTAAACGTAGGAAATGCTCGACGAAGTTCCACCGGCTGTCGAGGACGAGTCCCAGGTACCTCATCGTCCTCTCGACGCCGATGTGAACCCCTCCTACTGTTATCCGGGAACCCGAAAGCTTGTAGCCTTCGCCTTTATGTCAATGTTCTACACCTGATTGCGAATACGAACAATTCGCACATCATATCCTATGTATGTCCTGCCGGTCGATTCTGTTCACAGCTCACCGTGAAAACTTAGGTGGAGTGAGCGTGAAGTGAACTGTCATTCCACCTTGATTGTATGGATTGACAGCCCACTTCACGATCACTTCACTTTCGTTTTCACGGTGAGATTTTACAGAATAGCTCTACTGTACGTCTATGACATTTTCCATCACACTTGCCGGCTTTGGACTGTTGTAATGGTCAAGTGTAGGTGGATATTATTATGTAATTTATTCGTAAAGGTAGTCAATGCGATTTGTTGTATCTTAGGTGAACCTAAAGTTCAAAGTAGATGAAAAGTGTTAAACATCGCATTAATTAAGTACTTAACCACAGCAGGCTGTAGGCACAAAAATAATAACTTTCTACAATGAACCATCTTGGCGTGTTTAAAAATGTTAATCATCACTATTTACAATAATTGTCTAACTATTTACAATGGTGCCGATTACCTTGTTCTATAACTAAACTAAAATTAGAGAATCGCTATCTACTAAAAGGCAGTGCGAGAAAAGAACGGCTATAGCTATGAACTAAGTTAGAGATGTCAAACTAGTTTACGCCTTGCTTTACCATTTTAGTCGACATGTGTTTACGTGTAGGTACCCTTAATTTGTATGGAATATTAGTTCAACTAACTTTGACAGCTCTAATTAACATCTGTCTCTTTCTTGTTTTATTAGAGAGAAAAAGATGGCAATAGCCTAAATTAAGTTTAGTTTGTGCACAACGGAATCGGCACCAATGTCTTACTAATCATGTATTAGAAAGCCATGGTTACACGATACGATCAACCGAAACACAACTGTAAGGCCCACGGCGACCAACGCTCGTTATCGCGTTACAGGGAGCGTGCAGGAACTATAGATGGCGGCACATAAATGTCAATGTCAAGTATATATACATTAAAAGTTGCGGATTTCACTCACTAGATGGCAGTCTACGCTATGCGTACTGCATGTGTGCATGATACGTGTGTGTATACATATATGGCACGGAAATGTCAATGAGAGGTTTTTAAGAGGCCGTACACAAAATTTTGCCTATTTTGCTGATAGATTTTACAGACGTGATTTTACAGTTAAAATAATGTATTTCTAAAAGTTTTAATGCACAACATGAAAGATCATTTCAATTATGACCTAATGTATTAGCTGTTTTTTTTTTATTACAATTACGATTAATCGACCACAAGCCGACGACGGTTTTGTGAATTTTTGCTGTAAAGGGTTTAGAATGTCACATAATTTCGAATCGTTTTGACGTCTAAACGATATGAAAAATTAGAACGTATTGTTGCAAAAGTCGTCTTTATAATCAATGAATCACTGTTTACCACATTAAATATACAATTTTAGAGTAAAAAAATATTTAACTTAGTAAAATTTTAGAGAAAATAAGCAAAGAATTGCTTTTGATTTTGGCTATTTAGAACTCGTTCGTAAAATTAAAACAGCAAAAAATAAACTTCAGTTCACCATCAATCCATTTCTTGACAAAAAAAAATTAAAAATTACAAAAATTTGGCAATAAAAAATCTTTTAAAACAACTTAAATCTCGACTTATAACATGCAACGCAAGCTTCGAATCTAGCTCATTCAGTAGATCATAATTGAAATGATCTTTCATGTTGTGCATTAAAACTTATAGAAATGCATTATTTCAACTGTAGAATCACGTAAATTAGTGAAATCGGCCAAAATTTCGTGTACGGCCTCTTAAAGGGTAAAAGTTTCGAATTTACTCCACTAGATGGCACAGACTACGCCGTGTACGTTTCCTATAAGCGTGACATGTGCGCGCCAACTTTTTTTTTTAAAGGGTTTGTTTTACTCCCTCCCGGCCGCTAGGACCTGCCGTGACCTGTGTTGTGCGCGTATGATTCCGGATAGGTACTTGTGTCGCTCGGTGTCCAACTTGTATAGTATTCGTCAAACTTAATGGCGTGTGCGAAGTTAGCTGCGAATGCACTGCGCGCAGGTACAGTCAAGTCGACAATAATTTAGTCCATTTACTGATTTTTATAACTGTGTGGAAAAGCTGAGTGTATATTTTTTAGGGGTGTATGGTACCTACTTAGTTGTCAGTGTGGAAGTTGGTAGTATTCCCACACGCCATTAAGTTTGACGAATACTATAACCTTTTTTAAATGTTTTTGGGACAACATCTAACATGGTGTAAAAATTATTGGAATCGATTCAGTTACTTATTCTAAACAAACTATTTTCAGTTTTCGCATATATACTAAAAATAATGTTGTATAATAATATGACAAATGTCTCTTTAAAGTTTTATATCTTTTAGTTGAGTTTTTTTTTTTTCATAAAGGCTTGGTTTCTTTATTTTACTTTTTTTTTCTTTTTTGTCAGGAGTCCCAAGTCAGTAACCTCAAAGTCAGAAACTCCAGATGTAGTAGAACATTGTTTTAAAATACCTGAAATCTCAACGTTTCAACCAGTGCAACAGAAACCCGTACTCCTCCTCTCAGAAAGAATGCTAAGAAGACAAAAGAAACTAGCAGATAATGAAGATCTAGCCGTCAAAAGCCTACCGCCTGAAGGCGTTTCTGCCGCTCTAAATTCAATCATCGAATTTTTACTGGACGATGAAAAACTCAAACTAGTGTTTGTGGCGAAAAACCAGGCTGAATTATGTTTTTATAGGCACGTGTTTAGCTTGTGTCGAACAGGGTACAGTCTGTCAAACTTAGGAGAAGAATTCGAGAGATTACTCTATAGAATTTCGTCACTGCTACCCCGTTTCCATATTATACGGACTATACCTATAAATAACAGGATTAATAAAACCGCTGGAATTAAGTAAGTCAACTTTTAACATCCTTTTTATAGCTTTACCTGTAGCACGGGTCCCATCTCGAACAAAGAAAATTAAGTTCAAACAAACAAACAATAGATGGCGTATTAGGCATCGATTTCTTATTGAAGTTTAAGTAAAGTAACATTAATATTTTGAAAAAAAAAATTGGTAAAAAACTGTATTTTCTTATTTAATAAACCACCTTAAGCATAAAATTGTGGAATAGTTGTCTCCTAATTCAAATTTAGATGTTTATTGGAACGAATCCTTAGTCATTTATATTTCGTGTACCAATAGATGGCGCTGTTAGAAGTTTTAGAGTTTATCCATTCGCCTCTTTAAAATTTGTATAATGAAACATTTTGAAACAGTAAAACTGTTATGGAGTGCCAAAAATACTATATAGTAATGCCTCAATTTGTGGGAAAATATTGATAAGACTTTATGTAAATTCATTCAACTTGGAAGCCGTTGCTGCTAACACCATTTAGCGAGGTTTAGAGGACGGGCCCGAACGAAGAACAAAAGTTGCTTTTGCAAGTCGAAAACCCGTAGTTACGGCGGTACCGTTTCTTTGTATGGGATGAGGCATCTGTACGCTAGTATTATATTATTTGTGCCTTTGATAAGTTTTTCTTTTTTTATAAGTTAATTATTTTAATTGGGGAAAATAATTATCTCGTATCCATTAAATGATCGTATACGTATATGTGTACGCAGTACGATATCAAGTAATACACTTCAGGATCAGACAGGGGGTCTATGTTACATGCTGTATAATAAACTGCCCAAAGCATAAAATTTTGGAATAATGGGCTTGTAATGTAATTCAAATTTAGACGGTTATTGGAACGAATCCTTACACATCTATATTTCTTGTACCAATAGATGGCGCTGTTTGAAGTTTTAGAGTTTATCCATTCGCCTCAAAACTGCTATGAAGTGCCAAAAATACTATAAAATTATTCCGCAATGTGTGAGAAAATATTGGTTAGACTTTATGTAAAAAATTCATTCAGCTTGCAAGCCGTCGCTGCTAACACCATCTAGCGAGGTGTAGAGGATGGGCCCGAACGAAGAACAAAAGTTACTTGTGCCAGACGAAAACCCGTAGTGACGGCGGTACCGTTTCTTTGTATGTGATGAGGCATCTGTACGGTAGTATTATATTATCTGTGGTACAACTAAGGAGTGGAATTCCCTGCCAGAGTTTGTTTCCAGGTAGCTACAACCTGGGAGTCTTTTAAGCCAAGAGTGAATAGGTTACTTCTAGACAAGCGTGCTTTATCATCGACCACATCATCGCTTACCATCAGGTGAGATAGTGGTCAAAGATAAAAAAACAGGTTTTGAGGCTGATGTGTCAAAGGCGGCAAAAACACGGATCCTGGCAAAATTTACAATAGTCGACAAAGTGGTGTCATTCTCAAAATTATTTTTTTGTTTTTACAGGGAAGTGACTTACACTAAACAGCTAAAATGTGTACCTGTCGACTTGGATTCTGCACAAAGGTAAGGTTACCACTTATTTTTTACCCGACTGTTTGACTGAATGTTTTTCGAGAGTATGTATGTTAGCATGTCTATTTCTTTGGGGCGCCCTGTAGTAGCCTTAACGGCTGGATGGATTTCATTTACTTTCATTTATTCATAACAATTAATATTGTGTTGAAAATTACATAAAAAATAGAATTAAATGGGGAAACAAATACAATTGAAAGAATAATTAAAATATTGATCCAATTAATTCATAATGAATCTATAGTTAAATCTTCGGGCCTGCGCACGGCGAGCAGTGGGTAGCTCGCCGTCCGATCAGCACCAGGCCCGTGAGTCGACGGCGCGTAGTGTTCCACGCGCGCCTCAAAGAGATTAGTGTCAGCCACCACTGACGGGGCCCATCGTGGCCGGTGCCTGCATACCTAGGGGTAGCGGATAAATTCTGAAAAGGAGTTACCGCACCCCTGGGCACTCAGGCAGGGAAGAAACAGGGGTGGGTGGTTTTAGTCAGTAGGAGTCTGACACGCCCTCCCGCTCCACCCAGAGCGGGAGAAGTCATTGGATGGTTTCCCACCCCACAAAAAAAAAACAAAAAAATAATGTCAAATCAATGTCAGATAAATGATGTCGTGATTTTAACAAATGAGGCATCATTACATTGGTCTTGACAGCCAAAGTGACATAAGGCTATATGAATTTTGAAAAACAAAGAACAAAAATGGCGACCACCAAATTAGGTAAGCGTGGTCTTTTTTATTTTTTTTTGTAAATTGGTCATATTGGGTGTAAAAAGACAGTTTCCGAAGCTGAAAGCCACATATTCTACCTATTATTTGGATCATATTTTTCCATTAGACCATACCTGGGAAACCACTGGTTCTGGAGATATTGAAGGTGAAAGTCGCAATATTTTTTTTTACTTTTTTACGATAATTAATTCTAAGTGTTATTACTAAACTTTTTCCAAACAAACCTTACCTGAATTTTCGATTTTGTTTTCGAAATTACGAATTTGCAGTTACGAAAACGCAATGAATATCAAACGTATCTGACAAGTACTTACGTGGCTTGGAGCGAATGGGCGGGGTTTAACTACAGTTGCCTGTGTTCGCGTTACATTGCGCGGAATTAAAAATAGTTCTATTTTTCATAGCTAAAAATAAAAGTCGTTTCCCAGCAATAATTTTTGCGTAAAACTACTTTGTTAGACGTACAGTATGCGTAGTTAATGACTCTGTGATGTGTCTTTTTACAGCCTGTATGTATAGGAAGGCCATTTAGTCTAGGACTTTATATTCATGTATTTAAATAAATATTATTTTAATGTTTTATTTATTTTTTTATTGCTAATCTGGTTTTTATTTTCAATGTATATTTAAACTGAAAATAATTTTACTAATGCACGATTTTAATTGTAAAATTACAGAAATTTAACTAATGAAGAAATACCAAAACAAAAATCTGGAACTGAAACTGACGGCGATTCAAATCAGGCAATGTAAGTTTTTTTCTTTATTAACATCATCACATGCCGAGTCCTGCCCAACTACATATTTTGGGGTCGGCTTCTAGTCAAACCGGAAACGCAATGAATATCAAACGTATCTGACGAGTACCTACGTGGCTTGGAGCAAATGGGCAGGGTTTAACTACAGTTGCCTGTGTTCACATTACATTGCGCGGAATTAAAAATAGTTCTATTTTTCATAGCTAAAAATAAAAGTCGTTTCCCAGCAATAATTTTTGCGTAAAACTACTTTGTTAGACGTACAGTATGCGTAGTTAATGACTCTGGGATGTGTCTTTTTACAGCCTGCATGTATAGGAAGGGCATTTAGTCCAGGACTTTACATTCATGTATTTAAAAAAATATTATATTAATGTTTTATTTTATTTTTTATTGCTAATCTGGTTTTTATTTTCAATGTATATTTAAACTAAAAATAATTTTACTGATGCACGTTTTTAATTGTAAAATTACAGAAATTTAACTAATGAAGAAATACCAAAACAAAAATCTGGAACTGAACCTGAAACTGATGGCGATTCAAATCAGGCAATGTAAGTTTTTTTTCTATATTAACATCATCACATGCCGAGTCCTGCCCAACTACATATTTTAGGGTCGGCTTCTAGTTAAACCGGATGCAGCCGAATACCAATATCTTACATGGAGCGACTGCCTATCTCAATCTGACCTCTACAACAAGTAAGTCCGGTGAAAATGCAATATTATGATACCGTCGAGCTGATCTGATGATGGCATCAGATCAGATCTATATCATAATATCGCCGGGAGGTAGGCACTTCCTGGTGGCACATGGCATACAGTAATATATACCTATATATCATCATCATTTCAGCCGAAAAACGTCCACTCCTGGACATAGGCCTCCCCCAAGTGTCGCCACAATGATCGGTCCTGTGCGTCTCGCATCCATCGGCTACCTGCGATCTTCACCAGGTCATTGGTCTACCTTGTGGGAGGCCTTCCAACGCTGCGTCTTCCGGTACGCGGTCGCCATTCCAGAACTTTTCGGCCCCATCGACTATCTGTTCTGCGAGCAATGTGCCCTGCCCACTGCCACTTCAGTTTGGTTATTCTTCGGGCTATGTTGGTAACCTTAGTTCCCTTGCGGATATCATCATTACTGATTCTATCACGCAAGGAAACTCCGAGCATTTCCCTCTCCATAGCCCTTTGAGTGAATGTAAGCCTTCTGATGAGGCCCATTGTGAGCGACCACGTTTCGGTTCTATAAGTCATCACTGGCAACACGCACTGGAGGCTTTAGTCTTGAGACACTGTGGTATGTGAGACGAGAAGATATCACGCAACTTTCCGAACGCCGCCCAGCCGAGTCGGATTCGACGGTTGACCTCTTTCTCGAAGTTAGCCCTACCTAACTGAACCGTTTGTCCCAGGTAGACGTACTCGTCTACAACTTCGAGTGTAGTTTCCGATCTTGATAGGAGTGGGTGCTACATGGGTATTTACCATGACCTTGGCTTTCGAAAGCTCTACTGAGGTCATTGAGTATTGTACTGAGGTCCTCCATAGTCTCAGGCATGACGACTATATCGTCGGAAAATCGAAGATGAGTGATGTACTCGCCATTGACATTAATGCCTAGTCCTCTCCAGTCCAGAACCTTGAAGACATCCTCCATTGCGGCCGTGAACAGTTTTGGAGAAATGACGTCTCCCTGCCTCACACCCCGCTGTAGGAGGATAGGTTTCGAGGTCCGGTCCTGAAGTCGGACTGACGTGGTGGCGTTTTCGTACAAACACTTTAACGCCTCGATGTAACGATAGTCGATCTGGCACCTTTGGACAGACTGCAGCACAGCCCAAATCTCAATCGAGTCGAAGGCTTTCTCGTAGTCCACAAACACTAAGCAGAGGGGCAGACTCTTCGGTCTTCTTTATAACCTGCCGCAGCGTTTGTATGTGGTCTACGGTGCTGAAGTCTTTTCGGAATCCAGCTTGTTCGGGAGGCTGGAAGTCGTCAAACCTGCACGCGAGACGGTTCGTGATGACTCTGGAGAACAGCTTGTAGACATGGCTCAGAAGTGAGATGGACCTGTAATTCCTAAGCAGGGCACTGTCGCCCTTCTTAAAGAAAAGTACCACCACACCTCTGCCCCAAGCCTGTGGCGTTTTCCCCTCGAGTATGACGGAATCGAACTGTTTCTGAAGGGCCTTAAGGACCGGTTTTCCACCAGCTTTTAGAACTTTGGCCGTAATTCCGTCATCACCCGACGCCTTGTTGTTCTTAAGCTGCTTCAGAGCCATCATAATCTTATACAGGCTGACGTCCGGTATGTCTTCGGTATAGTGTCGGGTCAATCTAGCTCTTGGGTCGTTAGCTAGATTCGCAGCGGGTTTAGTCGTTCAGTTTCGTGAGCTGGCTTTGCCCAATAGACAGATCTCTTGCAAAGACCTTGGAGCCCTTATTCCGCTCTATCGCGTCTTTAATCCTTTCGGTATTAAAGCAGCGGAGGTCGCTTTTCAAGGACTTGGAGATTGGTCTATTGAGCTGTCAGTATTTACACGCATCGTCTGAAGACTGCAGAATCATCTCCCGCCTCTCCTTCAGAGAGCTTCCTGTTCTCATCGGTACGGCGAGTCTTGAAGAACTTAGACCCGACCGTATGGACAGTTTCCACGAACCCATCATTGTATTCGTCCACGGAGCTCACTAGGCACTTGAAACGATTTAGAAGTTCGAGCTGAAAGCTTTCGAGGTTTTGGATCTGGATCTGTGCTGGACGGAGCGTAGACTTCATCAGTTGAGACCTTTCCAGCTTGATATTTAGATTCAATGTGCCTCTTACCATGCGGTGATCACTTCCAGTTTTCACCGCGTTGATCACAGAGACATCATTGAATATCTGCTTCTTCGTCGACATGATGAAGTCAATCTCATTTTTAGTTACACCATCGGGGCTCTGCCAGGTCCACTTCCTGTGCTCACGCTTTCTGAAGAAGGAGCTCACCATATAGAGGCCCTCCTTCTCCATAAAACTGGGCAGTACGTATCCCCGGTGGTTCCGACGTCCAAATCCAAATTGCCCCCTCGCAGCTCGTCACCGTCTTGTTTGCTGAGTTTCGCGTTGAAATCATCCATGACCACGGTGAAGTGAGTTTTGTAACCATGCATGGCTTTGGATATATCCTCATACATGGCCTCAACTTCAACGTCGGGGTGTGTCGAGGTCGGGGCGTAAACCTGTACGACCTTCAACGAATATCTTGACGATATTCTGAGTATAAGATACGCCACCCTGGTCGACACACTCTCGATCTTCACCACATTGTTTACGAGAGACCTGTGGACGATAAACCCGACACCACCCTGGGACTGCCGGTCGCCCTCCCGGAAATAGTGCAGGTTACCTGATTGTATTATCGAGTCCTCCCCCTCTCTTCGGACTTTAGATAATCCCACAATACTCCGTCGTAACCCGCTCAATTCTTCCTCAAGTTCGGTGATCTTCTCGTCAGTCCGAAGTGTTCTTGAGTTAAATGTGGCCAGGTCCAGTCGCCGGTGTTTGTTGGGGTAGCCGGATTCACTCCGGAGATTCTTCGCACCCCTTGCCTCGCCATGGCCTTGACCGCTACCGGAGTCAAGGGTAGGCAGGCTGCCGGGCACCAGGGGCCATCTTTTTGGTGTACGTTTCATTGGGGGGGATTTGCCGTAATCGCCACGCTTGGCAGGCGGGTTGGCGATCGCAGTGTAGCTCTTATAATGCACGGAGAATGCTGCTGCCCATTCTCTGGTGAGTCCCTTAGTCGCCTCTTACGATATCCACGGGAAGTGATGGGATGGTGCTATTCTTTTACGTCCGACACCATAACGGAACTATATGGCAAATTTTGAATGTTTTTAATTGTAAAATTACAGAAATTTAACTAATGAAGAAATATCAAAACAAAAATCTGGAACTGAATCTGAAACAGATGGCGATTCAAATCAGGCAATGTAAGTTTTTTTTCTTTATTAACATCATCACATGCCGAGCCCTGCCCAACTACATACGAGTACGTTGGGGTCGGCTTCTAGTCAAACCGGAAACGCAATGAATATCAAACGTATCTGACGAGTACCTGCGTGGCTTGGAGCGAATGGGCGGGGTTTAACTACAGTTGCCTATGTTCGCGTTACATTGCGCGGAATTAAAAATAGATCTATTTTTCATAGCTAAAAATAAAAGTCGTTTCCCATCAGTAATTTTTGCGTAAAACTACTTTGTTAGACTTACAGTATGCGTAGTTAATGACTCTGGGATGTGTCTTTTTACAGCCTGCATGTATAGGAAGGCCATTTAGTCCAGGACTTTATATTCATGTATTTAAAAAAATATTATATTAATGTTTTATTTTATTTTTTATTGCTAATCTGGTTTTTATTTTCAATGTATATTTAAACTGAAAATAATTTTACTGATGCACGTTTTTAATTGTAAAATTACAGAAATTTAACTAATGAAGAAATACCAAAACAAAAATCTGGAACTGAACCTGAAACTGATGGCGATTCAAATCAGGCAATGTAAGTTTTTTTTCTATATTAACATCATCACATGCCGAGTCCTGCCCAACTACATATTTTGGGGTCGGCTTCTAGTCAAACCGGATGCAGCCGAATACCAATATCTAACATCGAGCGACTGCCTATCTGACCTCTACAACCCAGTAACTGGGTGGCGCAATACCTATTTCTGAGACTGGTTTATTTTTTTTTATTTTACAGGTAAACTATTTATTTTTAACAAGCTTTCTGAGTTTTCTGCTTCAAAATTTGCAAACCATTTTTCAACCACTTGCTGGTTCCGATAGAGCTGAAATTTCACATCTTGATGTAAGTCCGGTGAAAATGCAATATTATGATAATCAGATCAGATCTATATCATAATATCGCCGGGATGTAGGCACTTTAATTTCCTGGTGGCACATGCATACAAGAATATATACCTATATATCATCATCATTTCAGCCGAAAAACGTCCACTGCTGGACATAGGCCTCCCCCAAGTGTCGCCACAATGATCGGCCCTGTGCGTCTCGCATCCATCGGCTACCCGCGATCTTCACCAGGTCACGGGGTCTCATCTCGAACAAAGAAAATTTAGTTCAAATAAATCTCAATAGATGGCGTAATATGCATCAATCTCTTATTGAAGTTTAAGTAATATTAATGTTTTAAAAATAAATATGGTAAAATCTGTATTTTCTTATTTAATAAACTGCCCTAAGCATAAAATTGTGGAATAATTGGCTTGTAATTCAAATTATGACGACTATTGGAACCAATCCTTAGATATCTATATTTCTTGTACCAATAGATGGAGCTGTTTGAAGTTTTAGAGTTTATCAATTTACCTCTTTAAAATTTTAATAGTGACACATTTTGATACAGTAAAACTGCTATGAAGTGCCAAAAATACTATAAAATAATTCCCCAATGTCTGACAAAATATAGGTAAGACTTTAAGTAAATTCATTCAGCTTGCAAGCTGTCGCTGCTAACACCATCTAGCGAGGTGTAGAGGACGGGCCCGAACGAAGAACAAAAGTTACTTGTACCTGATGAAAACCCGTAGTTACGGCGGTACCGTTTTTTTGTATGGAATGAGGCATCAGTACGCTAGTATTATATTATCTGTGACCAGGTCATCGGTCCACCTTGTGGGAGGCCTTCCAACGCTGCGTCTTCTGGTACGCGGTCGCCATTCCAGAACTTTTCGGCCCCATCGACCATCTGTTCTGCGAGCAATGTGCCCTGCCCACTGCCACTTCAGTTTGGCGATTCTTCGGGCTATGTCGGTAACCTTAGTTTCCTTGCGGATATCATCATTACTGATTCTATCACGCAAGGAAACTCCGAGCATGCCCTCTCCATTGCCCTTTAGTTGACTGTAAGCCTTCTGATGAGGCCCATTGTGAGCGACCACGATTCGGTTCTATAAGTCATCACTGGCATCACGCACTGGAGACTTTAGTCTTGATACACTGTGGTATGTGAGACGAGAAGATACCACGCAACTTTCCAGCCGAGTGGGATTCGACGGTTGACCTCTTTCTCGAAGTTAGCCTACCTAACCGAACCGTTTGTCCCAGGTAGACGTACTCGTCTACAACTTCGAGTGTAGAGTTTCTGATCTTGATAGGAGTGGGTGCTACATGGGTATTTACCATGACCTTGGCTTTCGGAAGCTCTACTGAGGTCATTGAGCATTGTACTGAGGTCCTCCATAGTCTCAGGCATGACGACTATATCGTCGGCAAATCGAAGATGAGTGATGTACTCGCCATTGACATTAATGCTTAGTCCTCTCCAGTCCAGAACCTTGAAGACATCCTCCATTGCGGTCGTGAACAGTTTTGGAGAAATGACGTCTCCCTGCCTCACACCCTCTGTAGGAGGATAGGTTTCGAGGTCCGGTCCTGAAGTCGGACTGACAAGGTGGCGTTTTCGTACAAACACTTTAACGCCTCGATGTACCGATAGTCGATCTGGCACCTTTGGAGAGACTGCAGCACAGCCCAAATCGCAATCGAATCGAAGGCTTTCTTGTAGTCCACAAACACTAAGCAGAGGGGCAGATTATACTCTTCGGTCTTCTTTATAACCTGCCGCAGCGTTTGTATGTGGTCTACGGTGCTGAAGTCTTTTCGGAATCCAGCTTGTTCGGGAGGCTGGAAGTCGTCAAACCTGCACGCGAGACGGTTCGTGATGACTGGAGAACAGCTTGTAGACATGGCTCAGAAGTGAGATGGACCTGTAATTCCTAAGCAGGGCATTGTCGCCCTTCTTAAAGAAAAGTACCACCACACCTCTGCCCCAAGCCTGTGGCGTTTTCCCCTCGAGTATGACGGAATCGAACTGTTTCTGAAGGGCCTTAAGGACCGGTTTTCCACCAGCTTCTAGAAGTTCGGCCGTAATTCCGTCATCACCCGACGCCTTGTTGTTCTTAAGCTGCTTCAGAGCCATCATAATCTTATACAGGCTGACGTCCGGGATGTCTTCGGTATAGTGTCGGGTCAATCTAGCTCTTGGGTCGTTAGCTAGATTCGCAGCGGGTTTAGTCGTTCAGTTTCGTGAGCTGGCTTTGCCCAATAGACAGATCTCTTGCAAAGACCTTGGAGCCCTTATTCCGCTCTATCGCGTCTTTAATCCTTTCGGTATTAAAGCAGCGGAGGCCGCTTTTCAAGGAATTGGAGATTCGTCTATTGAGCTGCCAGTATTTACACGCATCGTCTGAAGACTGCGGAATCATCTCCCGCCTCTCCTTCATGAGCTTGAGAGTAGGATCAGAGAGCTTCCTGTTCTCATCGGTACGGCGAGTCTTGAAGAACTTAGACCCGACCGTATGGACAGTTTCCACGAACCCATCATTGTATTCGTCCACGGAGCTAACTAGGCACTCGAAACGATTTAGAAGTTCGAGCTGAAAGCTTTCGAGGTTTTGGATCTGGATCTGTGCTGGACGGAGCGTAGACTTCATCAGTTGAGACCTTTCCAGCTTGATATTTAGATTCAATGTGCCTCTTACCATGCGGTGATCACTTCCAGTTTTCACCGCGTTGATCACAGAGACATCATTGAATATCTGCTTCTTCGTCGTCATGATGAAGTCAATCTCATTTTTAGTTACACCATCCGGGCTCTGCCAGGTCCACTTCCTGTGTTCACGCTTTCTGAAGAAGGAGCTCACCATATAGAGGCCCTCCTTCTCCATAAAACTGGGCAGTATGTGTCCACGGTGGTTCCGACGTCCAAATCCAAATTGCCCCACTCGCAGCTCGTCACCGTCTCGTTTGCTGAGTTTCGCGTTGAAATCATCCATGACCACGGTGAAGTGAGTTTTGTAACCATGCATGGCTCTGGATATATCCTCATACATGGCCTCAACTTTAACGTCGGGGTGTGTCGAGGTCAGGGCGTAAACCTGTACGACCTTCAACGAATATCTTGACGATATTCTGAGTATAAGATACGCCACCCTGGTCGACACACTCTCGATCTTCACCACATTGTTTACGAGAGACCTGTGGACGATAAACCCGACACCACCCTGGGACTGCCGGTCGCCCTCCCGGAAATAGTGCAGGTTACCGGATTGGATTATCGAGTTCTCCTCCTCTCTTCGGACTTTAGATAGTCCCACAATACTCCATCGCAACCCGCTCAATTCTTCCTCAAGTTCGGTGATCTTTTCGTCATTCCGAAGTGTTCTTGAGTTAAATGTGGCCAAGTCCAGTCGTCGGTGTTTGTTGGGGTAGCCGGATTCACTCCGGAGATTCTTCGCAGCCCTTGCCTCGCCATGGCCTTGACCGCTACCGGAGTCAAGGGTAGGCAGGCTGCCGGGCACTAGGGACCATCTTTTTGGTGTACGTTTCATTGGGGGGGATTTGCCGTAATCGCCACGCTTGGCAGGCGGGTTGGCGATCGCAGTGTAGCTCTTATAATGCACGGAGAATGCTGCTGCCCATTCTCTGGTGAGTCCCTTAGTCGCCTCTTACGACACCCACGGGAAGTGATGGCATGGTGCTATTCTTTTACTTCCGACACCATAACGGAACTACATGTCAAATTTTGCATGTTTTTAATTGTAAAATTACAGAAATTTAACTAATGAAGAAATATCAAAACAAAAATCTGGAACTGAATCTGAAACTGATGGCGATTCAAATCAGGCAATGTAAGTTTTTTTTTCTTTATTAACATCATCACGTGCCGAGCCCTGCCCAACTACATACGTTGGGGTCGGCTTCTAGTCAAACCGGAAACGCAATGAATATCAAACGTATCTGACGAGTACCTACGTGGCTTGGAGCGAATGGGCGGGGTTTAACTACAGTTGCCTGTGTTCGCCTTACATTGCGCGGAATTAAAAATAGTTCTATTTTTCATAGCTAAAAATAAAAGTCGTTTCCCAGCAATAATTTTTGCGTAAAACTACTTTGTTAGACGTACAGTATGCGTAGTTAATGACTCTGGGATGTCTTTTTACAGCCTGCATGTATAGGAAGGGCATTTAGTCCAGGACTTTATATTCATGTATTTAAAAAAATATTTTATTAATGTTTTATTTTATTTTTTATTGCTAATCTGGTTTTTATTTTCAATGTATATTTAAACTGAAAATAATTTTACTGATGCACGTTTTTAATTGTAAAATTACAGAAATTTAACTAATGAAGAAATACCAAAACAAAAATCTGGAACTGAAATTGATGGCGATTCAAATCAGGCAATGTAAGTTTTTTTTCTTTATTAACATCATCACATGACGAGCCCTGCCCAACTACATATTTTGGGGTCGGCTTCTAGTCAAACCGGATGCAGCCGAATACCAATATCTTACATCGAGCGACTGCCTATCTCAATCTGACCTCCACAACCCAGTAACTGAGTGGCGCAATACCTATTTCTGAGACTGGTTTATTTTTTTCTTATTTTACAGTTAAACTATTTATTTTTAACAAGCGTTCAGAGTTCTGCTTCAAAATTTGCAAACTATTTCAACCATTTGTTGGTTCCGATAGAGCTGAAATTTGGCATATTGATGTAAGTCCGGTGACAATGCAATATTATGATACCATCAAACTGTTCTGATGATGGCGTCAGATCAGATCTATATCATAATATCGCCGGGATGTAGGCACTTCAACTTCCAGATGGCACATGGCATACAGTAATATATACCTATATATACAATTATATAGTAAACCTGTATAACGTATTGCGTTCATCAGTGCCTCAAGCTTTTAAAATGTATATATTTTGCATTCCGAAAATATATGGGGGTCTACTCCGAAGTGTTTTTTACGAAGTATCGGCCGAATGTTCGGACATATTTGTGTGAAGTGATAAAGTGAATGTGCCATACTTAAAATTGTAGCAAAATGACATTACGTATGTTTTTGGTGGAAGAAGCTCTCAGAGAAGAGCTACAAATTTTAGGTATGTTCACTTTAACACTTCACACAAATATGTCCGAACATTCGGCTGATACTTCGTAAAAACACTTCGGAGTAGACCCCCTGTATTTATGTATATACGTCCCTAGAATTTACTTATATAAAACGCTTATAATTTTTACGATGAAGAGTAACGAAGAGAGGAGTTATTCTGAACCTAGAATGTACCTACTGTATATGTACAAATGTACATACATATATACATTTAGATGACAAATGTCTCTTAAATTAATTTTTTATCTTTTTAATTCGTTTTTTTTTTAAATAAAGGCTTGTTTACTCTTTCACTTTTTTTTTTGACAGGAATCCAAAGTTAGAAACTGAAAATTTAGCAATCGCAAAGTCAGAAACCGCAAAGTTAGAAACCGCAAAGTCAGAAACAGCTAAGTTAGAAACCGCAAAGTCAGAAACCGCAAAGTTAGAAACTGCAAAGTTAAAAACCGCAAAGCCAGAAACCGCAAAGTTAAAAACTCCAGATGTAGCAGAACATTGTTTTAAAAAGCCAGAAATCCCAAAGTTTAAACCAGTACAAAGAAAACCCGTGTTCCTCACAAAACGAATGCTAAAAAGACAATTAAAAGTAGAAAATGAGGTTCTAGTCGTCAAAAGCCTATCGCCTGAAGACGTTTCTGCCACTCTAAATGTAATCATCGAATTTTTACTGGATGACGAAAAACTCGTACTAGTGTTTGTGCCGAGAAATCAGGCTGAAACATGTTTTTATAGGAAAGTGTTCAAAATGTGTCGAACAGGGTACAGTCTGACAAGCTTAGGAGAAGAATTCGGGAGATTACACTATAGAATTTCGTCACTGCTACCCCGTTTCAGTATTAAACCGACTAAACCTAGAAATAACAAGATTAATCAAACCACTGGAATTAAGTAAGTCAATGTTTAACATCTTTTTATTAGCTTCACTAGTCATTAACTATGTAAAAATTCTTAGAAGTAAAATTTGACTCACTTCCCGATTGAGCTGAAATTTTGCTTTTAAGTTTTTCTTTAGTTAGGATGACAATGCATGGTTAGCAAATAAATATGGCGGACTCCCAATGATGTTGCACTAGTTATTTTTTTATGCATCCCCATGATATTGGTGTCAAATGAAAGGGTTTGCTTAGTAGAATACGATAAGCGTGTATTTAAGTTTTTCAAAAGATATACAGGGTGGAGAAGACAATACGACAATAAATGAAAACACGGACAATACTAGTTTATAAGAATAAGTTTAAGCTATCAAAAATATCCTAACATCGAAAATAAAAAAATAAAAATTTCAAACAAACTAAATGGCATAAAACTAGAAACGAAATAGAACACCACTTATAAATATGAGTTCACTAACCTGTCGTAAGAGCGGCAACAACGCGCGGTCCTGTAGTGACTTGATTTTTTGGCTTTTAATTATGGATTAATGCTCAGTAAAATTACACTAAATCACAGATTATTTAGCACAGAATCACAGCTGCAAACCAATGCCAGCCCAAACATTGGCAGCAAATCTGTACTGGTGCGAAGTCTCCCGTCCTAGACGCGGATTCACGCGGCTCCAGTAACGAATATTCTGTCTGTTCCATAAACCGTTCCTTGTAAATGTACTTTCATCAGTCCACATCACATTGTACAAGAAATCCGGATTCTCGAAATGTTTATTTTCAATCCAGCGACAGAAGTTTTACCTAACTGGTTTGTCTCTAGGTAACAATGCATGCAATTTCTTGTATTTATACGGCTTCCGTTTGTCGCGTTTTAAAATTTAAGAATAGTTGTATGGTCAACACCTGAACTACACGTTGGGTTGCGTTAAAAAAAAACACGAAAACAATAAAAACTAAGCGTCTAATTTCGCACAATTCACTCACTGTTTAACTAAATACCTATTAAAACGTTACGTGTCCTGTCACCAAAATAAAGCGTCCAATTTCGCACTAATACCGTCGTAAATGAATTTACAAAAAACACGAGCGGCGGGGAAGTCCCTCAACAAGGCGGGCGCGCGGCGCGAACGAAAGTTAGCGGCATCTGAGGACGCGTGACTCGTCACAGGATCGCGGCGGCCGGCGACACACTAACATAAATTTGTTGTAGCAAATTTCTTCAAGAAAGCGAAGTAACAAACGAAACTAGATTTATCTCTTTCGCACACACTAAATTTTTTATTAATATTATGAGTGCATTGCAATTTCCGCATTCGTTACTTTCTTATCCAACTCTGATGACACGCTTTATGACTCTTATTACTCAGAGTTAAGGTATAATTTTCACTAAATCAGATGAAAATACTAATTTGGCGAAAGTGTTAAAGTAGCGAGTTGGCAACGTGGCTTTAATGTTTTGATGTTTATACCGATGTGGGTCGTTAACCTGACAGTGTTTCCCTATTATCAGATACATCATGTAGCAAATGTTAAAAATCGAAAATAATTTCCTGTTACTAAACTACTGGATATATTCAAATGATTTTTTGTATGTAGACTGAGAACGTCTTGAGGTATGCGAGGTTTAATTTAATGTCGTATTGTCATCACCACTCTGTATATTATTTTGAAGTGAAAACTTTTTTTAGCTGCTTTGAGTGATTTTTGGTAGAGGTAGAACTTATGGGTTCGCGTCACCGACATGCTAGTGACGTGTTGCCCCATACTAACGATGCGCAGTGGCTTGTGTCAAAAAATCGACCCACCTGGTTTTTGTACAATATTTATCGATTGTTTCAGTTACTGTTTCACACGTTTGTTTATTTTCCGTTACGCCCTGTATATACATACACCTCTGCTTAGTCCTTCGAGGATAACTTGCAAGCGTGATGTTATGGTTTATGTTATGATACCAAAAATAAATCATATATTTTTATATAATTCCTAATGACCTGAACTGATAAGCTAGTCGAGTCGAAGCTCCAAAGTCTTGAGCATCGATGCCGGTCGATGGTCAGTACATGGTGGACATCCCACCCACTCGTACAAAACGTTTTGGGAACACATTCATTGTGCGTACAACTGAGAGTGCGTTTCCACTGAAGTGGACCTGGGCGGAGCGGAGCGGAGACGTGCAAGAATCAACCAATCACAATGGTTGAAATCCTCATCGCGTCACTCGTCTCGTCTGTGATTGGACGATTCTTGGGGCCCAATTCTGTAAAATAACTAACTTGTCAATAGTGTGTCGGTAGTGTGTCAGTGGTGTCTCAATAGAATATTTATTGACATTTGGTATTCTGTAAATTATTTATGGTCATTGACTTGCCACTGTAGTGCCATTGAAACGCCATAATAAGACTATTGTAATAATTGGTAGTCTGGTCTACTATAATATGTCAATGGTGCCGATTCTCTTATTCAATAACTGAACTTAAATTAGAGAATCGCTATCTTTTACTAAAAGGCAGTACGAGAAAAGGACGGCGATAGCTATGATCTAAGTTAGAGATGTCATACTAGTTTACGCCTTGCGGTTTACCGTGTTTTTAGTCGACATGTTTTTACGTGTACCCTTAACTTGTATGGAAAAAGTAGGTCAACTAAATTTGACAGCTCTAATTTACGTCCGTCTCTTTCTTGTTTTATTAGAGAAAAAGATAGCAATAGCCTAAATTAAGTTTAGATTGTGCATAACAGAATCGGCTCCAATATCATTTTGAAGTTTTTGCAGAATACCAAATTTGCAACAGTGGCAAAATAATGTCTGTAGTGTGTCGATAGAGTGTCGATGGCGTGTTGCTTAACTCAAAGTTACAGAGTTAGGCCCCTGCACGTCTTCGCTCCGCTCCGCCGAAGTCCGCTTCAGTGGAAACGCACCCTAAGGAATGGAATTCCCTGCCAGAGTGTTTCCAGATAGCTACAATCTGGGAGTCTTTAAGCCGAGAGCGAATAGACTATTTACTTCTAGACAAGCGTGCTTTATTGTCGACCACAGCATCGCTTACCATCAGGTGAGATAGTGGTTAAACGCGAGCTTATCAAGGATAAAAAAGAACTTGCTCTTGACCTCGTTCTCGTATGATGGTAAGCGATGGAACGAGTCTGCCCACAAGAGGCCTGTTCACTCTTGCTTTGAAGGTTGGTGTGTCGTAGGCGGCAGGGAACGCAGATGCTGGCGAAATTTACAATAGTTGACAAAACTGCTGACATTCTCAAAATTGTTTTTTTTTTTCTTGTTACAGAGAAGTGACTTACATTAAACAAATAAAATTTGCACCTGTCGCCTTGTGTTCTACACAAAGGTAAGGTTACCACTTATTTTTACCCGACTGTTTGACTGAATGTTTTTCAAGAGTATCTATGTTTGCATGTCTATTTATTTGACACGCCCTGTAGCCTGAACGCCTGGATAGATTTCATTTAATTTGTTCATAACAATTAACATTGTGTTGAAAATTACTTAAAAAAAATAGAGTTAAATGAAGAGACGAATACAATTATTTCTTTCTTTTTTTTTAATAACGTTACCCCACAATAATAATTACTCCTGTATCGTGGGTGCATTCACAAACATGTAAACTCACATACACAAGACACCCAGACCCGGAACAACTATCTGTAGGCCATACAAATATTTGTTCCGTGCGGGAATCGAACCCGCGACATGCAGCGCAGCAGCCGAACGCTCAATGACTGCGACTGCCAACCGTGCCGTCTTTCAACAATTGAAAGAATAATTAAAATATTGAAGCTATCCAATTAAATAATAATGAATCTATAGTTAAATCTTATGTCAAATCAATGTCAGATATAATGTCGTCATTTTAACAAATGAGGCCAATGAGGGATTGGTCTTGACAGCCAAAGTGATATAAACACCCTCGCTTGCGTCGCGCGGTCGGGTAAAAATAGAACCGACTTTAAAAAAAAGGTGTTTCTAGTTTTGTTTCTTCGTTTTTTGACACCGACTTCCGAAATTAAAGTTATTTTGCACTTTTTTGTTTTTCTTTTTTGAAAGTCGGTTCTTCTTTTTGAAAAAAGGGTTTTATATTGAAAAAGTTTTGCGACGAACGTGCTGCGAGTAGGTCGCCTCACGCGGCGGGCGCAGTTTTGATAACGCCGTTTGTAGTAATAGCTACTCGGTGTTCTGACGTTTTAAATTTTTTATTGCTTATCTGGTTTTTCTTTTTCAATGTATATTAAACTGAAAATAATTTTACTAACGCATGTTTTTAATTGTAAAATTACAGAAATTTGACTTTTGAAAAAATACCACAAAAATCTGGATCTAAATCTGCAACTGAATCTGGAACTGATAGCGATTCAAATCAGGCAATGTAAGTTTTTTTTTTTGCTTTATTAACATCATCACATGCCCAACTACATATTTGAGGTCGGCTTCCAGTCAAACCGGATGGAGTCGAATACCAATATTTTACGTCGAGCGACTGCCAATCTCAATCCGACCGCCACAACCCAGTAACTGGATGGCGCAATACCTCTTCCTGAGATAATGCAATAGGGTATTTTACTCTATATGAGAAAAATACTAAAAATATATTATTGACATAGCTCAGGCAAAAAGCAGTCTGAAAATGTTAGGTTTAGTTCATAAAATAACAAAATAAATTTTAAAATTCAATTCAAAGTTTTCAGTTTTTCAATCTGTTTTTTAACACCATGGAATAGTAGCCGCCATGTTATACGTCATACGGCTATGTAAACTATAAAGTGTCAACAGACTGTCAAAATTGATCAGCGTATCTATGTCTTGTACTTTTATTTACATAGCCAACTGACGTCATGACCACAGAGCAATATGGCGTCCACTGCGTCCGGCGTTTTCGTCAAATTACCCGCGAATTTTGAATATGTAAAATTGAAATGCATTTTTATGGCACTCATTGATTGAATAATTTTTTTTTTTGTTTTTTTTATTGGTTTATTAGCACTATAGAATCTAATTGAGACACTTCAAAAATGGGTGTATATATACAATAATACCCTATATTAAAATACCATTTTAATGATATTTTAATGACAACAGATAGCTGTTTATCATAATGTCGTTGGGATGTAGGCACTTGAAGTTTCTGATGGCAAATGACATACAATAATATATCACATTATAAATGCGAAAGTTTGTGAGTGTTTGTGTTTTTATGTTTGTTACTTCTTCACGCTCAAACACTGGGCCGTTTTTTTTTTACTTACACGGAGTGTAACGGTACACATGGAAATGAACAAGTTTCTCTAAGGGAGTGTCCAGATCTGACAAATGCGCCGCCCGCGAGCTGCACGCGTTACTGCAATTGTTTGTTACGCCTCTTTAGCGCAACTCACGCAAGGCTTGCACAGTGCGCGCATGCAGTTGCATGAAGTGCGTGCGGCGCGTTTCTGCATTCGCCAGATCTGGACACACCCTAAGAAAAAACGAACAATAACGAAAAAACAATACTAGTATGGGAGGTAAATTTTGTTTTTTAGAATTTCCTTATGTTTTCTTGAAGAAAGTTGTTCTTTTCGATGGGCAGAAGCAGTTCTTAAGGCGCAGTTATACGACTTTTAATGTTTTTTAATTGAACATGACGTCTAAACGACTAGTCTTATTTCTTTGAAAAAAATATATGTTACTCTAGACAATTTCCGTCGTAATTTCATCTGGGAATATTTGAAATTATATTTTTATAACATAGTGTAATTAATTTGTAAAGTTATGTCTAACTATAAAGCATATTTTTATAAAACCTTCACCATTTTAAAGATCATTTAATTATTTATACTGTTTTAGTTTAATACCTGTTGTTTTATGTGTAATAAATTAATAATGCGTCTAATTTTGGAGTCCTATTACTGGGTGGACTTACGACGCGTTACGTGAGCTCAGCACAGAACATGCAAGCTAACCACTCTAGGTCGTTGGCAGTTAATAGCGCCTTAAAATATGACCACACCTTTCCGTTACAGCCTGTAGGTGTAAATAGTATATACCCTGGATGAACACAATGTGTAGCCTATGTCATAGGCTACTTTTTATCCCGGTTTCACCTGCGTAGGTGAAACCGCGGGGCGCAGCTCGTACCTCTATATAAAATTGTATACTAAACCTGTATAACAGATAGCGTACATCAGTGCCTCAAGCTTTTAAAATTAATATATTTTGCAATAGTATATATAATAAAACGCTTATATTATGATGATGAGTAACTAATAGAGGAATTATTCTGAACCTAGAATATACCAACTATATATTATAGTGAAATAAAAATTTCCGCTCACTGTTAATTACGTATAATTTAAAATTTCAATTTCAAAAAGGTTTTTTTTTTTTCAATTTTTTTTATTGTATAAAAAGTTACAAAAATATAAAAGTTAAAAAAAGAAAAAGCCTACGAAAACAATATAGAGATTTGTTTGGTTATTTTGAACATTAGAGAAATTTACATGTTACGGTCGCGGTCCCGAAAGAAATTAAAAGTAGCCGTTGACCTGATAAAAAAATTCAGCTCATACGATATAATATAAGCAAACTAAAAACACTTAACCTGTGAAGCCCCGCGACTCACTGGTGAGTCGGACAAAAAAAAAAAATTAAAGAGAAAAAAAAAAATCGTCTGTCAACCCGGGTTGTCGTCGGGGTTCAATTTGACAACCCGGATTTGGCCGCGGGAATCACTGAAATTGCAATTTCGTTAAAGTGGAAGCGCCAGGGCCAGCCCGCGAAATTCAATTTTTCTTACGTTTTTTTTAATTTGCAGGTCAGGGTCAGGTTGTATCTTGGTCAAAATTTGATTCGCGGCCGTAGCAAGTATGTATTTATAGAACTGTAATCATTAAAATCATCAATTCTAACTGAGACAGTCGTATTGATGACTTTAATGATTATAATTCTATAAATACATACTTGCTACGGCCGCGAATCGAATTTTGAACAAGATAAACCTGACACTAACCTGAGCAAGAAACGATGGAAAATTTTAATTTCGTGGGCTACCCTGGAGCTTTCACCTTAAGATACGAAGGGTTACGCTGATCACCTAAATAGCTAAATTTATACCAGTGGGTTAATAGTTCAGATTGACAACCGGATAAAAAGACAAGGTTTTTTTTTCAAAAGAAATTTGGAATGTTTAAAGTAACCATACTCCCAGATGCCCGTAGTATGCGCGTCTTGCGGTTGCCTCTGGAGTCTTTTGGTGGCAGCTTGTGATACGCCTACGGCGTACAATCGTGGCCGTCAAAGGCCGCTAGATTTTTGACTCGGAGGCCGGAGGCTGGGGCCAGATTCCTGGCTCAGTATTCTACCAAACAAAAAAAAAGGATGATGAAATACCAAGTGACGTCCAAAACCCTACAATGTATATAGGAATTAGAAGAAGAATACATACCAAAATTCAGCGTCTAGCGCTCTCAAGTCAACACCTTCAATAAACTCGGTTTGGGCTTGAAACCCCTTCTTATCCCATACAAATCTATTGAACAAGATAAAGCAATCTGATTATAGGCAGCACTGCCAAAAGAAAGAAATATAAATACGAAACACGATTACCAATCGAAAATTCAGCAGAATATAATATATTGCCTTTTTGATACTTTTATATGGCAAATTTAACATATAATTTAATAAAAAAAGAATTGTAGAACAAAAAAAAATATAAAGGTCGCACAAACCAACAAGTTTGCATTGGAAGAGAATGAAAGAGTATTTAATTCCGAAAAATAAAAACCTTAAGAAATACTATACTAAGTACATACATAATTATATTAATTTATTTAACTTAAAAGATATATATACAAACTAACAATAATACCTAACATGTACAAATGCGTATGAAAAAACAACTCACTGGGCATCAAAAAATTTATATTTTATATATATATTTTTTATTTTTTTTATTATATTATGACTTTAAACTCATAAATTTATTTTTTATCTTTCCAATTCATTTTTTTTTAATAAACGCTTTTATCCTTTTTTTACTTTTATTTGTTTTTGTTGACAGGAATCCAAAGTCAGAAATCTCAAAATTAGAAACCGCAAAATCAGAAACCCAAAAGTCAGAAACCCCAGATGTAGCAGAAAATTATTTAAAAAAGCCAGAAACCCCAAAGTTTCAACCAGTACAACAAAAACCCGTGCTCGTCACAAATCGAATGCTACAAAGACAAATAACAGCTGAAAATGAGGTTCTATTCGTCAAAAGACTACCGCCTAAAGACGTTTCTGCCGCTCTAAATTCAATAATCGAATTTTTACTGGACGACGAAAACCTCAAACTAGTGTTTGTGCCGAAAAATCAGGCTGAATTTTGTTTTTGTAGGGAAGTGTTCAACTTGTGTCGAACAGGCAGTCTGATAAGCTTAGGAGAAGAATTCGAGAGATTACGCTATAGAATTTCGTCACTGCTACCCCGTTTCAAAATTAGACCTACTATGCCTAAATATAACAAGATTAATGAAACCACTGGATTTAGGTAAGTCAACTTTTAAACGTCCTTTTATTAACTTTACTATGTAAAAAATCTTAGAAGTAAAATTTGACCCACTTCCCGGTTTCCAATTGAGCTGAAATCTTGCTCACATGTTTTCGTTTGGTTAGGATGACAATGCATGGTTAGCTCAGTGACGTCATTCTAAATCCAATATGGCCGATTAGTTATTTTTTATGCATTCCAATGATATTGGTATTGGAACATCTTAAATACGCTGGGGTACACTTACCGCGGGTGCTTGCTATGTTTTTTAATCTGTGTCTTAGTCATAGTTACTTACCTGTGGAACTTACTAATACGATTGTTGTGCCAGTAATAAAGAACAAGACTGGTGACGCCTCCGATATCTCCAACTATAGGCCGATATCGCTCGCCACTGTCTGTGCTAAGGTATTGGATAGTCTGCTTGACAAAACTCTAGCTAGACATATCGTTCTGGAGGATGGTCAGTTTGGTTTTAGACAGAACTTATCAACGGATAGTGCAATTTTATGCCTTAAGCAGACTGTCCAATATTATACAGACAGAAAGACACCTGTAATAGCATGTTTCTTGGATTTATCGAGAGCTTTTGACCTGGTCAATTATGACCTGCTCTGGCATAATCTCACTCACGATACTACTGTCCCGGCAGATGTGATATCACTGTTTAGATATTGGTACAGTAGTCAAAAAAATACAGTTAAGTGGGCGGGCTCATATTCTGATATGTATGGGCTGGATTGTGGGGTGAGGCAGGGGGGTCTGAGCTCCCCTCGTCTTTTTAACCTCTACATAAACAAACTAATAGGTGGACTCAGTAGCACTAAAATCGGCTGTCACGTGCACGGTGTTTGCGTTAACAACATCAGCTACGCTGATGACATGGTGCTGCTGAGTCCATCTATTGGTGCAATGAGAAGACTTCTTAAAATCTGTGAAAGTTATGCGGTGGCTCATGGGCTCAAATACAATACCGATAAGAGTGAATGGTTGGTTTTTAAAGCGAGTACGTTAACCTATAAACAGCTGCCTGTACTCTCACTCTCTGGGACTCCTTTAGGTCGGGTTTCGAAGTTTAAGTATTTGGGTCACTGATGACTTAAAAGACAATGTAGACATAGATAGGGAGCGCAGGTCGCTGGCTGTCCGTTGCAACATGTTGGCCCGCAGGTTTGCACGCTGTACTGATTCTGTGAAAATAACGCTTTTTAAGGCCTTCTGCCAGTCGTTTTACACGTGCAGCCTGTGGACCAAGTATACCCGGCGGGCATATAGTGACCTGCGCGTACAGTACAATAACGCATTCAGGGTGCTTTTGGGGTTGCCTTGGCGATGTAGCGCGTCAGGAATGTTCGCGGATGCGTGCGTCGACGGGTTCGCCGCGATCATGCGGAAGCGATGCGCTTCCATGATGATGCGCTTGCGCTCCTCCTCCAATGGCATCCTGAATGTGTTTTCAGACCGGTGGGACTCTCCCCTCTTACGAAGGTGGGTAAGAGTCCAAACACACTGATAAGTAAACTGGTGTACTTACCATTGAACCAACAGGTCAATGATACATTGGCCATTATTGTTAATTTAAATTTAATACTAACATTAGGTTAAGTCATACTGTTACTAACATTATATGGATTTCCTTATCTGAAATAAAATAATTGAATTGAATTGAATTGTTACGAGCTGGGTATGGGATAAATTATTTGACACCAATTAATTAACCAAATATCTTTTATTAACTCAACAAATTATTTACACAAACACTAATTCACT
Organism: Polia nebulosa; assembly: GCA_951329385.1. Lineage (NCBI taxonomy): Eukaryota > Metazoa > Arthropoda > Insecta > Lepidoptera > Noctuidae > Polia > Polia nebulosa. The sequence goes on along the minus strand of OX589614.1, from coordinate 13,596,509 downwards.
AATAATCACTATTCTCTTCGTAATCGCTAGTATTCGCATCCGTAGTCGAAAACAGACTGACTCATTCGCCGCCCGTCCGGCCTATTTATACAGTCATAGAAGTTTCCAGAACATTGTCGAACTATCCTATAGTGGAATATTTTAGAAACATCTATGAACTTCTAAACAGTACCACAATGGAATGTTCTCGAACGTAGTAGAAACTTCTGGAAACTTGGATCACATTCTCGAAGGTTCCAGTGTAATACGGTCGACTGTTAAGTACGTGAGACAGGAACGAGTGAAACACTTAGCGGCTGAATACGCACTAACGTTTATTAACAAATGAATGGTGGCGCAGCCACTGCATGTATAGCTACACATATACAACATTTCCCCCTCTTTAGAAACAAACAATTTTTTTTTTTTCCTTATAAATCTATACAAAAGAAAGGTTTATAATTAACCCTTGGAATCGGACGTAACTCTCTGCCTGACAAATCCGATCTGTAATTTGCGTGCTCATGCTCTGGCTCAGTAGCAGCTTGCCCCGTCCCTCTTGTGGAAGAAGCCCCGAAAAATTCTTCCTCATCTCCTTCTGCTGACTCGGGTTCTGAGCGTGGTGTTTCAGATGGGAACGAAACTTGGTCACACTCTACCCCCCTCTCCGGAATTTGCGCTTCACTGAGCTGTTTCTCAGCGGCAGACTCGTTGTCACACGTTGTCAAGTCATAATCGGGTGATGGATCGGGTATGTCCACTGAGCTAGCTTGAATCTGTTTGTCAGCACCGTGGTGCGTTCCTTTGTAGGGTATAAGCTGGTTTGTATATTTGTTCAGCTGACCTAATGTCACACTGTCTTTTACTAAGTAAACGGTTTTCCCTATGCGTCTTATAACAACACCCCTATTCCAAGTGAACTTTTTATTTAAATTAAACTTTTTGAACATAATGTTATCACCTGGCTTATAACATTGTTTATTTGTGCCTCCGTAAGCTTTACTCTGCAAACACTGATTGCGTTTCACAACATTAGAGAGAGTGTCTGATGATGTCGGCGGTGGCGTGTTTGTATTTAACAAATCCAAGCGCGAACGAAGTTTTCGGCCAAACACTAATTGCGCAGGCGAAGAGCCCGTTGTAGCGTGTACCGAATTTCTATAATCAAATAAATATTTTAATAAGTTTTTGTGTCTTATCATTCGAGTTATTACTCATTATTATACAAGACTTTATGCCCTTCTTCACTACTTTCACATAGCTCTCCGCCTGGCCATTACTAGCTGGGTGATAAGCGGGAGATGTCACTTGCGATATTCCATTTGACTTGCAAAATTTTAATAATTCTTCCGATACAAAAGATGTGGCATTGTCACTGACCAACGTGTGAATTAGACCAAACCTTGACATGAAATCATACAGTATTGCTATGACGGCTGCCGAAGATGTGTTGCTTACTTATAAACTTCGGGCCATTTTGAATGCGCATCCACTAGCACTAAATATGTCTGACCATTGATTGGGCCGAGGAAGTCAATGTGCACACGCCAAAATGGCTGTTGAGGGTGCTACGTCGCCACATTCTCGAAGGTTCCAGTGTAATACGGTCGACGTAACAGTATCAAATGAAAGGCTTTGCTGAGAAGAATACTATAAGTGTGTTTTTAAGTTTTTTAAACTATAATATTATTTTGAAGTGACAACTTCTTATTTTTTTTATTTTATACTGTCGCACTATTTAGCAAAGGCGCTAGCCTATTCCCGGCCACTCACCGCGCTGCCGGTAGCTCGTCGTCCGATAAAGACGAGGCCCGGGTCGAGGGCACGTTGTGTTCCACGCGCGTCTCAAATAGATGTCCGCAGTAACTGACGGTGCTCGCTAGTGCCGATGCCTGCGGGGTCACGGGGCAACTGAAGGAATATGGGTGGGTTTTAGTCAGTATGAGTCTGACGCCCGATTTCCAAACCCCTAAAAAAGAAAAACCACCCCGAGCCAGGCCAGTCGAATGTTTTATATATTTTTTTAACTGATTCTGACTTTCTTGAATAAATTTATTCATTTCTATGGGCGGGGGTGAATCTCCAGGTGTAGGCTGATATTAATGACAGACTGTTGCCGGCAATGACGAATCGTGGGAATTTCAACTTTAATACATTAGTATTAAAGTACACTAGTACTACTAGGCAATGAATACTACTAGTGTACTTTAATAGCAGAAGTAGTATTTAAAAATGACGAATCATGGGCTTTTCAACACTAATACACTAGTATTGAAGTACACTAGTACTACTAGGCAATGAATACTACTAGTGTACTTTAATAGCAGAAGTAGTATTTAAAAATGACGAATCGTGGGAAATTCAACTTTAATACACTAGTATTAAAGTACACTAGCACTACTAGGCAATGAATACTACTAGTGTACTTTAATAGCAGAAGTAGTATTTAAAAATGACGAATCGTAGGCTTTTCAACACTAATACACTAGTATTGAAGTACACTAGTACTACTAGGCAATTAATACGACTAGTGTACTTTAATAGCAGAAGTAGTATTTAAAAATGACGAATCGTGGGCTTTTCAACACTAATACACTAGTATTGAAGTACACTAGTACTACTAGGCAAGTAATACTACTAGTGTACTTTAATAGCAGAAGTAGTATTTAAAAATGACGAATCGTGGGAAATTCAACTTTAATACACTAGTATTAAAGTACACTAGCACTACTAGGCAAGTAATACTACCAAAAAAAATTTGTTTATTGAGTCTCTTAAATTTACATAACAAATGTACAGCCCCAGTAAGTGGTTAATAACACTTGTGTCGGGGTTGCCTCGCTCCTCCCCTGAATTGGTAGACAATATTGAGACTATGAAAAATAAAATTAAAATATATTAACACAATATAATATTAAAATCAATATTAAAATTATCAAAATTAAATTAAATTCAATACAATAAAAAATAAATTTAAAAACATATTCAAGTCAAAATTAAATCAAATTTCAAATTTAAAAATCAAAATCAGAATTACAATCAAAATCGAAATTAAAATCAGAATTAAACTACTACTAGTGTACTTTAATAACAAAAGTCATCATTCTCCTGCCCTTATCCCAATTTATTTAGGGTCGGCGCAACATGTCTTTTTCATGTTTTTTTTTTTGTTTTGTACTTTAATAACAGAAGTAGTATTTAAAAATGACGAATCGTGGGAAATTCAACACTAATACACTAGTACTACTAGGCAAGTAATACTACTAGTGTACTTTAATAGCAGAAATAATATTTAAAATATGACCACCCATCTCCGCTACATCCTGTATATACACCTTAGTCCTTCGAGGAATACTTACAAGCGTCATGTTATGGTTTATGTTATGATAACCAAAAATAAATCATATATTTTTATATAATTTCGAACGAACTGAACCAATTTAATTATTTAACCAGGGCGACAAAATGCCAATTACAATCATCATACACATTACAATTTAAAATCAGAATACAAATTGTATAGAACACATTAAGAATAAAATAAAATATTACAATTGCACAATATTATACATACCTTTCACTCAGTCTTCTCGCAAATCGTCAGACATTCAGACAGTGGTGCGGATTCTGTTGTGCACTAACTAAACTTAATTTAGGCTATTCGTATCTTTTGCTCTCTAATAAAACAAGAAAGAGACAGACGTAAATTAGAGCTGTCAAATTTAGTTGAACTAATATTCCCATACAAATTAAGGGTACCTACACGTAAAAACATGTCGATTAAAAACACTGTGAAGCGCAAGGCATAAACTAGTTTGACATCTCTAACTTGGTTCATAGCTATAGCCGTCCTTTTCTCGCACTGCCTTTTAGTAAAAGATAGCGATTCTCTAATTTTAGTTTGGTTATTGAATAAGAGAATCTATATGTGTATCTTTTTCCATTCATCAGCGAACAGATCTAATCCAGGACTGGACTCTAGGAGAGCATTGAGTGCTTTAAGCATTCGCGGAATGGGTGGCATACGTCGCGCACCGGTACGGCAACGTGGTACCATAAATAATTTATCTCACCAATGTTAAGCTAGTCGAGTCGAAGCTCCAAAGTCTTGAGCATCGACGCCGAGCCTGTAGTTTAGTTTTTAACCGACTTCAAAAATTAGGTTATCAATTCGGATGTTTATATTTATTTTTAATTTTTGTTTTGGCATAACTTCGTCATGTACAGACGGATTTGCAAAATAATTTTTTGTTCGAAAGGGGTTTATTCCGAAATGGTCCCATTTAAATTTCATATAGATCTGATGTTGAGTTTCGGAGACAGACAACGGAACTCGTCAAAAGACACTTGACAGCAAATCAACCGCGATTGCTGCTATCGGATAAATATGCGTTGTTAACACAATTTAAGGCGCTATTAACTGCCAATGACCTTGAGTGGTTAGCTTGCATGTTTTGTGCTGAGCTCGCGTAACGCGTCGTACGTCCACCCAGTAATAGGACTCGGCAATCAAGGAGCGCTGTCCGAAATTAGACACATTATTCATTTATTACACCTAAAACAACAGGTATTAAAATAAAACACTGACACTAAATTATAAATAACTAGCAAACCCGGCGAACTCCGTTTCGCCACCAGATGGCTTCGTTTTATGTAACATTTCGTTTGGTGATTAAAAGAAGAAGAAATTTTTTTTGTTTGTTTTATATTTGAAAAGGAAAAATTCTATTTCATTTCACAACAGTAATGAATTCATTTCGATTACAAAAATGAAGTGTTATTTAGTTGAACTTCTCTAAGTAAATGAAAGTGAATCCAAAGTAAATACTGAATCGAAGCGTTATACGTGTCCGCAAATTATCCGTTTCATTGAAGTGCTCTTTGGTAAACCACATTTTTTGTTCTTTGGTCTGACGTTAACACAAACAAAGCGGATGGTTTCCCAACTCGTGAACACGCAACGTATAACCGCCCATGTGAAAAACAAAGATTTTCTAAATTTATCCCGCAAACACTAAGCGATTGGCCTTGCGACTTGTTAATTGTCATTGCGAACGCCAGGCGAACTGGAAATTGCAATCGTTTGAAGTCAAACGGAAGATCAGTCGGAATCATTGGTATTCGAGGAATACATACATTTTCACCTGCGTACTTTCCGTTAATAATAATAATAATAAATAGTAAATTCTTTATTACGGACAACATAGATCCACTGTGTTAGTAAATTTCTTATAACTAATGTTAGTAAAGTAATAATAATTATAATAATTAAAAAAACATGTTTACTTGAGATCGTTTCATGTGGGCGACACACAAGCGAAAGTAAATAACTTCACTCATTCATCACCCCCACAAAACGTCTCAGAATAGGAGAGTAGATGTTCTCCGACACTGTCCTCAAAATACTGTTGTCACTGTCCCGTAGTCTTGCTATTAAAGACGAGATCTTTTTTCGAATGACCGCATAGAAGTCATCAGTTCGATTCAGCGCAAACATCTCAGATGCGCTACAAAAACGGGGCAGTCCCAACAGCATTCTGAAAACATTATTATACTGGATGCGCAGGACCTCCAGCGATCTTTTGGTAAAGCCGACCCACAGACTCCCCGTGTACATACCCTGACAATAAGCTTTGAAAAGGGTTATTTTAACCTGATTAGTACAACGGTAGAACCTGCGCGCCAACATATTCCCTCTGACCGCCAATGCCCTGCGCTCTCTCTCTATGTCTACATTATCCTTAAGGTCGTCGGTAAGTATGTGCCCCAAGTACTTAAAACTATTTACTCGCCTTATACTCAAGCCATTCAGAGTAAAACTTGGTACATAATCGGGGGCCTTACCAGCGGCCTTAAAAATCATGTATTCGCTCTTTTTCACATTGTAAACGAGTCCGTGTGTAGCTGCATAGTTCTCGCATACTCTCAACATCTCTCTAATTGATCCCGCAGTCGGACCCAGCAGCACCATGTCGTCCGCGTAGCTGATATTATTAATGGTAACACCCCCCACTCGGCATCCGACTCGCATGCTGCTGAGCCCGACCAGAAGATCATTCACATATAGGTTGAAGAGTCTAGGAGACGTCAGACCCCCCTGCCTCACACCGCACTCCAACCTATACGGATCAGAAAGTGTTGTTGACCATTTCACAGTATTTGTTTGGTTTGCGTACCAATACTGCAAAATTCTGAGAACTCCAGGTGGTATATTCCTGTCCCCCAGCTTTCTCCAGAGCACATCATATGACACTAGGTCGAAGGCTCTGGAGAGATCCAGGAAACAGGCATACACCGTGGTTCTGCGGTCAGTATAGTATTGGACAGTATTCTTGAGACTCAAGATAGCACTTTCTGTCGACAATTTGGACTGAAAACCAAACTGTGCATCGTGCATATGCAGATGTTCTTTTAAGCATGAATCAAGAATACTGTCCAATATTTTGAAGTCCAATAATGGTTGCCTCAATCAAATTCGGCATAAGTCTTTTTATCGAAAGTCGAGTACCGTTGCAAAGTCGCGGTGGATTCAAATTACGCAATATCATAATAACTGTACCAACTTTGAGTTGCAAGTTATGTGGTGGAAATCCTGGTAACTCCAGAGAGATCAAAAACTCCGTTGGATAATTTACTACATCATCGGGATTTGTTATGGAATCAACGGATTTGTATGTCACCAAATCGCCAGCAATTTTTGATTGAATGGTGAAATTCAGTGCGTGTACATCATTATTCTTTGCGGCAAGAATTGCTCGTTGACTTAACCAAGCATAATTCTGATAATTCTCACTAATGTTTGGGAAAACATTTTCAATAAGAGCTAATTGAGAGTCTACAAATCGGCAAAAGTCGTTGGTAAGAATAATTAATCCAGGTGTCGCATCAACTGGGACTTTTCCATTTCCAACAGCTAGCAATTGTTTGGAAAATTGTGCAGCACTTTGATCATTTTGAAGTTGAACTCTCATATTAGTGGTTAGCGATAATCTTTTTACGTTATTCCATAAAGGTGATGCCTTCAGGCAAGCATTCAATTCATCTGCAGGCGTTCCACGGGGAATTACTGGCAACGTCTGCCTGAAATCGCCTGCCAACAATATCATCAAGCCGCCAAATATGTTGTTATTTCGCCGAAGATCCTTCAGTGTGAAGTTAAGTGCTTCAAGTGATTTCTTATGTGCCATTGTGCACTCATCCCAAACAATGAGCTTGCATTGCATCAACAATTTTCCCATTGCACTGGATCGGGAAATATTGCATGTTGTAGTATCAATTGTGTTTAAATTGAGTGGCAACTTAAGCGCAGAATGTGCAGTACGACCGCCATCTAGAAGAGTCGCCGCAATTCCAGATGATGCTAACGCCAAAGCTATGTCACATCTTGATCGAATAGTAGCCAAAATCAATGAAATGACAAATGTTTTCCCTGTTCCTCCAGGTGCGTCCAGGAAGAATAGACCACCAGTATTATTGTCCACCGCTTGCATTAATGTTTCGTATACTTAATTTTGCTGTTCATTCAGCAACGGCACATTATTTCGAACGAATTCCTGCAATGTATCAACATTGTATTGCAGCTCTCGATTTAATTCTTGGTTGAATGCATCGTGCATCGATCGATTTGGCGCAATCATTCCTACTTCAATCAGTAGCTTTTTTGCAATAGTCAAGCATTGATCCTCAATCAGAATCAATCCTTCATTGTAGATTTCATCGGTTATTTGGATGTCAGGATTATTCGTTTGAATGCGCAAGCGATGCAAGATATCTTCACATTTGTCGTCTTTGTATTTGTTCCATAACTGAATTGGTTGTGAAGGAAAACATGTGGTGATGATAATTGCGAACAGCGTTCGTAATTGGTACGCATTTGATGAAACAACTGAATCCGCAAGTGTTAAATCCCAATGAGAATCGTTCTCCAGCAAACCCAATAGTTGACATGCTTCTCGATATGTTTGGCATTGGTGGCCATTCACAGTTTTCAAATGCGCAAATGATTTTGGTCCACGTACATTTACCAACAGCAGTCGCAAATAAAAACATTCATCATTTCTAGGATGAACAGTATACATGCGACCTAGTGCATCAGTGGAAAACACCTGTGGCCAATCTGGAACTGGGGTTCCTTGTTTGCGACGTTGGAATTTCTTTGTTGATTGATTCCAAGTGTAATACTTGGGCATTTCAACGTACATCAGCGTCGTTGCGAATGGATCTGCTTCACACATTGCAAAGAAGCTAGTCAATGTTGTCGATGGTGGTCTCTCAGCTCGTTGTGCCGCATTAGCCTCAGTGAAGTAAACTCTTTGGCCATTTTCCAAATGTACTGCTAAATGTACAACTGTGGGATATCTTTCATGAATTTGAAATGACAATAATCGCCATAGTGCTTCATTAGTACTGACGTATCTGCCCATTTGGAAGTTGCTGATTTCGTCATTCGCATTTTCCGACGCAATACCAAACAGCCATGTCGATAAAATATTGGTTTGTAGTACATGCTATGTATCAGAGATGGCGCTGTATGTGAAAAAAGATTTTCCCGCTTTTCTGTTGACATTTTTCCTGAATTTTCTTTGCTATAAACCTCTCGGAGCCCGAGACCTTTCCAACGAATGCAAAACCGTGGAAATCGGTTCGTGCGTTCTGGAGTTATAGCGTCAGGAAGGAAAACCCGACTTATTTTTATATAGTAGATTAAATGATGCTTAAAATGGTAAACGTTTCATAAAAATACGCTTTATAGTTTTAGCGTGATTCTCAATTTTTTATCCGCGTTAGATAGACATAACTTTACAGATTAATTACACTATGTTATAAAAATATAACTTCAAATATTTTCTGATCAAATTACGACGGAAATTGTCTAGAGTAACATATATTTTTTTCAAGGCAGTAAGACTAGTCGTTTAGACGTGATGTTCAATTAAAAACCATTAAAAGTCGTATAACTGCTCCTTAATGGGGAATCACAACAACAACAAAAATAGAACCGACTTCCAAAAAAAAAGTGTGTGTGTACTTATGTACGCACGTAAGAAGTTATACTTCTTTGGCGTAACAAGATAAAAAACCAAACTGTCACAAAGTTTACAAAAGGAAAACACACCCACGGTCTGTGGTTCACTGATTCTCCATGAACCACAGACTATAGCTAACTTCAGGGTGGATCGGTTCTAGCTAACTTCAATCTGTAAATTTTAGGTGACAGTGATGCTCCGCATCTTAAAATTTTACTCTCATCATTTTTTCATAACGCGCCTACAGAAGTACTCGTATAACTTAAAAAACCAAATTATTTCTATCGGTTACATTTCGGAGAGTGTACTTCGAATTTGCATAGTTTAATTTCACCAAGCTCATTCCATCATCGAACCACTCGACGTACGGTGATGCGCCATCGGTATATGGTGGACATCCTCTGGTATAAAATGTTTTGGGAACACATTCATTGTGCGTGGAATGGAGGGGAAACGTACTGGGTTCGAGCAACCTATAAAAAATATATAAAAAAAATAAAAAATATTATGACGGGTTACAAAAATAAAATCACCAATCACAATGGTTGAAATCCTCATCGCGTCCCTCGTCTCGTCTGTGATTGGACGATTGCTGCACGTCTTCGCTCCCCCCAGCTCCGCTCAGTACGAAGAAACGCACTCTAAGAAGTGGAATTCCCTGCAGAGTCTGTTTCCAGATAGCTACAACCTGGGAGTTTTTAAGCCAAGAGTGAATTGGTTACTTCTAGACAAGCGTGCTCCATCGTCGACTCTCATCGCTTACCATCAGGTGAGATAGTGGTCAAAGTGAGCTTATCAAGGATAAAAAAAAACCGGCCAAGTGCATGTCCGACTTCGCACAATTAGGGTTCCGTACCAATTGAGGGAATTACCAAAGAAAAAATCTGATTTATCAATTTATTGGTATTTAATAGTAAAAAATACGTAATAATAAACTTTATCACCAAATTTCAAGTTCATAGGTTAATGGGAAGTTAAAAGATTCTTTGGAACAAAATTTTGTGGCAGACGATGGACAGACAGACAGATGGACACGTGTGCAGTGGCAGCAACAAAGGGCCCCGTTTGGACTCTTCGGGTACGGAACCCTAAAAAGAACTTGCTCTTGACCCCGGTCTCGTATGATGGTAAGCGATGGAAACAACGATCTAGCCCACAAGAGGCCTGTTCACTCTTGCTTTGAAGGTTGGTGAGTCGTAAGCGGCAGGGAACACAGATGCTGGCAGAAACTTCAACAGACGAATGGCATTCTCAAAATTGATTGTTTATACTCTTGCTTTGAAGGCTGATATGTCAAAGGCGGCAAACACAGATTCTTGGGATTTTACAACAGTCGACAAAACGGCTGACATTCTCAAAACTATTTTTTTGTTGTTACAGGGAAGTGACTTACTTTAAAGAGTTAAAATTTCCACCTGTCGAACTGGAGTCTGTGCAAAGGTAAGGTTACCACTTATTTTTATCCGATTTTTTGACTGAATGTTTTTTTTCGAGATATGTATGTTTGTATGTCTATTTCTTTGGCACGTCTAGTAGCGTAAACGGCTGTATGGATTTTAACAAATCAAGCATCATTAAATTGGTCTTGACAGCCAAAGTGACATAGGCAATTTTAATTATGAAAAAAAAAAAAATGGCGACCGCCTTTAGGTGTGGTCTTTTTTGTTTGTAAAATGATCATGTCGGCTATTTAAAGGAAAGCCATTGTTTCCAGGTATTTTTTATTCATGTATTTTTTAAATATTATTTTAAATATGTTTTATTTTTTGTTTAGCGCACCAAAGAAGAGAAAAGTTAATTTACAAAATGCTTTAGACTTAGCGGGGCAAGAACAGATCCGGTTAGCGTCAGTGATTGACCTAAATCAAAGGTATGGCAACACTGCCGTCGATCATTCATTAATGCTTTAAATAACAGTTTTACGGCAAAAATAAAAATACTTTTGCAGGGTCAAATTAGCGTAGCGATTCTCCGCACATATTTTTAGAATTAAAAGTTTATAATTTTATAATATTAGAACTGACCAAGTGCGAGTCGTACTCGCGCATAAAGGGTTCCGTACCATCGTACAAGATTATACGCGTCTACTTGCTGCCATTAATAAGATCGAGCAAAAAAAGTCTCCTTTAATTCTTAATTTATTTTTATTATTTGTTTGTATAGCGGCAACAGAAATACACATTCTGTGAAAATTTCAACTGTCTACCTATTACGTATCAATAGATACAGCTCGCTGACAGACAGATGGACAGACGGACAGCGAAGGCTTAGTAATATATAAAAATAGAGTCCCGTTGGTTACGGAACCCTACAAATGAAATTAAAAGAAAAAATATTTGTTTGTATCTCACACAAGAACTTATTAAAAATAACAATAAACTGTGCGAGGCCAAAAAGGCGCCTAACTGAGCATAATATGGCCCGGTATTTAAACAATAAATAATGCTGTTAATATCGATACCCATCACATACAGGTTAACATACAGAAAGTCTTAGTTAATTCCGAAAAAAACACATTATCCTCCCTTACGTCGCGCAAGCGGTAAAAAAAAATTGATCTCTATATTTTTTAAATTGGTCCTTCTGCCTAGCCTTTTTCCCAACCATCTTGGGATCGGCTTTCAGTCTAATCGGATACAGCTGAATACCAGTATTTTACATGGAGCTGCGATCTGACCTGCACAACCCAGTTACTGGGTAATACAATACCCCTTGGTAAGACTGGTTGTCAGACTTTCGAGCTTCTGACGAACCGTAACGACTGTCAAAGATCCACGATTGACAGCCGGGACCAACGGCTTAAAACATGCTTTCCGAGGCACGGAGGAGTCTCGGTATATAAAGATGGTCACTCATCCATGGACTAACCCCGGCAAGCGTAGCTTAACCTGATGGATTGACTCGAGCGGCTGTTATTACTTTAGCCACGAGCTCTTCCTTGTATTTTTAAATTAGTATCCAGATAGTAATATTGATCAGCTGATGACTGTCAACTTTGTACGGAAAGCCCGTAAAAATTAAATAACAATTTAACATTAAATAACTTAATTTATATTTGGCTGGTTTGAAGTGTAGTTACTTGGAAATACGAAATTTTGGCCGATTTCACTAATTTACGTGATTTTACAGTTAAAATAATGCATTTCTGTAAGTTTTAATGCACAATATGAAAGATCATTTCAATTATGATCTAATTAATGAATGAGCTAGATTCGAAAATTTCGTGTACGGCCTCTTAAGATTTTTGGTTTGTTTTATTTTCATTACAATATATCGAAATCCATCACTTTGGCAGAGTTTCTCTAAAGGCCTACGCACACCGGGACGCAATGGCAGAGGATTTAAATTTTAGCCAAAGGACATTCAAACTCATCTAGTAGGAATACGACATAAATGCGAATGTTTTAGATTGATTCTGTGGCATCAAAAGAGATTTCTTGACACGGCATTAGAGAGCGTGTGCTAAGGGATCCTGCGGTGGGATGCCGAAGCGCACTGTGGTATGCAATGGCACGCAATAGGATGTCGTGACATGCCGCGGCGTGAGGCAGTGCAAGCGGGAGTACATGCACATCACATTTGCGCCCAACGCGGCATGCCGCGGCACGTCGCGTTATGTCTTGGTAGGCCGCCGGATTGCTGTAGTATCTAAGCGGCTAGTGTGCGCTGACCGGTGGCAAAATCCTCTGCCATTTCATCTCGGTGTGCGTAGGCCTTTAATAATTTAATTTGACCCTGTAACATTTCTTTTTATTTTTTCTTCTACATTGCTTACTTTCTTTTGTATATTTTTTTTAAATTTTATTTTTTTTATTGTATTTTTTTTATGTGAGTATATTTGTTTTTTTATTTTTTATTTAGCTTAAGAAAAAAAAAGAAAACTAAAAAGCAGAAGAAAGCCAAATTAAAAGCTAATGCATTTGCAAGGTATGTTGTACTTCTACAAATACCCCTTCTGTCATATTGTGGTATGTTACTTGGGGTCGGTGTTTTCTTCTTCCACATTTTTTTTTTTTAAATTTTTTTTAAACACGTTGCCCCACACTAGGAATTACTCCTGTGTCGTGGGTGCGTTTGCAAACATTAAAACTCACATACACAAGACACCCATTATCATCACAGACATTCCATAATCATCACAGACATTCCATTATCATCACAGACATTCCATTTATCTTTGCTTTGGCTCTTTCCATTAGCTTTTACTAGCGACCCGCTCCATCTTTACAGGGGTACAAATTATACACCAAAACCTTCCTCGTGAATCACTCTGTCTATTGGTGAAAACCGCATGAAAATCTGTTTAGTTGTTTTTGAGTTTAACGGCGTACAAACGCGACGGGGGACTTTGTTTTATTATATGTAAAGATAAATGTATGTAGTGATTCACACTAGCTGTGTATACGATAAAAAGCAAACTATGTGTTAACCCAAGGTATAAGCTATCTAGTAGTTACGGGTCGTCAGAAGCTCGAAAGTCTGACAACAAGTCTTACCAAGGGATATTGTGTTACCCAGTAACTGGGTTGTGGAGGTCAGATAGCAGCTCCATGTAAAAAATTGGTATTCAGCTGTATCAGGTTAGACTGGTAGCCGACCCCAAGATAGATGAGAAAAAGGCTAAGCAGAAAGACTAATTTAAAAAAGATACATAACAAATTTCATCCAAATCGGTCCAGCCGTTTGAGCGTGAAGAAGTAACAAACATACAAATACACACACACACACACAAAAATTCGCCTTTAATATTAGTGTGATTATTTGAATAGCCAATCGCTCAATAGTCACGAGCCTTGTAACTGGATCTTGATCCAGCCATGTCGCCAGTCGAGTCGAGCCTTGGGTTTGATTCAGAAAGCGGTACTGATGGACACGGCTCGCATTGTTAAGAGATTCCTTTCTCTGGAGCCCTGATCTGACCTGTAGCTTGGACCCTGTTCTTGATACCGGTGGGCTACTATTTTTATATTTAACCCCCGACTCAAAAAAGGGGTGTTACATGTTTGACTGCTATTTGTCTGTCTGTCTTTCTGTGTGTCTATTTGTGGCACCGTAGCTCTTAAACGGGTAAACCGATTTGAATGCGTTTTTTTTTTAAGAATGTTTTCTAGCGATGGTTCTCAAACAGGTTTTATCAAAATCGGTTCAGCCGTTTCAAGGTCACCAGCTCTTGTGTTTTTATAAATGTTCCCTTTTTTTTAACGGTTGGGGGTTTTTAATTTTTTTATTTAATTGTTATCTGGTAAAATATGTTTTTTTTGTATCTTGTTAAATATTTCTTATTTAGCAAGATACCAATTAAATAAAAAAATACCTAATGCTTGAAAGAAAAGCGAATATTTAAAAAACACAAACGGACTGATGTCGTTAAAACGTCTGAACTAATTTTGATAAAACATTTCACGAACCTTCGCTAGAAAACTTGCTTTCAACTAAAAAAAACCGCATTCATATCGGTTCAGCCGTTTAAGAGCTACGGTGCCACAGACAGACACACACACATACCGGTCAAATTTATAACACCCCACTTGTTGGGTCGGGGGTTAAAAATGTATAAAATATGTGAAGATGATGAATAAACGAGTTGTAATATCAGCCTCATACTGTCCCTATGCAGGGTAAAGGAATAATAACAACATTAATCAGTTATGAAACATTATTTTTTCAATTCATTTGTATACATTTTTTGTAGGCATATTCCCACTTGCACACCCCACGCCCCATACGTTTCTCAAAAAGATGCTTTATTGTAATTTTTCATAAATTATACTAATGCTCACACTCTACATAAAAAACCTGTCTTTTTTCTTGTGTATTTAATGAATAAATACGTGCATACTTATTTGTTCTTGCAGCAACGGCGAATCCCCCAAATTATCAAATAAGGCTAGTAAGCCTACGCATATCTGGTCTGATGACTCTAGCAGCGAATGCAGTAGTCGTGCGACTAGCCGGGACAGAGCTGGAGCGGTTCCAAAAGCTCAACCTGGGACGAGGTAAGTTTTTAATGTGTTATGAACAAGTAAGTCAATCAGTTAGTCGCATCTTCCATGCCGCAAACAGTTCTAAAACCTGAAATGATGACTCTAGCAGCGGATGCAGTAGTCGTGAGACTAGCGGATAGAACTGAAGCGAATCCCAAAGCTCAACCTGAGACGGGGTAAATTTTTAACGTGTCATCAGTGAACAATAAGTCAAGAATGAATAGGTTACTTTATGGTAACCTAGGTAGGTATCGTTTACCATGCAGCAGCGTGCAGTAGTCGTAGGAACAACGAGGATAGAGATATTCTCAAAGCTCAACCTGTGACGAAGTAAGTTCTAATATCTCATGACCAATAAGTCAAGAATGAATAGGCTACTTCAAGGCAAGTGTTGACCATGTCATCGCTTACCATGCAGCAGCGTATGCAGTGGTCGTGGGAACAGCGAGGATAGAGATAAAGTGGTTCCCAAAGCTCAATAAGGAGCCAAGTAAGTAAGGCTCAACCTGTGACGAAGTAAGTTTTTAACATGTCATCAGCATCTTCCTGAGGCTCTCGACGATGCCACATGTCAGCGGTAACGGTTGTCAAAAAGTCCAAAATCTATACTACGATATTGTGTGGAACCGAGTGGTAGCAATAGGAACCATAGCACCGAGATGGCATTGACAAATTTCCATACAAACAAGCGTGTCAGTGAGGGTCGTTGTTTACTCAAACAAATTGACGGACCAATTCTATGTATACATACATATGCTATCCAAAACTTGAGCACAGCGTACATTGCGCGGCATCGAATAGTAGTAATGGCGTCTCTAGTAACTGTTGTCGTCTCAGCAACAAAACATCTTCCATGCCATCAAACAAAGCTAAAGCCTGAACTGATGACCAGCAGCGCATGAAGTAGTCGTGCGACCAGCCGGGATAGAGCTAAAGTGGTTCCCAAAGCTCAACAAGTGGCCATGTTTTAATGACATCTCAGTAACAATAAGTCAAGAATGAATAAGCTACTTCAAGGCAAGTGTTGACCACATCAATGCGTACCATGCAGCAGCGCATAAGTCGCACAGTAGTCGTGGGAACAGCGAAGATAAGAGATAAAGTGGTTCCCAAAGCTCAACGTGTGGCCAAGTAAGTTATAATAACATGTCATAAACAATAAGTCAAGAATGAATAGGCTACAAGGCAAGTGTTTTCCATGGTAATGCAGTATCGTGGGAACAGTGATGAGAAATAAAGTGGTTCCCAAAGATCAATAAGAGGCCAACTAAGTTTATGACATCTGTAACAGAGAACGGAGCCACCACGGTGGCCCTGCTTTTAAAAACTTTGCAATCAGTCGCAGGACTTTAATCAAATATGTTCCGTGATACACATACCACAACACAAAAACATAACACACACATAAAAAACAGACATAAACTAACGCTTTTTCACTTTTTGTTTCGTGTTGATGGCTTGTTTGTTATCATTTGACAGTGTCGCAACACAGATTACATAATTATTATTACGCAATGTGCATTGTCTTTGGTTGTTGGACCTGTCATCGGGCAATGAACAAAAGATTTTCACAGGTTGAATACGAGGCTTTTAGCCTCGTTGTATGTTTACACGATCAAACATTACAATTTTTCTTTCTCTATTTATTTATAAATATTATATACACACATACACACACCACACACACTCTATCGCACTGTTTGCATTTTGGCAATCTTTAATATTAGGATGTGATGGGGGCCTGGAGCTCTGAAATACAGGCCTAGGCTTAGTTCAGACTCCAGATCTCCCACAAATTACAATTGTTTGCCATAATATCTGTCAACATACTTAGCTAGCATTAAGTAATTTTGTGGAGATATAAATAAACATTTTTATTATTATTTTATTATTATTAACACAAAACAAAAAGACACACAAATAAAAAAATGTAATTCTTTTCTATGAAATCTGGCGTTAATTGAGGATGGATCATGGAGCCATTGCTCTAGTCTCAATAGGATAGTTGCCTAAAAAAATGTAGTCCGTCAGTTAGATTACCAAAAAATATTTTTGTCACGTAAACAAATAAAAAACTTTTTTACAAAAAAAACAACCGACTTCCAAAAAAGAAAATACACTACAAATGACAAAATAACTAATTTCGGAAGTCGGTGTTTGTATTTTATTTGTTCATTATTTGACACCGACTTTCAAAATTAATGTTATTTTTAGTGTATTTTCTTTTTTGGAAGGTTGTTTTTTTTTTGTAAAAAAGTTTTTTATTTTTCACTTTTTAGTTGTTATACCCCAGAACTAAAAACCCCAATAACATGGAACGTGGAATATAAACATACTCGTAATTGGAGAAAACAAAAACGTCATCTAGGTATACGTATTTTTCGTTTTTGTTCAGTTTCTCAAAAAGCGCTGAAGCAATTTCGATAAAATTTATATGGCATTGACAAATTTCCATACAAACAAGCGTGTCAGTGAGGGGGGGGGGGGGTTATTTTTTTTTTAAATTTAAGTATATGTTTTTTTTTTAATTTATTGCTCGGGAGTTTCGGATAAAAAAAGAATTTTGAAAATCGGTCCACAACTGACGGAGAAATCGGCGGACATACATAAAAAAAAAACATACATACAGTCGAACATACAACCTCCTCCTTTTTCGAAAGTCGGTTAAAAATGAGGACGATACAGTGCGTTCAAATTTACACGAGACTTTTTACCACAAAGTGACGTAACGAGCCCCCACGCCTGAGCTTTGATGCGTTTTATGGTAAAGCAAAAAATACGTGTTTAATATTTTTTGAGAATCTAACTTACGGAATAAATAGGATTATTATTTTCATCACCCAGGAAACTACCCTATTTTCATCAGGGTAGAACAGCTGGCGTCTTGAGCCTTCTAATTTTTGCTTAGTTGCAATAGCATTTTCACAAGAGGATTTGGGCGGGAATTTTCTTTTTGTTTTAGTCTTAGACGGGGTATGGGTCCACCTGTTAAATTGGGTGAGCACGTACTTCCGCAGAATGACACTGTAAAATACCTGGGCACTCATCTAGATCGTAGGCTTACATGGCGGAAACATATCCAAGCCAAGAGGAACTAGCTGAACATCAAGTACAGGAACCTATACTGGCTGCTTGGAAGAAATTCTACCCTGTCGGTAGACAACAAGCTATTAGTGTACAACACAATTCTAACGCCAATTTGGACTTACGGCATCCAACTTTGGGGAACTGCTTGTGTCTCCAACATTAACATACTTCAAAGGTTTCAAAATGTTATCCTTAAAAACATCTTAAATGCACCGTGGTTCATAAGAAACTGCGAAGTTCATGAATATCTCAAGCAAAACACAGTGCACCAGGAGGCAAAAATCTGAGCAGAACGATACAGAGCACGCCTAGAGTATCACCCAAATCCCTTGGCGAAAGCGACCAGACCATAAAAGGCGGCTGAAAAGGTTGGTTGTGATGGATCTTGCAGAGTAGGGCATGATGATGTCATTTAAATAAAGAGGGAATCTGGGTGGAGAAATCACTCTGCACTACCCTATCCTGGAACAATTCTGCTCATAGTCCAAGGACTGATTGCAGAAGAAAAGAAAAAAAAAAAATTCTTTTTGTGGAATTCACAGTGGCCGCTGCATCACATAAATAAAGTTTTATCATTACCTTCAAACAAGCGTGTATGTGAGCTTCTCACTCTCCTCGCCTCGGTGTGAGTTAACTCGATAAGTTTAAAGTAACATCCATGACATATTTTCAGAAGAGCTGGGAACGAGAATACTCAAAGCTTTAGGATTCGGCGTGCTGAGGCATTACACAGACAAGAACAACTTATGGAAGCCTTGTCTGTTCCTGTTCAGAGCGATAAAGCTGTGAGGTTAGTACAGTTTAGTAACTCATGCCTTCAACAGTTTGGGGAATTCTTTGCTATATCTAGTCAGGACATACCTTTTGAAGCTATGGCACTGAGCATACTGCATAGAAAACTGTAATCAAACCTAAAAACTGTATTTTAACATCTGGAAAACAACTTGTTTAGATATCATCAAACTTAAACCTTGTTAAGGTGGAAGCTCCAGGGTAGCCGCGAAATTCAAATTTTCTTACGTTTCGTGCAATTTGCAGATCAGTGTCAGGTTGTATCTTCATCTTATATGGTACAACAGACTTTGTAGTATTGCCAAAAATCTTTTGGCCATTAGTGTGTCTTTCTGAGACATTGGAATTATGACGATAAGGTCGCTAAAGATGTAAGTTTCTAAAGTTGCATCTCTGTCTTTTAATGTCACAATAGATTTTGTAGTGTTGCCAAAAAGGTTTTGGCCAGTGGAGTGTCATACTGAGATTGGAGTTATGATATTACCGTGTCGCCAAAGACGCAACTATTTTCAGTTGTATATCTATCTAATACAGAGTGTAAGGGGAACGCTTCCGAAGCCAGAACGTAGATTATATACAACCTAAATGCAAACGGATTCCAGTAACCTTTCGCTTTACGTCGGCGTCGTGTGGACGTGGGGTCGTTGAACGTCCGGTCGTCGGCGAGCGCGCGAACTTTGAACTCGTGTTAATGCGCGAGCGTCAGCTGATATTTTATGAATACATTGAATGCTAAAGTTGTAAAGAAAGAAAGTGTCTTTAATCGCAAATAGTGGTTATATACAGGGTGTAACGGAAAGGTGTGGTCATATTTTAGGAACCGGTTCTGCCCGTGGATATGAAGAACTTTCTCTAAGACAAAATTAAATATTCCAAAAAAAAATGGAGTTTCCATACAAAGTTATCATCAGCTGATCGATATTTGTATGGGAGGTAAGAATTTTTTTTGAGAAATTTCTCAGGTTTCCTTGAAGAAAGTTGTTCATATCGATGGGCAGATTCAGTTCTTAAAATATGACCACACCTTTCCGTTACACCCTGTATAACTGTTCTCACAGCATAGTGAACGCAAAATGCTAAAAAATAGTTTTAAAAAAACTGATTTATTAATGGTATTGTAGGACCCCAAAAAAAAAAGGCACCAGTACGGCCTGCAGGGATCCTGGGACGCTGTAAATGATAAATGATCTTTATTCAGTAAATAGGTTACAAGGAACACTTTTACACGTCAATGTTTTTTGTCAGTTTAAGCTAGATGAGGCCGGTGTTTCCTAGCTGACTACCCTGAGAAGAAACACCGAAACAAACTCAGAGGTCAAAGTCTCTTTTAAAGTGTTGAAATCCATACATCCATATGTCTGGGATGAGCTTTTTGAAGAAAGCAACACACAAATTCGAGTGGACCTGTCCAGACAGTGTAAGCGTTTGTCAGTCATCGCGAAGCTCAACTCAGGACTTTGAGGAGCTCAACGAACTAACGAACAATACCAAAGTAAGGACATTTGAGTAGGCCGCAAAAATACTCAAACTGTCAGACAATCATAAAATCTACATGAATATAACGACATACATAGTTCTCGCATTCACATTATTCTACAGCGTGGAGAAGACAATACGACAATAAATGAAAACACGGACAATACCAGTTTATAAGAATAAGTTTAAGCTATCAAAAATATCCTAACATCGAAAATAAAAAAATAAAAATTTCAAACAAACTAAATGGCATAAAACTAGAAACGAAATAGAACACCACTTATAAATATGAGTTCACTAATCTGTCGTAAGAGCGGCAACAACGCGCGGTCCTGTAGCGACTTGATTTTTTGGCTTTTAATTATGGATTAATGCTCAGTAAAATTACACTAAATCACAGATTATTTAGCACAGAATCACAGCTATGAATGCCAGCCCAAACATTGGCACCAAATCTGTACTGGTGCGAAGTCTCCCGTCCTAGACGCGGATTCACGCGGCTCCAGTAACGAATATTCTGTCTGTTCCATAAACCGTTCCTTGTAAATGTACTTTCATCAGTCCACATCACATTGTACAAGAAATCCGGATTCTCGAAATGTTTATTTTCAATCCAGCGACAGAAGTTTTACCTAACTGGTTTGTCTCTAGGTAACAATACATGCAATTTCTTGTATTTATACGGCTTCCGTTTGTCGCGTTTTAAAATTTAAGAATAGTTGTATGGTCAACACCTGAACTACACGTTGGGTTGCGTTAAAAAAAACACGAAAACAATAAAACCTAAGCGTCTAATTTCGCACAATTCACTCACTGTTTAACTAAATACCTATTAAAACGTTACGTGTCCTGTCACCAAAATAAAGCGTCCAATTTCGCACTAATACCGTCGTAAATGAATTTACAAAAAACACGAGCGGCGGGGAAGTACCTAGACGCGTGACTCGTCACAGGACCGCGGCGACACACTAACATAAATTTGTTGTAGCAAATTTCTTCAAGAAAGCGAACTAACAAACGAAACTAGATTTATCTCTTTCGCACACACTAAATTTTCTATTAACATTATGAGTGCATTGCAATTTCCGCATTCGTTACTTTCTTATCCAACTCTGATGACACGCTTTATGACTCTTATTACTCAGAGTTAAGGTATAATTTTCACTAAATCAGATGAAAATACTAATTTGGCGAAAGTGCGTAGTAGCGAGTTGGCAACGTGACTTTAATGTTTTGATGTTTATACCGATGTGGGTCGTTAACCTGACAGTGTTTCCCTATTATCAGATACATCATGTAGCAAATGTTAAAAATGACAAATAATTTCCTGTGACTAAACTACTGGATATATTCAAATGATTTTTTGTATGTAGACTGAGAACGTCTTGAGGTATGCGAGGTTTAATTTAATGTCGTATTGTCATCACCACTCTGTATATGAGGACCATGCAGCTTAGTGTCTGTAGTGGTCTTTTGAAGAAAGAACCAAACATATTTGAGTGGACCTGTCCAGTCAGTGCAAGCAGTTGTCAATAGTCGAATAGCTCAACTTAAAAACCACTAAGGAGCTCAATGACTTGACGAACAATACCAAAGAAAAGACATTTGGGTAGGCCGCAAAAGTACTCAAACTGTCAGACAACGTTAAAAATTACTGTAAAAAGGAGGCGAAAATAATAATAATAACCCACATAGTCCTCACATTTACAATAATTAAGTAATCAATAAAAATTAAATTAGTTCTTGAATTTGGCTAGGAAGTTTATTATAGTAACGTATACATTGGCATCTAAACGAACCACCTATTTTTTTCTTGAGCCTGGTTTTAGTATCTTCAGGGTAGAGGTCTCACTCGCTGGCAACGCGAGAGTGCGGTGTATAAAAGGGTAACTGAGCTACGGGTAGATAAGAAAAGAGCTGAGAGCGCGATAGACTCTATATTGATTTTTATAAGAATTACATGTGTCCCCACTTGCAAGGGCAAAACTCCAGTCTGACATAAAACAAAATTGACACCTACTCTTTAATAATAATTCCAACGACTCTTCAATATTCTTAACTGCTAGCTAAAGGCCGGTGCAGACCCGCTGAGTGTAGGCCGTATGTACAATCGCCACAGTATCGTATCGAGAATCACTAGCCTTATCACCTGTCTCCGTTCTCGAAAGCGTTTTCCTTACACCCTGTATAGGGTTTAAGTTTAACGGAAATGTGTGCTCATATTTTAAATACTGCTTCTGCCCGTGGAAATAAACAAATTTCTTCAAGAAAAACATAGTCAAATCCCAAAATAAAATTGGACTTTCCGTACAAAGTTATCATCAGCTAATTACAATTTTTTTATTTTTCATTGGCACGCGTTTGTCCAATATCTCACCTGATGGTAAGCGATGATATAGTCGATGGAACGGGCTTGCCCCAATTGGTATGGGAAATACAATTATTTTTGGAAATTTGATAAATTGGCCATTACTTTTTTAAAGAAAGTTGTTCATTTCTATGGAGCAGTATTTTAAATATGACCAACCAATTCCGATACAGCCTGTATGGCACAACAGATTTTGTAGTGTTGCCAAATATCCTGCTAGGCGGCCGCGGCGTCTAGAGACTGAATAATTGCTATTTTAATGGTGTTTACATACTTGGTAAGGACTGAAGCCAATTCATCTATCAAGACAGTCATAATATCAAAACGTTACTTTTCAGAATGATGCGCGGCATGGGCTGGAGCGGCGGAGCCCTGGGTGCTCGGGGCAATGGCATAAAAGAACCAATAACGCTTAACCTTGACTTCGTAAGTATAAACTTTACAACCCCGGTCATCATCCCATTTTACTTGGGACCGGTACCATACTTCTTCTTCGCCTATACTTTAAACTTAGCCTTTATACCCAATATATCTACGAGTATTGCTTCAAAATTGAGAACTTAAGTGGTAGGTTTGATTGGAGTGAGTGTGCATTAACGTGGGTAAGTAAAAGTTTATAGCAAATTGTTTGGCCCAGAGTAATGATAAACATAACCAATATTGTTATTGTCTGTTAAGTTTTCTTTGTTGATGTTTTTCGTTTATTCATATTTTCCACTCATTACAAACACACACAAAAAACGTTATCACCCACCGGTATCGGGAACAGAGTCCAAGTTAACGGTCGTCAGGGCTCCACAGGAAGGAACCTCCAATACGAGCCGTGAAGCCTCCAGAAGCGCCGCTTCCTGAATCAGGCCAGTGACCACCGAGGGTCTAATATTGCTATGACAGACACTTTTTTATGTGTTCTTTGAAGGCAGCACTTTTTTCTGCTAGCCTACAGTGTCCCACTGCTGGGCAAAAGCCTTCCCCCAGATCTTTCCAGAAATTCTTTTCCTGCGCCATCTCAAACTGGCCTTGGTGGTGCGAGTCCAGGTCATATTGCCACCGCTTACTGGGCTGGCCTCGGCAACGCTGGCCAACCTCTGGCACCCATTGTGTGGAGGCCTTTCCCCAGCAGTTAACGTGCATGCGGTGTATGTGAATACCATTAGACCCTGGCAGTCTTTTTGTCTACGTCTATAATTCCGCAGCGTGGTGTTTCGTACACCACGCTGCGGAACACAGACTACTGCGCTCCGTTGCCCTTTGGGATACCCCAAAGTTTTCGAAAGAAACCAACTGTTCTAAGTAGATATATTCATCGACATATGCCCATCTACCTCGACCCTACGTTTATCGATTCATTGCGACTCCCACGTTGAGACCAGCCGTGCTCAGATCTTGAAGCATGGTCTGCAGTTCCAGAGCTGTTGGGGCAAAAAGGACTATATCGTCGGCAAACCGGAGGTTCGAAAGTCTCTAATTGCCGACTTCGACGCCCATGAGTCTGCTAGAATCTGAAATATTTCCTCAAAGGGCGCTGGTGTGGCGAGTACCGCCCCTCAGTTTCAAGTTGACTGGTGTGTAGTATCACGGTGTGTGTATGTGTCCGGCTTATGCATGTAAGGCTAGCGTTTGGGACCGCCATTGGAGAAATCGGCGGTCATGATCTTCAGATGTCACTTTGTGCTCGCACCGTGCGCATGCATCTCACCGCGTGTCTTAATCTTTGAAAATCAACCACCGCAAAGACACTAGAATCACAGATTACCAGATAAATCACTCCATACAAAATTTTCAATACCTACTGCTATAATAGCCTACACTTTAGAGTCGCTAGACGCTGCGAACAAACATGTACCTAACCTTACAAGCGTAAAGTGAGTTTTGCTTTGTAGCTGCGCAGCGCCGCGTGGTTATTGTGAATTGCCAGGGTTGCCTCTTTCGATAAAGATGTCAGTAAGTACTTGTTGCTATACTTTATGAAATAAAATACTGTGATGCTTATTAATGTTTCAGCATGTGTAATAGTTTTTGTTTTTCAAATCAAATCATTATTTTCGCCAGAGATGGTACAATGGATGTTACAAGAAAGTAGTGCTTATACATTTCACATATAGGTACAGTAAAAATAAAATACAAAAGTTCACAAATACTACGACGAGATTAAGTCTTACAGTAAAATAAAAAAATGTTGACGTGTAAAAGTGTTGTTAAAACCTACTTACAAAAATAAAATCATTTATCATTTTTTAAAAATCACCTAGGGTATAACAACATTTCTCCATTAACCATAATTTCATTTGCTTTTGAAACTTTTTAGAAGGGAAGTTCTCTCAACACACGAGGAATATGGTTGTAAAGTTTGATGGACATCCTGTAGTTATTCTTTTTATGCAATACGCTCCTACAAAAAGTATGACTTTTCAATATAGTGGGGTCTCTTTGTCTATGTAATTGTTAAAAATACGTCTGAAATAAATATAAATAAAATAAAAATATCTTACAGGTGTTTTATTTTTATATAGGTAGTTGATAAATGGTTTTTTGCCTTGTCGAAATTTACGATTGTTGAACTTTTATGTACCTAGAGAATATATAATATCTTTTCTTTCTTTCTTTTTCTTAAACATAACTGATATCACAAATAACTGTATCGAGACAAAACCTCGACTAGCATGCGAGATCAAAAAACTGTACAGCTTGGCAAAAAAGATTGACGCGGTGACAGTTGAAACTAAAACTGAAACTGGACATTGAAGCCTTCCATGGTGTTTGCGTAGCGTCCGAGGGACTGGACCACCCACTTGGGATTGAAATCATATCCCCAAAAATAAAAAGTATCAACAACTGTTGAGTCGTAGGGTTACGGGTTTCCACAGGTGCGATACTAGCGACCTCATTTATCCCATACTCTTTTTTGCCAAGCTGTAACAATGCGAACACGTACGAACAAAACGCAAACTTCACAAACGATATGGACCATATTCGCTACCTCTATTTCTAAGTATATATTATTTTACTGGTATAAAAGAGATGAAGCGAATATGAGGTACTAGCCATGTTTGCATGGTTAATGGTTTCGCAATAATAAATCTTACTGAACTAGCAATAAGGTTTAGTTTCTATTGTATAGTTACGATACACTTTTAGAGTCCATGTCTTGGCGGCTGGCGGCTACGGCTACTCGATATTAGTGAGACGCTTCATCATTACATATTTATAAAAATCTTTTTTACAAAAAAATAAAACCGACTTCCAAAAAAAAGTGCAAAATAACTTAATAATCTTCTATGTCCGTCCAGAATATCACAAAATTATCAAGTTATAACCTGGAACTTATTGCATTTAAGGCAAAGGTGAATTGGTTACTTCAACGCAAGATTTCTCCGTCGTCGACCACATCATTGCTTACCATATCAGGTTCAAATTCCATTGTAATTGTTACGAAAAAAAAAAACAGCTCGTTTAGTGTCGGTTTAACTTGTCTTCATCTTCTCTCACTATTAGCTGTCATCTCCTTTTACAAGTTTTTTTTTACTATCCTATACTGTCCCACTGCTGGGCCAAGGCCTTTCCCAAATCCTTCTAGGAACTCTTGTCTGGTGCTTCCTCAAGCCTGCCCTCGCGGTACCCGTCGAGGTCGTCTCGCTAGCAATTTCGTGGCCGACCTCGGCGACGCCGTCCATCTTTTTATTTTATTATCGTTGATAGGCACGCGTTTGACCACTATCTCACCTGATGGTAAGCGATGATGTGGTCGAAGATGGAGCACGCTTGCCTAGAAGTAACCTATTCACTCTTGACTTAAAGACTCCCAGGTTGAAGCTATCAGGAAACACTGCCTCCGGCAGGGAATTCAGGCACCCAATGCGTGGAGACTTGCCCAGCGTTCATCGTGCATGCGACTGACGTGACGTATTTATATTTGTTTATTGTATGTAAAATATTATGTTTGACATCATTTGCTTCGTCACTCAAGGTAGCATCTGTCTGGTAACATTACGCAGCCGTGAGGCACACACTATACAATTTCTTTTTTTAATGATTGGCAGTTTTTATTTCTCTTGTCTAGCGACTTTTACTAAATAAGTATTTTTCTTTCTTTCTCAGTCATCTTTGTCACAGTTTCTTTTTTCTTTCCTTATTTACTGTAGAGCCTGCAGGGCTCCAGGGGCGCTGCTATAGTTTTGGGGAGCTCTCTCACTTGCTGACCGCGAGGCTGTCGTGAATTCAAGTATCACTTATTATTAGGTGTATAGTGTACGGAGGGAAACGCGGTGGGATAGCGAACTGAACTTCAGTCACAGTCTTCGACGGGCAAGCTAGAACTAACATAAAACAAACGCTACATTCTACTAATTTCTTCTAATCTTAATATTCGAACCACTTCAAATATTATCAACTGCCAGCTAAAGTTGTTGATGAGATTGCCTCGCTTCTGTAGCGCATCAGGAATGTTTGCGAAAATGCGTATTGATTGCTTTTATGCATTAATGCGTAAAAGATGCGCGTCCTTGGTGCGCAGGGTGCGAGCCAGTTCCAGCAGCATCCTGGGCATGATTGCTGACAGACTGAACTGTTGTGTCGTTAATCGTTGCTCCAGTATTTCGGGTGGAATGCTGCAGCAATGATTAATTTATTTGTTAATAGTTTGTTTATGTGTGTATGTCGCTGTTGATGTTGTATGGTCTTATGTCTTACTAACATAGTAATAAGTATATTTATTGTTACTAACCCTATGAGTCTCGTTGTAACTCGAAATAAATGATTAAATAAAAAAACAGCCCGGTGCTTCACACGCTGTCTATAGGCTGTGTATACATACGCCACAATACACACATATTCCATTGCACGTTTAATTAATACATTGTGTATGCAGTATTTATTATTTCATGGTTGTTGTTACTCTGAGCTTTGACCAACGATATATAGTCTATAACCTTTTTTACAGGCTAGAGGAGCTGGCTTAGGCCACATCCGCAGGACAGAAACCACCGCTAGGAAACCAAAAGAAACAAAAACCGCACCTTCCTGGGTTTCTGAAAACCAAAAAGTAATAGAAAAAGCGGAAGACGGTATCATAGTAAAAAAGACTAAAGATTTGCTACTCAAAAACCCTACATTTGATTTGATGGAACCACCAAATTCAAATTCTAAAGTTGAGCTGTCAGAACCAGACATGCATGACATCTGTGTGATTGTCTCAGAACATTTCTCCCGCATTGAATTTTTGATAAGCATTCATGCTTTTTTAATTGTTAATGCACCATACAAAACTTTAAAATATCTTAATCAAATACCTAAGAAGGAAATAAAATTTGTGAGAAGTACTTTAGCGGTGATTAACAAAAGAAAAGTTAATTATGGCATATTTCAGAAAAACGAATTTAGTCTTTACACACAAATTCACGTCAAATATAAGAATATGGATCAAAACTTTTTTATTGATTTAAAAATTTTAGGTGATCACAAGTAAGTTGACATTATTTTTATCTAATAGATAAGATGACAAATATACAGGATGTAAAAAGACACATCACATAGCCATCAACTACGTATACTGTACATCTAACAAAGTAGTTTTGCGAAAAAATAATTGCTGGGAAACGACTTTTATTTTTAAGTATGCAAGAAAAAACTATTTTTTAATGCGCGCAGTGTAACGCGAACCCAGACAAGTAGAGTTAAACCCGGGCGGGGCTTAACTCTACTTTCCTCTAAGTCACGTAGGTACTTGTCGGATACGTTTGATATTCATAGCGTTTTTGTAAATGCAAATGCGTAATTTCGAAAAAATATATCGAAAATTCAGCTAATGTTTGTTTGGAAAAAAAGTTCAGTAATAATACTTGGAATCAATGTTCCTAAAAAAGTAAAAAAAAAAGGTGACTTTGACTTTCAATATCTCCAGAACCAGTGGATTCCCAGGTATGGTCTAGTGGAGAAAAATGATCCAAATAATGGGTAGAATATGTGGCTTTCGGCTTCGGAAACTGTCTTTTTACACCTGATATATAAACCTAGCTGTGCGCGCGACGTCGTACGCGTGGGCTTAAATCTGTCAGCCTATTATCTTACTTCTTAATAATATTATAAATGCGAACGTTTGGATGGATGGGTATTTATTACCCAATCACGCCAGTACACCCGGGCCTGCGGACGGCGAGTAATGGGTAGCTCGCCGTCCGATCAGCACCAGGCCCGTGAGTCGACGGCGCGTAGTGTTCCACGCGCGCCTCAAAGAGTTGTCAGGAATAGGGACGGGGCCCGTCATGGCCGATGCCTGCCCGGGGTTGAGGATAAATTCGAAACAGAGTTACCTCGCCTCCGGGCACTAAGGGCAGGAAGGAACAGGGGTGGGTTTTAGTCGGTAAGAGTCTGACACGCCCTCCCGCTCCACTCAGAGCATGAGAAGTCATTGGATGATTTCCCACCCCAAAAAAAAAAAAAAAACGCCAGTACGGCTGAAGGGATCTGGATGAAACTTCGAACAGAGATAGATTATAGTCTGGATTATACTTCTTTGGCGTAACAAGATAAAAAACCAAACTGTCACAAAGTTTACAAAAGGAAAACAATCATTCTTCATGAGCCACAGACTATAGCTAACTTCAGGGTGTCGGTTTTTTGTGACGGTGTGCGCGCATCGTAAAAATTTACTCTCATCATTTTTCCCTAACTCGCTAAAAGAAGTATAACTTCAAAAGTAAAGAACTATATTCTGTATTATTTTTTTTTAATTTTTGACTCGATAGTTTTGGAAATAAGATGGTCAATTTTCATCCATTTTCAAAAATAACTCAAATTTTATTTTAAAATTAGAAAATTAACTTGAGACCTTCACAATGTGGCCTTTAATTCATTTGATATATCGCACGATACAGTTTGAAAAACTTTATTGAAGTTATACTTCTTTTAGCGCGTTAGGGAAAAATGATGAGAGTAAATTTTTACGATACGCGCGCACACTTTCAAAAAAAATCAACAGCCTGAAGTTAGCTAGAACCGACACCCTGAAGTTTAGCTATAGTCTGTGGTTCATGAAGAACGATTGTTTTCCTTTTGTAAACTTTGTGACAGTTTGGTTTTCTATCTTGTTACGCCAAAGAAGTATACCTTTTTACGTGCGTACATAAGTACACACACACTTTTTTTTACTTACACCCCAAAAGTGACCAAATTCATTTAATATAGCAAAATATTAAACTTATTTCCAGGACAATAGAACTAACAAAGAAATTAAGTTTTCGCGAGACGCCTACTAAACAAATGCCAACTCAATGGATACCGATGCCGACTGAGTGGATGCCGACTGATCTCTTACCTCTAACACAGCAAGAACTAGTGCTTCCGTCGAGCAAAGGAAATGCTGTAATAATTACTGAAGAAAGCATATTATCCCACATCTCATCAACAAAAACGGAGTGCAATTCACTAAAGTCATTTTCAATGCTCAAATTCAAAGTACGATTCCTAATGAACATACTCAATTTTGTCAAGTCAGAAAACGAGGAATCTGAAGTAACTTTCAGTAAGATTTTAACTTCAAAGGAGAAGTGTTACATACCAGTGGTCATCGATGAAGTAAATATGAGAATCAATTTCGGCTCGTCGGCCGCTGAGCAAAGTTTGTGTCAAGAAATTAAGAAGCATGTTAAGGACGCGTTCTTAGCGGCTATGTTTAATCATCATTATACGTAAGTATTTTTTTTTTAATTGTTAATAGGCTCGATACGTACACAAACTTTTTTTTTAAATTTTTTAAAATTAATTGTTTGCGAAGTCCGATACTCACTTGCCGGTTTTTTTTTTTGTTCACGTGACAGAAGAAAAAACACGTGTCCAATAGATTTTGGTAATCTAACTGACGGACTAAATAGTTTATTTTAGTCATCTACCCTATTCTAGGTCATCATAAGTGTCAGCACTCAAGTTGAACATTCTCTTGTTAATTTAGTTAGTACCTATAGTTGTTAGCAGTCTTCAAGCGTTACTGATAAGTCTGATAACACCTATAGAATTCGTTAAGTTTTATCGCTCTATTCGACCGTGGTATTATTGCTTTTGATTGCTAAAGTAATAACAGCCGCACGGGTCGATCCATCAGGTTAAGCTACGCTTGCCGGGGTTGGTCCATGGATGGGTGACTCTTTACATACCGAGACTCCTCCTTGCCTCGGAAAGCACGTTAAGCCGTTCGTCCCGGCTGTCAATCGTGGATCTTTGACAGTCCTTACGGGTCGTCAGAAGCCCGAAAGTCTGACATCCAGTCTTACCAAGGGGTATCGTATTACCCAGTAACTGGGTTGTGGAGGTCAGATAGGTCAGTCACTCCATGTAAAATACTGATATTCAGCTGCATCTGGTTAGACTGGAAGCCGACCCCAAGATAGTTTGGAAAAGGCTAGGCAGATTGATATGGATCAAGGTCTGAAATACGAAGGTCTGATGCGATAGTCGTTGGGCTGAGATGTTGTCAGCTGGCTCAAGCACCTGAAACAGAGAGAGCATCCGACTGCGGTGCGCAGTCAGGTTACTCGAAGTAGACTGGTCTACCGGAAGCCGAGTACACGGATTTTCGTCCATTAAAGAAAACACCTTAAAATATACTTAGTCCTACATAAAACCTACAATTGGTAACCCTACTGCAGTGTTTGTATGGGCAAATTTAAATGACCAATATATTTGAAACTACTCAAAGTTTCTCCGTCCCAAATTCAGGTTATCATTCACAAAATTTTGAACACATTTCGAAGGCCGTAGATCATCAGGCAGCGGAGATACATGTGTCCAGCCATCTTGAACTCAGGCTGGCTGGACATTAAGTTTTTATTGATTTCTCGAAAATCCTTACATGTGACGCCATAAATCAAACGTTATTACTGTCACAAATTGCGTCACTAAATGTTAGTAAAGGAACCATATTCGAAAACGCTCCCGTTATTGAGATTCGGAAGTGCCAGCCAGAAATTTATACATGGATCCATCCATACATCAGCCATCAAGATGGCTGGACACAGATTTTTGCATTTTTCTACTAAACCGCTGTACGTATCACAAAACTTTTAGCTCGATGCCTGTCACAAATTTATGTGATGGCCGTTGATATGCAAAAAGTCGTCAAAATCACTTCCGTTACCGAGATTGAAAAACCAGCGAAAAGTGGTTTTTCAAGCTGGCTGGACACGTTTTCGATCGATTATCTAAGATTCTGTAGCGTCACAAATTCTGAAATAAGGGTGTTTAGCCGTCACATAAAGTGACTTATTGACCTAGTTAAATGCGAGCTATTGATTGAACATTTGTCAAGCCATCCTGAGTCACATAAATAAAAGGAGGCGCAAAAAAAAAAATTGACCGGCCGGGGCCGTGAGGGCCACTGCGTTGAGCTTCCCTCACCCGTCCCGCTTCCACCTTCGCGAACGATACTGCTTCGCAAATGTGAGAGGGTGTCGGCCGTAATCCACTACGCGGGCCGAATGCGGTTTGATGGATGTCACATGTCTTCGAATTTTTGATTCTAGGGTATGCGGGTTTCCTCAAGATGTTTTCCTTCACCGTTTTGAGAGCAGTGGTGTTGAAATAATTTACACAACGTAAAGCGCCTGCCTGGGTTTGAACTCACGACCTACAACTTGTAAGTCGCGGCCGTTACCACTGGGCTTTTTTTTTGGGGGTGGGAAATCATCCAATGACTTCTCCTGCTCTGGGTGGAGCGGGAGGGCGTGTCAGACTTTTACTGACTAAAAGCCACCCCTGTTTCTTCCCTGCCTGAGTGCCCAGGGGAGCGGTAACTCTGTTACGAATTTATCCGCTACCCCTAGGCATGCAGGCACCGGCCATGATGGGCCCCGTCTGTGGTGGCTGACAATCATCTCTTTGAGGCGCGCGTGGGACACTACGCGCCGTCGTCTCACGGGCCTGGTGCTGATCGGACGACGAGCTACCCACTACTCGCCGTCCGCAGGCCCGGGTCTACGGTGGCCGGAGATCGTCTCACGACGTCCTACGCCCAATGCGTCTCCTGCGGTGGTAGCGGCCGGGGCCGTGAGGGCCACTCCGTTGAGCTTCCCTCACCTGTCCCGCCTCCGCCTTCGCGAGCATTACTGCTTCGCAGATGTGAGAGGGTATCGTCCGTAATCCACCACGCGGGCCCAATGCGGGTTGGTGGATGTCACATGTCTTCGAATTTTCGATTCTAGGACATGCCGGTTTTCTCACGATGTTTTCCTTCATCGTTTTGAGAGCAGTGGTGATAAAATAATTTACACAAAGTAAAGCGCCTGCCTGGGTTTGAACTCACGACCTACAACTTGTAAGTCGCGGCCGTTACCACTGGGCCTGGTGGTTAGCAGTTGTGGAGACGATAATACAGAAACAAAAATAAATGAAAAAAAAAATACAAACATCCGAATTGATAACGTTCTTCTTTTTGAAGTCGGTTAAAAATACTGGCAATACCAATCATTATGAACGACTGATAAGGACTAATCCTGAAATCGCGAAACAAAAATCAACTGCGCCAGACACTTAGGTTTGTATAACTCTACAAAATGTACTGAACAGCTGATTTGTTTTTCGTGATTTCAGCGTTGGTCCCGTAGTAAAATTTGTTCATAATGACTGGTATTGCCAGTATTTTAATTTATTGTTGTATTTTCGTATTTTTTTTTCCACCATTTATTCGCGGTCCATCCCACAGGATCGACACAATTCTTTTTTGTAATGAATTGTTTGCTTCTGGTTGAGAGCAATGGTTGCAAAATTTTACTCGCAGCTCTCGCGTTTTTGACATTATCAACTTGAACACCAGCCTATTACGATATCATACAGTCAGTTTTTAGGCATCAATTACATATACCCATCAGCTCAAGGACTCGAATTTCGGACGAGCCGAATATTCGGCCACTTTTTGGCGAAATCCGAAACCGAACATTCGATCAGTCACTGCATTTTTTTTTTGAGAATCGTATATCATCAGATGGCTTCTCTCGCTCTGGGTGGAGCGGAAGGGAGTGTCAGATTCTTACTGACTAAAACCCATCCTTATTCCTCCATTTGCCTGCGTTCCAGCGCCGCGGTAACTCTTTCGAAGAATCCCGCGAGCCTGGCAGCCACCGGCCCAATTATTATTATAATAAAATGTTCTCTCTCCTTTCAGAGTGGTAACCCTCAACAAATACTTCCGCATCAAGCGCCTTAATAGACCTGACAACGCAGTCAAACACAAGTGTCAAACTACCTTCAATCTCGATATCTGTAAAAGTGAGACTGTTAGTGAAGATAAGATAAAAATATCTGAACCAACTGAGAGCGAAAATAATAACAATGGTTCTAAAAACAATAATGTTGCTGAAAATGATAAGAAACTTGCGGAAAATGATAAGAAACTTGCTGAAAATGAGAAGAAACTTGCTGAAAATGATAGTGAAGTTACTGAAACTAATAGTACATTTTCTGAAGATAGCAACAAAGTTGCTGAAAATAGTAATAACGAAGAAATACTACCAGAATCATCAGACGATGACATAACTAATCCTTACGACAGTGACGAGAGCAGTGTCGAAGAGTATAACAATAAAAACGCTACCGCCACAGTACCCAGACTGCCTCCTGGCGAAGATGGCGTCGATTTATCTAACTTTCTTTACTTGTACGACAGCGAAACACCTAACACAATTGGTGTTAATAATAAAAATAACATTGGCAATGGGAACACGGTTATAGATAACATTCAAATTGTTGACATAAATATGACTGAAAATGAAAAGAATGATGTTGATACAGAAATGGCTGAGCATCTCGTATGTGTTGATTATACTGAGGAAGTGATTGAACATAATAAAATGACAGTTGATACTAAGAAAGAAAAAATGGTGAATACAGGGAATGAAATGGCTGGCTTAAATGATCAACCAAACAAACGTTCTGATACGGTTGCCAATGATGTTTTCGAGGTAGGGAAAAAAGGAGTTGATATGTATAACATTGAAAAACCGATTGATGATGTTCTTTCAAACACCGAGGGTCCTGCTAATCAAAAAGCAATTAATGCTGGAGATGTCAAATCTAATGTTGAGAGCTGCGAAGATATTGCAACGGATGATATAAAAAATGTTACTGGAAATCCATCTGAAAACATCAAAGATCCAGATTTTATAATGAAAGAAGATGCTATTGAAAAGATGGAAGTAATCAGTATTAATGACAAAGAAGATTTGCTTAAAGTAACTAACAAAGGAGAAACGTCGAAAATTAAAGAAAAATCTACTGTTAACCTAAGTGATGACCAAAATGTAAAACAGGAAGCTAAAAATATAGAAATTAAGACTGATGGTGGTAGACTTACAAAAGAAAACCTAGTTTTAAGTAATAACAATTGTGATACTCAATCAGTAGCTGTAAAAGCTGGTACAGAAATTGATGTACCTAATTCCCTTAAGGATTCTGAAATCAAACTGGTACGCATAGTACATATTAATCATCCATTCACAAAGTTAACAAAAGAAAAAATTAAAGAAATTCAAAGAGATATTTCTAATTCCATAATACTGACTACTGAGTTACCTTTGCTCGAGTGTCATGGCGTCCAAAAGGACGCACTCATTTACACTTGCCATAATAAAAAAACCTACGATTGGCTCCAAAATACAATCAGTGTTGCTTGTTACGTAGAAGTGTTGAGCGCTGATGAAGTAACGAAAATGGCTGTAAGGTTATACTGTTTATTCGATAATCACTGTGTGTATGTTTGTAAAATGATTGAATTGTACAATAAGGGGCTGTCGACAAAAAACTGGGTGGTCGAAAAGACTGAAAAGGATGGTGATTATGTTACTTTTATAATTAAAATGGATAAGATATCTATTAAGTATATACAAGAGTCGGGCTTCGCGTTATTTGCTGGAGTCGACAAAGTTCAGTTCAGTCCCATTTGGGAGTAAATAAACGAATTTGATTATCAATTTTTTTTTTTACTGTCTAATACTGTTATCAAAAAGGTACAGTACAATTATTATTTTTCCCTCTGCAATCATCGCATTTTCGAATACAAACTAATGCTGATTTCCATGTCCATCAATTATTAGATTTATTGTCTATAATAATAATTTGAATTCAGAACTAAGTACTTTATTGTTGTTGTTTTGATTTCCGTGTGAAGTTGTACTGTACACAACTCACTGGCACATTCTTTGGTTTGGTAGTATGAATATGATTCATGCGCAGAATAAGAGAGAAAATAGTAATAATAATATTATTATACAGCGTGTAAAACTCACTGGCACATTCTTTGGTTTGGTAGTATGAATATGATTCATGCGCAGAATAAGAGAGAAAATAGTAATAATAATATTATTATACAGCGTGTAAAAAGACACATCACAAATACGCATACTGTACTGTGTAGCTTTGCGCAAAAATTATTGCTGGGAAACGACTTTTATTTTTAGGTATGAAAAAAAAAACTAATATTGCGCGCAATGTAACACGAACCCAGGCAAGTGGAGTTAAACCCCGCCCCTTCGCTCTAAGCCACGTTGGTACTTGTCAGATACGTTTGATATTCATTGCGTTTTTATAACTGCAAATGCGCAATTTCGAAATTTCTAAAAAAAAAACGAAAATTCATGTAATGTTTATTTGGAAAAAAGTTTAGTAATAACACTTGGAATTCATTTCCCAAAAAAAAAGTAAAAAAATAATTGCGACTTTGACCTTTAATATCTCCAGAACCAGTGGATTCCCAGGTATGGTCTATTGGAAAAAAAATATCCAAATAATGGATAGAATATGTTGTTAGGCTTTCGGCTTCGGAAAATTTCTTTTTACACCCGATATATTTGGTCATTAGCCAACAGGTTCGGCGTTCCCGAAAAGATTTGTTTTAACTCGGTGCCTCATACATGGCTCATGAGGGTGCTAGAATTGTATAGAGTTGGATGCAACGCTACGCACCTTCCTGATGTCGTGTATGGGGCAATAGAGGACGGTCCTTCGCTTTCCAGGATGTCGACAAATCCAGAGGAATAGCGAACCGGTAAGCATCGAGCGAGGTATACTCCAGGGCTCCAGAGAGAGGAACCTTAGGTTGCTTGAACCCTGTTCCCGATACCGGTGGGGTACTATTTTTTAGATTTTGAAATGTTTCTTTTTATCTTTTTTTTGTTAAAATATTTAAAATATAATTTATATGTACATATTGTGGAATAAACGATATAATAATAATAAGGTGTTATTAGGCTAAGAGCGTACCGTTGGAATAGATTTACATTCACTCGAAAACATGACCCAGCTTCTGGTGCAACACGACCAAAAAAAAAACTCGACAGTGTGACGAGGTCCTTTACGTTACCCCAGTAGGAAAGTATCTTCGAGAATTAATTGAGTTCGATGAGTTATTAGAGCGTTCATCAGCCGAAAGACGTCCACTGCTGGGCATAGGCCTCCCCAAATGTCGTCATAATGATCTGTCCTGTGCGTCTCGCATCCATCGGCTACCCGTGACTCGACCGATCCGCGACCGATTAGAGCGTTATCTGCTGTAAATTTGCGTGAATTAAAATAAAGTGCATGTTGTTGTTTTAGAGAAAAAACAGCAACTTATTCTGCTGGAGTAACGTTCTTGCAGCCGGATGGTTCTAAACGAATGACCGGAGGGATATTCAGGGTGTAACGGATGGTTTTAAACGAATGACCGGAGGGATATACAGGGTGTAACGGATGGTTCTAATCGAATGACCGGAGGGATATACAGGATGTAACGGATGGTTCTAAACGAATGACCGGAGGGATATACAGGATGTAACGGATGGTTCTAAACGAATGACCGGAGGGATATACAGGGTGTAACAGATGTTTTTAAACGAATGATCGGAGTGATATACAGGATGTAACGGATGGTTCTAAACGAATGATCGAAGGGATATACTGGTTGTAACGGATGGTTTTAAACGCATGGCCAGAGGGTTATACAGGTTGTAACGGATGGTTCTAAACGACTAACCGGAGGTATATTCGTGTGCGTAGTCGCAGCGGAAAAATGTCGAATTTCTTAATTTCAGTTAAGCAGATATTTAGTGTATGACGTTGTGTAAATGTGTATGGTAAGTACAAATTTGTGCATCCAACCATTGGAGAGTTATTCAACAAAAACTGTTTCCGCTGGAACTACGTCATCCTAGCGGCACTTTTTTTTTCTTACGTATTAAGTGTAATGAGCTGAAATTTTACATATGAATAGTTGCATTAACACAATAAATATCTGAATATGTTTTATTATGATTTTCCTTTAAAAAGTCCTTCAATCGGATGTCATAAAATATAGCGGTGCAGTCGTAGTAAAATATGCCATTGCTCATTAATTAGGTACTAAGAGCACATAAATGAAACTTGGCAAGACATTGTAGACCCTTAAAAGACACAAATAAATGTGATAAGTTAGGCGCTAGAGTTGTTCTAGGACCTAATAACCTTATTTTACTTTTGTGTGTATATCTTTTGAACGGTATGTTTTTTTTTCAAAATCTGTTTTCACAAACATTACACACAAATTCAAAGCAACGAGCGAAAAAAATTACAACTCTGCACTAAGCCGATTTATAGGATTTTCATCAAATAGCCAAACGTCAGCGCAGCGGAATCCTGAATATCTTCGTTGTTTTATGACACACAAATTTCATTTAAACATACACATTTACCTCTCGTTACACACTAATTATTGACAGTATTCTTTTTCTTGTGCGTCCCTAAGGAAAAAAAAGTGCCGCTAGGATGACGTAGTTCCAGCGGAAACAGTTTTTGTTGAATAACTCCCCAATGGTTGGATGCACAAATTTGTACTTACCATACACATTTACACGACGTCATACACTAAATATATGCTAAACTGAAATTACGAAATTCAACATTTTTCCGCTGCGACTACGCACACGGGATATACAGTTTGTAACGGATAGTTCTAAACGAATAACCGGAGGGATAAACAGTTTGTTATGGATGGTTCTAAACGAATAACCGGAAATATACAGGTTGTAACGGATGGTTTTAAACGAATAACCGGAGCGATATACAGGTTGTAACAGATGGTTCTAAACGAATGACCGGAGGGATATACAGGGTGTAACGGATGGTTCTAAACGAATAACCGGAGGGATATACAGGATGTAACGAATGGTTCTAAACGAATAACCGGAGGGATATACAGGATGTAACGGATGGTTCTAAACGAATGACCGGAGGTATATACAGGATGTAACGGATGGTTCTAAACCAATGACTGCAGGGATATACAGGGTGTAACGGATGGTTCTAAACGAATGACCGGAGGTATATACAGGATGTAACGGATGGTTCTAAACCAATGACTGCAGGGATATACAGGGTGTAACGGATGGTTCTAAACGAATGACCGGAGGGACATACAGAGTGTAACGGATGGTTCTACAGGTTGTAATGGAAATACTTGGTCATATTTTAAATACTGCTTCTGCCCATAGAAATGAACAACTTAAATCAAGGAAGTCATAGTAAATTCCCACAGCAAAAATCTCTTTCCATGCAAAATTATCAACAACATTTTTTTTTGTTGTAAAACATCTATTGGCGCGGCTAGGCAGTAAAATCGACTCGAATGTCGTGACGGAAAACTGCATGACGCCATCGTGCTACATGTCCCCACTACGCCGCCGCTCTCAACTCCCTTCTCCCTAGAAACGTCTATGCGAAAAAAATTAACAACAATAAATAACCAACAACTACTACAACACAAAAAAAAACACGCAAAATAGATGTTTCACATCTGCGGGCGTCCCGTGACGGCAAACTTTTTTTGAAGTTATACTTCTTTTAAGATGCGCGCGCATCACTGTCACACAAAATTCACAGGTTGAAGTTATTTATTTATTTATTTATTTTATTTATTTATTTATTTATTTAGTACACATACAATTATCCACCAGCTAGAACCGATCCACCCTGAAGTTAGCTAGGGTCGGTGGTTCATGATGATGATTGTTTTCCTTTTGTAAACTTTGTGACAGTTTGATTTTTTATCTTGTTACGCCAAAGAAGTATAACTTCTTACGTGCGTACATAAGTACACACACACACTTTTTTTTTTTAAATTAACTTTGACTTTCTTGAAGAAAGTTGTTCATTTACATGGGCAGAAGCGGTATTTAAAATATGAGCACACATTTCCGACAAAAAAACCAGCCTAGCTACCCGCCCCAGCTTTGCTCGGGTACAAATTATACAACAAAAACCTTCCTCATGAATCACTCTGTCTATTGGTAAAAAAAAGAAACCGACTTCCAAAAAAGAAAATACCTACACTGAAAATTTAAAAT
The DNA here is from genome assembly GCA_951329385.1 of Polia nebulosa. Classification (NCBI taxonomy): domain Eukaryota; kingdom Metazoa; phylum Arthropoda; class Insecta; order Lepidoptera; family Noctuidae; genus Polia; species Polia nebulosa. The sequence continues at coordinate 13,556,461 of OX589614.1, read as the reverse complement.
AACCTTAATTTTGGAAGTCTGTGTTTGTATTTTATTTCTTCGGTATTTTCTTTTTTGGAAGTCTGTTGTTTTTTTTGGAAATAAGTTTTTTATTTTTCGCTTTTTAGTAGTTATACCCCAGAACTATAAACCTCAATAACATGGAACGTGGAATTTAAACATACTCGTAATTGAAGGAAACCAAAACGTCATTTAGGTATACATATTTGTCGTTTTTGTTCAGTTTTTCAAAATGCGCTGAAATCGATAAAATTTATATGGGACCAAATCGGGAGTACCTATATTCATTCGGATAACAAAAAAAAATTGAAAATCGGTCTACAACTGACAGAGAAATCGGTGGACATACATAAAAAACAAACATACATAGGTACAGTCAAATATAGAACCTCCTCCTTTAAAAGTAGCATGAAAATCCGTTCAGAAGTTTTTGAGTTTATTGCGTACAGACGCGGTGGCGAACTTTGTTTTATAATATGTAGAGATATGGGCAGATAGCTTACATTTTACGAGTAGGTATACTGACACAAGTTACGAAAAAAAAAAATTGCTCATTTATTTATTTATGCACACACAAAAACACTTACAGAGAAAAACGAACAAATACAGATAGAAGAGCACAAAGGTGGTGTGGTGTATATGTGCGGCTATTAGCCGTCATCCCCTTTACCAAGTTCTTTTTTAGTGAAAACTTATTTAGGCGCGTTGGGCATTTTTGAGATGGGGAAAAAACTATTGAACTCGCGCAACACCGACCCGGTGTCCTGGATTGAAGTGAAAACTTCTTTAGGTGCGTTGGGCATTTTTGAGATGGGGAAAAAACTATTGAACTCGCGCAACACCGACCCGGTGTCCTGGATTGAAGTGAAAACTTCTTTAGGCGCGTTGGGCATTTTTGAGATGAGAAAAAACTATTGAACTCGCGCGACACCGACCCGGTGTCCTGGATTGAAGTGAAAACTTCTTTAGGCGCGTTGGGCATTTTTGAGATGAGAAAAAACTATTGAACTCGCGCGACACCGACCCGGTGTCCCGGATTGAAGTGAAAACTTCTTTAGGCGCGTTGGGCATTTTTGAGATGAGAAAAAACTATTGAACTCGCGCGACACTGACCCGGTGTCCCGGATTGAAGTGAAAACTTCTTTAGACGTGTTGGGCATTTTTGAGATGGGGAAAAAACTATTGAACTCGCGCAACACCGACCCCCGTGTCCTGGATTGAAGTGAAAACTTCTTTTGGCGCGTTGGGCATTTTTGAGATGGGAAAAAACTATTGAACTCACGCGACACCGACCCGGTGTCCCGGATTGAAGTGAAAACTTCTTTAGGCGCGTTGGGCATTTTTGAGATGGGAAAAAACAATTGAACTCGCCACCGACGCCGCTACGCGATTTGCTACGACGCTACGCGTGGTAGTACTCGTAGCGGATTTAATTGAATACTTCTTTAGGCACGTTGGGCATTTTTTAAATGGGAAAAAACAATTGAACCCGCCACCGACACCTCTATGCGATTTGCTACGAATACTACGACGCTACGCGTGGTAGTACTCGTAGCGGATTTAATTGAAAACTTCTTTAAGCAAATTGGGCATTTTTGAAATGGGAAAAACAATTGAACCCGTCACCGACACCTCTACGCGATTTGCTACGAGTGCTACGACGCTACGCGTGGTAGTACTCGTAGCGGATTTAATTGAAAACTTCTTTAGGCACGTCGGGCATTTTTGTTCAAGTTTTCACTTGACACTGGAGTGCCTCTTTTTATTTGAAGTTATACTTTTGGCGCGTAAGGGAAAAATGATGAGAGTAAATTTTTACGATGCGCGCGCATACCGTCACAAAAAACCGACACCCTGAAGTTAGCTATGGTCTGTCGCTCATGAAGAAAGATTGTTTTCCTTTTGTAAACTTTGTGACAGTTTGGTTTTTTATCTTGTTACGCCAAAGAAGTATAACTTCTCACGTGCGTACATAAGTAGGTACAGACACACTTTTTTTTTTTTACTATTCTGCACTGTCCCACTGCTGGGCCAAGGCCTCCCCCAAATCCTTCCAGGAACTCTTCTCTTGTGCTTCCTCAAACCAGCCCTCGCGGAACGCGTCGAGGTCGTCTCGCCACCTCTGTCTTGGCCGACCTCGGCTACGCTGTCCATTTTCAGGCACCCAATGATGTCACTCGTCACTCAGGTTTATTTGAAGTCCAGCGTCGGACAGCATATGTCTGGCAACATTGCGCAGCCGTGAGGCACACATGCAATTTTTTTTTTTTAATGATTGTCAGTTTTTATTTTATTTCTCTTGTGTGCCTGGTGACTGTCGCCAAATAAATATTTTTCTAGCCATCTTTGTCACAGTTTATATGTCATTCCTTATTTTAAAATACACACATATTTCACTGCTCGTTTAATTAATACATTGTGTATGCAGTATTCATTCTTTCATTCAGTTATTACTCTGAGCTTAGACCAACAATATAAAATGTGTAACGTTTTTTATAGGCTAGAAGAGGAGCTGGCTTAGGCCACATCAGAAGAAGACAACTAGAAACCACCGCTTGGAAACCAAAACAAACAAAACAAACAATAATCGCACCTTCCTGGGATTCTGAAAACTCAAATGTAATTGAAATAGCGGAAGACGATATCATAGTAAAAATGACAAAAGAATTGCTACTCAAAATCCCTACATTTGATTTGATGGTACCACCACAATCAAATTCTAATGTTGAGCTGTCGAAACCTATAAAAGCGAATGTTGAGCTGTCGAAACCTATGAAAGCGAATGTTGAGCTGTCGAAATCAGAAAAGCGAGACATCTCTGTGATTGGCGCAAACAAATTCTCCCGCATTGAATTTTTGGTTAGCATTTATGAATTTTTAAATGTTGATGCACCATACAAAACTTTAAAATATCGTAATAAAGTACCTATTAAGGCAATAAAATTTGTGAAAAACACTTTATTCGTGATTAACAGAAGAAGAATTAATAAGAGCATATTTCAGAAAAAAGAATTTGAAATTTATACAAAAATTCAAGTCAAATATAATAATATGCACCGAACATTTATTGAAGCAAATATTTCACTTGACCAAACGTAAGTTGATATTATTTTTATCTAATAGGTAAGATGACAAAAAAAAATCCGGCTAGTTCGAGTAGGACTTGCACGCAAAGGGTTCTAAACGAATCATTTGTTTTTAAAATGTATTTTGAAAACCATAGGTTTTCCTGTAATATAATAAATTATTAGGACGACTCGAACTAGCAGAGCAGTGGTGGCCCAGTGCTATTGGCCGCGACTTACAAGTTGTAGGTCGTGAGTTCAAACCCAGGCAGGCGCTTTACTTTGTGTAAATTATTTCATCACCACTGCTCTCAAAACGGTGAAAGAAAACATTGTGAGGAAACCGGCATGTCCGAGAACCAAAAATTCGAAGACATGTGTCATCCACCAACCCGCACTGGGCCTGCGTGGTGGATTACGGCCCACACCCTCTCACAGAGAGGAGGCCTGTACTCCAGCAGTGGGGACAATAAAAGGCTGATGATGATGATGATGATTAGGACGACACGGTTGGCGCAGTGGTTAAGTGTTCGGCTACAGCGCTGCGTGTGGCGGGTTCGATTCCCGCACGGAACAAATATTTGTATGGCTTGCAGATAGTTGTTTCGGGGGTGAATTGAATGAATTAATAGAAAGTGATCATCGCGCGAATACGCGATCGTTTCAGTCATTTGTGCGGAAAAGAGATAAGCGTCCTCTGTCGACGCGACAACGCGATCAGTTTTGCCATACAAATAAACACGACGAAGTGGGGCAACGTTTTTTAAAAAAAGTAAAGTATTCTGTATTTTTTTTTTAAATACTCGCTAGTTTTAGAGATGGGGGAGGGAATGGTAAATTTTCATCTATTTCCTTAAATGACTAAAATAATTTATTTTTCTATATAAAAAAAAAAAAAAACTTGAGACCCTCACAATGTGCCTTTTCATTTGATACATCGCTCGATAAAGTTTGAAAAACTTTTTATTTTTTGTTTTATTTACACCCCAAGTGACCCCCATGTTCCAAATTCATTTAATATAGCAAAAAAAAACTTTAAAAAAAAACAAGCGACTTCCAAAAAAGAAATTACACTAAAAATTTAAAAATAACTTTAATTTCGGAAGTCGGTGTTTGTATACATATGTATTTCTTCGTTATTTGACACCGACTTCCGAAATTAAAGTTATTTTAAATTTTACCCCAGAACTAAAAACCCCAATAACATGAAACGTGGAATTTAAACATACTCGTAATTGGAGGAAACCAAAACGTCATCTATGTATACATATTTTTCGTTTTTGTTCAGTTTTTCAAAAAGCGCTAAAGCAATTTCGATAAAATTTATATGGAACCACCTCGGGAGTACAATCTTTTGGGAAAAAAAAGAATTTTGAAAATCGGTTCACAACTGACAGAGAAATCGGTGGACAAAAACTTACAGTCGAACATAGAACCTCTCCTCCTTTTTCGAAGGGAATTTTATTAAAAATGCAAGTTATCATTTTCAGGATAATAGAGCTGACAAGGGTAACAACTGATCCCGAGACGACTACTGAACGGACGCCGATGCCGACTGAGCGGATGCCGACTGAATTATTAGCTATAACACAGCAAGAACTGTCGCTTCCATCGAGCAAAGCAAATGCTGAAATTATTACTGAAGCAACCATAACATCCTACATCATATCAACGAAAACAGAGTACAGCTCACTAAAGTTATTTTCAGCACTCAAATTCAAAGTACTATTCCTAATGAACATTCTCAATTTTGTCAAGTCACTGAACGAGGTATCTGAAGTAACTTTCAGTAAGATTTTAACTCTAAAGGAGAAGTGTTACATACAAGATGTCATCGATGAAGTAAATATGAGAATCAATTTCGGCTCGTCGCCCGCTGAGAAAAGTTTGTGTCAAGAAATTAAGAAGCATGTTAAGGACGCGTTCTTAGCGGCTATGTTTAATCATCATTATACGTAAGTAATTTTTTTTTTAAATTATTGTTAGGCTTGCGGTTGACTACTATCTCACCTGCAGGTGTATTCCCTAACTCAGTTGCCATCAATTTGATAGGCACTTTGCAGTACATTGCTGCTTTGACGTATAGGCAAACAAAAATGTACCACGTGTTGCCTATTATAATCGATGTCCACCGAGCAATGTACTGCAAAGTGCCTATCAAATTGATGGCAACTGAGTTAGCGAATACACCTGCAGAAAGATGGTAAGCGGTGATGTGGTCGACGACGGATTGAAATACCTCCAGTTTGTCAGGAAACACAGACTCTGGCTGGGAATTCCAATCCTTAGCTGTACGCACAATTGGGCCACCATTGGGGCGGTACGACGTAAATTGCTACAAAGTCAACGTTTAGCTTTGATTTTCCTATGTAAAGCGTATAGGACGGTTAGCACTGAAGCCTTACCAGTACTTGCAGGTGTACTTCCAGTCGATCTTGAGGTGCAGCGACGTGCTGCAATGTACTATTCTGCACGAAAGACTACGGACCCAGACTTTTTACCTCAACGTGATCGTGCCAAGATTTCTAGATTACTTAAACCTCAAACTGAAGTTTGGGAGGACCTTTTCTCCGAATGGCAATGTAGTTGGGAAAGTTCCATCAAAGGCAGACACCTCCACCAGTTCTTCCCATCGGTTCGCGAACGGCTGGATAGGACATGGCTGGAAGTGGATCACATAGTGTTGCCCAAATGCAAGACCAAGACGAGACTTAGGCCAGTCTTGGTCTTGGTCTTGCGTCAATACACCTGGTCTTGGTCTTGCGTCAATACACCTGGTCTTGGTCTTGGTATTGCGCTCTCAGTCTTGGTCTTGGTCTTGCAGCAAGAGTCTCGCAAGTCTTGCAAGTCTTGCAAATACCTATTAGCCTATTGCTATTTATTGAACACGTTAGTTTAGATTTTAGATTATGATTCGCGCTGTAAGACGTATGTAGTTACAGAGTTATAATCATCAAAATCATCAATACCTACAACCCTCCAAGTTCATAAAGGTCGAGGATTTATTAAAAAAAAAAGACTTTTTCAAGGTCAAACTCATTCCTCGACCTTTGAATATCAATTTTCAATCTTGCTGCTCACATTTTAGTACCTAGGTATATCACTCACTATCTATCATTTACCGATATTAACAATGATTATTTCGAAATCAAAATATTCGCAATTCAATAGATGCAATACCTACTTAGTTATTAATTATCATCTCGCCCGACAGCTTTAAACGCTGTAGTGTTCGAATTCGAGCCAGTGTGTGAATGTATTTATACAAGAAACTCAGAGCATTCAATTTATACCTACTTACTGCTGAGACATCTTCAAGGTCATTTAATTTTATCCTCCTGTACCACCCCTACCAAAATAGGTAACAATTTTGTGTGCCTCTGTCCGTACTCTTAGTCGGCGAATGCGGCACTCAAACAGTGTCAAATGCTGTGATACACTTGTTGCAAACCGCGGCGTCTTTGTCGGTAAATTATCAAATAAGTAGGTATATAATACACCGACCGACCAACAGTTTATTCGCAATTTAACCTTAATTCTTTAGCGATAAAGTTGAAAATCTGTTAAAGAAATATGACAGATTGTAGTAGCTTGATGTGCTGGCGTCTGTACCATAACATTGGCTGCCGTAGAAACTGTTACTAGACCTACTCGACTCGCTGTTAGTTTTAAATTTTGCTGAATAGAAGAATAATATAAACTACTAACCTACATAATGTTTATATAATTTTGTTGGCTATAATTTTAAGCACATACCAACCTACGAGTACTAACGTTAGATTTGCACATTAGACATAAACAAGCATAATATATTATTATAGGTATGAACTTTGCTAGAAAGTTATTCTAGGTACATTTTATCACATGGGATGATGGGAACAGATTTGTGAGTATTAACACGCTACCTACTTAATAAATAGTTGAAACATAATAAGTACTTACCTACCTAATAAATACTTACAACCTTTTAGGGTTCTTTCAGATGAGCGGCACGTTGCCAACTGCAGATACAACTGCAGCCCTTAGTTTAGTGTTATGACGATACCTACGGTTTTGATACTGGGGAACGTCTCTCAAAATCGGGATTGAAACCAAATACCTACTTAATAACGCCCAAATCTCAGTTTGTCTTAACTGCAAGACGCAAGAGTCTTGCAGGCTTATCGTAGTCTTGTCTTGCTCAAGTCTTGCAGGGTTCAGTCTTGGTCTTGCTACAATAAGGCGGTCTTGGTCTTGGTCTTGGTCTTGCGAAAATACAAGAACAAGACCAAGACTGCAAGACCAAGACCGATTTTGGGCAACACTTCACTGTATTGCCCAATTTCTCACAGGTCATGGCAACTTTAAGAGTAAATTATTTTCCTTCAAGCTTGTTGCCTCACCTTTATGTCAATGTTCTACTCCTGATTGCGAATACGAACAATCCGCACATCATATCCTGTGGGAGTGTACTCTTTGGCAAACTGAGCGCAATATTATGTTAGATAGTAGTCAGCCTACGTCTGGAGTTGTCTATTACACGGACCTTGTGGAAACTAGAAAGAATTTCCGTGCGTTCAAGCGTTTTTGCCATACCTATTATTGGAATCAAGTGTAACAGCTCACAATTTTGGGACCCATTAATATTAGTGTTTTTAACCAGTGCATGGTGCTTGGCAACTGGGCTTACCCCAGTTGTAAAAACCCCCTTTGTGCCTAATGGCCTAGTTTTGTTTTGTCTCCCGCTTGATTAGGAGGGAAGTGGAAATTATGTTTTTCTTACTCCTCCGCTGTCTTTTCTGATTAATTTCGTTGCGGGACCCAAGACAGATTAATCGTTTCTCTGGGACTCGTCGAGCTTCATTGCCTCGGCGTTTTTTCTGGTGGTCGCCACTGTTGATTCTGGCTTACAGAAGTTACAGTGGTTTGGGAATAGTGTGGCGGGCTTGTACGCACAATTGGGTAGAGGGTAGAGGACTAAAAAATCTAATTAGTCCGGCAGTTAGATTACCCAAAAAAACATTGGACACGTATTTTTGAAGTTATACTTCTTCAGGCGCGTTATGAAAAAATGATGAGTGAAATTTTAAGATGCGCGCGCATCACTGTCACACAAAATTCACAGGTTGAAGTTAGCTAGAACCGACACCCTGAAGTTAGCTATGGTCTGTGGTTCATGAAGAATGATTGTTTTCCTTTTGTAAACTTTGTGACAGTTAGGTTTTTTATTCTTGTTACGCCAAAGAAGTATAACTTCTTACGTCACTTTTTTTAACCGACGAAAAAAATGGAGGAGGTTCTCAATTCGACCGTATATATGTTTTTTTTTTTTTTTTTTGTGTAGGTATGTCTAGCCCTCACTCCGTCGTTTATGAACCGGTCTTGATGATTATTTTTTTGTTAGATAGGGTATACCTCAAGGGTGGTCTCATGTCAAGGACATTAGGATCTGATCATGGAATCCTGACAATATGGAGAGAAAACCTCGATAATCGGGCGCGAATATTATTTCTGTTTACTTTTCATAACTTTATCAGGTATTTGCATTTAGGAATCATTACATCATGAAACTGAGCTGATGATGGAAACCATACCTTTCCTTAACAATAGAAGTTAGATATAAAGAACTGGTTTTAGTGACAGATACCACGTAATATACTTTGTAGAAAAGACGTTTTTGGAATATTGGAGGTAACCTCAACTGGTCAATATCCTGGGAACCTCATGGAAGGATGGTTACATCATCAGCTCAGTGCCAAGAGGAATGATGAAGGATTAGAAATTAGCCTCAGAGTATTAAAAGATGATGCGAGTCACAAAAAATCATAAAATAAAAAACTTTTTAACAAAAAATTCAACCGACGGAAAAGAACTATAAAGCTAAAAATAAATAAACCTTTCAAGTCTTGAGTATTGAGCTTATTACCTACATAAAATATCAAATTTTATATAAACTAATTTTGAGCGAAAATATGTGTGTGTGAAATATGTGTGTGTGTGAAAAATGTGTGTGTGTGTGTGTATGTTTATTTATTTTTAGCTTTTTAGTTCTTTTTCGTCGGTTAAAATTTTTGTTAAAAAGTTTTTTCTTTTGTCACGTAAACAAAAAATTAAGAAGATACAGTGCGTTGAAATTCGCATGACATTCACACCTGAATTAAAATTGTTCCTGTTTTACTCAAAAGTGACGTAACAAGCCTCCACTCCTGAACTTTGATGCGTTTTATCTTAGTCATTTTTTATTGATTTGCTACCCCAAAAAAATACACGTCCTATCCCACTGTTGGGCAAAGGCCTCCCACATATCTTTCAGCTGTTTGTCCTGTGCTCTCCAGCCAATCGGTCAGAAATGAGTCCAGATCGTCCTACCAGCGTTTTTTAGGCCTCCTCGGTGACGACGCCCGTCTTCAGGAACCCACTGTGTGACGAACCTGGCTCATCTGCTCTCATGTATCCTGTAGGTGTGACCCGCTTAGTCCCGCTTCAGCTTCGCAGGTTTTTCTCCAAAATCAGCGATGGGGTCGTATTAAGAGAGAACAGGGCCTGCGAGGAATTTACAAAATAGGTATTTGAAGAAACTATTGCCATCGTGCTCCCTCAAGCCTACCCCTGTAGAGTGCGATAGAGACAGCTGCAACTCAGAGCGATTTTATCACAATATTTTTGACGAGATTGACGTTTCGTATTCCCCTTTTTTCTCCTCGAAAACTGAGCCGATTCAATTATTTTAGGCACCAAATTTTTAAGAAAGAGTATATCTAGGTCCCTATTAAATGTTTTATGTTAGAACTTTTCTAATTTGTCTGGTAGTCTTCTAAGAACGGCGGTAAAAATAGGGCAATTATTTGTGATTTTTGGAGGGTCATATTTTCATTACTTATTATTTGCTGAAAAAAAGGAAATGACAGGGACGTGTCAACAGCAGACCTTGACTTTATGAAAAAAAAAAGATTGGTCTAGAGGTATTATTCAGGAAGAAAAAAGGGGAATACATTTGTATGGAGAATCGCAGCCCCTGTTCCTCTTAAGGCACACCACCGGTGCGCATCCTGTGCACGGGCACGCGGCACGTTTTAGCTGCGTGGATTCATTTGTTTGACAACGTGTGTCTACATTTCCACTGCAGTACACACTACACATCACACAATCACATACATTTTCTTGCAAAGCGAAGTTTAACACACGTGCGTGGCCTCTCCGTGCGCCGCGGTGGGTCTGCGCGTTTACTGTAATTTCTAAATAGTATAGAAAATTTAATAATTAATAAAAAAAACCCGGCTGTATAGATCAACTAAAAAGTTCCATACAAATCACTTTTCAAGCAGTCTGATGCAGTTGGTGGCAGTTATTTTAGTTCAATTATTGATTTCATGCCACTAGTGAAAACGATGCTTTCCTTCACCGTTTTGAGAGCAGTGGTGATGCAATAATTTATTTAAAGCGCCTGACTGGGTTTGAACTCACGACCTACAACTTGTAAGTCGCGGCCGTTACCACTGGGCTGGTGGAAACGATAATATAACAATAAATGAACACACTGGCAATACCTATCATTATGAACGTCTGTTATGGACCTATCCTGAAATCGCGAAACAAATATCAACTGCGCCAAACATTTACATTTGTATTACTCGACAAAATGTACTGAACAGCTGTCTCCACCTTGAATACATCCCACAGGATTTGCACAATTTGTTTTGTGATGAATATTTTGCCTCTGGTTGAGAGCAGTGGTTACAAAATTTTACTCGCAACTCTCGCGTTTTTGACATTATCCACGTGAACACATGCCTATTACGATATCATACAGTCAGTTTTTAGGCATCAATTACATATACCATCAGCTCAAGGACTCGGGTTTCGGTCTAGCCGAATAGTCGGCCACTTTTTGGCGTAACCCGAAACCAACATTCGATCAGTCACTACTTTTTTTTTTGAGAATTGGAAGTCATCAGATGGCTTCTCTCGCTCTGGGTGGAGCGGAAGGAAAAGTCAGACTCTTACTGACTAAGACCCACCCGTATTCCTTCATTTGCTCTCTGCGTTCCAGGGCCGCGGTATCTCTTTCGTAGAATCCCACGACCCTGGCAGGCGCCGGCCCAATCATACTAACATCTCTTTGAGGCGCTCGTGAAGCACAACGCGCCTTCGACCCGGGCCTAGTCCTTATAGAACGGCGAGCTACCCATTGATGTGACTAAGGATGGCTAGACAAATCTTCAAAATAGCTCGCATTTAAGTAGGTCAATAGGGCACTTTATGTGACGGCTAAACACCCTTATTTCAGAATTTGTGACGCTACAGAATCTTAGATAATCGATCGAAAACATGTCCAGCCATCTTGAAAAACCACTTTTCGCTGGTCTCTCAATCTCGATAACGGAAGTGATTTTGATGACTTTTTGCATATCAACGGGCGCGGGCGTCACATAAATTTGTGACAGGCATCGAGCTAAATTTTTTGTGATACGTACAGTGGTTTAGTAGAGTCATCGTCGAGATTCCAGCCGTCTTAAACTCAGGCTGGCTGGACCTTAAGTTTTCATTGTGTTCTCGAAAACTCTTAAATGTGACGCCATAAATCAAACGTTATTACTGTCACAAATTGCGTCACTAAATATTAGTAAAGGAACCATATTCGAAAACGCTCCCGTCATTGAGATTCGGAAGTGCCAGCCAGAAGTTTTATACGTAAATTCAAGATGGCTGGACACAGATTTTTGCATTTTTCTACTAAACCGCTGTACGTATCCCAAAACTTTTAGCTCGATGCCTGTCACAAATTTATGTGACGCCCATTGATATGCAAAAAGTCGTCAAAATCACTTCCGTTACCGAGATGGTCCCTCAGACCAGCGAAAAGTGGTTTTTCAAGATGGCTGGACACGTTTTCGATCGATTATCTAAGATTCTGTAGCGTCACAAATTCTGAAATAAGGGTGTTTAGCCGTCACATAAAGTGCCCTATTGACCTACTTAAATGCAAGCTATTTTGAAGATTTGTCCAGCCATCCTGAGTCACATACCCATTGCTCGCCGTCCGCAAGTCCCCGTCGGTCGCTACCTAAAACATCATTGAGAGTACACAGGAATAATATTAATGTTCAGCCGAAGTAATCGATTCTTATTCTTATTCCTCCATTTGCCCTCTGCGTTCCAGCGCCGCGGTAACTCTTTCGAAGAATCCCGCGAGCCTGGCAGCCACCGGCCCAATTGCTATTATTATTATAATAAAATGTTCTCTCACCTTTCAGAATGGTAACCCTCAACAAATACTTCCGCTTCAAGCGCCTTAATAGACCTGACAACGCAGTCAAACGCAAGTGTCAAACTACCTTCAATCTCGATATCTATAAAAGTGAGACTGTTAGTGAAGGTAACATGAAAATATCTGAACTAACTGAGACCGAAAATAATAAAAATGGTTCTGAAAACAATAATGTTGCTGAAAATGATAAGAAACTTTCTGAAACTAATAGTACAGTTTCTGAAGATAATAACAAAGTTGCTGAAAATAGTTATAACGAAGAAGTACTACCAGAATCATCAGACGATGACATAACTAATCCTTACGAAAGTGACGAGAGCAGTGTCGAAGAGTATAACAATAATAACAATAAAAACGCTACCGCCACAGTACCCAGACTGCCTCCTGGCGAAGATGGCGTCGATTTATCTAACATTATTTACTTGTACGACAAAGAAAAACCTAACACAGCTGGTGAGAAGAATATAAAATGTATAACTAACGAAATCGGCTCAAAAGTGACTAAAAATATTAATAATAAAAATAATATTGGCAACGGGAACGTGGTTATAGATAATAATGATAATCAAATTGTTGATATGAAAAAAGCAGGTCGTAATACCAAAAATGAAGACTTAAATATGATTGAAAATGAAAAGAATGATGTTGATACCGAAAAGGCTGAATATCTCGTATGTGTTGATTTTACTGAGGAAGTGATTGAACATAATAAAATTATAGTTGATAATAAGAAAGAAAAAATATCGAATACAGGGAATGAAAGAACTGCCTTAAATGATCAACCAATCAAACGTTCTGATACGGTCGCCAATGATGTTTTCTGGGTAGGGAAAAAAGGAGTTGATATAGATAACATTGAAAAAAATATTGATGATGTTCTTCCAAACACCGAGGGTCCTGATCATAATCATAAAGCAATTAAAGCTGGAGATTTCAAATGTAATATTGAGAGCTGGGAAGATATTGCAAACGATGATATAAAAATTGTTATTGAAAATCCATCTGAAAACAGCAAAGATCCAGATTTTATAATGAAAGAAGATGTTATTGAAACGACGGAAGTAATCAGTATCAATGACAAAGATTTGGTTAAAGTAACCAACAAAGGAGAAACGTCGAAAATTAATGAAAAATTTTGTTGTAACCCAAGTGATGACCAAAATGTGAAAGAGGAAACTAAAAATTTAGATATTAAGACTGATGGTGGTAGACTTACAAAAGAAAACCTAGTTTTAAGTAATAACAATTGTGATACTCAATCAGTAGCTGTAAAAGCTGGTACAGAAATCGATGTACCTAATTCCCTTAAGGATTCTGAAATCAAACTGGTATGCATAGTACATATTAATCATCCATTCACAAAGTTAACAAAAGAAAAAATAATAGAAATTCTAAGAGATATTTCTAACTCCATAATACAGACTACTGAGTTACCTTTGCTCAAGTGTCATGGCGTCCAAAAGGACGCACTCATTTACACTTGCTATAATAAAAAAACCTACGATTGGCTCCAAAATACAATCAGTGTTGCCAGTTACTTAAAAGTGTTGAGCGTTGAAAAAGTAACGAAAATGGCTTTAAAGTTTTACTGTTTATTCGATTATCACTGTTTGTATGTTTGTAAGATGATTGAATTGTATAATAAGGGGTTGTCGACAAAAGAATGGGTGGTCGAAAAGACGGAAAAAGATGGTGATTATGTTACTTCTATAATTAAAATGGATAAGATATCTATTAAGTATATACAAGAGTCGGGTTTCGCATTATTTGCAGGAGTTGACAAAATTCAGTTCAGTCCCATTTGGGAGTAAATAAACGAATTTGGATATCAGATAACTTGTTTTTTATTTTTTCCTAACAATCCTGTCATCAAAAAAGTACACAAATCACTGGCACATATTTTGGTAACATGAATAGGATTCATGCTCAGAATAAGAAATTATTGGGAGAGTAGACTAGATGTGACCCAGTGCAGTGGTGGCCCAGTGGTAACGGCCGCGACTTACAAGTTGTAGGTCGTGAGTTCAAACCCAGGAGGCGCTTTACAATAATAAAAAAATACCCGCAAATGCAAGTAAACCGACAAAGAATAGGTGACCAGCGTAGAGCCATAGTGCAAAAAAAATTGTTACCACAAGACACAATTGATCAAATTTATGAAGAAGTCAGGGCTGAACTACGAATGGTTCACAATGGGATACAGCAACACTCCACACAATCTAACACACAGTTCAGGCAACGCATGAGATGGACGAACGAATATAATGAGGCAATAATTAGAATTTATTATACTGCCACGCAATTAGAAACAAATAAAACAGCCTATAGAAAACATTTACGTGAAGGATTTATAAACGTATTTCCAGAACTAACACATAACAGAGCAAAGATTATCTGATCAGGTGAGAGCGATTATAAATAACGGATATATAGACACCAACAGGTTAGAAGAAATTAAAAACCAGATAGCTGTAGAATTAGGTGATAATAACACCAATACTCAAAATATTGAACCTACGAATAGCGATAATTTGAACACACAATCGCAGACCGAGCTAGAGCTAACGCCAGCAAATGCAAACTTCTATGACACATCTACAAATACCCTCACAACAAACGTATTCTTAAATAACAGTACTGGTGCAGATATCGTTCTTGAATCTATAGTTACAGAAGAAGACAATAATTTCTTGAACAACATAAATAATTCTACATCTGAAATTATTCAAAACAATATTGATTCTATCTCAGAAAATAGCACAGAAATAGAAGCCACATTTCAACAAGCTCTCCAAAATTTTAATGACACACACCTAGTAGGCCATACATTCCCAAGCAGAAGACATCTAGAAAATTTTCTGCCGTAGTAACATACATAAATACCGCCATACTTCCTAAGCACGTTAATGTCGATACTGAGTTTATTAAATTACAAACTATAATTTACTGTGCAGCATGGACGGCAGCTATATGCAACGGAGCTAAAATATCAGACTCGATACAAAATGAACGCCGCACATTTAAACAAAGAAAACCAAAATGGCAAATATGGTTAGAAAAGAAAATCGAAAATTTAAGAACTAATATAGGTAGGCTGACACATTTCATTAATGGCAGTAGAAGTCAAACATTAGTAGCTGCAGTAGAAAAAATAAAGATAAAATATCAATTACACGCTCAACACGAAAATTCTAACACACAACTAGAATACATAGTATAAAATCATTTAACAAAAAATAATATTCTAGCAGAACAGCAAAAGGGATGTCGTAAGAATAGCCAAGGATGTAAAGAGCAACTTACCATCGACGCGATAACTATGAACAGCGCTGTTAAAAGTAGAAAGGATATTCATACTATGTTTATCGACTATCAAAAGGCTTTCGATTCAGTTCCGCATAGTTGGTTATTACACGTCCTAAACTTATACAAAATTTACCCAACACTTAAGCAATTCTTAGAAACGTCTATGCAGAACTGGCAAACTGTACCTACTTAAAATTAATTCATTCTCGACTGCTGTAGCTACTGAACCAATCTGTATTAAACGTGGAATTTTTCAAGGAGACGCTCTAAGTCCTTTGTGGTGTTGCATGGCACTCAATCCACTGTCACACTTGCTAGATAAAACAGACGTAGGATTCACACTAGCAAACAATAATATACAATACAAATTAACGCACCTGATGTACATGGATGACATAAAGTTATATGCAGCAGACAAGGAAACACTTTTCAAACTAGCTGATACAACACAGCTATTTTCTGATGATATTTGTATGTCATTCGGAGTAGATAAGTGCAGTCTTGTCTGTTGTAAAAGGTAAAATACAAAATAATAGTTACACTCTCGGATCTGGTGAATCGATAGAGCCAAGGGACCAACAGAGTACTTACTTTACAAGTACTTAGGTTTTAAACAGTCCAGACAGATACCTACAGCAAAAACTGTCAAAACAAGAACTGCTCAAAAAATTCACACAACGCCTCAACCTTATCTTAAAAAGTAACCTTAATTCAAAAACACGATTATAGCCATCAACACATTTGCAATATCTATTCTCACATACTCTTTCGGAATTATACAATGGTCAAAGACTGTTATTAAAAGATTACAGCGCACTGTCCACACACTCCTTACCAAGCATAGAAAACACCATCCAAAATCATGCATACAACGACTTACACTGCCACGCCAGGAAGGAGGAAGAGGACTGATACAGACTGATAGACATACACAATTTACACAATAAACAGATACATTCACTCAGAGCATACTTTCATTACAAATCAGAAAACTCATTACTACACAAAAAGGTATCGGAAACAGATAAAAAACTTACACCACTAAACCTCCAAAATAGGAATACGCAACTAAATGAACATATTGTAAGTACACAACAAAAAATAGCAGCATGGTCTGAAAAATCCCTTCATGGAAGACACCGAGCCTCTCTGAGCCAGCCATACGTCGCTAAAATAAAGTCGAACGAATGGCTCAAACGAGGTGAATTGTTTTCCGAGACTGAGGGTTTTATGCTAGCCATACAGGACCAAATAAATAGTAGCCACTCGTAATTACAGAAAATGCATCATGAAGGACCAGAATCAGCCGACAGATTTGTGCAGACACTGCAACAATGCCTCCGAAACCATCCAACACATAACAGGAGCATGTAAATCACTAGCACAAACCGATTATAAACACCGTCATGACCAAGTCGCAGCAATTATTCACCAACATTTAGCATACAAATACAAACTCGTAACTGAAATGATGCCGTATTATAAATACACCCCAGAAATAGTTTTAGAAAATAGGGATATAAAAATTTACTGGGACCGCACAATTATTATAACAGATAAAACGATTCATTACAACAGACCCGATATTACCGTTCACGACAAAACTAATAAAACAGTATATCTTATAGACATAGCAATACCTAATTCACACAACATTCAAACCACTATATCCGAAAAGCTCAAGTATCAAGATCTCGCCCTAGAGATTAAAAACCAATGGAAAGCTCAAACCGTTCATATTGTCCTTTCGTCTACTGGCTTAATACCAAAATCTCTAACACAGAGCCTCAACACCCTACAGATGCCAACTAAAACATTATACATGCTCCAAAAAGCCACCATCCTTAACACATGTCGCATCACTCGAAAGTTTCTGACTTCTTCAACTCTGACATCAACCTTTTTTATTTAAATTCCGCTTTATATATCGTGGCCGATGCCTGCATGCCTAGGGGTAGCGGATAAATTCTGAAAATGAGTTACCGCACCCCTGGGCACTCAGGCAGAGAAGGAACAGGGGTGGGTTTTAGTCAGTAAGAGTCTGACACGCCCTCTCGCTCCACCCAGAGCGGGAGAAGTCATTGCATGATTTCCCACCCCACAAAAAAAAAAGGGGTGAGATGTCTGTTCCTCCACAGTTCGTCTCGTTTGTTTTCCCTTCTCTTTGCGGCTGGCTTTCTCGCGACGAACGTCTGGATGAGCTATACCAGCCAGGGGTTACAACATTGTAAGAGGTAGGTTTTAAGCACCCAGTTATGATACGACGTATCGTTTAGCGCTATGTCGACTTCCTTAGCATGAGCAGAACGATGCCACACTGTGCACGCAAACTTCCCCGTAAAAAAGTCATAGGCTAGTAGTGCGGCGAACCTGCGGTGATGCTTTCCAGGTGGTGGACGGAAGGCGGCGAAGAACATTTCCATCCAAACTTTTTGTTCCGTTTTTAGACATTGAAACATATGAGAGGCCTATACAGGTAGCGAAGTTGAGGGCAGTGCCTTATATCAACGCCTTGCCACGAGATACTGACGGTTCCATTAGACAGACAGTTGCGAAGATGGAAAACATAGGACTGAGTCTTAGAAGGATGCATGTCGCCTAATTTACCATTTTAAATTCGGAAGTCGGTGTCAAAAAACGAAGAAAAAAACCAGAAACACCGACTTCCGAAATTAAAGTTGCACTTTTTTGAAGTCTTCTATTTTCAACCGACTTTCGAAAAAGGAGGAGGTTCTATGTTCGACTGTATGTATGTTTTTTTGTAAAAGTTTTTTTTTTATATTTGACTTTTTTCTTAAATAAAACTTGCCCCACAATAAAAAAAAAATGGTGGGTACGTTCACAAACATAAAAAAGACACCCAAACCCGGAAAAACTATCTGCAGGTCAAGCTAATCTTTGTTCCATACGGGAATCGAACCCACGACACGCAGCGCAGCAGCTCATCGCTCAACCACTGCGCCAACAACCGTGCCGCCATCGTGTCATTTTATTGAAAATTCCTTATGTCTAATTTCAACAGGATAAAAAATAAAAATAAAAAAAAAACTAGTTTACACAATTATTTATTTAAAGTAAAGTAACTGTAATGATAAGGAATACTTTCAGATCAGTTCTGAGTTGTTCAAAGCACCGCTTCGGGTTTGGGCCGCAAGCCTCTAATACTAAGATCGTACACTACTTCTTCAATCTTCTTCACGTCGTATTTGAGAACGTCGAAGCGCTTGCGCAGGTGATCGTTCTTTAGGTTCAGTAACCTGGAAAAAGAAGGAATATGTTTAGCAGAACTTCCTCTGTTATTTGAGTAGGTATGGCGATGCATCACCGATACTTTGGTGGACATATCCGACCCACACGCACAAAACGTTTTGGCAACACAT
This sequence comes from Polia nebulosa, assembly GCA_951329385.1. Taxonomy (NCBI): domain Eukaryota; kingdom Metazoa; phylum Arthropoda; class Insecta; order Lepidoptera; family Noctuidae; genus Polia; species Polia nebulosa. The sequence continues at coordinate 13,537,463 of OX589614.1, read as the reverse complement.
CCATTGTGCGTACAGTTAAGGAGTGGCATTTCTTGTCGGGGTCCGAATTTCCTGATAGCTACAACCTGCAGGTCTTTAAGACAAGAGTGAATAGGTTACTTCTAGGTCAGTGTCAGGTTGTATGTTGGTCAAAATTTGATTCGGGGCCGTAGCAAGTTAAGCTAGGGGTACGGAGAGCCGTAAGCTAGGGGTACGGAGAGCCGTAACCTAGGGTACGGAGAGCTGCAGCTGCAGTGCTGCGACCTTTAATAACCACTATTTCTTTAATATTTTAAGTCATTTACTCCACTCCACTCAACCTTGAATCAGCTTCTCAAATTGATAGTTGTAGCCTTTTCTTTATTGCCATTAATCGAGGGTTGACTAATTTGAGTGGAATGGAGATATAAGTATAATCAAGGTTTAACTGTCCCACTGCTGGGACACAGGCCTCCTCTCAGTGAGAGGAAGTGGGCCTGAATCCACCACGCCTGCCTAGTGTGTGTCTGTGGATATCACAAGTCTTCGAATTATTGGATTTTGGGTTTCCTTACGATGGTTTCCTTCACCGTTTTTAGAGAAACGATGTGTTCATGGGTTTGAACCCACAACGAAACTGGACTGGGCCACTATTTCTCTTAATATTATTTACCTGAAGCCAGCATTTAGCTCCATGACGAACTTGGATATCTGCAGAGGTTTCTCATAATCGCCCCGCGTGACTGAGTTCACTGCCAAACGGGCCTGGAAACAAAGAAATAATAGGTCAAAGGCATTAAAAGGATCCGTGCAGAGCACAGGACTGTATTCAATTACACACTTAGAGGCGCAGATATACGACTTATAATTATTTTTAATTGAATATCACGTCTAAATGACTAGTCTTATTTCTTTGAAAAAAAATATACAGGCTGTAACGGAAAGGTGTGGTCATATTTTAAGAACCGGTTCTGCCCATGGGAATGAACTACTTTCTCTAAGAAAAAATAGAAAATTCCCAACAAAAATTGGACTTTTCATACAAAGTTACCGTTGGGAGGTAATTTTTGTTTTTAGAATTTCCTCAGGTTTTCTCGAAGAAAGTTGGTCGTATCGATGGGCAGATACAGTTTTTAAAATATGACCACACCTTTCCATTACACCCTATATGTTACTCTAATTTTCTTCGTAATTTAATATGTGAATATTTGAAATTATATTTTTATGCAATTAATTTGTAAATTATGTATAACGCGGATAAAAAATTGAGACTCACGCAAAATCTATTAAGCGTATATAAGATAATTTAATTATTTATCTTTTTGGATACGTGTTTTAGAATAATAATTAATAATGCGTCTAATTTGGGACAGCGCTCCTTGATGGGCAAGTTTTATTACTGGGTGGACGTACGAAGCGTTGCGTGAGCTCAGCACAGAACACGCAAGCTAACCACTCAAGGTCGTTGGCATATAACTGCGCCTTACTTACTATCACATAAAGTGCAAACTCATATGTTCAATCAACTTGATATTTAATCAAAAAAAGAGTCGTCCCAATATTGAGCCTTGAGGCACTCCTAAATGAACTGGTAGCCCAGAAGACTTTACACCATTGACATCTACACATTCAAAACTTTTATGTAAATATATGGATCCATCAAACACCCGGTGCGATTGTGTTGCTCCTGTACAGACTATGGCCCCAAATAGATCTAAACAGAGTAGACGGAGACAAGGAAGGTCTTTTCCCTGCAGTAGGACAGTCAATCTGCCTAGCCTTTTCCCAACAAGTTTTTTTTTTTTGCAGTGGGATATTATCCAATGACATCTCCCGCTCTAGGGTGGAGCGGAAGGGCGTGTCAGACTCTTACTGACTAAAACCCCTGTTCCTTACCTGCCTGGAGTGCTCAGGGGTGCCGTGTCATGTTAAGAATTTATCCGCTACCCCTTGGCATTTCCCAACAAGTTGGGGTCGGCTTCAGTCTAGTTGAATGCTGCTGAGCACCAGTAAGGTACATGGAGCTGCACCCTATCTCACCTCCACAACCAGAGTATTGTGTTACCCAATTAGTAACACAATACCCTTGGTAAGAATGGAACGACTGTCAAAGATCCACAATTGACAGCTGGGACAAACGGCTTAACTTGCTTTCCGATGCAGGGAGTCTCGGTATGTAAAGATGGTCACCCATCCATGGATAAACCCCGGCAAGCGTAGCTTAACCTGATGGATCGACCCATGCAGCTGTTATTATTATACTAGTTCCAGATATCAAAAGATACTAGTTCCAGTCTCTAAATCCTGGCGCCATCATTAGATAAGCTCAATGGTATCATTATATTGCATTGTCACTGGACTTACATAAGAATAGTACATTGTTCACCGAGAGGAGAAAGTGACCGATTACCGTCGAGGGTGTCGTTTGAAGCCCGAGCCGTAGGCGAGGGCTTTAAAACACCCGAGATCGGGAATCGCACTTTCTCTCGAGTGATACATAGTGCTTTATACTACACCTACGAGGAAAATAAAAAACTTAATCTTTACTAATTGAAATTTATATTGAAATTGTTGCAGTTAGTGAAGCTTAATGTAACACTTTTTCCATTAATGTTTGTTTGAGATGTTTGCGACAATGTAGGAGGAATAACTGGCTGTGCTGTTGGCACTGCGCTCGTAGAAGGCTGTGGTGCCAAAGGGGCAACTGGCTGCTGAGGGGCATTTGGCATCGCCGCGCTCGTTGATGGTTGAGGAGATGAGTCTTGATGCACATTAATCGATCCCGATATTTGGTCATTTTGATAGTTTTATTTTACTTTCTACGAAAACTGAATCCTCAAACAACACACAAATTGAAAATGGCGCCAATGGCGTCTGCAATTTTCACATTTTTTTTGTTCTTTTTTCAAATTGTTTATCCTGCCGCCGCAAGGTCGCACTGCCAGCCCGACACCATCCAACACACAGCTAGTGGCCAGTGTCATTTTGCGAACTTGGAGATAAAAACTCACTGTAAAAACTTTTTGGCTTTTGATATTTAGGTTACCGGCGCATAGTCTTACCCAAAGAAGGATGGCCAAATCGTACCCGACAACGAAACGATGGCCTCCCAATACGCCATATTTATGAAAAATACCCTTATTTTTTATGGTCATATAAAACTTAAGAAATATCTCAATAAGTAGCCACAAAAAAAAAGTTATCCAATTTTTTTGTTTTTGTAACTTTTTCTAAATTATTTAGAATAATAGTTTCAGAACGCACCTCTTGACGATTCATTTCGCGTTTGAAATGACTTGGCATTCAAAGACTGTAATTATTCACGTTTTTCTGAAAAGTTTTAACTGTTATTCTAATCAATTCGTTTAAAGGCATCAAATCAACGAATATGCTGATATTATGTATTGGATTTTTGTCATAAAAAATAATTATGTTGGTGTATAGTAAGTAGTTTTGTTCAAATGCGAACAACGGAACGTCATTTGTCATGGACAAGTTACTTAATCTGTCTGTGGTCATCGTTCATCGACCCGCGCCATTGTTTGACACCCCGGCAATGAAATTATATTCTCTTTGCCGGCAATCATTCGTATTCGCATCCTATTCGATTTACTTGTTGTGAATTGTGATAAGTGTGTGTAATATTTTGGATTTCCTTCTGTTGTTTTGACCTTGGCATTGTTTTACGGACTGATAATTACCACTTGTGACGATTATTCTGTGCTTTTGATTTCTGGACACCGATTTTGTTTCTTGGATATTTGTGAGAGAAATCATGCACACGCCACAACTAGCCCTGCGATTGCTATGTGTTAATTGTAACATACGCATTAATACACTTCGCCGCCATCTCGTTTTTGATCTTGATACGAGAGTAATTTGTAAGATCTGCGAGAGGAATTCTTCAATAATAGTACGTATTTATACCTACTCATTTTAGTACATATACCAACACAAACCATCACACAATCATACATCATATAACAACTCTAATTTTTATTTTAGATCACTGAAGAAGACTACATATTATGTGATGCCTGTAAACAATAGGCAATGCAGCATGTCAACTCCGAATTAAGTAATGAACCTGGTGCCTCATCTTCCCGTGGCCACATGCATGTTTGCATACTTTGTGGAAGTTCTCTGCGGAACCGTAAATGTGACCTTATTGTGAGAGAGAATCCATCTCAGTTGCTACAAGCAATACGAACTTGAAAATAGAATTGCCCCACGGCAGGTAATTATGATCTTTTTTATTGTTGTCCTATGTTATAGCGAATTCATCACTGCAATCTAATATTGTTTTGTAACAATGTTTTTATTTCCTTATGTTTAATAAATAATGAGTCCAAAGATTTATAATAAGACAATGCTGTGTGGTTGTTTCAGGCAACTTCATCAGACCATTTTTGTCATCCCTGTTGGCTGAGACTCAAGAGAGTTGCAATGCATATAATATGTAGCAAAATATTGAGCAGCAGGCAGAGTCGGAGCCAGAGCCTGAGCCGGAGCCAGAGCCAGAGCCAGAACCAGAGCTGAAGCTAGAGCCTCAACCCCAAGGGTCGGTGTTTAGAGACACCGACCAGCTAGCTCACGAAGTACCCAGGGTGATTAGTTAATCGCAGTATGGACGAGCGGCTAATACTGCAGCACATTGTGTTTTTCTGGTTGCCGAAACAGAGATTTGCATAGAATTTCTGACCCTCTAAGAGCAATAACTCTAAGCAAAAACAAATATTACTTGCCTATAAATGTTCGTATTTGTGAAGAACATACATTTAGTACTGATTGGGATATGTTGTTCAATTCAAAAAATAGTTTAAGAACATTTACGGCTGAACAAGTGGAATATGCGCTTTCCTTTATTAACGCTTTTAATACATTTCTGGATTTTTCAAGTATGGACAATATACTACGACAATATCAGAGCCACCAGCATTCCTCGATGGTGTAGTGATAAGAGAGGATGATGAATAAAAAGTATTTTTGTCAAGCCTATTTCTTTAATTTATGTACTCTACCAATTATACTTCATTTACTCCTGTTAACAACCATTACTCAATTTGTCAATATCTATGCAACTTGAGCATTGAAGACTGAAAGGCTGTAGGTATCTAGTGACTAACTCTTCAGCCAGAATTGAAGTGGTCAAACCACAAAAAAGGCTTGGAAGTCTTTCAAGAACCACTTCACGTGTGATGCTTTGTTGTCTACACTATACGTTGTGCAAGTTAGAGCAATATAGGTGTAGTTTTCATTGAATGATCGATGGACAAACAAAGAGTTGGTGCGCTTTGCTACAAGTCCTATTTTTTGGGTAATTCTCTGAGAGAAATCGAAATAAATAGAAACGAGATCGCTAATTACCCTTCTCGCTTATCGCTAACTAGACTCATAAGCTACGCCGCAGTCGGGTAGAGGGTAGTTGTAGATTCTAACCTCAAAAGTATTGTTGACGTTATTATAAAAAATCGTGGCTATTTAGAAATAATTTTCAAACGTGTTTAAGACATAAAAACAAACCAATCTAGCTATAGTTTATTATGGGACATGAAAAATAAAAGTCGAGTCCAGCTCCTATAGAAATTTGGCCATTCTTCATTAAAAAAGAAAAACCACATAAGAAATGGATTTTCATACACTTTTCTCTCCCGCTCAGATGCGTTTTCTCCCCGCATATTTGTTCGATATGCAATGACGTACTTTCTACCGTAAATTTGATAAAGTATCAAGGTACTTTCCAAGCAGGTGTAGTATAAAGTATTTTTTTTTACCCTTGTTAGGCACGCGTTTGACCACTATCTCAGCTGATGGTGAGATTTATCAGAATTTTTTTATAACTTTCAGCTCTATCGGAAAGTGGGTGAAAAATCGTTTGCAAATTTTGAATCGGACAACTTACATATCAAAATTGCAAGTGAAATAAAATTGAGTAATAAGAGTGCCCTCACCAGCTCAGAGCACAGCTGCAGCAGTCCGTTGAGGTAGTCCTCTATGTCCAGGTGGAAACCAGCCTTCCGCTCAAGGGCACTAACTGGAAATTATACAAGAGAGTGGTAGGTAAGTATTTGTTGTCATTCAAGACAACTTCAAAATTTTGGCACCACAAAAATATTTTGCTATCTAGTAAAACTGATATAACATTAATTTGTATTGTACAGTAGTAATGCTGCAGTATTAAAAACCAGGAGGTGCCGGATTTGCCGCATTTTAGAATGTCCTAATTAAATAGGGTACCAAATAGGAAGCGGGGTGCGGTAGGCCCGGGCAGATGGTGCGCCGGACTAATGGATGTGCCGGAATACTGAATTAGTGAGATTCTGCTGTAATGTTAAAAATTATTTATTATTTTTTCACTCACTGCCTAACACTGAAGCAACAGTTTCGTGTGTAGCGAGAATGCCAGTTTCCAGCCACACGGAGAGCGCGATCAGGAAGCAGTACCTCTGTGTTATGGTGCGCCAGTGCTCTTGGTATCTGAGGAAATGGATGTTTTCAAGTGGGAATATGTTGAGCATTCGTGAGAGATTTTTAAATGACTGAACCTAGACGCAAATAAGCATTTAACATTGTCAACCAAAAGAGCTTCGAGTTTGAAAAATAAAACATTTGAAATTTTTGAACTCGCAAGGCTTTGAAATCACTTAACATTATGACTATTATTAATAAAAAAATAACCAAGTGATTAGTTTAACGCGTCAAGTCCCTCATTAGCAGACACAATTAAAAACCTATTGTTATGTCGACGCGCGGGGCCTGACGCGTTAAACACTATTAGAAGATTCTTATTTTATATTTTTCTACCTAGGTGGTTAAGGGTAGATCTTTTTATTTTTATTAGGTGGGTTTGCTCTTGACTCTAGTCTAGGTCAGAGGTGACAGAGACAAAGCCAACGATGGAGCGAGCTTACCCAGAAGAAGCCTGTTCACTCTAACTTTGAAGAGATTAGGGTTGTATGCATTCGGAAACACAGGCGTAGGTAGAGAGTTCTATTCCATTGCTGCATTATGAAAGATGTTTGGAAACTAGAGTCCGACCGAAACTGGTTTTCCGGCCGAAATCGAAACCGAATATTCGGCCGTGGCTTCAGTTTCGGCCGAAACCGAAACTCACGCGGTCAAGAACAAAATTCCTTAAAATACTGAAATTTGGTGCATTTTACCCATTATTCTGCATTAACTAGGACATGAAATGGAAACACAGTATATTAATTTTGTTGTAATCATTTATTTAATATAATATAAAAAAATATTAATAATATTTTTATTATTTTTTCAAATTAAGTTCTCATAGCAAAATGTTTATCAGTTATCAATAATCAAATCACTAATTGTTACCGTTTCATTAAATACTAATTATCATTATTTTGAAATCTTATTAATTAATACTTTGGTTTGTATTTGTACTTAGAAGAATCATCAATCTCTTTTAGGTAGCTCTTATATACAAATAATAATTACTATTACACTCTTAGTTCCAGTCTCAACAAAGATAATCGAAGAAAAGAAACGAAGTTAGGCAAGAGTGTACGACAACTGCCGAAATCAGTTTCGGTTTCGGCAAAAGTTTCGGCCAATTTTGGCCGAAACCGAAACTTGATTTTTGCCCGAAACTCGACCGAAACCGAACTTTCGGTCTGACACTATTGGAAACGCTTCGTGCCAATTTGTGGAATAGCAACAAGGTAGGGATGGTAACTTGCAGTCCGATGGTAGATGGAGACTAGTGGGATGAGGTCGTGGAGTTCTTGGACACACTCTCCGAAGTTCTGTAGAAGACCGACAAACAGGCAACCTTGGGGCGATGAGCCAAGCTGTGAAGGTTGGCATCCACCAATTTTACGTCGCCAATAAGCCTCTTAGCTCTGTGTTCCACTGAGTCAAGTTGGTTTTTCTTCAAAGAAGGTTGATCACTGCCCATACATTGTGCGACCTGACTATAAAATATCGCGGACATGAATAGTGTATGGATTAACTCGTTCCTTTAAGCACAATCATTAATCCTAAATTGAAAATATATTTTTTAAAAGCCGAGGATCTTAAATCTTAACATAAATTATTTCATAACTTTTTTGTAATACCGAAGTCTACAGCCATGACTTTATCCTTAGTTTCAATCCACAAAATGAATACCTAAGAAATCGCACAGTATACAACAACGCAAGAGCAACGAACGACTGCGCCAAAGAGTAATATAATATAGAGGGGACTGCGCGGTAGCCGGTAAACATTCTATATTACTGTAAACTTATCATTTGCAACTCATTTCGGAATACTTAATCCATATCATTTAAAAATGATGTTATTGATATACACTATAAAAATAAATAAAAATTCTTCAATAAAATCTAGTATTTAAAAAAAGTAAATGTAAAGTGTAGTGCCAAGACGAAAAGTGCACCACAGATAATAACGGGACGGGTTTCGATGCGTTCAAAACTTATAAAAAGTAGTAAGGAAATCAGATTTTTTATGTCAAAGCTAAATTATTTTACCGGCTCCAATAAAATAAGTTGAGTCTCGTAATTTAATATACACTTAAGTCACTATTTTTTGACATATCACTCATTGGTGTCTATTTCATATTTATCGGATGTTCTTTAATTATTATTAACTAAAAAAATATACTATTACTAGCTGACCCAGCAAACGTTGTTTTGCCGTATAAATTATTTATAGTGAATATTTTGGTAGTTAAATAAAAAATAACTAACTTATTGTAAGTTTTGTCTATGACTGATGGAGGAATGGAGCGCTGTGGTTAATAACTTAACTAATATATTTAAAATTATAGTATATCTTAAAAGTTATCTATACATTAAAAAATGTTATGCATATTTGCTATCACTAATATAACAATTAAAAAAAAACAATATCAATCTCTAAGTGCAATGGAGTGAGCAATCACTACATAGTATAAAACAAAGTCGCTTTCTCTGTCCCTATATCCCTATGTATGCTTAAATCTTTAAAACTACGCAACGGATTTTGATGCGGTTTTTTTTAATAGATAGAGTGATTGAAGAGGAAGGTTTATATGTATAATTTGTACCCGAGCGAAGCTGGGGCGGGTCGCTAGTTATTAATAAAATGGGAATAAATAATTATAGCATTTTAAATTCATGATAAATTTACTATGAGAATATAATTATGTATTTTTTAAAGCTGTCATAAAAAAAAAAAGTTTTGTCCAAAAAAATAAAATTTTGGGGTGGGCCACCCTTATCTCTTGGTATAAAAATAGTTAACGACCTATTCTCAGACCTACCGAATATACACCAAAAAATTCATAAAAGTCTGAGAGTTGAAGATTATTACTGTACTAATATCGCTATTAAAAAATGAGGGTTGGTTGTAGAAGAATGAAAATTAAGGGTTATCTGTATTTTACAATGCTAAATTATAATAAAATAAAAATAAAAAATATGTCAAAAAAATAAAAATAAAAAATTTAGGGGTCACCCTTATTATTTGGGGGTATGAAAAATAGATAGTAGCCGATTCTCAGACCTACTGAATATGCATATAAAATTTCATAAAAATCGGTCAAACCGTAATGATAATTTTACGATGACAGTAAAATTAATATGGGAGTTGCAAAGGAAAATTAAAATAATAGGTATAACAGTCACTGCTACGATTGATACACAAATAAAACTTATAAAACATGGCTGAAAAATGTATAGTGAGTAAGACAGGAGACCGGCTTCGTCCTCATCCCTACTACGTAATGTTTGCTGGATAAGTGGTGACACCTGGCGGGGATAACTGATCGATTGATAGTTGATCAGTAGTCGAACGGTGAGGGCGGGAGATCAAATTGAATTTAAAAAAAAAACATAATTAAAGGAACTTGAAATTATAATATCTGGATAGGAATTAACAAATAAAAAATAGGGGTTGATCGTAGAGGGGTGAAAAATTGAGAGTAATATGAGATTTTTTATTGTAAGTCATCAAAAAATAACAAAAAAATTTTACCAAAAAAAATTAAAGTTTTTAATTAACAAATAAAATATAAGGGTTGATCGTAGAGGGGTGAAAATTTAGGGTTGTATGTATTTTTGTATGTTGTGTCATAAAAAAATAAAAACAAAAAATTTTGCCTAAAAAATAAAAAAAAAAATTTAGGGGTGGACTACCCTTAACATTTAGGGGGATGAAAAATAGATGTTGGCCGATTCTCATAGATACCGGATAAGCACAAAAAATTTCATCAAAATCGGTCAAGCCGTTTCGGAGGAGTATGGCAACGAAAACTGTGACACGAGAATTTTATATATTAGACAGATCATGAGATACAGTCTACTGACAAACAGAAAGATGGATGGACAGCGGAGGCTTAGTTAATAAAATACAAAGAATTGGGCAGGAGGACGACTTACATTTGCAGAATACTCATGCGTAACACATTATTATTGTTTTGTTTATTCACTTATAGTTTTTTAATACAGTCAAGGCTTCAGTGAGAGGAACCAAACAAACCGAGCCGTGTCCAGAAGTACTGCATTCTGAATCAATATCTTGACCCAGTTGCTAACAAGAGCCTCTTGAGATGTTGGTTGAGGCTCGTGGCTATTACCTGACATGACTATCGGTACAATGATTGCTGAGTTAACACATTATTATTGTAATAATTATCTGCTTATTAGATGCAAATGCACCATTTTATACAGGAGATTACTGTGCACTTGAAACCTTTTTTCAATTAAATTAATTTATTATGTGTGGAGTAATATCACAAAAGAGGAATAAGGAAAATTAATTAAGATAAGGGCAAGAGGCTGATTACAAAATATATTATACAGGTATAGAGGGTAAACAACAAATATTCCATGCTCACTTATAATAGTCATTTGGGGGCAGAGCCTCCGTCAGCTTCGCGTATCCTTCCCGGGCTTTATCGAACAGTATTCTGGCTTTGTTGCAAGCTGCCATAACTGAAAAAACAGAGAACATTTTAAATAAAATGAATGAATCTAAGCCACATTTTTTTAGTTAGAAATGTCGTCAATGCTTACTGCCAGTTTCACTGTGGTGAATAACTTGTAGGATTGTTGTCGCTTCGCGCGATATTTGACCAACATCTTTGCAGATGTTCCGAATAACCTACATCATAGAGCATGTTCAAATTAATTAATTCCTGTAATTATTTCGATGGCAATGCGAAAAACACTAACAGTTAACAGGAAACACAATCTTATCCAAAGTTGTTTATTTTGATGGTGAAATCCAACAAAGAGAAACAGAAAATACAAAAAAAAAGAGCGGTTCGGTGACGCAAAGAAACTTTTTGCATAGAAAATTTGCAACCAACCTCTCGTATTTCTTGTTCCGAATCCATATTTCGTTGGAAGTCCGTGAAAATTGTGTTTATTAAATGATTTTCACACATTTTCGCTTATTTATTATGCAGTAATAATAGAAAACAGCGGTGGATCCGGTAAAAACAATCTCTCTCTTGACAGAAAAGAAATCAATATTTTTTTTTTATTATCCCCGAAGGGAAGGCGAAAGTCTTTTGACCATATGGCCTAGTCTTACGTAGTGTATATATACTTTTTTTCCATTAGAATGCAGATGTAACACATTCTAATGTTTTTTGCAGTATTTGGCAACAAATGTGTCGAGTCAGCCTTCTCGGCAAACTTCGCTGAGGTAGTCAATACCACAATAAAATTCTCAGTTCCATTTTCCCGAGATCGCGCCTGTTTCAATGATTCCACATATTGTCCATTTGCGTTGACACTTGAGACACAAAACTACACCAATTTTACATCACAATATCCACTAGGAATCAATAAGCGAATAATTAAAACAGCCACTGAACTTCACTCGACAAAATCCCGCCAAAAACCCAAGAAATCAATAAACCAATGCTATTTTCGTCCTTTTTATTTGAACTTGGACTCAAGCCTTTTAAGATAGAAAGAAACTTTGTAACTCTATGATATTTTTAAAACCTAATAATAAATTATTGCAAAATCAAACGAACGAGGAACTGAGAATCATGCTTGGGGATTATAAAGGCAGTAGTAGCACATTGCATAGCGATCACTATTCAGGTTGCTTAAGATTACGAATAAAAATCACTTGGCTAAACCGCAGTAGGTAATATGTCCCGGGCAACCAAGAATTAAAATTTAATTTTCTTTTTCATGTAAATAGGTATAAAGGTACCTAACTAATTTCAAATTGAACAGGGTGTTCCCTGCAAAATTATCTAGTTTGTTTTTGTTGAACAGTTAATAGCAGAGCTGATTTAACTTCTAGCCACCTAATTAGCTCTCTAACTATACAATCAATGACTTGCTGAATTTTAATGACATTCTAAAAAAATATATAGTAATCACTATTTATCCTTGAAACCAATATTTTATTAGTTTTTACATTATCATTTTAAATTACAAGGCATCGCATTGTGATAGAGTGAAGCCACACAGGGGGGTTAGTCAAAATACTTTTCTGTTAACGTTAACGCTAACGCTTCGTGCAAAATGTATGGCAACGACGTTTTGCACGAAGCGTTACGGATCAATTGACGTTACACCGTGTCGCCACCGGGCCGTGCCCCGGTCAAAGATTGTTGCATATATTTTGTATGAACTGATTCATGCTAGACCGTGCCCCGGCCGGGCCACGGCGTCGAAGTGTCGGTGGCAATTGTTTCCCGGTCGGGGCACGGCCCGGTGGCGACACGGTGTAACATGAACGTGTGCATCGGGCCTGAGCCTTTAGACAAAATACATTTCTGTAAACGTTAACGCTAACGCTTCGTGCAAAATGTATGGCAAAGACATTACTGGGCGTGAGTCACGTGACAGTTCTCTGTCTAACGCTTCGTGCAAAACGTCTTTGCCGTACATTTTGCACGAAGCGTTAGCGTGAACGATAACAGAAAAGTATTTTGGCTAAGGGGGCCGGACGGGAAACAATTGCCGGTCAAACAATTGCACGGTCAAATATCTATAGTATACTTTTTGTATGAAATGATCCCATGCTTGGCCATGCCCCAGCCGGGGCCCGGTGGCGGCACGGTGACAGGCCGGTGTAGTATGAATGACTAGCCCGGTGGACGTGCCCCGGCCCCGGCCATTGACATATAAATTATATGGACTAGACATGTTTGACTATAGAAAAAACAGTTATACAAATATGTGGCATATCGACGCCAAAATCATAAAAATACTGCTATCTCTTTTTAACTTTCTTAATTTTGCATAAGTGAAAAAGGCTAGTAGTCTTTTTGACAGTTACTATAATGTCAACCCTTCATTCCTATCGTCATTGAAATACCTATTTGCGGCCAGTTCGCCATTTTATCCTCTCGGTGTTCGGTACCAAAGTTGGGTACGTAAACTGTCAAATGGTCGTAAACAATGGATATATTTTGTGAATTTTGGAGTAATTTTGCTGTGTTATTGCGTTTGAACTCGGTTGTTTAGTGGAAGTCGTCAATAGCAAGATGCCTAATTACAATATAATCGGATTTGGCATCATATGAAGCGGAAATCACCCGAACATAACTTTGCACCAGTACGTATACTTAATTTTAGCTAAAATATTTTTATATTTAGTTATTAAACAAAAGATTCTGTATTCGTTGAAGAGTTTATGTAAAAAGCATTCATAATTTTCCGTTTGCCTTTCTTTTTAACAGTTGTATTTCATGAAATCATTTTCTTGTTTTGTAGGGATAGAGTAGTGCATGCATGACATTTTTGTTTATCGATAATGCTATATTATTATGGTTCTTTATTGGTTTTACGTTTTACTTTCAAGGTTGCCTGCTAATAAACGAAAAAAGAAAATTTTGCTGGAAACAATCAGTGTTGTAAAAAAGCTGTCAACACAAACAATTCTTAATATTCTGTTCCCTTCACTTTGAAGAGAATCATGTTTCAACCGGACACTGAATAAAGTAACACTGCGTGACGATGCTTTACGTTCACGAACCATAATGGTAAGTAACATTGTTTGTTATAAAATGATTGCGTAGTGGGTGATAAATGATGGTGATGACTTCAAGTGCAACACTTGCCTAACGGGCACAAAGAGTGTGTTTGAGTGTAGTCCTAAGATTAATTACCAAAATAAGACAAACTTGTTTATTTGGTTGCACTAAGTACATACGTACATACTCCTTTTAAAGGAGTTTTTTAATGTCACCAGTAGTCTGCTTTTTGTGTCAATGGACTTTTAAGTATATTAGCAGTGTTATTCTGTAAAAATCTCCCTGTGAAAACTTGGGTGAGGTGAACATTAAGTGAGCTTATGTACGATTATTTAGCTCATTATCCACTCGAGAGCTACTGAACTAGTGAGCTATTGAGCGAGTGAGTGAGAAGTGCACTCAACGACCGAACGAGAACTCTTCTCAACCTACAGATTGCAAATTAAATGAGGCCATTTAAAATAATAAGTAACAATCTTAATAATAAAATTGAGAAACATCAAATATATTAATAATTTTATTGCTTGTTTACAGCCTGCAATTCCATCAAATATGTCTGGCATTTTAATTGAAAGTGATCAAAATCAAGACGAACTCTCAACATCTGGATATGGTGCTCTGAATATGGTATTTAGTCTCCAGCACGTCCGCTGCGCCAGGTTTAGCCGCTAACGTCTCCGCTGCACCAGATTTGGCTGTTAGCACCTCTACTGCACTAGGTTTAGCCGCTAGCACCTCTGCTGCGCCAGATTTATCGGTATGACTAGCTTCAGTTTTTCTTGCCATTATTATTTGTGAATTTGATCTCAATGATAATATGTAATCGACTGAATTAAGACTGTGTGGGAGATATCTCTCGCTTGTCTTCAATATCTATTAAAGCTTACTTTTATTTTATTTGATTTCAGGTACACATTTAAAATGATTAAGAAATTAAAGGACAAATGTCAAAAACAGCCCAAGAAGAAAAGTCTAAAAAGAGACTTAATGAAAAAGTTAGAAAACAAACGAATAAAAAAATCTTCAGTAATAATTTCTATCCCTTTTAAATCTTTGATAGATTTAAAAAGGAAAGAAATTTATTAAATTGAAAACCCCAAGCTTTGTTTATTAATTAAAAGTGTAATAGACGTATACATGAATTTGAGATACAAATACTGTGGGAAGAACTACTACTACTCTACTGAAAGAATATCACACAGAAATTACCAGAACAAAATTGTATTGTTCAGAAATGAATGAGATTGATTTGTTTAATATAAAGACTATTATAATTATTGTTGACTTTTAATTAAAACCCAAAAATCATCTGCATGTTAGAAAAGATATATGTTGCAGATGTCCGTGCCGGGAGCCCACTGCGGATTCAGCGTCATTTGTTTTCTTTGAACTTGTTGCCTCCGTCTCGAAGGTCTACTTAACGCAAGGCTCTAGAATAACACTAACACTGTTACTTTTACATTTCATTTTAATTGACGCAAAATATTCGATGTACCTACTTACTGCATTTCGTTTCTTGTAATAGCTAAAAGCGTATATTCCAAGACACTAAAACAAAACTGACTTCAAATAAAAAATATAAAAAAAAAAACCTGGCTGAAAAACAAGTTGGTGGGAGTTATTTTAGTTCAATTATTGATTTCATGCAACCAACTACATCATACTGCTTAAAAAGTGACTTGTATGGAACTTTTCATTTGATTTTTTAAGTCGGGTTTTTGAAAATGTTTTATAGTTTTATTTTATACACTTCAGTAAGTTAGATTTTTGGGATAGCCTCCTCGAACCCTTTATTTTGATACTTAATATAGTTAGTCGACTTTCATTAGTAGCACTCGCAAGATTGAAATAAATCGATTGACGTAAGAATTATCAAAATCAGCCCACGCTTTCGGTCTCTAAAACACCTCAATGGAACAAACATACATACATTTAATCATAAATACATACATAGGCTGATAAACACATTACCCTCCCTTGCGTCGCGCAGTCGGGTAAAAAGGAAACTACGTATTGCGGGGTTCTGGAAAATCATGGCGCTTCCGACCTTCTGGTCGCGAGAAAACTAAACCTTAGTAGCGTTCTAGCGCAGCGTGTCTATACTGTTTTGTTAAGAAGACTAATTTTTTTTTTTTTTTTTTTTTTTTTTTCTTCTTTGGCAACTGAGCCGATGTCGACTATTCTGCCAGCGTCATGTGGTGACGGCAACACGGTGAGGTGAACCGTCGAACTTTGCACTTTGTGGTAGATCTACTCTGTTAGTTGCTGTGAGGACAATACATTCTTTGTTAGTAAACATAGTTTTTTTTTTTTTTTTTCTTTAAGTACAAATAACTATCTAGACACTACAAGTGACTATAGTGCCCAGACAATCACTCGCTCGGACACATACTTAGACATAACAAATAAAAATAAATAACACACACTGCTACATATTGATGTCGTTGTCGTTTAAAAATTTTGATAGAAGTTGAATAAGTTTAGGAGAGAAATTAGTCAGAAGACAATGGAAGTTAATAGGAAAGGGGATTTTGATTTTAGAAAGCATGTGATACAAGTCGAAGGATTGGGAATTCGAAGGACAAGAAAAGAAGATATGGTCCAATGTACCATCCTCGAGGCCGCACTCACACAAAGAATTGTCACGAACATGAATTTTATGCAAGAATACAGGACTACAGCAGTGGCCGAGTCTCAGTCTGCACAAGGACGAAACAGTTCTTTTTGACATCTTTGGACATTTGAAAAACCAAGGTTTCCGCTGGATGTCAGGTTGAATACTGGCGTAGTACGCCCCCTTCAGTTTTGAGCTTATCTGCCATGTAGCTGACCACGAGTTGTGAAGTTTGATTTTGGTGTCCGAGCGTAAGTCGTAACTATGCAGCATGAAGTGCTTTCGATCCACGGGGTTGGAGGTAGCGTATTTTGCCAACAAGTCGGCGCATTCGTTACCCCTTAAACCCGAATGACTGGGAACCCAAACTATTTCAATATTTAGGCTATTTTTAAAACAAGTAAAAAGTAAATTACGAATATCCATGATAATTTTGCTGTGAATTTTAGATTTAAGTTGATTTTGACTTAAAGCCTGTACGCTACTGCGAGAATCTGAAAAAATTACCGAATTTTGGATATTGTGTGCTAATATGAAGTTAATGGCTTCTAGGATACCGATGCATTCCCCTGTAAATACTGAGGCCTCTGGGGGGCATTGGAAAAGGAGGGCTATTTTCGAGTTCTGGAAATAAGTCGAGACACCCGTACAACCCGTCGACGATAATTTAGATGCGTCCGTGTAAAACAGGCTCCAACCCTTCCAATATCTCTTGATAGCCCGATCAAAGTCACCTTTTGCGTCCTCGGAGTTTTTGGAGATACCAAGTCCCAAAACGACTTTTGGCTCAAAATGGACCACCTCATAGTCAGAAGAAAACACAGGTAGGGTGGGATATTGACACACAGGTGAGGAGAGGTTTTTAAGCTCTCCATACCTATTCATCAATGGTGGAATGGATTTGTGTTTCCAATAAGGGGATACCTCCAAAGAGGTGTGAATTTGCTCTAAAATGGGAAGCAATGGATGTGACGAAAGAGCGAAGACTTTTGAAAGGAATCGATCTGCTAAGTATTGTCTACGAAGGGTAAGGGGAGGATCTGCACATTCAACCTGGGGAGCATTTATGGGGGAGGATTTCATAGCACCAATTATAATTCTAAGACATTTGGTCTGGACAGAATCTAGTTTACGCAGAGCTTCTTTGTTGCATGGCTCAATTAGGTAGGAACAGTAATCAAGGACGCTTCTGACCAGCGCATTATAGACCAGTTTTAAGGTGGTTGGGTGAGCACCCCACCAGACCCCTGCCAAAGCCTTGAGAATTGAAATCGAGCGTTCACATTTTTTTATCGTGTTGTTAATGTGATCGACTCCCGACAATTTGTAATCCAGGGTAACCCCCAGGAACTTGACCTTTTTATCAATTGGGATAGCCTGGCCGTCAATACTGATATCCACCTGAGGGATAAGACGTCTGCGAGTAAAGATAACGGCTGTACTCTTTGGAGCGCTAAGAGACAACCCACGTTCAAATAACCATTGGTTTAATGAGGACAAAGATATGTTCATGGATCGGGCTGCATCCTCGATCGATTTGTTACAGACCAACAATGCAATATCGTCAGCATACTGAAGGGATCTACAGTTAAAATTTAGACAAGAAGGGAGATCTGAAGTGTAAATATTAAATAAAGGGGGACTAAGAACGGATCCCTGGGGTAGGCCTCTCCAAGTTAACCTTGGATCAGGGTCCCCCCCAGGAATCCTTAGTTTAATACTACGTTCTGAGAAGATACTGGTTATGATCTGACATATCCTAGCCGGGATTCTCAGCTCTTGCATTTTCTGCCTGAGAACTGGGAGAAGGACAGAATCATAGGCAGCAGAAATGTCAAGGAAGACGACTACCACAGACTCATCTCGACTGAGGGCCAGCCGAATCCCTGATGTGAGGGTACCCACACTATCAGTTGTACCCAAGCCTTTCCTAAAGCCAAACTGAGTCGTTGGCAGCAGTTTCCTGCTCTCCACGAACCATTCCAGACGATTTTTAATGAGGTTTTCCAGGAGTTTAATAAGTACGGACGATAGAGCAATGGGTCTGAAAGAAGACTGATCACTGGGATCTTTTCCAGGTTTTAAAATTGGTATGACGACTTGAACCTTCCAATCGGGAGGAATATACCCAGATGAGAAACAATAATTGGCCAAGTCCAAGTAATACTGGTGAGTCTTAACCCCTGCTTTGGATATGAAAGAGTAAGGGAATCCATCCACTCCAGGAGCAGAATCTCTTACATGAGCGAGGACCGACTTCAGCTCCCCCAAAGTGAACGGTCTATCTAGAGGATCATCTGATGCCATCTGGGGATCCGTAGAGGCACATTCATCTTTATCCGGAGCATAGGCCGGGGCTAGTTTAGAGAAGAACTGGTGACCCAATTCTTTACACATTAAGTGACCAGAGGGTGGCCCAAAGCTATTCCTAAAGGATTTTAATCTTCGCCACACCACTGAAGCTGGAGTGGATGGACTCAGCGAACCACAGTATTTCCGCCAACCTTCTCTTTTCTTTTTCTTGAGTAATTTTCTGGACTTAGCCAATATATGTTTAAAAGTAATGATATTATCCAGATTCATATCAGCGTTGAGATTCCTTTCAGCCTCATTCCTGGCTCTGATCGCATCAGAGCATTCCCTATCCCACCACGGCGGAGATGGAATTTTGCCAGTTGGCGGTTTTTTGACAGGGAAGCAGTCGTCCGCTGTAGCAGTTAAAGTATTTGAGAATGACAAAAAGCACTGCTGAGCGTTTGTCTCATTAACGGAAGGAAGGGAGCTGACCCGCAAGTCCAAAAGTTTGGAATACAGGTCCCAATCCACTGAGTTTAATTGGTATTTTAATAGGGGAGGGGAGAAATTGTCTGATATGGTTCTTGAAGGGATTTCCACCATGATGGGATAGTGATCACTCCCATAAGTCATATCCAAGCGTCTCCAATTAAAAAGGCTGGCCATGTTAGATGAACAGAATGTTAAGTCAACACAACTGTTGTTTTGTCCTGGTGAAGTCCGACGTGTGGCACTGCCATCATTGATCACACATAGGTCAAGTTCATCTAATACATCTACTAGGCCTATGCCAAAGTTGTCGCAGGTTTCCGATCCCCACCTATAATGATGGCAATTAAAATCACCCATAACAAGCAATGGGCCTTGAACATTACTCAGCAAATTTTTTATGGATTCAAGATCATCAATTTGTGGGTGTGGAATATAAAAACTAAAAATATTTATATCCTCAGCCTTAATAGCAACAACATTGATGTTATCACCTACAAAGGATAGAGGAATCTGGGAGTATGTGACTTTGTTATTGATGAACAAAGCACATCCCCCATATCTATCTGATCTGTCATGTCGAACACTACTGAAACAAGGAATCCTGAAATTGCTATCAGGACGAAGCCATGTCTCAACGATACTGCAGATCGATGGTTTGTACTTATTTATTAAAAAGAGGAGGTCAGTCTTCTTGGGAGAAATACTCCTGGTGTTCCATTGAAGGAATGTCTGGGGATGGGACATTATGAATGTATCGGACTATAGATGACAATTTGTTGGCAACGTGGTCAGGTAGGGATTGAGAAGGATTGGCTAATACTGTCATTAGCATACTGGAAATTATATTTAGGATGTTTTCCGAGCTGGGAGGACTGCTTGCACCTTCCCTAGGGATAGCACAGCCATTTTGGGATGGGGAAAAGGAGTAGTCTTGGGTGAGGGCTTGATGAGCCTGCTTATCATAACTAGGTGAGAGGGGTGTGTGGGACTTGGGTTTCAGGAAGATAGTTTTTTGGTAAGAGTTGGATTTTTGGGAATTTTGACTGGGATATTGGGGTGAGTTAGTGGGATTAGGTTTAGGAGATGCTCTTGACACCTCAGCGTAGGATCTTGAGACTCGAGGGAAGGCCTGACTTGCTTCCGCATAAGAGACAGATTTCTCTGCCATTATTGCCTTTATTCCTTTCTGGCGACCCAATTCAGGGCAACCTTTATCATTGGCATAATGATTGCCAGTACAAGAGATACAGACAGCATAATTGGTGGTGACTTGGCATCCATCACCCGGGTGGTCTTGACTACATTTGTAGCAGCGTGGCTTAGAACGGCATACAGTACGAGTATGCCCAAAACGACAACAGTTGAAGCATTGTATAGTCGGGTACATGTATTTTTCTACTGAGAGAGCGGAATAAAAACAATAGACTCGCCTAGGCAAAACTTGCCCATCAAAAGTGAGAATCACGGTTTGAGTGGGTTTCCACTCAGTGACACCCAGAGAGCTTACCTTCCGATTCATTCTTCTTGCTTTTATTACCGGGCCACATCCAGCAGGAACCTTGATATTCTGGATAATTTCATTCTCACTCCATTCAGTGGGAACATCTCTGACAAGTCCCATACGAGTGATATTGAACTGAGGAATTGTAGCGATGAAATTATGTTTCTCCAACAATCGGCTAATCAAAAAGCTGTTTGCATCCTGGTGGGACTGAAACTCTACTGAAACACGGTTCCTCCCTAGCTGTTTGACACTACCTAGGACTACATTGCTAAAATTCTTTTCATGTAAAAACATTCCGAATTTAACTTTATGCAAAACGGTACCTGAGGTCTGGCCATCTTTCAAAGAGACATGCACAACGAATGGTGGATTGTCCCTAGTCGTATAGGTTTGTCTACCGAATTCTTTTTTGAGGAGTTTTGGAGGATTTGTTACAGTAGTTGGGGGAGAAGTAGCCAATCTTTTTCTACTTGAAGGCTCAGATTCCATTTCCTCTTGTACATTGTCGTTGGGGAGGGAGACTGTCAGCACCGGAGTGAATTCAAAAGGATCAGGAGGGTCAGGCGGTTTTTTAGTTTCCATTAAAGATACTGGTTAAAAGACTTAATAATTAAAAGTATACAAACTTACGATACAACACAAACACAAAGAACCGTCTCGATTGAAGCTCACAGTGGAAAAATTAACTTAAATCGAAAAAATTCGTAACACAAACAAAAGCACGTGATAAACCTTCACCACTACCAACGAAAGTCGACTAATTATTGTTTCAGCGCGAACATTACTTACTCTTGTCAAAATGTAGCATTTCCTTTGCTTTTATGATAGCCTCTCTATTACGTAGTAACATATTACCTCAATGCCACTGGTAAAAATACCCGTTGATATTGTACCGTAACAATATGAAAACATTCTCACAATCTTTTATCGATGTTTTTAATAAAGAGATATCGTGTGCGTACGCGCAGCGGAATGTTGTTGAATTTAAAGATTTTAGTTATGCAGATATTTAGTGTATGACGTCGTATAATTGTGTATGGTAAAAAAAAATTTGTGCACGCAACCATTGTGGAGAAATTTACCAAAAACTGATTCCGCTGGGCGAACGTTGTCCTGGCGGAACTTTTTTTAATCCATAGACTTTAGAAGAAAAGAGATGTGTCCAAAAATTAGTGTGTATTTGTGTGTAATTGTGTATGTATGAATAAAACTCGTGCATGCATAAACTTCGGAGAAATTCAAGTTTCCGCTACGCGAACGTTTGGCCATTAGCTAGTTTTCATATAAAGCGCTTACATAGAGAACTGTAGATTTTTACATACGTTGTTTTGAATTTGTTTATATTTGTTTAAAAAACAGATTTAGAAAAAATCGTAGGGCTTAAAAGATAAAAATATAAACGTAAAATACGCTTATTAGGTCTTAGTTCTTAAAGTATGCACTTTGGGGTCTAGATTTTCACGTTAATACAAACCTTGTAAGTGTCTGCAACATGTTGCCAAGTATCAATGATGTTCCGTTAGTAACTAAAGAGTTATAGGACAAATTTACCATGAACAGATCACTGTTTACAAAGCAGTCAAATATCACGACGTTCTGAAGGAATTGCATGGTAATATGTATGTCAATAATTAGTGTATTCATTTAACTATTCTTATGCAAAATTTCATGTCATTAAATTCAGTAATTAAAGAAAAACAATTATAATACTGACGAAGCATCGAAAACCTACATAACCCGACCAAGTTCGGATGGCTACAAAAAAGCGGCCGTGCAATATATTTAGGTAACATCCCAAAATTTACAGTATAATACCGGTATTTAATTGGTATAGGTGATAACACAATTGTTGTTTCGATATAATTTATAGGTCATTTATTTTTGTACACCTACTTTGCATAACATAATTATGTAGTAGGAATATTGAGTGAATGATAGTGAGAAGCTGATAACAGATATAAGGTAAGATTTTATAATAAATTAATAGCTATAGACTTATTCATTTACGTAGGTAGTTTATTAGGCAGATAAATTATAATAATTGTGTTATGTTAACATTGGACAGACACCATAAACCCAAGTTAATATCTACTGATTGATCTAATTCTATATCTATTTACTTAAATTTATAATAATAAATTATACTAGACATATATTATAATATAATCGTAACAAAGTAGATGTTTTTCCTGGTTAAAGACAAATTACTGAATAGATCTAAACTACTAAACGACCGACCAGATTATAACGAAATGTTGAAAAGAAATATTGTTATTAAATAATCACCTTATGTTTATTACCTACATGTAATGATATACGTATGTGGGCCTCTCACAGATCGTCAACTCCTCGGCAACCTGGAACAACTTCCAGAACAAGATCACCACCTTCCTGGGTAAGGATAAACCAAGTAACAGGAACTTGCTCATTTAGTTGCAATTTTGTTGTAAATTAGACCTTAGGTCTATTGATATAGAGTTTAATTTGTGTACCTAATCGGTTTTTGAATTGAAATTTTGTGTGTGTTAGTACAACTCGGTCACATTAACTTGACGCATGGCGTCGATATAATAATGTCTTATGGTTATTATTAAAAAAATATTTTTCATTCAAGAAATGCAATTGTTTTACTTTTTCCTAACGCTTGTGTACGCAACTGTACCATATTAATAAATACTATATTGGAAGGTTAAGAACGTTTCTTAGATATATGGCATGGCCGCTTTTTGGTAGCCATCCGAACTTGGTCGGGTTATGTAGGTTTTCGATGCTTCGTCGGTATTATAATTGTTTTTCTTTAATTACTGAATTTAATGACATGAAATTTTGCATAAGAATAGTTGAATGAATACACTAATTATTGACATACATATTACCATGCAATTCCTTCAGAACGTCGTGATATTTGACTGCTTTGTAAACAGTGATCTGTTCATGGTAAATTTGTCCTATAACTCTTTAGTTACTAACGGAACATCATTGATACTTGGCAACATGTTGCAGACACTTACAAGGTTTGTATAAACGTGAAAATCTAGACCCCAAAGTGCATACTTTAAGAACTAAGACCTAATAAGCGTATTTTACGTTTATATTTTTATCTTTTAAGCCCTACGATTGTTTCTAAATCTGTTTTTTAAACAAATATAAACAAATTCAAAACAACGTATGTAAAAATCTACAGTTCTCTATGTAAGCGCTTTATATGAAAACTAGCTAATGGCCAAACGTTCGCGTAGCGGAAACTTGAATTTCTCCGAAGTTTATGCATGCACTAGTTTTATTCATACATACACAATTACACACAAATACACACTAATTTTTGGACACATCTCTTTTCTTCTAAAGTCTATGGATTAAAAAAAGTTCCGCCAGGACAACGTTCGCCCAGCGGAATCAGTTTTTGGTGAATTTCTCCACAATGGTTGCGTGCACAATTTTTTTTTTACCATACACAATTATACGACGTCATACACTAAATATCTGCATAATTAAAATCTTTAAATTCAACAACATTCCGCTGCACGTACGCACACAGAGATATCGATATGGGCTACTCTATTATCCGCCATTTTATCCTCTCAGTGAAGTGTAGGTATGGCACGTTTTTCTTGTAGGTATGCCTAGTCCATATAATTTATATGTCAATGGCCCCGGCACGTTGGCGACACGGTGTAACGTGAATCATCCTTAAGACAGAGAACTGTCACGTGACTCACACCCAGTAATGTCGTTGCAGAAATGTATTTTGTCTAAAGGCTCAGCCTTTAGACAAAATACATTTCTGTTTACGTTAACGCTTCGTGCAATTGTATGGCAACGACATTACTGGGCGTGAGTCACGTGACAGTTCTCTCCGCAGGTAATGTCCTTGCCATACATTTTTCAAAGCGTCAGCGTTAACGTTAACAGAAATGTATTTTGGCTAAGGGGGCTGCTCCGTTGCGACATCGCAGCGCTAGATTTGAACGCACTGCATGCCACACCGGCCGCTGCATCGCCGCCATAGATACACTTTATAAATAAGTAATCGCCGCAACGCGACGAGACGCCGCTTCTTCCAACGTCGCAGCGTCTCAGTGAGAATACCTCAGTATTTAACCAACAATGGATCGTATGAAACGTGTTCTGATGGTGCTATTATTACGCTGCCGCTGACACAAACTTAGAATTAACAGTAGATTCTGGATATCTTCCTTGAATACATTAAGGAACAGTGGTAATCAGTTTTGCCCTCTCTCCCAGAACAAAACTCGATGCACCGAATCACCTTCTGCTTCGCCCTTGCATCGACGCAATACATACGACAATGCAACAGAGAAGTGTGGCATGTATTGATATGTAAAATGTCAGCGTCAACGCTGCGACGATGCAACGCAGCAGTGTGGCTTCACTCTTAAATACAAAAATAAAACAAACACATGAAAAAAAAAACAACTAATTTTATTCATAGACAATATGAATTATGTTGATTCCACACTTAGCCAGGAGGCCAATGCATCTGGCGGCCTCCTAGAATGTGAATATGAAGGTGGTATACACTCTGTGCACCGTTCTTGCCATCGTTGATGACCAGGCGGAAGCCGCCTTTGTCCAGACCCTCAGCGTGAGCAACTTTGCGGGCAGCAACCAGCAAGTGTCCTGGAATTAAAATAATAATGAAGCCAGACAGAGATGGCCTAAGTCCCAGGCGCATCGATTATAATCTTAATATTATGACATATACATAAAACAGAAAATGAAATAAAATAGTTGTTAGATTATAATTATTATATAATGCAGACAAATCTAAGGTTCAAAAAAAAATTGTAAAAAAATATGATTACTTCAGAACCATAGGCTTGTGAGTCCTACTTGCACTTGGCCAGTTATTTTTAAAATGTTTTGTCTAGTTGTGGCTTTTTATATTCTGAGCCAAGCCAAGAGAAGACGAAAAGAAGAAATCAAAGTAAAAATTTTTTGAGATGGGATAGATAAGATAGGTATTGTTTCTACAAATGAACATAATATGTGATTTGATATTACCAAGAAGTTGTTCGTCACTATCTTCAGTCTTTGACAGCTGTGCAATGGGCTTCCTTGGGATCACCAAGATATGAGTAGGGGCTTGAGGATTCACATCATGGAACGCCACACACTAGAGAAAGAAAAGATATTAAGTATTTTGCTGAAAGTCAGTGTAACCTAACAACTGCAACATAATTCTAATTGGATTTTTTTGGCCACCAGTACATAAGTTAGTAATATAAGTTATTGTATATGTTTGAGGTAAGCATAAATCTTTGTAATAAATAAGTGAATATATAAGTATCAGCAAGAAATCGTGTCAGCCGGCCGGTTTGGTCAAATAGAAAATACCTGAGATCTGAGCCCGAAAATAATATTTATAACTTACCTGCTCGTCTTCGTAGACAAACTTGGCAGGTATTTCCTTCCTCAAAATCTTTCCAAATATCGTATCGGCGGCCGGAGCGGCCGACTGCGCTAAATCTACCTCACCACCAGCCATATTTGTGAAAAAAATCGCAGAAATTGATAAAATTTTCACTGAAAATGTCAACGTCATTTTTGCTTGACGTTTGATGTCCACATGTCGTTTCTTTTTACGTAGTTTTTACAATGAAATAAATAAATAAAACAAAATTATAATCAACTTACATTATTATTTCATTTAAATTAACCTATATTATCATTATATTACAGTACAATATTTCATCATGTATCCACTGAAACGTCCGCAAGGGCGCCCAATGCACTACGCTTACATTTTAGATATACTCTGTCCGACACAGGAGCACCGTTTTGATTGCCCTGTATTCAAGCTTCTTTATTTTCTAGTTGTCTGTTTACAGCCTACATCCCGGCCCAACAGGCCACAGCATATGATGCAGCGCTCTTCCGAAGACATGAAAAGACTTCAGACTTTTACTTTGATGCTCTTCATCAACCATCACATGATAACCAGTCCTATCAAGACCCTTTTCTATGGCAATCTGTTTAGCTACCAACAGCATATGGCCTGAAACAAATAAAACAAAATCTTTAGTAAATTTACCAGTGAGTCTCTGATAGAGCAAAAATCCTCTTTTTACTCGACTGCGCTACACAAAGGAGCGTACACACTTATACATTGTACTGAAATCATGCAATTGGTTTATCTCTTCCGGATAAAACCCATAATAGTTTGACAACCCTTAAAGCGTACATATAAACTTTTTAGTTCAATAGATAGGGAACTAATGCACCTTCTAAATAGTACAAGATACTAGGACCTACCTACCATAAATTTAGTATTTTAAAATTTAAAATGAAATAGAGAAAAAAACGTGCACCCGCCGGCGGCCACATAAGTATAACTTTATTTCGCAAGAAAACAAACCTTCCTACAAAGAGTTCATTATATCCGAATGCACGCCTGGGATAATGCCCCATCGAATGAGGTACAATAGTTCCTTAGTCACTCTAGCATTATGACCTAAAGTCCTGTTTAGTAAGTTTTGTATATTGAAAATGAACTCGAAATAAAGTTTAAATTCAGTCCGCGTCAAGCCCCTCATTAGCAGACACAATTAAAAACCTATTGTTATGGCGACGCGAGGGG
Source organism: Polia nebulosa (assembly GCA_951329385.1). Classification (NCBI taxonomy): domain Eukaryota; kingdom Metazoa; phylum Arthropoda; class Insecta; order Lepidoptera; family Noctuidae; genus Polia; species Polia nebulosa. The sequence continues at coordinate 13,510,045 of OX589614.1, read as the reverse complement.
CCTGACGCGTTACAACTTGGCTCACAGTGCCGCCGGCTTTTCCCGATTCTTTTTTTTCACAGATTCACGTTTTTTTTTCAAACTCACAGGTGAGTTTCGGATCCTGAGATGACCGTTCAAAACAGGTCAATTTGTAGTCATCAGTATGGAACATTTTAATTTTTTTAACTTTATCTAACTTAGTCCCGATTCGCTCGCTGAAGTAGGTACTATGTACATTGAGTAAGTGATCTATTTTCTGGACTTGCTTTCCCTATTTTCCGTGTACGTGTGAATTTCACAGTTGATCCCGGTTTGCGCTGTCAAGACTGGATAGGTGCCGACAGAACCGATGAACCAATGTTCGAGGTCGTTCGCGCGCCCTTAACATAGCAGGGTGGCTTGGGATTCATATCCTGGAAGACCTACCCCTAACATACAGTCCACTGGTGGGCGATTGACGCCCGCCGTAGTGCACACGATGGAAGGAGTCTGATTGCCGATCGCTAAATACCTTACGACCACAGAGCAACCGTTGCGGTGAATCTGAGCCCATACTAACAGCATGAAGATATGCACTGCAGTTCATAGTTTTCAGCATGCAAAAATGAAACACCGAAATGATAAATTCACCTTTATTTCTTATTTCCTATGAAAATGGCCACCACATCTGTCTCCCGCCAAGAATTTGAACATAGAATTGCTTAACAGTTTGACAAGAATGAGGTCCTTCATTCATTACAACTCTGAATCCTGTTTTGTCTATGCCTTTCTCTTTGGCGATGCGGCGCGCGACGATCAGAAGATGACCTGCGATTTAACTTTATTTATTTACTTACATAAATAAAATTAATGTTATATCTTTTAGAAAACACGTTAGTTTTTATTTATTTAAAGGGCTAGAATTATTGGCGTTAGTCAGATTAAAAGCGAAAGAGAGTTTCAAATCTAGAATGAGTCGTCATTCCGAGATAATGGTAGCTTGATCATGATGATGTGACAGAAAAACAGAGTTGATGAATCATATTATGAAAAACAAAGTCCACACCACTAGTCCACTACAAAGTAAGCAAGTAGGTAATCCTGCCAAGATCACAGGAGTATTTGAAAGACTCACCGCAGCCCTGGCATAGGCAACTGCAGGTGTATTTTTTATTTTTATTGTTGATAGGCACGCGTTTGACCACTATCTCACCTGATGGTAAGCGATGATGTGGTCGAAGATGGAGCACGCTTGCCTAGAAGTAACCTATTCACTCTTGACTTAAAGACTCCCAGGTTGTAGCCATCAGGAAACAAAGACTCCGGTAGAGAATTCCACTCCCTAGCTGTACGCACAATGAATGTGTTCTCAAAACGCTTTGTGCGTATGGATGGGATGTCCACCATGAACCGGTGGCACTTCGCCGTACGTCTTGTGGTCCGTTGATGAAACGGGCTCGGCGGAATCAAATTATGCAATTCGTCGCACACTCTCCAAAATGCAACCGATAGAAAGTCGACAGGCTAGCAACTCGGCGTCTATGCTCAAGACTTTGAAGCTTCGACTCAATGAGCCTATCATTGCCGATGATCCTCTTGTCTCGTTTCTCAATTGACTCAAGGGTATCAAGCTGGCATCTGGCAGATCCGTCCCAAAGATGAGAGCAGTACTCCATACACGATCGAACTTGCGCTTGATTGAGTTGGAGCAGCTGCTCCGGCGTGAAGTACTGTCTCACCTTTGCGAGGATCCCCAACTTTTTGGCAGCCACTTGAGCCTTTGCCTCTATGAAGGGACCAAAATTGAGGGAAGCTGGTCGGTTATCGGCACGGTTATACCTCGGAAAGATGGAGCCGGGTGAAATTGGCTTCTCTTCGCGGAAAAAGCAAGTAGGTAATCCTGCCAAGGTCACGGGAGTGTTTCAAAGAGTCACCACGGCTATAGGAAACTGCAGGTGTATTCGCTGACTCAGTTATCAATTTGATAGGCACTTTGCAGTACATTGCTCGGTGGACATCGATTATAATAGGCGCTACGGTTTTCGTATAAGTACGTCAAAGCAGCAATGTACGGCAAAGTGCCTATCAAATTGATGTCAACTGAGTTAGCGAATACGCCTGCTGAACTGAACATGGGTGGGTTTTAGTCTGTAAGAGTCTGAAACGCCCTCCCACTTGCTTCGCTTAACTTGCCGACCGAGTTAATCAGACAAGACAACCTTAGATTTCAGACAACACAACTGCCAGCCGTGACGATATATCATTCGTTCATCTAAAAATCAAAATCGTTCTGTGTCATCATCGTTCTCCTGCCCCTATCTCAATTTAAATAAATAAATAAAAAATAAATAAATATTCCACAACTATCACACAACGCCATCTAGTCCCAAGCTAAGCAGAGCTTGTGTTATGGGTACTAGACAACTGATAAACATACTTATATATTTCTAAATACATACATATTATAGATAAATTACACCCAGACACAGAACAAATGATCGTGCTCATCACACAAACATTTGTCCTGGGTGGGAATCGAACCCACGACCTCCGGCATGGCAGTCAGGGTCACTAACCACTAGACCAACAGGCCAGTTTTTTTTTTTTTACAATTTATTTGGGTTCGGCGCACCATGTCCCAACTATCCGCAAAAAATGTTTTGGGAATACTTAGGTATCTATATTCCGCTCCTTAACTGTACATTGTGTGTAGGTACTTACAGCTAAGGAGTGGAATATATATAGGTACCAATCACTACATTTTTAAAAACAGTCCCCCGCCGCGTCTGTTCGCGTTAAACTCATAAACTACTGAACGAATTTTCATGCGATTTTCGCCAATAGATAGAGTGAATGATGAGGAAGGTTTAGGTATATAATTTGTACCCGTGCGGAGCCGGAGTAGATCGCTAGTATTATATAAATACTAACTGACCCAGCCAACGTTGTTCTACGATAAAAAAATTGAGGGTGGGGGTAGGAGGGTGAAAGATACTTTACTCTTCTTAGACCTATTCTCATACCTACCAAATATACAAAAAAAAATCATTATAATCAGTCGAGTCGTTTCGGAGGAGGGCACACGAGATTTTTACATATTATTAATTCCTGATAGCTGCAACCTGGTGGTATCAAATTTTCTCACGTTATTTGCAATTTGCAGGTCAGTGTCAAGTTGTATCTGCCCAGGGGTAGCATATAAATTCGAAACAAAGTTACCGCACCCCTGGGCACTCAGGCAACTGAAGGAACAGGGGTGAGTTTTAGTCAGTAAAAGTCTGACACGACCTCCCGCACCAATTTATGTGTCAAGTTGTATGTTGGTCAAAATATGATTCGCGGCCGTAGCTAAGTATGTAAATTTGAATTTCGCGGGTTACCTTCAAGAGTGAATAGGTTAGGTAGGTACATAATGTACTCTGTGTTTAGGCACTTCTAGGCAAACGTGCCACATCATCGCTCACCATCAGGTGAGTCACTGGTCAAGCGCGGGAAGAAAAAAATTGAAAAGAAAGAAAAATGTCTTCCGCCATATTATCTCTATTAGCTGTCATCTCTGTCACTATAATATTCGCTTCCTTTCCAGCACGCGTAGCATGACCAATTCTATCTCTAGTCTGCCAAGAGTAGACAAAGTTATTTCTATGCCACTCTACATCTCTACTGCCCGAGCACGGCGCGACCCGTAGACTCGCGTTTCTACGAAGACAAAGACATATTCATTCTTTCCATAGCAACGGGTAGGTAGTTAGTGATGTAGACAAGCTAAGAATTCTACGATAATATATTACGTTTCGTTATCGAAATAAATGTGTCTAACGCCTAGTTCTAAAACATTTTGAACGTAACTCAAAGCAACAACGAAACGTATTAATTTTATTCTGTCATTTCTGTCATCTGTGTTGACTGTTTTTTTTTTAATTATTTTACTATCCCCGAAGGGAAGGCGAAAGTCTTTTGACCATATTGCCGTCTTACGTAGTTATTTATACTTTTTTTCCATTAGAATGCAGATGTAACACATTCTAATGTTTTTTGCAGTATTTGGCAACAAATGTATCGAGTCAGCCTTCTCGGCAAACTTCGCTGAGGTAGTCAATACTACAATAAAATTCTAAGCTCCATTTTCCCGAGATCGCGCCTGTTTCAATGATTCCACATATTGTCCATTTGCGTTGACACTTGAGACACAAAACTACACCAATTTTACATCACAGTATCCACTAGGAATCAATAAACGAATAATTAAAACAGCCACTGAACTTCACTCGACAGAATTCCGCCAATTTGTTTGTTGTTTGTACAACAATATTTAATTTTGTGTTTGTGGAGACTGATCGTGTTGGATTTGTGTAATAACAACAAACAAAGTAAATAAATAATGAAACATAGGAAAAATGTAGTTTTTTATGTTAATTTTCGCATTTTGTTACACAATACAATACTTTAAAATACATTTTTCAAATGTTTGGTTTTTGGAAAAGTTATTTATATATATTTTTTTTTTTCGGGAAGATCGAGAGCCTCCGTTAATGCTCGTACTTCGTTTCTGTCTGCCTTCCTTTCATTCTTCTCGGTATAAAACTGAGACGATGGCGACAGTAGCCCCCAGACATGTTTTTAAAATCAAACTTCAAACACACACACTCACTTCATTTCTTTTATTGGCTTTTGTGGAAGATTCACCACAATTTTGAAATGAAACAGCCGCCTAATTGAGTTTTTAAAATCAATAAAGATCTTGTCTAGGTCTAATGAGATGTAGACTATTTGACACTTCTTGAGTAGAAATGTTTCTACCCTCATGTGTCAAAAGTAGAGAAAAATTGGTCGTCATGCTTTACATTGTAGACTTTTGTCGACTGAAGAATAGAAACATTTCTTCTCGTCAGTTTTAACATCGCCATGCTTGACACGGTAGAAATCTTTCTACAATCTGTCATTTTGTCTATTCTTCCGTCGACAAAACCCGTTTCTAGGGTGGTCATGCTACGCGTGCAGTTCTATAATTTTTCACACAATCTATCCATAGTTTCTCTGGTCTTTCTCTATTGAAATATTTTTTTTCTTTATTCAAAATGAATATCTGTTCCAACTACAGTTCCAAATATTATTTTCCCGCAAAAAACTTCATTCAAATCCGTGAACGTCAAATGAAACGTCACTTTGACAGAATCGGAATATCGCGCAACATTGAACCACAAGGCTGTGACCATAGATTGCTATGACCGTGTCCTCACACAAGGCCAAGGTTTGAGCCGTGAGGTCGACCCCGACCTTGTCTGAGTACATAGTGATTCACCTCGGCACTGTACTCATCCGAGGCCGTTTCGTTACCTTGTGGATTGGCGCGTCCTTTGATAACGAAAATTAATTTCGATGTTTTTTTTATCTTTTCAACAAAATACTAGTCATAGTGATTATTGTTTATTTCATGCTCGGATGTTTATTATGATTTCATTGGGTTTATCTTTGCTTGAAAATGGTACCATTGCATTTTTCTGACTCATTAATTCTGCTGTGTTCCGACTGCTTTTATGTAGAATATTATTAACTCGCGATTCGCCCCGGCTACGCACCAGGATACGAAACATTCTGAGACCTGTTTTAACGACGTAAAAATACTTTATCCTCTTTGTAACAAACGTTACGTTGGATTCTATAATATTTAAGTTCTATGCTATGCTACGATTTTTTACTCAATGAGGGCGCCACTTGGCCGGTAGTAGACCCTTAATATATGCATCTCTTTTGTTTACACGGAATGTATATCTATTGTACGTTTCTTAAACGTCAAAATAGCCGATAGTGTCGCTTCTTCGCCGGCGGTGAAACAACTGCCTAAGGCTTATGATGTTAATGATGAATCGATGATGGTGATGAAGATGATGATAGATTCTACTAACCTAATAATAACTCGTCAGGCACCGTAGTTTCTATTAGGGAAGGAATAGTCTTTTTGGGTACCACCAGGAAATGTACCGGGGCCTGTTTATTCCGGGTTTCGTCGAAAACAACGCACTGTAATAAGAAAACAACACATTACAAACATCAAACAAGAAATACCAGACTGCAAAACTAAATTATAACAAATACCAACAAATGTATCTGACTGGCTGAAAAGTAACTTGTTTGGAACTTTTTAGTTAGCTTTTTCGAAAAAAAAAAATATCCTTTTAGTGCGATAAATATTTTTGAAATCGCCTCCTCAAGCCCTTTCTTTTGCTCTATATTATTGTAGTCTTTGATTTTGATATCTAACATGACCATCATTCTCCTGCCCTTATCCCAATTTATTTGGGGTCGGCGCAACATGTCTTTTTCTTCCATACTCCTCTATTAGTCGTCATCTCTGTAGTCACCCCCTTTTTACCCATATCCTCTTTCACACAGTCCAACCATCGTTTTTTTGGCCTTCCCCTACTCTTATAGCCATCCACATCTATACACAAGACTTTCCTCACGACATTTTATTCATTCCACCGCATCACATGCCCATACCACAACCGATTTCCACACAATTTTTCAGTCAGCGGTGCCACTTTCAAACTTCCTCTTATATACTCATTCCTAATTCTATCCAATCGCGTAACACCACACATCGCTCTTAGCATTCTCATCTCAGCTACATGCAATTGCTTTTCATTCATCCCTTTTGTGGCCCAACATTCTGAACCATACAAGACAGCAGGTCTGACCATTGTTTTATAAATCTTCCCCTTAAGTTTTAGGGGAATGCGGGAGTCACAGATAGTCCCGGTGACCTGCCGCCATTTCATCCAACCAGTGTTAATTATGTGCTTAACAGTCCGATCTATTTCGCCATCGCTTTGCACGAGTCAACCGAGATACCGAAAATCGGAGCAGACTGGGAGAAGCGCGCCATCTAGCACTACAGCTTCAGAACTGGAGAGACCGCCGAAATCGCAGAACATGTATTCAGTTTTGGTTCTGCTGATTTTCAAGCCAACTTTCTCCAGCTTCTATTGCCACTTCTCCAATCTGCTCTGGATCTCAGGTCCATCTTCACCGACCAGAACAATGTCGTCGGCAAACAGCATGCACCAGGGTGCCTCTTCCTGTATTTCCGACGTAAGAGCGTCCATAATCAACAGGAAGAGGTAAGGACTTAAAGCCGACCCTTGATGCAAGCCTACAGCCACACTGAACTCATCGGTGTTGCCAGCAGCCGACCGGACGTAGGTACTAGATTGTCTGTACATAGCACGAATCAACTCAACATACTTCCCAGGCAAACCTTTCTCTTTCAAGGCCCACCACAACACATCCCGAGGTACCCTATCATACGCTTTCTCAAGATCAATGAACACCATGTGCAAGTTCTTGTGCACGTCTGTACTTCTCGCACAATTGACGGAGAGCGAAGGTGGCGTCCATTGTCCCTCGACCTGGCATAAACCCAAACTGGTTCGGGGTAATCTCACTCTCTTCTCGCAATCTTTTCTCTATCACTTTCTCCCATACTTTCATAGTATGTGACATGAGCTTTATCCCTCGATAGTTGTTGCAGTCCTGTACATCCCCTTTATTCTTGAAGATGGGCACTAGCGAACTATTGCACCATTCTTGTGGGACCACTTCTTCATACAACAACTTATTGAAGAATAAAGTCAGCCACATACATCCATCCTCTCTTAAACACTTCCATACTTCTACTGGTATGTCATCAGGGCCCATGGCATGATACGAGTATCTCACATGACCAAGTCACAAAAATAAACATTCTCAAAAAACATTACCCTCCTTCGGAGCCGAGCGGCTTCGGGGAGTCGGGTAAAAATATTAGATATAATTATTGGGATACCGAATACGGTAGATGGCTAAAAAATCTATTTGGTCCGCTAGAGAGTATTTAAAAAATATTACATAAGTAGGTACCTACGTATTTTTTTTTGTCAAGTAAACAAAAAACCAGCCAAGTATGTGTCGGACTTCGCACATTTAGGGTTCCGTATCAAATGAGGAAAAATTTCTAAGAAAAAATCTGATTTGTCAATATATTAGTATTTGTTATAAAAATATACGTTAACATTATCCCCAAATTTCAAGTTCTTAAGTCAATGGGAAGTTAAAAAATTCTTAGACACAAAACTTTGTGACAAACGACGGCCAGACAGACGGACACAGTGACAGTAATAAGCCTACGTTTGGACGCTTCGGGTACGGAACCCTAAAAATGTCGATTCGTGTAACGTCACACCGACGTCATAATAATGTCAATCGTCACCATTTTTTACCTTGGATATTTGTAATTAATCACACCGTAGCCAAAGACTACAATAATATATAGGGGTAGCGGATAAATTCTGAAAATGAGTCACCGCACCCCTGGGCACTCAGGCAGGGAAGAAACAGGGGTAGGTTTTAGTCAGTAAGAGTCTTACACGCCCTTCCGCTCCACCCAGAGCGGGAGAAGTCATTGGACGATTTCCCACCAAAAAACAACAAAGGGTAACCATAGCGGTTGAACGGATTCTGATAAAACTGGCTCATGGGTTATCCCTGGATAAGAATATATTATACACTTTTTATTCCGGCGGCCGCAGTACCTAGTATGTTCCCTTGATTATTTTAACGCGTGAAAATACCTTTTCACCAAGTCAAGCCTTGGACAAAGCCATTATTTGTAATTAGGATTGTTCTAAGTAAATTATAATAATGAAATACCTGCTCATCTTCAAATATAAACTGTTTTGGTTCCTTCCCACCATTAAATTCAGCAAAACTCGGTCTTTTTTGCGCCGTAACCGTCGCCATTTTGTTTTTTTTATTTAAATTTAATTTGTAAACAATTAAAAATGTATTACACCTGTTGATATCAATTTAGTAAATGCCAGATAATAGACTAGTTTGTATAAAGGTACGTAGGAAAGATAAAACTTGCGACCTGTTAATTTAGGTATTCAGATTAGAATAATATACTTGTCAAAATAATGTGCTATCTAGTTCTGCCATTTACATTTTTTGGTATGAAAGAAAGAGATAAATATAAAACAGTTATTGGGTGATGAAATCAAAATGACGAAATTGATTGAAATTGAACGAAATGAGTTCCTAAGCGTTCCGTTTCACGAAAACAGTTTCTTCGGATTTGAATATTATTGTAATCTAGACAAAAAAGGCCTTATTTAAGGCCCTTCTCGCGGTCCAGTGGCGTCCTCATTGAATAAAAAATCGTAGCATAGCACAGAAAATAAATATTAAAAAATCTAACTTCACGTTTGTTACAAAGAGGATAAAGAATTTTTACGTTGTTTTTTTGGGGGGTGGGAAATCATCCTATGAATTCTCCCGCTCTGGGTGGAGCGGGAGGGCGTGTCAGACTCTTACTGACTAAAACCCACCCCTGTTCCTTCCTGCCTCGAGTGCCCAGGGGCGAGGTAACCCTGTTTCGAATTTATCCTCAACCCCCGGGCAGAGTTTTGGTGCCTGGAGTTTCAAACATGACGACGTTAGTTTGTTAATGCATAATAGCACCATAACTAATATTAAAATTGAGGACACATGCTATAGTGTCAGTACAAGTCGTTCGTCCTGTGTTGAGGCCTTTTGCTTACAAAAGACGCCTCAACACAGGACGAACGACTGTCCCTTGGGACATACCCTTAATTAATGTAAAGTTATTTCTGACGTTAGGTAAATGTTCGTATTAGGGTTAGGTAGGCTTCGATCGACTCTCCAAATGTGTAATGAATAGAAGACTTACTAGCGTTTGCGCTTCTATTCGTAGGGGCGTAGCTCATGTGGCAACTGTAGACACAGCCTAATCTCAGCGGGTCTGTACCGGCCTTCAGCTGGCTGTTGAGATTATTGGAGAGTCGTTGGAATAATTATAAAAGAATAGGTGTCACTTTTGTTTGAGGTTAGACTAGAGCTTTGCCCTTGGAAGTGGACACACCAAAGAGTATAATAATAATACGGGACATGTAATTCTTACAAAATCAATATAGAGATTATCGCGCCCTCATCTCTTTTCTTATCCACCTGTAGCCAGTTACCCTTTTATACACCGCACTCTCACGTTGCCAGCGAGTGAGACCGCTACCCTGAAACTCCTAGAACGTCCCAGGATCTCTGCAGGCCGTACTGGTGCCTTGGGGTCCTACAGTACTAACAGTCTCCAAGCTAACCAGCGGACGAACAGATGGACATGGCGAAACTATAAGGGTTCCTTGTCTTAAGATTAGGGCTCCGTAGTCCTATGAGCCCTTAAAGATTAAGACTTTGGAATCTTATTGTAAGGGTCGAGGCACATTGACGCAGAGTCAACAGGTGAATGCGATAGTCTTTTATAATAAAAAAAGTGCTTTACGTTGTGGATTTTTTTTTTACTCCTTGGCTGTGTAATATAGTTAATTATGTCAACGTAACACGGTTACTTTATGAAAATTTGTATTCAGAACTAAGTACTTAATTCAAACGGATACACGATAAATCTAATAATTGATGGACATGGAACTTAGCATTCGTTTGTATTCGGAAATGCGATGATAACCGGGGTACATTTAATTTAAAAAATAGTTGTATATTTTGATTCTCGCTCTGTTTCTGCGTCAGTGTGCCTCGACCCAAAAGGTAAACAAAAAAAAAACGAGAAATAAACAAAACCATTTAATAATATATTAAGTTATAAATACATAACTTGGGCTATATACACGCACAATAATATAATACAATGCAGATCACAGTCTTATATGGTATTCAGTATTTTTATATGGTTGCTTGATGAAAAGACATGGTGAACTGGATTCATACAATTTAAAAAAAAAAATATGTTCAAATTAAGAATTAGCATGTCATAAAATCGTAGCTGGACTGCGCATTACCGTCACTAAATTGACTAATCTGTAGAGAGAGAGAAAGAAAGCGAATGTGCGGCCAATAGCTGTCTCTTTTCATATAGAGTAGGTATCTACTTTAAGGTGAATGCTCCAAGTTAGCCTGCGAAATTCAAATTTTGCTACGTTTTTTGCAATTTCAGGTCAGTGTCAGGTTGTATCTTATTCAAAATTTGATTCGCGGCCGTAGGTTATAGACGCAACGTCAGTGGACATTAAATGAAGCAGGATCGTTCAAATGTGTGAGTGACCTGGACGAAAATAACGATGACGTTTCGGCTTCTCATTTTGTCTGTGTGAGCTTATTTCGTGTGCACAAGCCGGCTTCTCATTCTGGTACTTCAGATTGCTGGCTTTTGACACTCTGTCTATAACCTTTCATAGTCTAAGGTATGTATCTATTTATAGAATTATAATCATTAAAATCATAAATACATCTCTCTCAGAATTGATGCCAAATGTCATGATTTTATGAAATACTTACATTTGGAATCAATTCTAACTGAGAGAGTTGTATTGAAGATTTTAATGATTATAATTCTATAAATACATACTTGCTACGGCCGTGAATCAAATTTTGACCAAGATACAACCTGACACTGATCTGCAAATTGCAAAAAACGTAAGAAAATTTGAATTTCGCGGGCTAACCTGGAACATCCACCTTAAGATCCCAGGGGGCTTAGACAAAGTAACAATTTAAAAACGATAACGAAGTTAGAAAAGACTAAAATGTATGAGATTGACATAAACCGCGCTAAGTCACGTGGTCAGTCGACTGTCGACATCGTTATCGCAAGTTGGTAGACAATGTTATAATTCGTAACGAAACCATAAAGAAACGAATTGCTATCGTGTTTATCCCATACAAATGCGTAGACAAGCAGCGCTTTCAGAGTTCGCCTTCGCCTCGATCGTGATCGCCAAAAAAGATAACGAAGGAACGCTAACGCTAGGAAATGTTTATCGATATCTCAGAGACGATGACGAATTTAGATATCGTTTCGCTACGAAGCGATGTTACTTTGTCTACAGGGCCAGAGCCACCAAACTTTTTTTTTTACTTTGATTGGCTCACGTGTGACCACTATCTCACATCTCACTGATGGTAAGCGATGATGTGGACGACGAGACGACATGATTAGCAAAATTAGTGAGATTGAGTAGCGTTAGTGGCCGTCGGCCCAAGCTAGCAGGTATGCGTACGTTCAAAGTTTATACTAACACCACTCAATGCCATACATTTTGTTCATTAGAAAATAACTAATGCCTAGCGGTTATGGGATCTTGGACTATGGACTATTGCATGCGGGTGAAGACCAACTGGGCCTTGAGGGTGGAGAAGTTGGAGGCACGCCATAACACGGATTTCAAGTCGTTCGTGGTGCGCGTTCCGACTCACCATTAGATGACCTTCGTCAAGGAAGAGTTTTGGCCGAAAGGTGTGCTGTATCGGCGTTTCCGCGGCCAGCTACGCGACACCTCGCAGCGTAACACGACGCCGTCACTTCGTGTGCAGTATTTTTTATGTTTTTCAATATGTATTCGTTTATTATTTTTTAAGATTATTTTTTGTATTTTATTTATGGGCCTTAGTTGCCTGATAATAAATCATTATTATTATTAGTCCAAGATCCCATAGCCGCTAGACATTAGACACCAGAGCCGCTAGATCGCCATGGTCGTAATAAAGAAGTTGACATTTTCAGCCTATGACGTGGACCAATCAGATTTCTAGAAAAGGACAACAACAGGCCGCACGATCGCTTTTTCTCTCTCACTTTTTTCTGACAGTTTTTATTTTACAGACAGACGGGCAATGCTAAGTCCAGTTCTGCTATCATTCAATTTTATATGGAATGGAAATATTATAATCTTGTATCAGTGAAGTCACTTCCATCGTGAGGAAACCTGGACTTACGAGTAACTAAAGGATGTTCCAATTCCAACTTCCAAACTTTCATTGAAAAAAAAAAACAAACATACAAAACGCTCACCCCGGTTTAAATACTGAATCCACTAAGGATTCCAAATTCAAATTGTCCACAGCAAACATTTTATTTCTATACAAAAAATATATTAAATTAAGAATTTGCTAATCAGTGTTTATATAAAAGTATTTATATTATACGGACATTAGAATTAATGTGGCCAGCTTCTGGGGCCAAGGTATTTAAATAGTTAGGAAAACATCAATTCGAAAGAAGAAGTGTTTAGATAAATATCAATCACGTTTTTTTTTATAAATAAAATTCACCTCTTCCTCTTATCCTAATCAGAGCAAGCGTTTCTTATTCAGCTTGCAAGATTAACGGAACAAAAAAATAAATTTTTTTTTTAGATCAACACGAGTGGTCGTTTTTTTTAAATTTATTTTTTCAGTTTTGGCTTCGCACGGCTTGTGCATTTAGCCAGTGTCAAGTTAAAGTATTTAGTTTTAGATACAGAATACTGTCACTTTTTCACCATTAGAATGCAGATGTAACACATTCTAATGTTTTTGCAGTATTTGGGAGCAAATGAGTCGAGTCGGCCTTCTCGGCAAGCTTCGCTGAGGTAGTCGATACTACAATAAAATTCTCAGCTCCACTTTACCGAGATCGCGCCTGTTTCAATGATTCCACATATTGTCCATTTGCGTTGACACTTGAGACACAAAACTACACCAATTTTACATCACAATATCCACTAGGAATCAATAAACGAATAATTAAAACAGCCGCTAAACTTCACTCGACAAAATCCCGCCAAAAACTCACGAGTGGTCGTTTCTGTATTGGCTCAAACATAGGAACTCAGAATTGGATCAACCTATATACTCGTAAGCCTGAAATTGCAAAACCGCCTTGAGCAACCGTGGTGATTAATGCTCTTGTAGAACACAGCTTACACACACAGAAACAATGTACACGTGAATCCACACACAAATCTAAGAAATCCATCTTCGTGAAATATAATAATTATAGTAATCTATCATTTTGAAATTAAAATAACAGTAATAATAATTAGTTTGTGACAATACAAATACGTACAATCATTTTTAAATATTATAAAAAAAGACATTTATTGCACAATGCTGAGTCAAATATATATACGGTCGAATTGAGAACCTCCTCCTTTTTTTTTGGCGGTTAAAACATAAATTAAAAGATGAGCGAGAACCTCTTTCGTACTAGAAATAAAAGATTAAACTATATTGTGACCTAACTTACAATAATTATTGTAGTTTTAAGTTAAAGTAATGTGATCATGCATTTTTAATGAAAAAATAGTACATACAGAGTTCTAGGAGAACGACACAAGCAATAGCTTAGGATAGCCCCACCTAAGGAAAGGAGTAAGCAGTGGGAGCTGCTGCTGGTTTTTTGAGCCCAAGGAGCACCTGCCTCCCGATCGTGATTTGCAGTGGCCTATTTGGAAAGCACTAAATCGATTGTGTACCCAAGTAGGCCGTTGCAAGTACAATTTGGCGAAATGTGGGATAATCGATCCCTCAAACATCCAGTGTGAGTGCGGTGCTCCTGAAATACAGCATATAACAAAAACCCTGTCCGATCCTGAAGGGTATTATTTACTAATCATTTGATGGATACGAGATTATTATTTTTCCCCAATGAAAATAATTAATTAAAAAAAAAGAAAAACTTATCAGAGGCAACACTGAGCGCTAGACAAAGTTCACCTACAGTTTTATGTCTAAGTGCCTACAGCGCGGCTAGTGCAGGGCGGTATCGTCTGAAATAAAAATAGGTAAAAATGAAAAGATTTCGCCGGCGGGTGGAGTGTTGTCAACTTATAAAAAATTGCCATATTTAGTGTTAAATTTCGCATATTTTATAAAATAAAAAATCTATAACTTTTGACTTTTAGTAGTTACATTTTTTTTAAACTATTTTTTCTAGTACGTATGTTAAACCAGGAATACGCCTTTATTGGATCGGACAGGGTTTTTGTTGCATGCTGTATAAATGAAAAATAAAATGAAAATATAAATGATCACATTCCTTTAAAATGACCACTTAAAAACAAAGAAATATTAAATTAATGGAAGATCTTTCGTTCAATTGAAAAGGAACTTAACCTATGTTTGTGACGTCATAATGTCAGTAAATGTTTAATGTTATTTCTTTGATAATGCACTATATCATTCGGTCATTTCGGATTGCTGTCCCATTGGACTATGAGTGTGAAGGAACAGAGTGTTTGCGCAATCTCTGTAATAACTCATTTAATAGGTCTAAATCTATACTAATATTATAAAGACAAAAGATTTTTTGGTTTGTTTTTATTTGTACCGAATAAGCTCCGAAACTACTGGACCAAATTCAACGTATAATTTATATAATACTTAATTTTGAACGGATTTGAAAAATTCTTTCTATTTTCGATGAAGTTACTTTTCGATAAAAATATTTAAAACATTATTTATTATGAAAATTCTTTCGATTTGAGATAGCTACTAGAATGACGGATAGGATATATATGTACATATAGCCTTTGATAAGCTACTATTATTCCGTAAAAAATCACGGTTCCTGCGAGATAGGCTACAGGAACGAAACCGCGGGAAAAACCTGTAAATAAAATATATTAGGATGATTGGTAATTAGTGACCGATACTTAAACACGTGATTGTACCCATGATAACAAACAACTTTTACTATGGGACCAAACGCGAAAAAAAACCAGCTGTTCAGTACATTTATGTTCGCCTACTGACTGGTCAAAATGTACTGTACTGCCTATTTTTTCGTGATTTCAGGTTTGGTCCCATCGTAAAAGTTGTTTGTTATCATGAGTACAATCACGTGTTAAAGTATCGTTCACTAATTACCAATCACCCTATATAACTAGCGACCCGCCCACGCTTCGCTCGGGTAAAAAATATACACCTAAACCTTCTTCATGAATCACTCGGTCCATTGGTGATAACCGCATGAAAATCCGTTCAGTAGTTTTTGAGTTTATCATGAAAATAAAAACAGACTGACGCGGCAGTGGACTTTGTTTAATATAGTGCACCACCAAAGCATCATAACCTAAATTACATAATAATAATATTATTTACAAAATTATCTAGAATCACTTGATTTAGTAACTTTTACAGTTTAGTTACTAAAATAACTTATTAAATACCTTATGACTTATGTTAATGTTGGCATTATCGCAAGCAATCTCTGAAGCCGCCATTTTGGTAGGAAACTTTAAAAGTGAAGTAATTATACAGACGTACCACTGAGGCCGTTCTACGATTTGATAATGTTAGCGTGATTCCGCTGTGAGAAAGGGATAGTGCTATTCGTCCTGTATAACTTCTGTCTCTCTCTCTCACATCCGAAATCATGATGGTTTTGAGACGTCATAATAGGACCCCAGGTTTCTGGAAGTTTAGTGCCGACGCGTCACAAATTATATACAAGGGAGAGTTTGTAAGAGTCACGTCGCCCAAGCACAGGTACCTGAAGGAACCGGGTGGGTTTTAGTCAGTAAGAGTCTGACACTCCCTCCCGCTCCACCCAAAGCGGGAGGAGTCATTTGATGATTTCCTAACCTAAAAAAAAGACTCCCAACTATCTTGGAGTCGGCTTCCAGTCTAACCGGATGCAGCTGAATACCAGTATTTTACATGGAGCGACTGCCTATCTTATTACCTCCACCAATCCAGTTACTGGGTAATACGATACCCCTTGGTAAGACTGGTTGTCAGACTTTCGGGCTTCTGACGACCCGTAAGGACTGTCAAAGATCCACGATTGACAGCAGGTACCAACGGCTTAACGTGCTTAACGAGGCACGGAAGAGTCTCGGTATGTAAAGATGGTCACCCATCCATGGACCAACCCCGGCAAGCGTAGCTTAACCTGATGGATCGACCCGTGCGGCTGTTATTACTTTAGCCACGTGCTATAAAAGGGAATGCACTCTAAAAAAAGAACTGCTGTTCAAAATGGGTAATCAAATTAATATTATGTAACATTGCTGTAGGCTTGACGTAATTCTATGGGGTACACCCCACTCCCAAATAACTATGGTGGGGTACCAATTAGCTGTGATATTACAGCCACGCTCAAATGGGGTTGAGTGGGCACCTCGGCCGCATGCATGATGACTGCTGGGCAAAAGTGTCCACGCAGTGGGTGCCAGAGGATGAACGGCGACGCTGAAGTCCAGAAAGAGGTGGCGAGATGACTTGGACGCGCACCACGAAGACTGGTTTGAGGTGGCGTAAGAACAGAGTGTCTGAAAGGATATAGGGGGGACTTTGCCCAGAAATGGGACACTAAACCTTTTTTTTTTTACATTACAAAAAACTGCCTGATTGGTTTTGACGTAGTTCTTTGGGGTACCCCATTCCCAAATAGCTATGGTATATATGCCTATATGTATATTGACAGTTTGAAACCAAAAATGTGGTTTCAGAGCAATGCTTTTAAATATGAGTAGTTGGCTTAATTTCGTTATACGAGCAAAATACAAACCGATTCAGATAAATTCTAACATATAGGTACTAACTTTCGCATTATAAACCATTATCGTACAACGAAACTAAACTCTTTAGAACGGAACTTATTACAGCATAGTTCGCTCGTCCATTTAACCTAGTTTAGTGTAAATATTCGAAAAAGATTCGAGAATAAACTCGAAGTTATTTACAATAATTATTTTATCTAGCACTATAGTGACGAGACAGCCATCCAAACCATGTTTATAATTAAAATAATTTCGACACACGATTCCTGAAAGATTTAGTCCCGGTTTCTGAATTAAGAATTTAGAGTGATTGAGGATTGGAACGTGGCAAACGTGTTTAATGCTAAAGGACATTGGTCACTTTTGTATGGATTCAGTAACCAGTGCTGTATCAAGTTGTGGCATATGCTATTTTAAAGATCATAGATTCATTCATTCATTCATTGTACATGTCCGATTTTTGACTTACAATAAAATGAAGCTATTACTATGACTTTTCAAATGACATAATTATGCCGCAACTTGATACAGCCGGCTTGTTCTTGGTACAAAACGCCCATTCTCCTTTCATAGGTTTTCCGGCTAAAGAAAAGTTTGACAAATACTAAACTTCTAATTCTCAATTCGGGTACCTGCCATTAATGATCGCAGACTTGAACTGACTTTCAGAAACTGGGTATTTTATTTCACATTAATTTGTTACCGAGATAATAATCGTGTATTTTTTTTCAGTTATTAAATGTTTAACACTTCATAAATTGACTTTAGGCCAGTTACTGTGGACAGAATTAAGGTCATTAGATCAGAAATGAACGTCACATCCCAAAAATGCAGCTCAGTGCAATTTTTTGCCACCTAACATGTTTTAAATGACTGGCCTACTCCGAAAGTTCTGACATTTAACTTATAAAGTCGACTTAATCAGTGTTATGACATTATTTTGGTAAATTCTGCAATTTTGTATTGGGTGCTACTTGAATTTGACTTTGACTCTAGAGATAAATGCGGTTCTGGGATTGACTGTTTATTTAACTTGAATATAAAATGCTAATACTTGTACTATGGGGTGCTGCAACACCCCAAGTGGGGTATTACGGTACCCCAGGTGGGGGTTATCCTGAGTCACTATATTAAAACTATTGGCTACAAATTTGGGCTTCCATATAAAATGCTAGTATTGATACTGTGGGGTTCTGTATAACCCCAGATTGGATCCGACAGTATACCAAATATCACTATAATAATTATGTTAGCTACAGATCTGGACATCGATATAAAAATGCTAGTATACATACTGTGGGATTTTGTATAACCCCAGATGGAGCCCTAAAACACCCCAAGAGAAGTCATACGGAATAAAGTGGGGAGCAATAGTACTCCAACTAGGTTCCGTGGGGTACAAACACACACTGAGGGGAGTCATATGGAAAACATGTGGGGTGCTAGTGCTACAGTACTCCAAATAAGTTCCATGAGATCCAAAAGCACCCCAAATGACGTCCTCTATCTAAAATGGGTTCACTTGGAGTACAAACGAACCCCAAGTGGCGTCATTGTAGAATACAGATGGCGTGCAACAGTACCCAAAACATGTCTCGAAGTGGAGTCATTATTAGATAAAGGTGAGGTGTCACAGTACCCCAAGTATCACTATAGTTACTCTGTTGGCTACATATTTGAACTTTTGTACAAAAGGCGGGTACTTCGCTAGCCCCACGAGGGGTTGTACTTGGTCCACTCGAAGTCTGGAGCGAGGTAGACGCGACGACCGCGAACATAGCAGGTCACTATGCCACGGTATGCTGTGCGGGGGACGCCACTCTGGGAAATAAATAAAAGAAGATTAAAACACCATAGAATTAATAGAAAATACCGATTGCAAAGTAAAACTGATCGTTTAATGGGGTACAATATCACCCCACTCCCATTAAGACCTTAAATTTATTTGTATTTGTATAATATTATTATTTTTGAGAGCAGTGGTGGCCCAGTGGTCTTGACCGCGACTTACAAGTTGTAGGTCGTGAGTTCAATCCCAGGCAGGCGCTTTACTTTGTGTAAATTGATTCATCACCACTGCTCTCAAAACGGTGAAGGAAAACATCGTGAGGAAACCGTCATGTCCTAGAACTAATAATGCGAAGACATGTGACATCCACTAACCCGCATTGGGCCCGCGTAGTGGACAGAGAGGAGCCCTGTGCTCCAGCAGTGGGGACATTGAAAGGCTGATGATGATTATTATTTTTACGTTTGGAAATCATCGTGGATGTCCTTCGCCCCGGGGCGGGCACAAAGTTATGTCAGACTCTTACTGACTAAAACCGAATACATACAAACGGGGTGAATAGGAACGAAGGGGGTAAATAGAAACAAAACTTTGATTAGGATTTTCACATTGATAACTTATTAGTGGTTTCTGGCAAAACATCGATTTAGTTTTTACAATAATTCATGAATAAATCGGAGTACTTAAATGACACAAACAGTTTTTAAATAACGTGAAAAACCCCTTCATAGTTTTGTTTCTATTCACCCCTGCGTTCCTATTCACCCCGTTTGACGTATACCATCGTGGTTAAAGCTGACTAGGAATGCCCCAAGTGCCCATACATCTGCTTTGTAAGGAGCTGATGAACGCTACTGACGCTGCAATTAATGTGGCCACGTTCTGGGTTCGAAGTATTTAAAAAGTTAGGAAAGCATCGATTCGATCGAATGTTTCGGTATGTTTGTGTGTAAAGTGATGAAAACCGGCCAAGAGCGAGTCGAAATCGCGCGCAAAGCGCAAACTACCGCCACCTTCCCGGAGATAAGGGGGGGAATGGTTATTTTTCATCTATTTTCTTAAATAACTTCAAAATTATATATTTTAAAATTATGAAAAAAAAATATTTCGAGACCCTCACAATGTGCTCTTATGTTTGTGTCGCACGACACCGTTTGAAAAACTTTTATTTTTATTTTTCCGATTTTCACCCCAAAAGGAATCACTTTTGGGGTGAAAATCAGAAAATTAAAAAAATAATTTATGTAATACACGTCCGTGTGTTTGGGTCACAGATATTCATGTGTGTACCAAATTTCAATTCTATCGGTCCAGTAGATTCGGAGCAAATTGGCTGTGACAGACAGACAGACAGACACACGAGTGATCCTATAAGGGTTCCGTTTTTTCATTCGGAATTTCGGAACCCTAAAAAGGGAAAAATCTGAGATTTTTTACACTTTTTGAGCGTGATCTGAGCTGTAAAGCAGCGTTGACCAACATAGTGGCTATGCTGCACACTGCTCAACATTTGCTGAACCCGCTCCTTTTGCCACACTCATGTAAGGAGTCTTTTGTTTGTATTTTGATACCATGATTGTTTTGGTATTGGCAATAAATGTTTCTTTCTTTCTCTTGATATTTGAGTCAACATTCTAGGCTGGTGATCCAGAAAAGGCGGGAGGAAACGCCTGGGTGTCACCACTGTGTGGATCACCCAGAGGACACGGTGGAGGTCTGCCCCGCTTGGGGGGAGTCACGAGGACAGCGAGGAGGCGATCGGCGGTAGTGACCTCTCGCGCCCGGCCCTGGTCCAGGCGATGGTACGGAGCGAGAGGGAATGGGAAGCAGTAATGCTCGCGAAGGAGGAGGCGGAACGGGTGAGGGAGACTCAACACAGTCGACCTCACGCCCCCAGCAGCCGCCGCAGGAGACGCCCTGGGCGTCGGAGGTCGAAAGCCGATCTCCGACCACCGTAGGCGTGTGCTTGCGAACGGCGAGTAGTGGGTAGCTCTCTGTCCGATACGGACCAGACCAGACCCGAGATTCGACGGCGCGTAGTGTTCCACGCGCGCCTCAAAGAGATGTCAGCAATTCATAACGGGGCCCGTCATGGCCGATGCCTGCCTGGGGTCGCGGATAAATTCGTAACATATATCCCGTGGCCTTTGGCACTCAAGCAACTGAAGGAACCAGGGCTGGGTTTTAGTCAGTAAAAGTCTGACACGCCCTCCCGCTCCACTCAGAGCGGGAGAACTCATTGGATGATTTCCCAACCAGCCAGCAAAACACGGGAGGGGAGGGAGGGTAAGGGAGTTCCTCTCCTTAGCTGTACGCACAATGAGAGTATTCCCACGTGGGATGTCCACCATGAACCAGTGGCTTAATGACGGAAAGAAAGTGTGTCATTCCGACGCACACTCCCCGAAATGAAACCGAAACACAGGCTGATAACTTGGCGTCGATGTTCAAGAATTAATAACGTTGAGGTCTTTTAATGGGGTACAATATCACCCCACTCCAAAATAGTGACATGGTATGATGTTATATGCTAGGAGGTTAATTTAGACCAAACCATTTATTTCAGTCTAGCTGTGTCCGCGGTTTCACCGAGGTTTATGGTATCTTTCGTATTTTTTTATTTTTATTAAAATTATCCTATGTTACTTCTAATACCTCCAAGAATATGTGTACAAAGTTTCATGATGATCGGTTAAGAGCGCTATTTCAAAGTCCTCCCTTCGTGAGCGCTTGGCGCGGACTAAAGTTACAGACCGCGTGTCCCGAAATTTATATTGATTTTAGCACTGCATACAAAAAATATTTAAAAATATTATTTTATAATTAAATAGACTTATTTTTTTTTTCAAGCAAGGTAACATAGTAACCTTAGTTATTACTTACTTTTTGTTTGAATTTGGATTATACATTCATAGATAAAAAATATAATTTCGGACGAAAAATTATCAGTAACTCTCTGTTTTGCTGAATTATTTTTGGTGTATTGCTGTATGAAACATAAAAATCTGAATTAAGCATTCTAAAATAAAAGATACAGTTATACCATAAACATTTTTATAAATTATTAAATTATAATATCTTCGATGTAACAAAGCATCAAAAGTCGCCCAAAAGTAAAATTTTATGAAACATCCTTTGCAAAGACAAGGTTTTTACTGATTTATGTAAACAAATTGAAATATTTATTTAAACGACTCCCAAGAAAAAGAATTAAACTTCCTTGACCATATTTTTTTTTTTTAATTTTTGGCTATATTTAAACCATAATCACACATCTAAATTCGAGTCAAACACTCAAATCCAAGAAAAATTGTAATAGCCCTCTTAAGTAGTTATCGCATGAAAGCGTAACAAACAAACTTACATTCACATTTATAATATTAGTATGATAAGACTGTAAGACGACCTTTTTTTTCAGGGTGGGAAATAGAAAGAATGAAAGAAAAATGCGTTTATCGGCATTACAGCAAAAAATGGTAATAATTACACTTTCAAAAGTCTGACATCCTGTCTTACCAAGGGGTATCGTATTACCCAGTAACTGGATTGTGGAAGTCAGATAGGCAGTCGCTCCATGTAAAATACTGGTATTCAGCTGCATCCGGTTAGACTCGAAGCCGACCCCAAGATAGTTGGGAAAAGGCGCGGGCAGATGATATTAAGATTGTTGATTGTTGTGTGATTTGTTATTATTAAGGTAGGTAGGTGGGCAAAAAACAATTGAGTGCGTTGTTCCTCCAAACCACAAACATAAAATGACTTCTCCCGCTCTGAGCGGAGCGGGAGCCCGTATTACTCTTACTGAGAAAAAAAACAACCGACTTCCAAAAAAAAGTCGGTGTTTGTATTTTACTTCTTCGTGATTTGACAGACTTCCGAAATTAAAGTTATTTTTTAAATTTTTAGTGTATTTTTTTTTGGAAGTCGGTTGTTTTTTTTTGTAAAAAAGTTTTTTATTTTTCACTTTTTAGTTGTTATACCCCAGAACTAAAAACCCCAATAACATGGAACCTGGAATTTAAACATTTGGAGAACACAAAAACATCATCAAGATATGCGTATTTTTCGTTTTTGTTTAGTTTCTCAAAAAACGCTAAAGCAATTTCGATAAAATTTATATAGGACCACCTCGGGCGTATATTCTTACGGATAAAAAAAGAATTTTGAAAATCGGTCCACAACTGACGGAGAAATGCGCGGACATACATAAAAAAAAAAAAAAAACATACATACAGTCGAACATAGAACCTCCTCCTTTTTCGAAAGTTGGTTAAAAATGACTCCTCCCGCACTGAATGGAGCAGGTATTACTCTTACTGACTAAAATACACCCGTGTCCCTTCAGTTGCCTTTGACGTTCCAGTTCTGCAGTGACTACCTCTTTCAAAAACTCCAGCCGACCTTGACATAGTTGGGAAGTTTGACTCACCCTGAAATCGTCCATGAGGCCTAGTTTCTTGGCGGACCGCTGGAAACTCTTGGCGTTGCTGTACATGACACGCACAGGGCCGTTGCTGTCTTCGTTGAAGATCTGATATGATGATGATAACATTTCTGGTAAGCTTGCTACTGTGCGCAGTAGGTTTCCGTCGTAATGCTCCTGAGGTGAGAGAAAATTACTGATTTTAGTATGTTTTCGTCGTAATGCTCCTGAGGTGAGAGAAAATTACTGCTTTTAGTATGTTTTCGTCGTAATGCTCCTGAGGTGAGAGAAAATTACTGCTTTTAGTATGTTTTCGTCGTAATGCTCCTGAGGTGAGAGAAAATTACTGCTTTTAGTATGTTTTCGTCGTAATGCTCCTGAGGTGAGAGAAAATTACTGATTTTAGTATGTTTTCGTCGTAATGCTCCTGAGGTGAGAGAAAATTACTGCTTTTAGTATGTTTTCGTCGTAATGCTCCTGAGGTGAGAGAAAATTACTGATTTTAGTATGTTTTCGTCGTAATGCTCCTGAGGTGAGAGAAAATTACTGCTTTTAGTATGTTTTCGTCGTAATGCTCCTGAGGTGAGAGAAAATTACTGATTTTAGTATGTTTTCGTCGTAATGCTCCTGAGGTGAGAGAAAATTACTGCTTTTAGTATGTTTTCGTCGTAATGCTCCTGAGGTGAGAGAAAATTACTGCTTTTAGTATGTTTTCGTCGTAATGCTCCTGAGGTGAGAGAAAATTACTGCTTTTAGTATGTTTTCGTCGTAATGCTCCTGAGGTGAGAGAAAATTACTGATTTTAGTATGTTTTCGTCGTAATGCTCCTGAGGTGAGAGAAAATTACTGATTTTAGTATGTTTTCGTCGTAATGCTCCTGAGGGAGAGAAAATTACTGATTTTAGTATGTTTTCGTCGTAATGCTCCTGAGGTGAGAGAAAATTACTGATTTTAGTATGTTTTCGCCGTAATGCTCCCGAGGTGAGACAAAATTACTGATTTTAGTATGTTTTCGTCGTAATGCTCCTGAGGTGAGAGAAAATTACTGATTTTAGTATGTTTTCTTGTTGAGGAGCTCGTGGCTAAAGTAATAACAGCCGCATGGGTCGATCCACAGGTTAAGCTACGCTTGCCAGGGTTGGTCCATGGATGGGTGACCATCTTTACATACCGAGACCCCTCCGTGCCTCGGAAAGCACGTTAAGCCGTTGGTCCCGGATGTCAAATGTGGATCTTTGACAGTCGTTACGGGTCGTCAGAAGCCCGAAAGTCTGACAACCAGTCTTACCAAGGGGCATTATATTACCCAGAAACTGGGTTGTGGAGGTCAAATAGGCAGTCGCTCCATGAAAAATACTGGTATTCAGCTGCATCCGGTTACACTGGAAGCCGACCCCAAGATAGTTGGGAAAAGGCTAGGCAGATGAGTATGTTTTCTTGTTACAATTTTGTACGAAAAGTCCAATTTTTTTGGTTGACAGCTTCACTGTCACCCTTATTGACATATCTTAATATATATAAAACAAAGCCGGGTTACCTACACTATTTATAACTCAAGAACGGCTGGACTGATTTTAATGATCTTTCAGTTGTTGGATTTGTCTCCGCCCCAAATAGCAGAATAACTGTTTAAAAATCTGGATATAAACGAAAAAAAAAATTAAGAAGATAATTCAATTAGTCATAAATTTTGTATGGAACGGTTTTTAGGGTTCCGTACGGAGCTCTATTGCTGTCACGTGTCCGTCGTCTGTCACATAGGTTTAACAGCCAAACGTTTGGAGCTACAGTCTTCAACTTTTCACAGTGTCTTGTTGACCCAAAAGCCATACAAATAGTCAAAAATACATTTGGTACGGAACCCTAAATGTGCGAAGTCCGTTACGCACTGGGCCAGGTTTTTTATTTATTGATTCTGAGGTGGTACGAAGTTCACCGGGCCAGCTAGTTTTTAGGTAATACAAATAAAATAATGAAGTTATAACTTTTTTTGGAACGAAGTTCCTTATCGCGCGTTGTGAAAGGGGGCTAGACGGGAAAAATTCTTACGAAAAGTTGTCACGACACTTTTTGCTATAGTAAAAAAAATAAAATTTTATTACAATTACTTTTGTTATAGTTGTTGTTATTGCTAAAGAGTTGAGTTGAGTTGAGTTGAGCTGAGCTGAGCTGAGCTGCGATGAGATGAGATGATGAAGTATAACTTCTTACGTGCGTGCGTGTGTGCGTAGTTAATAATAAAAAAAAAAAATATAAATTTAAAAAAATAAAATTATATTACAATTCCTTCACTAATTAATCGAAAGGAACTTCGTTCCATCCGACACCTCTCAAGTTTTTATTTTTAGTAGGGTGGGAAATCATCCAATGACTTCTCCCGCTCTGGGTGGAGCGGGAGAAGTCAGACTCTTACTGACTAAAACCCACCCCTGTTCCTTCCCTGCCTGAGTGCCCAGGGGAGAGGTAACTCATGTTGAGAATTTATCCGCTACCTCTAGGCATGCAGGCACCGGCCACGATGGGCCCCGTCAGTGGTGGCTGACAACATCTCTTGTTCGTCGCGCGTGGAACACTACGCGCCGCCGACTCTCGGGCCTGGTGCTGATCGGACGGCGAGCTACCCACTGCTCGCCGTCCGCAGGCCCGGGTCTACGGTGGAATGAAGTTATAACTAACCTTAAGTAAATACGTAAGGTTCAACTTGGTGAACTCCACATATTCCATGTTGAGCTGTATGTTGCGTAGATGCATGTCGAAGAACAGCCCTTTACTCACGCCTATCTGTTGACGAAAATTATCATTATAAAGTATTGGTGTAGTCACAGATAATATAATACTAGCGTACAGATGCCTCATCCCATATAAAGAAACGGTAACGCCGTAACTACGGGTTTTCGACTGGCACAAGCAACTTTTTTTCTTCGTTCGGGCCCGTCCTCTACACCTCGCTAGATGGTGCTAGCAGCGACGGCTTGCAAGTTGAATGAATTTACATAAAGTTTTACCAATATTTTCTCACACATTGAGGAATTACTTTAAAGTATCTTTGGCACTTCATAAGAGTTTTACAGTTTCAAAATGTGTCACTATACAAATTTTAAAGAGGCGAATGGATTAACTCTAAAATTTCAAACAGCGCCATCTATTGGCACAAGAAATATAATAGCCTAAGGATTCGCTCCAATAAACATCTAAATTTGAATAAGGAGCCAATTATTTCACAATTTTATGCTTAAGGTAGTTTATTAAATAAGAAAATACAGTTTTTACCATATTTTATTTCAAAATATTAATGTTACGTAAACTTCAATAAGAAATCGATGCATATTACGCCATCTATTGACATTTATTTAAAGTAAATTTTCTTTGTTCGAGATGAGACCCCGTGCTTTAGTTTAAAAAGGTGTTTGGCTGCAATTGGACTAAAATGGGTATGATTTCTGGGTACAAAAATAATAATTCCATTTACTCCGTAAGTAAGATTACTGAAAAATATTGGACACGTGTTTTTTGCTTTACCAAATCTATAAAAAAATCACAAAGATGAAACGCATCAAACTTCAGGAGTGGGGGCTTGTTACGTCACTTGTAGGTATTAGGTGATATATTTCTTACGTAGGTAATTTTTTGTTTAAGGTGAAAGCGCCAGAGTAGCCCGCGAAATTCAAATTTTCTTACGTTTTTTTGCAATTTGCAGATCAGTTTTAGGTTGTATGTTGGTCAGTTACCTAACAATAACCTAACACAGTCTGAGTTAACCTAACATTGACCTGCAAATTGCAAAAAAAGTAAAAAAAAAAAAGAATTTCGCGGGCTACCCTGGCGCTTCCACCTTAAGTGACAAAAGAAAAATACGTGTTCAATAGTTTGTCTTTATGTGATTCATAAATAAAACATATTACGGATAATCAAGATGCTCTCATTCCTGAGAACAACTCCTCCACATATGTTCACATACAAATCCTGTCTTTGAGAAATGGAGACGCAATGTTATGTTTAGAAAATAAATGTCCTCATTATTAATAAATAGATTATTTATCTAGATAGTTAAAACCACTTTAATTATTACAGCTCTTTGATTATAACAATAATAATGTTCAATTACCTTTCCAAACGAGTAAGTCCTAGATATTTCAGGTCGTATACACGCCCTGCCTTCAATGTTGACTGGATTACGGAGCCAGTCGTCGAAGAATCTGTAACAGAGAAAGACACTTATAAGTTACACGGAGAAAAGCAGAAACGAAGCGAATAAGTGGTGGTCAGAGAGGCAGTCGCTCCATGTAAAATACTGACATTCGACTGCATCCGGATAGACTGTAAGCCGACCCCAACATTGCGAAAAGACTAGGTAGACCACGGAATAGAAAAAAAACTGGCCAAGAGTGAGTCGGACTCACACGCAGAAAACTCTTTGCGTGCGAACAAATCATATTTTTTCAGGTTTAAACTACATATACGTACTTCTTATAGGTTTTCCTGTAATCTACAAGTAAAGAACTACATTCTGTATTTTTAACCGACTTCGAAAAAGGAGGAGGTTATCAATTCGGATGTATGTATGTTCGGGCATAACTCCGTCATTTATTGACGGATTTGCAAAATTCTTTTTTTGTTCGAAAGGGGTTTATTCCGAAATGGTCCCATTTAAATTTCAAAAATATCTGATGATGGGTTTCGGAGACAGACAACGAAACTCTTCAAAAATTGACAGCAAATCAATCGCGATTGCTGCTATCAATATATATAATATATATTTCTATGAATTGTTAACACAGTTTAATGGGGAACCACAACTAAAAAGTGAAAAATAAAAAACTTTTTTACAAAAAAATAGAACCGACTTCCAAAAAAAGTGCAAAATAACTTTAATTTCGGAAGTCGGTGTCAAAAAACAAAGACACAAAACAGAACACCGACTTCCGAAATTAAAGTTATTTTGCACTTTTTTTGGAAGTCGGTTCTATTTTTTTTTTTTTCAAAATGGGGGGAGAATGGTAATTTTTCATCTATTTTTTCAAATAACTTAAAAACTTTGGAATTATGATAAAAATATATTTGAAATCTTTACAATAAGCCCTTTCATTTGATATGTAGTACATTACAGTTTATTTTTTTTAATTTTCTGATTTGCACCCCCATATTTCAAATTCATTTATTTACGTTACACGTTCGTGTTTGGGTCACAGATATTCATGTGTGTGCAAATTTGAACTCAATCGGCAGAGTAGATTCGGAGTAAATTGGCTGACAGACGGACGGACGGACAGACAGACGCACGAGTGAACCTATTAGGTTTCGATTTTTACATTTGGATGTTCGGAAACCTAAAAACAAGTGGAAGTGCCTACGCAGCTATCCGGCGCGAAAAAAATGTAAAATAATAACACCCTTCGTCAGTTGTAATAAGTCTTAACTTTGTATGAACAACAAATAAACTTTTCGTCAAAAAATACTTTATTGTTCATACAAAATTAAGACTTATTACAACTGACGAAGGTTGTTATTATTTTACATATTTTTCCGCATAATTTTGACACGCCGATAGCTGCGTGGGCACTTCCAATTGTTTTTTCTTTTCCGTGGTTGCTCCCACTCGCACAAAACAGAGTACTATACTCTCATCTTTGGGACGAATCTGCCAGATACTAGCTTGATGCGCTTGAGTCAATTGAGAAACGAGCCAAGAGGATCATCAGCAATGATAGGCTCGTCGAGTCGAAGCTCCAAAGTCTTGAGCATCGACATACTTTTCCGCAAATTTGTGATGCTGCGTGGGCACTTCCACTTGTTTTTTCTATTCCGTGATGTAGACGTTCAGCTGCGCTGGCGGTCGTTGTCGAGGATGGTGAGTATAATGTTATGCGGAACAGGGTGTAAAGTCCCGCAAACCTCCATTAAAAGCGACGATCCTTCGACCAGACTGGTGTTGTGTCTGGTCTGGACAACTGCTCAATGGTTGATTTTGGACTGTTGTTCGCGCGGAGAACTCGATGCAGGATTTGTGTGTACAGTTCGTATGTGACGACATAGATGTCGCTAGAGATAATTTTTGGTACTAAAGCGACTGGGTATTAACTTATTATATACTAAAGAAGCCAATGTTGTCCAAGTGTCGACTTGGACAACATTGGCTGGACACTTTAAAAGAGACTTTGACCTCTGAGTTTGTTTCGGTGTTTCTTCTCAGGGTAGTCAGCTAGGAAACACCGGCCTCATCTAGCTTAAACTGACAAAAAACATTGACGTGTAAAAGTGTTCCTTGTAACCTATTTACTGAATAAACATCATTTATCATTGTCCTTCCTCAGTACAGCCCAGTGCTGGAAAGAATTAAGTGCGATGTAGCAACTCTGGCCGAATCATGTAAAATACCGGTATTCAGCTGCATCCGGTTTTTTTTTCTTTTTGAGAGTTGGTAAATCATCCAATGACATCTCTCGATCTGGGTGGAGCGGAGGGCGTGTCAGACTCTTACTGACTAAAACCCACCCCTGTTCCTTCCCTGCCTGAGTGCCCAGGGGAGCGGTAACTCTGTTAAGAATTTATCCGCTACCCCTAGGCACAGGACCGGGTACCTGACAATTCACAACATAATAGATGCTTTATTTCTGAAAAGTTTAGATGGATGTAATTTAACAGTGGATTCATAAAAGGAACCAATAATATCCGGGAGCGAGCTCGAAATTTTTTAGTGGTATTCACAATTTTGCTTTTTGTTACGCTTCCATTTATTACAGACATTCATAAAATATTAAGCAACCGCAAACCGCTCTCTGTTTCGCCACTTATAGTTGCCGCTTTGGGCATTTGCTCAGCTGGCCCACCCCTAGATCGGGCCCTGGAGAAGGCTAGTCAGATGATTGTTAGTACTAACCACTAACGCGACTTCAAACCTAGGGAGTTTAACAAGCTAACTTCAATTGACCCTTTATAGGCTACAAAAGACATCTACCATAAAGAAAATCTGCTTTTTAGACACAAAAAGAAGTAAAATATGTGAGGACTTACGCGACTGGCCATTTCGGTGAGAGTGTAGCCCACGTCTCCTTCCGCAGTAGCCAGCCCAGTCCAGGGAAGAAGTCAGTGCGGTGCAGCAACTCTGGTCGAGTCATGTCTATGACACCCATCTTCCCGTTGTCATTCCAAGCTGATATGCACCTGGAATGATTTTAATGAAATAGGTTTTAGTTCCGAGAATCTATCATTTAAGTCTGGGACAAA
Organism: Polia nebulosa; assembly: GCA_951329385.1. Classification (NCBI taxonomy): domain Eukaryota; kingdom Metazoa; phylum Arthropoda; class Insecta; order Lepidoptera; family Noctuidae; genus Polia; species Polia nebulosa. Next base: position 13,479,318 of record OX589614.1, on the reverse strand, counting down.
ATAAATGTGCTCTATGGTTGTTAAAATGGGATAGTGCTATAAGTCCTGTATGTGCTCATGTACACGATGCCACCACCGCGCCATCACCGCTTGATATCACCATACTATACTAATTTAAGGTTGTTGGTAATAGATTGCTACCCACGAAGATCACACGTGTCGCAATGATATGGGGCAGTCACGGGGTCTCATCTCGAACAAAGAAAATTTAGTTCAAATAAATTTCAATAGATGGCGTAATATGCATAGATTTAAGATAAGATAAGATAAGATTTATTATTTTCTCCCACAAAGTACAAATTACAATATTTATGTTACAAGATATATTGCCGGTACAAAGGTTTGTGGGAGACAGGAATCCAAACTAGGATACCCTGTGCTATGGACCCCTGGCCCCCCTCGCCGAGAATGAGATTATATAAATAGGACTATTGTAAGAAGAGAACAACAAGAGAAGTACTTACAAACTAAAATAAAAAAGTGTGTGTGTGTGTACTGGTGTTTGTTATTGTGTGAAATGTGAATGTGAAGTGGAAGGTGTCGTGTATGTGGTGTTGTGTTGTGTGTGTATGTGAGAGAGAGTATGATGGTGTATTGTGCGTGTACGTATAGTAAAGGGTGTGTATGCGTACATGGGCGTGATGAGGTGGCGGTATGGCTTTATGGAAAAAGCTACACTAGGATAGGATAATTAGCAGCTTTCTTAATGAAGTTTAAGTAACATTAAAAATTTGAAAAAAAAAAAAAAAAACTGTATTTTCTTATTTAAGCATTAAATTGTGGAATAATTTGCTCCTAATTTATAATTAGATGTTTATTGGAACGAATCCTTAGGCATTTATACTTCATGTACCAAGAAGCATCAAAACTATTATAAAATAATTACTCAATGTGTGAGAAAATATTGGTAAGACTAAGTAAATTCATTCAGCTTGCAAGCCGTCGCTGCTAACACCATCTAGCGAGGTGTAGAGGACGGGCCCGAACGAAGAACAAAAGTTGCTTGTGCCAGACGAAAACCCGTAGTTACGGCGGTACCGTTTCTTTCTATGGGATGAGGCATCTGTACGCTAGAATTATATTATCTGTGGTCAAGTGAATGTTTGTGAATAAATACCAGATATACAAGGTGGAAAAGACAATACAATAATAAATGAAAATACCCGTAAGCCCCATACATTTACGTTTGCATAACTCGACAAAACGTACTGAACAGCTGTTTTTTTGCGCGACTTCATGTTTATTTTTTTAAGTTGGTGCCATTGTAAAAGTTGTTCATCAATCTGCCTATCCTTTTCCCAAATATCTTGGGGTCGGCTTCCAGTTGGTTTTTAATGGCATGATTGAGTGTGCTAGCTGGCAAGTGGCGGATTATTTTATTTAATTTTATGATTATATTTTAGACGGCATATATTTATTTTTCTGTTTTACATAATGTTAAGATTGTTGCTTAGAATTATATAGATTCAAGTTCTTAAAACTTAACAGACAGATGTGTTGCTGGGGAGTTTGTTGGCCACTTCTTCTTCACAGCTAAAACACTAGGAAGTGGTGACGGGCGGGCGTTTTTTGGGGGACTGTCTTTATGTAGAACTTTGACGTTCAAAAAGTGCTGGTTCTCAGCCTAGTTTGAATAAATGACTTTTGATTTTAGTCTAACCGGATGCAGCTGAATACCAGTATTTGACATGAAGCGAATGCCTATCTGACCTCCACAACCCAGTTACTAGGTAATACGATACCCCTTGGTAAGACTGGTTGTCAGACTTTCGGTCTTCTGACGACCCGTAATGACTGTCAAAGATCCATGATTGACAGCCGGGACCAACGGCTTAACGTGCTTTCTGAGGCACGGCGGAGTCTCGGTATGTCAACCCCGGCAAGCGTAGCTTTTTTTTTTGACGTGACAACGTCTAATAAATCGATGAACGTCGGCTGCATGCACGAAAAAGTTTCCCGTTACGCTCATTGTACGCATGCGCCGCATCTATATTTCATCAATGTTTTGTTATGACGTTGTCACGTTAACTATCCGTAAACCAACTTTACAGACAACCAATTATTTTTTTTACGCGTAAGGCGCAGTTATACGACTTTTAATGGTTTTTAATTGAACATCACGTCTAAAGGACTAGTCTTATTTCTTTGAAAAAAATATATGTTACTCTAGACTATTTCCGTCGTAATTTGATTTGAAAATATTATAACATTGTGTAATTAATTTGTATAGTTATGTCTAACGCGGATAAAAAATTGAAAATCACGCAAAACCTTAACCATTTTAAAGATCATTTAATTATTTAAAACCTGTTGTTTTATGTGTATTATATTAATAATGCGTCTAATTTTGGACAGCGCTCCTTGATGGGCGAGTCCTATTACTGGGTGGACCTACGACGCGGTACGTGACCTCAGCACAAAACACGTAAGCTAACCACGCAAGGTTATTGGCAGCTAATAGCGCCTTAACCTGATGGATCGACCCGTACGGCTGTTATTACTTTGTTCATGTTGTTCATAATAATGAGTATTCCCAGTGTTTTCATTAATTGTTGTATTGTCGTCTCCGCCTTGTATATATTTCAAAACCTACCACAGTGACTTATCCTTCAGTAGCAACGGATATGTGCCCAGAAAGTACTCGAAGAAATCCGGAGATATGTCGAGGTCATCTGAAAATATCAATACAAAACATATTAACACACAACAATTTCAAAACTGTTTTTGTATTTTACCCGAATGCCCGAGAAGAAGGATAATGTTTTTCAAAAAACCGTTTTTGTGTTTTACCCGAATGCCCGAGAAGAAGGGTAATGTTTTTCAAAAAACCGTTTTTGTATTTTACCCGAATGCCCGAGAAGGAGGGTAGTGTTTTTCAAAACCGTTTTTGTATTTTACCCGAATGCCCTAGAAGGAGGGTAATGTTTTTCGAGAGTTTGTATGTTGTGTGTCTATTTCTTCACACATCAGACATATCGGTATACCGAGGCTAAGATGGTGGGACGAGCTCAACGCCTACAGGCAAAATAGAGAGGTTTGGAAGGAAGACCGAAGAAATGGGAGGCTTTGCTCTGCAGGTAGACTGAAGAATCTAGAAGTCCAGAAAAAAGTACTGTTCCCGAAGGAAGGAATAAATTACTTTCGACGGTCACAATAGGGTTGCCGACTAAAAAAATCTAATTTGTCCGTCAGTTACAAAAAAAATATTGGAGACTTTTTTTTTTGTCACTATAACGAAAAATTAAGACGATACAGTGAGTTGAAATTTCGGATGACGTCACACTTAGGTCAAAATTGTACCACTTTTTAAAAGTGATTTAACAAGCCCCCACTGATGAACTTTGAAAATTTCACTTGAACTCAGGTGAGATAGTGGTCAAACGCGTGCCTATCAACGATAAAAAAAAACAACTTTGATGCGTTGTATCTTTGGCCGATTTCTCCGTCAGTTGTGGACCGATTTTCAAAATTCTTTTTTTATCCGATTGAATATACTCCCGAGGTGGTCCCATATAAATTTTATCGCAATTGCTTCACCGCTTTTTGAGAAACTGAACAAAAACGAAAAATACGTATACCTCGATGACGTTTTGGTGTTCTCCAAATGTTTTTAGTTCTGGGGTATAACAACTAAAAAGTGAAAAATAACTTTAATTTCGGAAGTCGGTGATTGTATTTTACTTCTTCGTTATTTGACAATGACAATGCCGAAATTAAAGTTATTTTTTAATTTTTAGTGTATTTTTTTTTTGGAAGTCGGTTGTTTTTTTTGTAAAAAAAGTTTTTTTCATCATACTAATATTATTAATATTATAAATGTGAATGGATGTTTGTTACGCTTTCACGCGAAAACTACTTAACCGATCATCATGAAATTTTGTACACATATTCTTGGAGGTATTTGAAGTAACATAGGATACTTATTATGAAAAAAAAAAATACGAAAGATACATAAAAGCAGGTGAAACCGCGGGCACAGCTAGTTAATTTAATAAAGCAAAAAAAAATATATACGTTCGAATTAAGAACTTCCTCCTTTTCTTTTCGTCGGTTAAAAAATACGTGTGCAATATTAACTTACGGACTAAATAGAATTATTGTTATTTTACCCTGTCGTTACATCTGCTTTAGGACGCTAGATGGCGCTGTGCCTTTCGAAATTCGAATAATTTTGCTCCCATGCGAGCCGGGTCGCTCGTAGATATTAATTAATTTAATATTATAGTACCCGAAAGGTGCAAACGGAGCTTTATTGCTGTCACTCACGTGTCACTGTCTGTCTGTCAGTCGTCTGTCACAAAATTTTGTTCCGAAGTTTTTTTAAATTTCCATTGACCTTGAAATTTGGTGATAATGTTTATTATTATTACGTATATTTTACAAACAAATACCAATATATTGATAAATCAGATTTTTTCTTTGATAATTCCCGCATTTGGTACGGAAACCTAAATGTGTGAAGTCCGACACGCACTTGGCTGGTTTTTTGTTCACGTGACAAAAGAAAAAACACGTGTCCAATAGATTTTGGTAATCTAACTGACGGACTAAATAGTTTATTTTGGTAATCTAACCGACGGACTAAATAGTTTGTTTGGTAATCTAACTGACGGACTAAATAGTTTATTTTGGTAATCTAACTGACGGACTAAATAGTTTATTTTAGTCATCTACCCTATTCTAGGTCATCATAAGTGTCAGCACTCAAGTTGAACATTCTCTTGTTAATTTAGTTAGTACCTATAGTTGTTAGCGCTCTTCAAGCGTTACTGATAAGTCTGATAACACCTAAAGAGTTCGTTTAGTTTTATCGCTCTATTCGACCGTGGTATTATTGCTTTTGGTTCAACAATCCTACATCTTTGTACTTGTACTATTACCACAGAATAAATAATAGTACTACGTATGCTATTACTAGGGTTGCCAAGTTTTTAGATCTGATTTCAGACAGGGTAAATAAAGAGTACCACCTTAAAAAAAAAACTTTTTTACAAAAAAATGGAACCGACTTCCAAAAAAAGTGTAAATAACTTTAATTTCGGAAGTCGATGTTTCTGGTTTTGTGTCTTAGTTTTTTGACACCGACTTCCGAAATTAAAGTTATTTGCACTTTTTTTGGAAGTCGGTTCCATTTTTGTGTAAAAATGTTTTTTTTTCACTTTTTAGCTGTGGTTCCCCATTAAATTGTGTCAACAATTCATAGACATACGATCGCAGCAATCGCGGTTGATTTGCTGTCAATTTTTGAAGAGTTCCGTTGTCTGTCTCCGAAACCGATCATCAGATCTATATGAAATTTAAATGGGACCATTTCGAAACAAACCCCTTTCGACAAAATAAATAACTTTTCAAATCCGTCAATATTTCACGGAGTTACACTCGAACATAAAAAAAAAAAAACATCCGAATTGATAACCTCTTCCTTTTGAAAGTAGGTTAAAAAAAGAGTAAGTACATTTTTTTTAATTTTTTGAAAAGATATTTTGTACCATTTGCAGCACATAACAATTTTTCATCATTTTTAAAAAAATTGTATGACTAAGTACCTATTTTTTTTAGTTTTTTCAATAGACATATTAATAGCAAACGTTACATATTTGGGTTAGGACAATGGGTTTATACATGACTGGTATTAGTATGGTAAACATTGTGAGAAACCTACATGAAATAGAGTACAAAACTTTATTTTAGAGTACGGTTGGCAACCCTAGCTATTACTGCATTATTTTTTTTTTTTTGTTTGATGGGAAATCATCCAATGACATCTCCCGCTCTAGGGTGGAGCGAGAGGGTGTGTCAGACTGTTACTTGCTAAAACTCATTACTGCTAATCCTGCCGACCGAATTCCGGTCACGGTGGTCAGTCAACAGAGATTACCCAAATCTATGAGTAGAATGGTGGTCTTATTGCTGAAAGCGTTATCCACCAGACAACCGTTTGACTGCTTCTCCCCATAGAAATTAACAACATCCTTCAAAAAAACTGTTTTACAAAAAATAGAACCGACTTCCAAAAGAAAAAAAAAGTGCAAAATAAGTTTAATTTCGGAAGTCGGTGTTTCTGGTTTTGTTCGTTTTTTGGCACCGACTGCCGAATTTAAAGTTATTTTGAACTTTTTTCTTTGGAGGTGCTCGTGGCTTAAGTAATAACAGCCGTACGGGTCGATCCGTCAGGTTAAGCTACGCTTGCCGGAGTTGGTCTATAGATGGGTGACCATCTTACGGCGTATATAGCCGCCAAGTGGCGCCCTCATTGAATAAAAAAGTCGCAGCAAAGCGTAGAAAATAAAGATTAAAGAATCCTATGTTGCATTTATTACAAAGAGGATAAGGTATTTTTACGTTGTGGAAGCATGACTCAAAGTGTTTCGTATCCAAAGTAGTAAGGAAAAGTACCAAAAACGGCCGTTTTTGACACTTTTGCTTACTACTTTGGATACGAAACACTTTGATAGCACGTTGGTCCCGGCTGTCAATCGTGGATCTTTGACAGTCGTTACGGGTCATCAGAAGCCCGAAAGTCTGACAACCAGTCTTACCAAGGGGTATCGTATTACCCAAAGTAAAATACGTGAAAAAAAAATTACACGTATGTTACTTTGAGTTAATTGAATTTGGGATTATTTGTTGTTGATTGAATTGTCGATAAGTAGAAGTCTTTTTATTTAAAACATTTATGTGTTTATTTTGTGCCATTTCGCGTAGGTGCTTGTAACTGATAAAGTATTTTCACATACAACATGCTAGTAGGTAATTTAGCCCTTATCGATTTACTGGTACTTCTAGCAAATAAGCTATTTATTACATAATACTTACATCGAAGCTTAGAATAAACAATTGTAGGTATCTACGTTACAAAAAATAACCGGCCAGGTGCGAGTAGGCCTCGCGCGCAATATTATAGAAGAATATTCAATCTGCCCGCGCCTTTTCCCAACTCTCTTGAGGTCGGCTTCCAGTCTAACCGGATGCAGCTGAATACCAGTATTTTACATGGAGCGACTGCCTATCTGACCTCCACAACCCAGTTACTGGGTAATACGATACCCCTTGGTAAGACTGGTTGTCAGACTTTCGGGCTTCTGACGACCCGTAACGACTGTCAAAGATCCACGATTGACAGCCGGGACCAACGGCTTAACGTGCTTTCCGAGGCACGGAGGAGTCTCGGTATGTAAAGATTGTCACCCATCCATGGACCAACCCCGGCAAGCGTAGCTTAACCTGATGGATCGACCCGTGCGGCTGTTATTACTTTAGCCACGAGCTCCTATTTATAAGGATATTATTTGAAAAAAATTAGGTTTAGTAGTTTCGGAGATAAGAGGGGGGAATGGTCATTTAATCTATTTTTTTTAATTACTTAAAAACTTATACAATAAGTCCTTTCATTTGTATGCATTCATATGTAGCATATTACATTTTGAAAAGTTTTTTACTATATTCTAGTTTGTCCCACAAAAGAAACCCCATATTTTTTTCAAGAAGAGAGTTGTTAATTTCTATGAGCAGAAGCAAGCAGAAGCATTATTTAAAACATATCTAGCCACCTATTTCTGTTAGACTGTATATCGGTGCAATTTCATCACATAAAAAACCCTAAATAAGTACCGTACTCAAAATTTACTGAATTTAGAATCATTAAAAAGTGAAAAACAAAAAACCTTTTTTACAAAAAAATTAACCCAATTCCAAAAAAAAGTGCAAAAATAACTTTAATTTCGGAAGTCAGTGTTTTTGGTTTTGTTTCTTAGTTTTTTGCACTTTAGATGTTTTATTTTTGGAAGTCGGTTCAATTTTTGTAAAAAAGTTTTTTATTTTTCACTTTTTAGTTGTGTTTCCCCATTAAATTGTGTTAATAATAGATAAACAAACGATCGCAGTAATCGAGTCATTAGCTGTTAGTTATTGAAGAGTTCCACTTTCTATCTCCGAAAATCTTCATCAGATTCTAATGTATTATATATACTAAAACCTTCCTTGAAATTATGCAATTGAATAACGAAACCCCCATCCAAATCTGATCAGCAGTTTTCGAGAAAATCGCGGACCAAACAAACATACATACATACGGGTCGAATACAGAACCTCCTTTTTTGATGTCGGTTAAAATAAGACTTCCCTTTTCTGAAGTTGTGTAAAAATATTATGCATATATTTCGGTCATACATCTGTCTGTTCTGTTATGAGCACCTAGCAACAATATCTCAACGATTGGTCAACAAGGTCGCTTCGAACAATCCGGACGAGTCCACCATTCAACCATTGTATGTTGACGTTGAAACGAAGCCATTGAAATTGACGGAACCCAATTATACTTCGTCGTTTATTTTGAGAGTGTAATTGACGACATTATGGGAAATCGATTGTTGTACAACTTATGAAATCTTTAATATGGCATAATCAGCCATGTAATTTTCTCACTGCTGAGACTCAGGCCTTCTCTCAAGGTGAGGGCAATTCCCGCTCCTAGAGGGACTGCCTTTAAGGCGCTATTAGCAGCCAACGACCTTGAGTGGTTAGCTTGCGTGTTCTGCGCTGAGCTCACGTAACGCGTCGTATGTCCACCCAGTAATATGACTCGCCCATCAAGGAGCGCTGTCCGAAATTAGACGCATTATTAATTTATTACACATAAAATAACAAGTATTTATCTAAAACACTGAGACTAAATTATAAATAATTAAATGATCTTTAAAATGGTGAAGGTTTCATAAAAATACGCTTTATAGTTTCTGCGTGATTCTCAATTTGTTATCCGAGTTAAACTTAACTTTACAAATTAATTACACTAAGTTATAAAAATATAATTTCAAATATTCTGAGATCAAATTACGACTAAAATTATCTAGAGTAACATATATTTTTTTCAAAGAAATACGACAAGTCGTTTAGACGTGATATTCAATTAAAAACCATTAAAAGCCGTATAACTGTGCCTTAAGGAGGGTAACAATTCGTCGGAAGATTTTATTTTTTATGTATGTTCCCGGTTACTCGAAGACACCTGGACTGATTTAAAAAAATATTTTTTTGTTTGAAAGGGTATACTTCCCAGGTGGTGCCATTTATATTGGTGAAGATCTGATGAACAACATCGGAGAACAATGGAACTCTTCAACGTTAGTAAACCTTCCGGAATTGCTGCAATCGCGTGTCTGTTTATTGTTTACACCACTTCATAACATAACATCCCGGCGGTGATAGGCTCTGAAAGGGTACACAGATTTGTACAGTTTACCCTGATACAACCTAATTTCACCAATTATATTCAATTCGGGCATAACTTTACTATCTGGTTTAAGTTATGGGGTACAACTAAAAAGTGAAAAAAAAAACCGGCCAAGTGCGAGTCGGACTTAAGCACGAAGGGTTCCATACTATTATCTATAAAAACGGCAAAAAATATGTCTGTTGTATGGGAGCCCCACGTAAATATTTTTTTATTCTGTTTTTTAGTATTTGTTATTATAGAATAGAATAGAAGAATAGAATAGAATAAACATTTATTCGACACAGACACAACACAAGAGCAACAAACAAAAGGTAAAGAAAATAACAGTAGGTACACAAAGATACAATTAAATTGTGCTGAGCGTGCCCATACCGAAAGGGTTACCATCTCAGCATTTGCTGGGCGTTGGAAACCCAGCGCTGGTTTTCAGTTTATAGCGGCAACAGAAATATATCTGTAAAAATTCCTATCTCGGTTTATGAGATACAGCCTGGTGACAGATGGACAGACGGACGGACAGCTGAGTCTTAATAATAGGGTCCCGTTTTACCCTTTGGGTACGGAACCCTAAAAAGAACTTTTTTACAAACAAATACAACAGACTTCCAACAAAAAAACTTGCAAAATAACCTTAATTTCGGAAGTCGGTGTCAAATAACGAAGAAACAAAACTAGAAACACCGGCTTTCGATTTGCATGTTATTTGGAAGTCGGTTGTATTTTTTTGTAAAAAGGTTTTTTTTATGTGAAAACTCAGCCACGCTATTCCCAACCACTGACTCCAGAAAGCTAGAATCAACAGTGGCGACCAACAGAGAACACCGAGGCAATGAAGCTCGACGAGTCCCGGAAAAACTATTAAACAGTCTCGGGTCCCGCAACGAAACTAATCAGAAAAGAACAGCGGATGAGTAAAAAAAACACAGAAGGACTGTCTATGTGACCTCCACAACCCAGCAACTAGGTAGCACGATCGCACTTGGAAAAACTAGTGTAAATTATTCTAGTTCCTGACTAACGTAACGACTGTCGAAAGTTCTACAAATGACAATCGGGACAAGCGGCTGGCTATACGTGCTCTTAGAGACACCGAAGAGTCTCGGTATGTAATGGACAGTCCCATCCACGGAACGACCTCGGTAAACGTTCCTTTTTTATATCATTTACAGGCTCGAGGAGCTCGTGGCTAAAGTATTAACAGCCGCACGGGTCGATCCGTCAGGTTAAGCTAAGCTTGCCGGGGTTGGTCCATGGATGGACCATCTTTACATACCGAGACTCCTCCGCGCCTCGGAAAGCACGTTAAGCCGTTGGTCCCGGCTGTCAATCGTGGATCTTTGACAGTCGTTACGGGTCGTCAGAAGCCCGAAAGTCTGACAACCAGTCTTACCAAGGAGTATTGTATTACCTAGTAACTGGGTTGTGGAGGTCAGATAGGCAGTCGATCCATGTAAAATACTGGTATTCAGCTGAATCCGGTTAGACTGGAAGCCGACCCCAAGATAGTAGGGAAAAGGCGCGGGCAGATTTTATAGGCTCGCGTTTGACCACTATCTCACCTGATGGTAAGCGACGATGTGGTCGACGATGGAGCACGCTTGCCTAGAAGCAACCTATTCACTCTTGACTTGAAAGACTCCCAGGTTGTAGCTATCAGGAAATATAGACTGGCAGGGAATTCCACTCCTTAGCTGTACGCACAATGAATGTGTTTCCAAAACGTTGTGCGTATGGGTGGGATGTCCACCAAGTACCGGTGGCGCATCGACGTACGTCTTGTGGTCCGATGATGAAACGGGCTTATCGGAATTAAACTATGCAATTCCGTCGCACAATCCCCAAAATGCAACCGATAGAAAACCAACAGGCTAGCGACTCTGCGTCTATGCTCAAGACTTTGGGAGCTTCGACTCGACGAGCCTATCATTGCCGATGATCCTCTTGGCTCGTTTCTCAATTGACTCAAGCGCATCAAGCTGGTATCTGGCAGATCCGTTCCAAAGATGAGAGCAGTACTCCGTTTTGTGCGAGTGGGAGCAACCACGGAATAGAAAAAACAAGTGGAAGTGTCCACGCAGCTATCGACGTGTGTCATAATTATGCGGCAAAATATGTAAAATAACAACAATTTTCATCCGTTGTTGTAAGTCATAATTTTGTATGAAAAATAAATTCAATTTTGACGAAAAGTTTATTTATTGTTCATAAAAAATTAAAGACTTATTACAACCGACGAAGGTTGTTATTATTTTACATTTATTCCGCATAATTGTGACACGCGCCGGATAACTGCGTAGGCACTTCCACTTGTTTTTTCTATTCCGTGGGAGCAACTGGGTGAGTGCTTAACCTGTGTGAAGTGAAATGCCCCGATAGAAGGTAACATGTCCGCGCTAAACGATACAAATGCAAGTTACAGTAATATTGTTATGTAAATACGTTTGCTCCGTTATTCGATTCGGTCAACTTGTTTATTTAGTAATTTGGTTTACGTTAAGTCTGGTTGTCAAATTACAATTTTGAATATTTCTTTCGGTTTTTAACGGGATTTTTTTAGCTTCATCTGTAAAGATATAAAAAAATCTTAAAAATAAGACCCACTTCCCGGTTTCCGATTGAGCTAAATTTTTGCAAACATGCTCAGTTTGGATGACAAGGCATGGTTAGCTAAGTGACGTCATTCTAAATCAAATATGGCGGACTCCCAAAGATGGCGGACTAGTTATTTTTTATGCATTCCAATGCTGTGGGTATCAAATGAAAGGAGAAGGAGAGAAGAATACAAAAAAGCAAGATTTTTTAAACTATACATTTTTATTTTCTTTTGAGCGTCAAAGTTACCGATTTTTTTCCTACGCTAGCGAAGTTTATTTAACAGCAAGAAAGAGTGAGAAATACATAAAAGAATCATAATTCGAAAGCTAAACGCAGAATGTTGAAATTGACTACCCAATTTCTGTCTCAATTTTTTTTAAATATTTGTATCAAAAAGTAACTGTTTCCAAAATTTCAATTGGATTAAAAAAATCGAATTCGTTCAAAATTAAGTAAGTTAGAAACCTTTCAAATCTGATGGAAGGGGAAACTGTAAAATAACAGAAAAAAAAGAAAATTTTCAAAAAACCCGACTGTCAAAAACAACTAAAAAGTTGCAAAAAAGTCACTTTCAAGCAGTCTGATGCAGTTGGTGGCTGTTATTTTAGTTTATTTATTGATTTCATGCCACCAACTGCATCAGACTGCTTGAAAAGTGACTTGTTTGGAACTTTTTAGTTGTTTTTGACAGTCGGGTTTTTTTAAAATATATTTTCTTTTTTTTTTCTACATTTTAGTGAGTTATATTTTTGGAATCGCCTCCTCGAACCCTTTATTTTGATACCCCACATAAAGTTCGTCAACTTTCATTTTTTTTCTTTTTCACAATATGGCGTCTGGTTGTCGCCATATTGTATTTTGATTACTGTCATGTCTTTAGTAGTACTCGCAAGGTTAAGACGAATCAATTGACGTAAGAATTATCAAAATCGGCCACGAGTTTGGTCTCTATAGTGCCACAAAGGAATAAACATACATACATAGGCTGATAAACACATTACCCTTCCTTGCTTCGCGCAGTCGGGTAAAAAGGATGCACTTGAACACACTGAAATGCGACGTCACCGCCATTAGGTTACGCGCGTACAAAAGAGACAGCGAGATGACCCCACCACGCCCCCTTTCTTCCTAAACCTTGACCTGAACTATCCTGACCTTCAATGATAATGAGGGCTTCAGGCCTCGAGCGTCTCATACACGTGGTTTAGCGTGACCTTGTAGTATATGGCGATATTGTAGTACCTTCATTTAACAGATTATTACAATGAATTTGACCTTGAAATTTCACTGACCTTCAACAATAATGACAGCTTCATGCCCTAGCGTCTCAAACACATGGTTCAGCGCGAACTTGTAGTGTCTGGCGATCTTGTAGTACCCTCTGAACTTGACCTTGACCCTGGGCAGCACGATTTCAGTCAGATCGGGTTGTCTGACCACGGATATGCTCGGGTCTGATATCGTGTACGATTTGATGACTTCATACGTTGCGTTGTGGCCGCAATCCTGGGAAAAAGAAAGAAGAAAACATTGAGATTTTATTATTATTATTAATCTGTCAGTTACGGAGAAACAGACACAGGAGGCGGCCGTTCGTTGCTAGCTACTGCCAGCATGTACCCCGGTGGAAAGGACCTAAAACGCGGTCACTGTCGAACTGCATAGAAAAGAAAGAGAAGCGCGATGACACAACGCTGGTAATTTATTGCAAAATATGAAGTAATTATCTATTTACAAAAAAAAACGATTGATTGGATTAAAAAAAATTAACACAAACGTTAATATGTTGGTTGTAGAGTAATTTCACAAAAAATCAGAATGATTGCATGTATGTTAGTATGGTTTTCAATTTATCATGTACATCTGATTCAGATCAGCTATGGTGTGGAATAAGTGTTTTATTTTTAGTGTTAAATGGATATGATGTGGCAGTACTCTATTCTAAATAAATAGCCAGTTAGCCGTATCACGCAAACTATTCCAATGCCATCAATAATGCAGACACTTGTGAATTATCGACTATCTTCAATGGCGGCCATGACCGATTCGTTGGAATAAAATCATTTTATTCAATTATTGATTCTACTCTTCAAACCTTTGTAGTGTAAAAATACCTTATCCTCTTTGTAACAAACGCAACATAGGATTCTTTAATTTTTATTTTCTATGCTATGATATGATTTTTTATTCAATGAGGGCGCCACTTATGCGCAGATAGGCCCTTAAGCCGTTTTTGCGTGATTGAAACACAAACATACAAACTTTCGCATTTATAATATTAGTTGGATTTTATGGAAGCTGAATTTTCAGTGGTCAAAATTTTAAATTTTTGTAAATTTTCTGTTGCCCCACGTATTTTCGGTTTCGGCGGAAACTGTAAGAGGAGCCGAACATTCGGTTTTAACTAAAAATCGTGCTTCACCCCGTGCTGGTCGGAAATGATCCCGAGTATATAACTGAGGGAACAAGGGTGGGTTTTAGTCAGTAAGAGTCTGACACGCCCTCCCGCTTCACCCAGAGCGCGAGAAGTTTTTTGATGATTTCTTTTCTTTTCAAAATTTCAACAGTCTAACTATCACAGTGCATGAGAGACAACCTAGTGACAGACGGACAGACAGAGTCTTAGTAATAGGGTCTCGTTTTACCCTTTGGGTACGGAACTCTAAAAAAGACATAATATTAGTATCAAAGTATGGATTCTGTCCCACTCCTGAGCCAAGGCCTCCCTCGACTCACTACACCTTTCGCAAACCACGAAATATTTCACCAGAACTGGATAGAGAATGCGAGTCTCTATCCAGTTCTGGTGAAATCTGTCTATTTCATCGTATCTCCATTGTGGTCTGCCGCGACCTCGTATCTCTGACTCGGCCCACTGAGCTAGTGGGCCGAGTGCGAGCTAGTGCGCTACTTTGGCCCACAGTTTGTTTGATATGCGGCATACATGTCCTGCTCCTTTTTTAGGGTTCCGAAAGTCCGAATGAAAAAACGAAACCCTTATAGGATCACTCGTCTGTACGTCAGTCACAGCCAATTTGCTCCGAATCTGCTGGACCGATAGAGTTGAAATTTGGTACACACATGAATGTCTGTGACCCAAACACGGACGTGTACCTAAATAAATGAATTTGGAATATGGGGGGTCACTTCTGGGGTGAAAATCGGAAAATTAAAAATGAAAGTTTTTCAAACTTTGTCGTGCGAATATCAAATGAAAGGGGACATTGTGAGGGTCTCGAATATATTTTTTTCATCATTTTACTTAAGTAGGTGTACTTACTTAATTTTTTCACTGGGCTTAAAATTTTGAAAAAAAAAAATACAGAAAGTAGTTCTTTACATACTGATTACAGGAAAACCTATATTTAAATTTAAATATCATTTATTTCAAGCATAAAATAACCCATATCATAAAATCAGACACAAGAAATAAAATAAAAATTACAATAAAATAAAATTAAATTAAAATACAATTACAATTAGATTAAGATAAAATAATAATTAATCGAAAATAAAATAATAGTCAATAATACCATGTCAAAAATAGATTAATTATCAAATTATTAAATATTTAAACGACTAAATTACTCTCCTCACAAATGATCTCCAGAGTGGGGACGAGATCCTGTCCGCTACAGTCTCCAGGATTTTGCTCCGGCTGCCACGCAATCTGCAGATGAGGGATACCGTCTTTTTGCGAATAACGGCGTGAAAACCGTCAGTGCTATATAGCGCGAACATCCCCGATGCACTTCAGAATCGCTATAAGGTGGAGGCAGTTTAAAAAAAAACCTGAAAAAAATATGATTAGTTCGGAACCCTTTGCACGCGAAAACGGCCAAGAGCGAGTCGGACACTCGCTCTTGGCCGTTTTTTTTTAGGGTGGGAATTCATCAAATAACTTTTCCCACTCTGGGTGGAGCGGGAGAGTGTGTGTCAGACTTTTTTTAAATTTTTTTTTTATTGTTGATAGGCACGCGTTTGACCACTATGTCACCTGATGGTAAGCGATGATGTGGTCGAAGATGGAGCACGCTTGCCTAGAAGTAACCTATTCACTCTTGACTTAAAGACTCCCAGGAAACACAGACTCCGGTAGGGAATTCCACTCCCTAGCTGTACGCACAATGAATGTTTTCTCAAAACGCTTTGTGCGTATGGATGGAATGTCCACGATGAACCGGTGGCACTTCGCCGTACGTCTTGTGGTCCGTTGATGAAACGGGCTTGGTGGAATCAAATTATGCAGTTCCGTCGCACACTCCCCAAAATTTTACTGACTAACACCGGGTAGGTTTTAGTGTAATGTTTCTTCAGTTGCCTTTTGCTAACTGGTAACTATTTAAAGCACTCTCGCGACCCCAGCATACATGTCCTGGCCAGTGCATGCGATTGGCTGCTAAAACTTCATTCACCCAATCACAGAGCAACTAACAATTTGTCACATGACATTGCCGATCATTTTCTTTTAGAAACTGTGCGAAAGAGTTTTAAAACAGTTATCAAAAGATAGAGGGTGTAAAAAGACACATCACAACTAACATATTTTAATGTAAATAGCCTCCTTCATAATGATCAATATGGCTTTACAAAAGGTCGATCGACTACAGATGCGGGTGTTGCTCTCCTAAAACACATATTCAACGCATGGGAGAACTCGCAAAATGCTATCGGAGTTTTCTGTGACCTCTCCAAAGCTTTTGATTGCGTACACCATGACACGCTTTTGCGTAAGCTGCGTCATTATGGTCTCCAAAACGAAGCTCTAAATGTAATTGATTCATATTTATGTAATAGGTTCCAATGTGTAGATATCAATGGTGTTAAGTCTTCCGGGCTACCAGTTCATTTAGGTGTGCCTCAAGGCTCGATATTGGGACCATTCTTGTTTTTGGTGTATATTAATGATTTACCATATTTTTTAAAGGGTATCTGTGACGTAGTACTGTTTGCAGATGATACCTCTCTTATCTTTAAAGTAGATAGGAATAGAAATGATTTTGATAACGTAGATAGCGCTCTCTCAATGGTTACGGATTGGTTTACGACAAATAACTTGGTTCTTAATGCTAAGAAAACTAAATGTATAAAGTTTGCCTTACCTAATGTTATAAATCTAGGACCTAATGTCATCTTAAATAAAGAAGTGCTTGAAACTGTGGACTCGGCAGTTTTTTTGGGTATAACTGTTGATTCCAAACTTCAATGGGGCGCACATATATCAGGCCTATCAGGAAGGCTCAGTTCTGCCGCCTACGACGTCAGAAAAGTTAGACAATATACTGACGTTGACACAGCACGGTTAGTCTATTTTAGTTATTTCCATAGTGTTATGTCTTATGGTATTCTTTTGTGGGGTAAAGCTGCGGACATACAAAATATATTTGTTTTACAAAAACGTGCTGTACGAGCAATCTATAGGTTAAGGTCAAGAGTTTCTTTACGAGAAATTTTCAAAGAGATTGGAATTCTCACGGTGGCATCTCAATTCATTTTTGCAAACATATTATACATTAGACAAAATATACATTTGTACAAAAAGACCAGTGATATCCACAATTTTAACACCAGAAATAAGTATAAACTTCATGTTCCTTCCCACCGTGTTCGTAGGGTTCATGGTTCGTTTGAGGGTCTCGGTATCGAATTTTACAATAAGCTACCCCGTTCTTTTCTTGACTTGCCTTTTAATGCATTTAAAACTAAAATTAAATCTAGTCTCTGTTCGAAAGCATACTATTCCATCAACGACTACTTAGAAGATAATAATAGTTGGTCGCTGTGTTGAACGCAAGACAATGTTACACTTGATGTTCTTTCTCCATATTTAGCTTATGGTTATAACAGATTATATGAGTTCATATAATAATTGTCTACCAAATTTAGTGTGATGGCCCTAGTTCATCACTTGTGGCTTCGAATCACAGCCCTTTGATAGTTTCAATCTTTGTTCTTGTAAGCAGGCACACCAGTTATGTATGGAGGCTTCTTTAATTTGGTTTAGTGTTTATGCTTGAGTTGGTTTTTAATGGCATGATTGAGTGTGCTAGCTGGCAAGTGGCGGATTATTTTATTTAATTTTATGATTATATTTTAGACGGCATATATTTATTTTTCTGTTTTACATAATGTTAAGATTGTTGCTTAGAATTATATAGATTCAAGTTCTTAAAACTTAACAGACAGATGTGTTGCTGGGGAGTTTGTTGGCCACTTCTTCTTCACAGCTAAAACACTAGGAAGTGGTGACGGGCGGGCGTTTTTTGGGGGACTGTCTTTATGTAGAACTTTGACGTTCAAAAAGTGCTGGTTCTCAGCCTAGTTTGAATAAATGACTTTTGATTTTGATTTTGAACAAAGCCCTTAACTACGCATACTGTACGTCTAACCAAGTAGCTTTGCGCAAAAAATATTGCTGGGAAACGATTTTTACTTTTAGGTATGAAAAAAAAAACTATTTTTTATTGCACGCAATATAACACGAACCCAGGCAAGTGGAGTTAAACGCCGCCCCTTCGCTCTAGGCCACGTAGGTACTTGTCAGACACGTTTGATAGTCATTGCGTTTTTATAACTGCAAATGCGTAGATTCAAAATTTCCAAAAAAAAAAAATCGAAAATTCAGGTAATGTTTGTTTGGAAAAAAGTTTAGTAATAACACTTGGAATTCATTTTCGTATAAAGTAAAAAAAAATTGCGACTTTGACCTTCAATATCTCCAGAACCAGTTGATTCCCAGGTATGGTCTAGTGAAAAAAAAAAATCAAAATAATGGATAGAATATGTGGCTTTCGGCTTCGGATACTGTCTTTTTACACCCGATATAAGGCTAGCCACTGACTTGTGATTTTTGTCACTGTCACCTACTGTCACCCACGATGCGCCCACTTGAAAAGTCACTGGGCAACAAAACGCGCTCATTCTTGAAATGGATTTCGTACAAATTCCTTTAATAAGTACTCTTGAAATAAGAAGAAGAAAAATGAAACGAAAAAAGCTACTGGGTGTATCTCATATACACTGAAAGATTGTTTCAAGGAAAATTTTACACTCTTTATTCTAAACTACGTCAGTATCCTTAAAAATTCAGTCACCTAGGAACTATTTGTCACCGTATTGTCACATCACCATGATCAGCGCACTCCCATGTATCTTCATAGCATTCGACTGGGTAACAAAAAGTCACGGTGACAAAAATCATAAGTCAGCGGCTAGCCTAACAGTTACAAACCTGCATTACTCCTTATCGTTGCGTCGACCAGTATACCGTGTTTAATTTCACCAGATTAAACTTAAATTGCAATTAGTTTTGCAAGGACAAAGAGATAATAAAAATATTTTAAAATTTCATGTTTTCCATTTTATTTTACTACTGCCATCTGTCAGTGGCTTCGCCCGTCTGGAATTAGTAACTTCCCCCATTATAAATCATAGCCTGTCTTAGACTATGAAAGGTTATAGACGGAACGTCATTGGACATTATAGGCTCAATTACACCTTCCGATTTCAAGGAACCCAATTTAGGAACAATCTAACTATAGGAAGTAAGAAGCTAGCGATTACACTATCCTAAATTGGACTACTTTTTTTTAATTTTTATTCATGACCATAGATTCAAGTCATTCAGTCGGATACGTAGTAATTAGGTGCAAAAACATTTATTTTGCCATTAGAATGCAGATGCAACACATTCTAATGTATTTTGCAGTATTTGGCAACAAATGTGTCGAGTCAGCCTTCTCGGCAAATTTCGCTGAGGCAGTCAATACTACAATAAAATTCTCAGCTCCATTTTCCCGAGATCGCGCCTGTTTCAATGATTCCACATATTGTCCAGTTGCGTAGACACTTCAGACACAAAACTACAAAAATTTTACATCACAATATCCACTAGGAATCAATAAACGAATAATTAAAACAGCCACTGAACTGCACTCGAGAAAATCCCGCCAAAAACTCCAATTGGACTCCTAAATCGGCAGTGTTGCCAACTCTTACAAATTCAAGCCCCTAGACAGAGTATCAAAAGTCTTAGTGGTATAAAGTGTCGCACACCGTGAGGTAACGCGAAATTTCAACGCACTGTATCGTCCTCATGTTTTGTTTATGCGACAAAAGAAATAATACGTGTCCAATATTTTTTGGTAATCTACTTACGGACTAATTAGTCTTTTTTAGGAAACTAGGGACCCTATTAAACAATTTCCTTATCTGAGTCTTCAACAAGGTACTTAGAGATCAATTAGCAAGCTTGTACTTCATAGAATGTCTTTGGACGTAAGACTTATAAAAAAAGATAAAGTGTGTTTTACTTGTTGATAGTGAACTGCCCCTTTAGCCAATATACATTTCTGTTAACGTTAACGCTGACGCTTCGTGCAAAATGTATGGCAACGACGTTTTGCACGAAGCTTTTAACAGAGAACTGTCACGTGACTCATGCCCAGTAATGTCGTTGCCATACATTTTGCACGAAGCGCTAACGTTAACGTTAACAGAAATGTATTTTGGCTAAGGGGGCAGTTCTCGTCAAGATAATGTTGATTAAAGCCCTTGTGTACTAAACAGTAGATTTCATGTACCTATATCTTGTACTATAGACGAGTGTAAAACCTAATGGTTTTTGGAGAAATTTGATCTTCAACATTGACTGTATCAAGTAGTAAAATAAAATAGTGGTTATTTTTTGAATTTTTAGCTGGTTCGATTCCCGGTTTAGGTAAGGTTTTCGAGAAATCTGTGAATGCAGTTTTGTTTCTTTTTAAAAATAAAGGAATGTTTCCTGTAAGGCCCTACTACCGGCCAAGTGGCGCCCTCATTGCATAAGAAATCGTAGCATAGCATAGAAAATAAATATTAAAGAATCCAACGTCACGTTTGTTACAAAGAGGATAAAGTATTTTTGCGTTGTTAAAACAGGTCTCAAAATGTTTCATATCCAAAGTTGTAAGCAAAAGTGTCAAAACGGCCGTTTTTGGTACTTTTGCCTACTATTTTGGATACGAAACATTTTTATTATCATATAAACATAGTTACAGATGAAGCCCATAAAAGCATGTTTAATTCAATTACAGGAGGAAGACCTACGAAAACTGTGAAAATCCGTACTAATAAGATTTTTCTATAATAAGTATCAATAATTGATGATAAATCACTTTTGTACTACTTAACAATAATTATTATTGTTAAGTAGTACACCCACACCTCCACTGTATGCTCCACCGTGTCCTCTGGGCGATCCGCGCAGTGGTAACACCCGGGCGTTTCGGCCTCCCGCCCGATCTGATGCAGGAACCTCCCGAAACAACCGTATCCGGTGAGGACCTGCGTCAGGCGGAAGGTGAGGACGCCGTGACGCCTTTCCAGCCACTCCTCAAAGAGGGGCACTTAAGAGGCCTTAAGAGGTAAAATGATGCTTGTATGACTTTTCATAAGCTAGTCGTGATACTCGGGCAGCGTTGGGACGCCTACTACGAGGTGGGCCGATGACCTAGAGAGGGTTGCGGGAATCATATGTCCAGCAGCGGACGTCTTCCAACTGAAATGATGATGACGTATGTCATCATCATTTCACGGTACACGGTAAGAAGTACACGGTAAGAAGAAGAAGCTCAAGAACTTAACTGACTAACTACAATAGGGAAGATCTCCTTGCTAGGTCGGAACTTGACTAAGTTTTCCAGACATCGCTTAACTGTGATCCTGTCGCACGCAATCACTAATACAGGCAGGATTGTTAAAGAAGAAGATGTGACACTTACCTGACTAACTATAATAGGGAAGATCTCCTTGCTAGGTCGGAACTTGACTAAGTTTTCAAGACATCTTTTGAATGTGACCCCGTCGCAAGCTATCACTAATACGGGCAGGATTGGTAAAAAAGAAGCTGAGACACTTACCTGACTAACTATAATAGGGAAGATCTCTTTGCTAGGTCGGAACTTGACTAAGTTGTCTAGACATAGCTCGACTGTGACCCACGCTAAAAAGAAGAAGATGAGACACTTACCTGACTAACTATAATAGGGAAGATCTCTTTGCTAGGTCGGAACTTGACTAAGTTTTCAAGACTTCTTTTGAATGTGACCCCGTCGCAAGCTATCACTAATACGGGCAGGATTGTTGAAAAAGAAGCTGAGACACTTACCTGACTAACTATAATAGGGAAGATCTCCTTGGTAGGTCGGAACTTGACTAAGTTGTCTAGACATCGCTCGACTGTGACCCACGCTAAGAAGAAGAAGATGAGACACTTACCTGACTAACTATAATAGGGAAGATCTCTTTGCTAGGTCGGAACTTGACTACGTTTTCAAGACATCTTTTGAATGTGACCCCGTCGCAAGCTATCACTAATACGGGCAGGATTGTTGAAAAAGAAGCTGAGACACTTACCTGACTAACTATAATAGGGAAGATCTCCTTGCTAGGTCGGAACTTGACTAACTTTTCCAGACATCGCTTGACTGTGACCCCGTCGCACGCTATCACTAATACAGGCAGGATTGTTAAAGAAAAAGAAGATGACACACTTACCTCACTAACTATAATAGGGAAGATCTCCTTGCTAGGTCGGAACTTGACTAAGTTGTCCACACATCGCTTGACTGTGTCCCTGTCGCACGCTCACTAATACAAGCAGGATTGTTAAAGAAAAAAAAAAGATGAGACACTCACCTGACTAACTATAATAGGGAAGATCTCCTTGCTAGGTCGGAACTTGACTAAGTTGTCTAGACATCGCTCGACTGTGACCCACGCTAAGAAGAAGAAGATGAGACACTTACCTGACTAACTATAATAGGGAAGATCTCTTTGCTAGGTCGGAACTTGACTACGTTTTCAAGACATCTTTTGAATGTGACCCCGTCGCAAGCTATCACTAATACGGGCAGGATTGTTGAAAAAGAAGCTGAGACACTTTTTTTTTTTTTTTTTTTTTTTTGTGGGGTGGGAAATCATCCTATGACTTCTCCCTCTCTGGGCGGAGCGGGAGGGCGTGTCAGACTCTTACTAAAACCCACCCCTGTTCCTTCCTGCCTTTGAGTGCCCAGGGGCGAGGTAACTCTGTTTCGAATTTATCCTCAACCCCCGGGCAGGCATCGGCCATGACGGGCCCCGTCTCTTGCTGACAACTCTTTGAGGCGCGCGTGGAACACTACGCGCCGTCGACTCTCGGGCCTGGTGCTGATCGGACGGCGAGTTACCCACTACTCGCCGTCCGCAGGCCCGGGTCTACGGTGGCCGGAGATCGTCTCGCGGCGCCGGAAGTCCCCGGCGTCTCCTGAGGCGGCTGCTGCTGAGGGCGTGAGGGCGACTCCGTTGTTGGTGCTCTCTCACGCGTCCCGCCTCCGCCTTCGCGAGCATTACTGCTTCGCAGAAGGAGGAGACGGCTTCCCATTCCCTCTCGCTCCGTACCATGGCCTGAACCAGGGCAGGGCGCGAGAGGTCGCTGCCGCCTATCGCATCCACGAGGACACGGCGTTGCTCCGCCCAAGCGGGGCAGACCTCCACCGTATGCTCCACCGTGTCCTCGGGGCGATCCATGCAATGGAAACACCCGGGCGTCACCTCCCGCTTGATCCGAAACAGGAACCTCCCGAAACAACCGTGTCCGGTGAGGACCTGCGTCAGGCGGAAGGTGAGGGCGCCGTGAGGTCTCTCCAGCCAAGCCTCAAAGAGGGGCACTACCGCCGCAATGGTGGCGTGCCCAGCGCGGGGTTGTGACAATCGCTGTCTCCATGTCGCCATGAGATCCTGCCGGAGCTCTGTCCGCCGAGCCGCGAGTTGTCGCGGCAGCGGAGTTTCGCCCCGGCGTTTCGCCTCCTCGCGCTCCTCATAGAGGCTCGCGAGGATTTTTGCCTCCAGATCCCATGGCGATAATCCGGCAAGGAGGCTCGCCGCCTCGCAGGAGATCGTACGGTATCCTCGGATCGTTCTGATCGCCATGACCCTTTGGGACGCGTTCAGAAAGCGAATAGATCGCTTCCTTAGCGAACGCGCCCACACCGGTGCTCCGTAAAGGGCCATGGACCGCACGATCCCCGCGTAGAGCCTCCGGCAGGAGGCGTTTGGCCCCCTCAGATTGGGCAGGAGCCGCCTCAAAGCAGCCCCGGCCCTGTTCAGTCTGGGAGCCAAACGTCGGAAGTGCTCGACGAAGTTCCACCGGCTGTCGAGGACGAGTCCCAGGTACTTCATCGTCCCCTCGACGCCGATGTGAACCCCTCCTACCGTTATCTGGGAACCCGCCGGTGGCGCATTCCGAGAACCATGAAAACACATGGATTCGGACTTGTGCAATGCCACCTCGAGTCCCAGTTGCCGGATCCTGTCCACGATTATCGCAACCCCGCGTGTAAGCTGAGACACTTACCTGACTAACTATAATAGGGAAGATCTCCTTGCTAGGTCGGAACTTGACTAACTTTTCCAGACATCGCTTGACTGTGACCCCGTCGCACGCTATCACTAATACAGGCAGGATTGTTAAAGAAAAAGAAGATGACACACTTACCTCACTAACTATAATAGGGAAGATCTCCTTGCTAGGTCGGAACTTGACTAAGTTGTCCACACATCGCTTGACTGTGTCCCTGTCGCACGCTCACTAATACAAGCAGGATTGTTAAAGAAAAAGAAGATGAGACACTTACCTGACTAACTATAATAGGGAAGATCTCCTTGCTAGGTCGGAACTTGACTAAGTTGTTCAGACATCGCTTGACTGTGTCCCTGTCGCACGCTCACTAATACAGGCAGGATTGTTAAAGAAAAAGAAGATGACACACTTACCTCACTAACTATAATAGGGAAGATCTCCTTGCTAGGTCGGAACTTGACTAAGTTGTCCAGACATCGCTTGACTGTGTCCCTGTCGCACGCTGACTAATACAAGCAGGGTTGTTAAAGAAAAAGAAGATGAGACACTTACCTGACTAACTACAATAGGGAAGATCTCCTTGCTAGGTCGGAACTTGACTAAGTTTTCCAGACATCGCTTAACTGTGATCCTGTCGCACGCAATCACTAATACAGGCAGGATTGTTAAAGAAGAAGACGATGAGACACTTACCTGACTAACTATAATAGGGAAGATCTCCTTGCTAGGTCGCAACTTGACTAAGTTGTCCAGACATCGCTTGACTGTGACCCTGTCGCACGCTATCACTAATACAGGAAGGATTGTTAAAGAAGAAGACGATGAGACACTTACCTGACTAACTATAATAGGGAAGATCTCCTTGCTAGGTCGGAACTTGACTAAGTTGTCCAGACATCGCTTGACTGTGATCCTGTCGCACGCTATCACTAATACGGGCAGGATTGTTTGAGCAGCATCTGGAAAAAAGACAATAGAAAATAAGTGATCTAAACTAAATATTATAAATAGGTAAAATCGCTACAAGGAGACTGGAGAAGTGTTGGCACAACTGTAACAGCCACGATTTACACACAACAGTGGCGAACACCAGAAAAACGCCGAGGCAATGAAGCTCGACGAGTCCCGGAGAAACGATTAAACTGTCTTGGATCCGACAACGAAATATTTAATAAAATGTATATGGCCATTTATAGAAAATTACAACGACAATGGTGCCGATTCTCTTGTTTAATAACTTAAATAAAATTAGAGAATCGCTATCTTTAACTAAAAAGCAGTGCGAGAAAAGGACGGCTATAGCTATGAACTAATTTAGAGATGTCAAACTAGTTTACGCCTTGCGCTTCATAGTGTTTTTAATCGACATGTTTTTACGTGTACCCTTAATTTCTATGGAAATATTAGTTCAACTAAATTTGACAGCTCTAATTTACGTTCGTCTCTTTCTTGTTTTATTAGAGGGAAAAAGATAGGAATAGCCTAAATTAAGTTTAGTTTGTGCACAACAGAATCCGCACCATTGTGTCATTCGTCCGAACGAATGTTATGGTTATGACCGGCACAATGGTAGTTTTTCAGTAATTTCAGAATACTACATTGTTTTTTCAAGGACTACCGTAATTTGCTAGTTTTACTACTAGCTAGGTATTGCACAAGCGTAGAACAAAGTATGTACCTAGTTACATTTGTTTTTGGAGATATGATGTTAGTAACCTTCAAAAGGCGCCTGCAGGCGTATTCACTAACTCATTTGACATCAATTTGATAGGCACTTTGCCGTACATTGCTGCTTTGACGTATAGGAAAACCGTAGTGCGTAGTATAATAGGTGTCCACCGAGCAACGTACTGCGTAGTGCCTATCAAATTGATGTCAACTGAGATAGCGAATATATCTGCTGGACTTTTGGGGAAAGGACCAGGAGGTGTGTGATATCATCAGCATGTGGAAAGGGGAACTCCCTCTGTACTATGAACGCAGCGATCGCGTGTTCGCGCGATGATCACGTTCTTTTAGGACGACGCCTATATCACAATTCACAACCTACAGCTCAAAGATGTTAGGTTTCGTCCGACCGCGGACCGTGCTGATCCGATTCCGAAAATTCTGTCACTGATAGAAAGCTATAGCTGACTGTCATAAGCTAGTTTAAGTATATCTTGGAAAATGTCCAGTCCTTTATCACGGTTCCTGTAGGGGGAGGTCCCGGGCGTTAAGACGCCGGGTAAGGCTAGTTTGAAATAAATGCTTTTAGTTTCGAGTTTTTTTTTTATAGTAGTTTATACTAATACTTAGTCATCATCATCATTTCAGACATTCACTGCTGGACATAGGTTTCCCCCAAGTGTCACCACAATGACCGGTCCTGTGCGTTTCGCATCCATCGGCTACCCGCGACCTTCACCAAGTCATCGGTTCAACTTCCCGGGCCTGCGGACGGCGAGTAGTGGGTAGCTCGCCGTCCGATCAGCACCAGGCTCGAGAGTCGACGGCGCGTAGTGTTCCACGCGCGCCTCAAAGAGTTGTCAGCAATCATGACGGGGCCCGTCATGATGGCCGATGCCTGCCCAGTAGTTGTGGATAAATTCGAAACAGAGTTACCGCGCCCCTGGGCACTCAGGGCAGGGAAAGGACAGGGGTGGGTTATAGTCAGTAAGAGTCTGACGCGCCCTCCCGCTCTGTATGGAGCGGATTGGATGATTTCCATCCCACAAAAAAAAAAATCGGTTCAACTTCTTGGAGGCCTTCCAACGCTGCGTCTTCCGTATACTTGATACTGGCACTTAACAAAGGTTATTAAAATATGAGTGTGAGTTTAAACAAGGTGGAGACGATAATAAAACAACAAATGAAAACAATGGCCAATACTCATCATTACGAACTTTTATTATGCGGAAAAAACAGCTGTTCAATAAATTCTGTCGAGTTATTAGGCAAACATAAATGTATGGGGCAGCTTATTGTGCGGATCGCCCAGAGGACACGGTGGAGATCTACCCCGCTTGGGCGGAGCACCGCCGTGTAGGAGTGGAGGAGATCGGCGGCAGCGACCTCTCGCGCCCGGCCCTGGTCCAGGCCATGGTACGGAGCGAGAGGGAATTGGAAGCAGTCTCCTCCTTCTGCGAAGCAGTAATGTTCACGAAGGAGGCCACGGAACGGGTGAGGGAGACGGAGTCACCCTCACGCGCAGCAGCAGCCACCCTGGGCGACGGTGGTCGCGAGACGATATTTGGCCATCGTAGACGCGGGCTTGCGGACGGCGAGTAACGGCGGTAGCTCGCCGTCCGATCAGCACTAGCTGCCCTACCATGACGTCTTAAAACCATCATCTTTTCGGTGAGAGAGAGAGACGTCGTTATACAGGACGAATAACACTATCTCTTTCTCTCACCGAAAAGATGAT
Organism: Polia nebulosa; assembly: GCA_951329385.1. Taxonomy (NCBI): domain Eukaryota; kingdom Metazoa; phylum Arthropoda; class Insecta; order Lepidoptera; family Noctuidae; genus Polia; species Polia nebulosa. The sequence goes on along the minus strand of OX589614.1, from coordinate 13,451,703 downwards.
GGTTTTAAGACATCATGGTAGGGCTGCAGGCCCGAGAGTTGACGCGCGCCTTCCTGGGGTCGCGGATAAATTCGAAATAGAGTTACCGCAGCCCTTGGCACAGACGCTACTGAAGGAACAAGGGTGGGTTTTAGTCAGTAAAAGTCTGACACACAGAGCGGGAGAAGTCATTGGAAGATTTCCCACCCTCCAAAAAAAAGGAGTGGTTCTTTATGTTCGTATAACTTTTTAATTTTATTAGTGTAGTCTGTGGATAAAGTCTGTCTTTATGGTATTGCTTATGATTTCAAAATTGTAACTTTTCAATAAGTAGATAAAAATAGTTTTTTTTAAATACAACAGAACCTTGGGTTACGTTAAGGTTCAAAAAAATACCAACACAATATGACACAGCTACACAAATATACCAATCACCTAATTGGCATAATCAAACCCTATCGAACCAAAACCAATCCTATTCCAGTCGCAAAAGGTTGAAATTCCCGTACAATAACCCAACAATTACACTGCTGGCCAACAAAACGCAGGTCACACAATAATAATGATAAAACCATGATATTGAGATAAAAACATCATCTGTCCACATCTGGCATGCATGTGGGAGATACACGGAATGTGCGTTAGTACTTTTACTGATAAGATTCTTGTAAGTGTCATTTTTTATCTGAGTGGTAATGAAACTGATTGAGGCATCACCTAAAATTACCGAAGACCATATCCCCCCGACTGCGCGACGCAAGGGTAATGTGATTATCAGCCTATGTATGTATGTTTGTTCCTTTGTGGCGCTTTAGAGACGAAATACGTGAGCCGATTTTGATCATTCTTACATCAATTGATTCGTCTTAACCTTGCGAGTGCTACTAAAAACAAGACATGACAGTAATCAAAATACAATATGGTGACAACCAGACGCCATATTGTAAAAAGAAAACTATTTAGTTAATATATATACACACTCATCCTCTTACTGTTCGAGAAACAAAAATGAAAATTAAGAACTGGCTACTTCAATTAAACTACGACCAAACTGAAATGTTATTGCTCACAGATTAATATTCCCTACTACCACATACCTCACCTTCATCTAGCATCCATCACACACACACACACACACACACCCTCACACACACGTACATACAAACACGTTTCATCTACATGCATAAACACATCATGAGTAAACCTAACCCATCACTTATCTGCCCGGGGGTGGAGGATAAATTCGAAAGAGTTACCTCGCCCCCGGGCACTCGAAGCAGGGAGGAACAGGGGTGGGTTTTAGTCAGTAAGAGTCTGACACACCCTTCCGCTCCACCCCAGAGCGGAAGAAGTCATAGGATGATTTCCCACCCCCCAAAAAAAAAAAAAAAACCCATCACTTATTTGATTTATTTCATTTTATTATTATTATTTTTTTTTTTATTCACAATTTTTATCAGGTAATCTGTAATACAGGTTTTTTTACCTAGCTCAGAAGTCAGGGTTTTCATAGGATTCTTGTAAAAAAGTTTGTGAATAAATTTATTATTTATTTATAGTTTTCTTTTTTCTTTTAACATACTAAGTGGGGTATCAAAATAGAGGGTTCGAGGAGGCGATTCCAAAAATAAAACTCACTAAAATGTAGAAAATAATAAAGAATGGTTATTTTAAAAAACCCGACTGTAAAAACAACTGAATAGTTCCAAACATGGTGGCATGAAATCAAAAGAATCTAATTAGTCCGTCAGTTAAATAACCAAAAAATATTGGACACGTTTTTTTTTGCTTTACCAAACCAATAAATAAAAAACTTAAAAAAAAACAACCGAATTCCAAAAAAAAATACACTAAAAATGAAAAAATAACTTTAATTTCGGCACTCGGTGTTTGTATTTTATTTCTTCGATATTTGACACCGACTTCCGAAATTAAAGTTATTTTTAAATTTTTAGTGTATTTTTTTTTTTGGAAGTAGTTTGTTTTTTTTTTTTGTAAAAAAGATTTTTATTTTTCGCTTTTTAGTTGTTATACCCCAGAACTAAAAACCCCAATAACATAGAACGTGGAATTTAAACATTTGGAGAACACAAAACCGTCATCAAGATATGCGTATTTTTCGTTTTTGTTCAGTTTCTCAAAAAGCGCTAAAGCAATTTCGATAAAATTTATATGGGACCACCTCGGGAGTATATTCTTTCGGATAAAAAAAGAATTTTGAAAATCGATCCACAACTGACGGAGAAATGCGCGGACATACATATAAAAAAAAAAAACATACATACAGTCGAACATAGAACCTCCTCCTTTTTCGAAAGTCGGTTAAAAATAACTTTTATTTCGGAAGTCGGTGTCAAATAACGAAGAAGTAAATTACAAACACCGACTTCCGAAATAAAAGTTATTTTTTAATTTTTAGTGTATTTTTTTTGAAAGTCGGTTGTTTTTTTTGTAAAAAAGTTATTTTTTGTTTACGTGACAAAAGAAACAATACGTGTCCAATATTTTTTGGTTATTTAACTGACGGATTCATTCGTTTTTTAACCGACGAAAAAAAAGGAGGAGGTTCTCAATTCGACCGTATACATGTTTTTTTTTTGTGTATGTTCTGCCCTCACTCCGTCATTTTTGAACCGATTTTGATTATTCTATTTTTGTTAGATAGGGTACATCTCAAGGGTGTTCCCATGTCAAAGAAGTCAGGATCTGACAGTGGAATCCTGATAAAATTGAGAGAAAACCTCGAAAATTGTGGGCACGTTTAGCGTTTCTGTATGTATGCTCAGCCCTCACTCCGTCATTAATGAACCAATTTTGATTATTCTTTTTTTGTTAGATAGGATATACCTCAAGGTTGGTCCCATGTCAAGGAAATCAGGATCTGACAATGGAATCCTAATAAAATTGAGAGAAAACCTCGTAAATTGTGGGCTTGTTTAGCGTTTCTGTATGTATGTTCGGCCCTCACTCCGTTATTTATGAACCGATTTTGATGATTCTTTTTTTCTTAGATAGAGTATACCTCAAGGATGGTCCCATGTTAAGGACATCAGGATTTGATCATGGGATCCTGAAAAAATTGAGAGAGAACCTCGAAAATTGGGCACGAATATTGTTTCTGTTTACTTTTCATAACTGAATCAGGTATTTGCATTTAGGAACCATCACATCATGAAACTGAGCTGATAATGGAAACCATACCTTTCCTAAACAATAGAAGTCAGATATAAAAACTGGTTTTAGTGACAAATACCACTTAATATGCTTTGACGAAAAGACGTCTTTGCAATATTGGAGGTAACCTCAACTGGTCAATATCCTGGGAACTTCATGGAAGGATTGTTATATCATCAGCTCAGTGGCAAGAGGAATGATGAAGAATTAGAAATTAGCCTCAGAGTGTTAAAAGATGATGCGAGCCACAAAAAATCATAAAATAAAAAACTTTTTAACAAAAAAATTAACCGACGAAAAAGAACTAAAAAGCAAAAAATAAATAAACCTTTTAAGTCTTGAGTAATGACCTTATTTACCTACATAAAATAACAAATTTTATATAAACTAATTTTGAGTCGGCGCCAATTAATAAAATGATTAATTACCTACTCACAGCCTTCTTCATTTGTAAGTACTTATAAAATTTAGATATTTAATAATCAGATTGTTGTTTGGCGCCGACTCAAAACAAAAATAAAAAATCCCAAAAAATATCAAAAAATTATCGTTCAACCATCCATTCCATTTTTTTTTTATTCCACTTCCATCCATTTTCATTCATTTTTTTTTATTTTTTTTAGTTATTGATTTTTTTTTTTAATTTTCATTTTATTATTATCTCAAAATTAGTTTATATAAAATTTGATATTTTATGTAGGTAAATAAGCTCATTACTCAAGACTTAAAAGGTTTATTTATTTTTTGCTTTTTAGTTCTTTTTCGTCGGTTAATTTTTTTGTTAAAAAGTTTTTTTTTTAGTCTATAATACCCCATTGAACTAAAATAACTGCTACCAACTGCATCAGGCTGCTTGAAAAGTGACTTGTTTGGAACTATACAGTTGGTTTTGAAAATATTAAATTTTTCCCATCACAACGGTAAAGTACGTAGGTACTAATGCTATGAATAGTGATTCAAAATCCTAATACTATTATAAAAATAATCCTCCCAACCAAATTTCGGCGATCACGGTGGCCAAGATCAAAGGAGTTTAGCCAAGTGCGCAGGAGACATTACAGTACACAAGCGTGTGCGCAAACACAGGTGTAATCTCCGTTCCTTAACTCTCATAGTCCATGGGACTGCATTCTGAAACCACCGGGAACATATCAGGCTTTACCCGCTTTCCGAGGGACAGGGGTCACACCACCCAGTGGCGTATTCAAAGATTAGGCGCCCCGGGCCAACTATTTACGCTGCCCCACATTTAACAATAACAAGGGAATACTTTTTTTGCTGTTGCTTATTTAAAATTTGAGCTACTCGATTGGCATAAATAAGATTTTCTTGTGATAGACAAGAAGTTACGGGTTGGCTAGAAAAGTAGAAATAGTAGTTATCCAACTTGAAAAAACAGCAGCGGGTAGCATTCGTCGCCCCTGGCAGTCTGCCGCCCCGGGCTATGGCCCTCTTGGCCTAAGGGTAAATACGCCACTGCACCACCTGCCCAGGGGTTGAGGATAAATTCGAAACAGAGTTACCGTGCCCCTAGGCACTCAGGGCAGGGAAGGAACAGGGGTGGGTTTTAGTCGGTAAGAGTCTGACACATCCTCCCACTCCACCCAGAGCGGGAGATGTCATTGGATGATTTCCCACCCCACAAAAAAAAAAGGTGTCATACCACCAACTGCCTAACTCTGGGCTGCTACAGACAGAGTAATTCCTAATGAATCTGCCTAGCCTTTTTTCCAGCTATCTTGGGGTCGGCTTCCAGTCTAACCGGATGCAGCTGGTCTCGACTACCTATCTGACCTCCACAACCTAGTTACTGGGTAATACCCCTTGGTAAGACCCCTTGGTAAGACCCCTTGGTAAGACTGTTAAGAGAGTTAGTGATAGCATGACATGAAGGCTGACAGGACAGAATGGAAGAAAAAAACGTGTTGCGCCGACCCCCAAGTAAAAGAGTAAAAGATAAATTCTGAAAATGAGTTACCACACCCCTGGCCACTCGGGCAGGGAAGGAACCGGGGTGGGTTTTAGTCAGTAAGAGTCTGACACGCCCTCCCGCTCCACCCAGAGCGGGAGAAGTCATTGGATGATTTCCCACCCCACAAAAAAATAAAAAAAAGATAGATGTTTATAACTTTATAAGTCGGAGTAACTTTGGAATTCCCAACCTCTTCAATACATTGAGCCATGCATACGTATACCAAACAAAATGTCCACCCACTTATGCACTCCATGTCTTGACTGTAAATTGGTTTGTCATATTGAAATTGGTATTTCTCACACTGGCGCTGGGAAAATAAAGACATGGCACATACGATACGACCTATGCGCTGTCCGCCAGACACGCAAGAGATTAAGGGCCTACCTCCGCATAAGTGGCGCCCTCATTGAATAAAAAATCGTATCTTAGCATAGAAAATAAAGTTCAAAGAATCCTATGTTGCGTTTGTTACAAAGAGGATAAGGTATTTTTATTTTCGTGGTTAAAACAGGACTCAAAATGTTTCTTAACCAAAGTAGTAAGCAAAAGTACCAAAAACGGCCGTTTGTGACACTTTTGCTTATTGCTTTGGATACGAAACATTTTGAGTCGTGGTTTAACAACGTAAAAATACCTTATCCTATTTGTAACAAAGTGATACGATTTTTTATTCAATGAGGGCGCCACTTGGCGGATATATATGCCTTAAAGTGGTCGCTGATTGAGCATACCCCCCAATTGCATAATAAAGAAGGTAGCAACACAAACTCAAAGCACTTATTTTAAATAAACCATTTACAGGCGCTTCTGAATTGTCAAGAAATCGGTCAGTCAGAAAGATGAAGCTAATTGCACATTCCAAGGCGTAGATCTCTAGAGAGAAGAACAGGCAAGAAACTCTTTTGTACCATGTTATGTATCATAGTATAACAGCTGTGTCAACAATGTGAGGGTGTAATGAAGCACTAATGGGCCATGATGTATCCAGCCAGACCACGAGTTTACCTGTGTAACAAGTTTCATTCCAATCTGTTCAGCTATACAGATAAAATATTTTATTTTATTTATTAGGGAAAACCAACAGTGACACATTGCAAATTAAGAAAAAACAATAAAATAAAATGTGATCTTATGTGTTACCAACAACATTTTCCACAGAATACTAATTTAATAATAATAATATTCCACAACTATCACACAACGCCATCTAGTCCCAAGCTAAGCAGAGCTTGTATTATGGGTACTAGACAACTGATAAATATACTTATATATTTCTAAATACATACATATTATAGATAAATTACACCCAGACACAGAACAAATGATCGAACGATCGAATTTAGAATCTATAACCTGGCTGACTTTTCCCAACTGGTGGGGTTGGCTTAGAGTCTACAGTTGAATACCAGTACTTACAAGAAGCGACTATTATACCCCCAAAACCCAGTAAAGTACAGCTAAGGAGTTAAATTCCTTGCCAGACTGTGTTTCCTGAAAGTTACAACCTGGGAGTTAAGTCAAGAGTGTATAGGTTACTTCCAGGCAAGTGTGTGATCCTCTACCACATCATCGCTTGCCATCAGGTGAGATAGTGGTCAATTACGATCCTAACAATTATAAAAAAACGTCTGACGAGACTTTCACATTTATTAAGATCACAGGATTGGTAGTAGGATGCACTAAAATCAAAGACCGTATTCAGAATTGAACGAAAGCGCTTCCGAACATCTTTCATAATGCGCACTGCAAAGGAGTGGAACTCTCTACCTGCGTCTGTATTTCCGAATGCATACAACCCTAATCTCTTCAAAGTTAGAGTGAACAGGCTTCTTCTGGGTAAGCTCGCTCCATCGTCGACTTTGTCTCTGTCACCTCTGACCTAGACTAGAGTCAAGAGCAAACCCATCTAAAATAAATAAAAAAATTAATTCCTTTTCCATTATCAGCCGGTCGATTCTGATAGCAGCTCACCGTGAAAACTTAGGTGGAGTGAGCGTGAAGTGAACTGTCATTCCGCCTTGATTGTATGGATCGACAGCCCACTTCACGTTCACTTCACCTAAGTTATCACGGTGAGATTTTACAGAATAGCACTGCAGCATCGCTACGTATTATACGCGCCGCGTCTGTACGCGATAAACTCAAAAACTACTGAACAGATTTTCATGCGGTTTTCACCAATGGACCGATTGATTCATGAGGAAGGTTTATGTGTATAATTTGTATCCGAGCTGGTGCAGGTCGCTAGTTTTAAATATAACAAATTTGTTCCAACAAAATAGAATCATCACAAACTCATTCAAACAAAAGTTATTACGGTGAATGCTCCAGGGTAGCCCACGAAATTCAAATTTTCTTACGTTTTTTGCAATTTGCAGGTCAGTGTCAAGTTGTATCGTGGTCAAAATTTGATTCGCGGCCGTAGCAAGTATGTCTTTATAGCATTATAATCATTAAAATCATCAATACATCTCTCCCAGTTAGAATTGTTACCAAATGTTATGATTTCTGAAATACTTACATTTGGCGTCAATTCTAATCAAATTTTGACCAAGATACAACCTGACACCGACCCGCAAATTGTAAAAAACGTAAGAAAATTTGAATTTCTCGGGCTAGCCTGGCGCATCCACCTTAAGGCTATAATTTCACGGTCTATATTGGTAACAATGGCATAATATAGAATGTTCACCTCACAACCTGTGTCAACAACACGTTGTAGGTGCAATGACATTTGTGTTTGCTACTTATTAGAATGTCTTATTTGTGAATTAGAGTTCAATGTTTAGTTTAGTATGTTTTGGTGATAATATAAATTTAGTGACCTCTTTTGTTTCGATAAATTTTTAAGTTTTAGCTGCTTTTTTAGGGTTCCAAAAGAAACCCTATTGTTGTCACTCACGTGTCTGTCTTGAACTTGAAATTTGGTGATAATGTTTATTATTACGTTTAAATAAAAATATTTGGTACGGAACCCTCAATTTACTAAATCGGACACGTACTTGGCCAGTTTTTTAGGGTTCTGTACCCGAAGGGTACCAACGGAACCCTATTGTTGTCACTCACGTGTCCATCTGTCGTCTATCACTGAAATTTTTAATACCTATGAAGCTGATAATGTTTATTATTTTAGCATATACTTTAACAACAAATACCAATATTTGGTACGGAACCCTTAAGGCGCTATTAGCTGCCAATGACCTTGAGTGGTTAGCTTGCGTGTTCTGTGCTGAGCTCACGTAACGCGTCGTACGTCCACCCGGTAATAGGACTCGCTCATCAAGGAGCGCTGTCCGAAATTAGACGCATTATTAATTTATTACACATAAAAGAACAGGTATTAAACTAAAACACTGAGACTATAAATAATTAAATGATCCTTAAAATGGTGAAGGTTGCATAAAAATACGCTTAATAGTTTTTGCGTGATTCTCAATTTTTTATATTTTTTATCCGCGTTAGACGTAACTTTACAAATTAATTACACTATGTTATAAAAATATAATTTCAAATATTCTCAGATCAAAGCCTGATCTCTCTCCAGTCGTGTCGGATTGAGTGAAGCAACAGTGTGCACCCGTGTTTATGCACACACTTGTACACTATTATATCTCCTGCATACTTGGCTAATTCTCATGGAGATTAGCCACCGTGATCGAAATTCGGTCGAGAGGATTATTAATGGATTCTAAATTCAAATTCTCCATAGAAACATTTTTTTTTTAAATCATAAGTAACCATATGATTTAAAAAAATAATGTTTCTATGGAGAATTTTTTTATTAGGCCTTTTCTCTGACTATTTGTTTCTATTACCGCTTTATAAAAAAATAATAAAAATCATACCCAACCCTTTGAACATGAGCGAACAAGCAACCACTATTTAAGGCTGCATGTGCTCAGCCTCATTTAAACTATTGGGGTCAGTGTCCAGTCTAACCAGATGCAGCTGGTTTATGGGTTTCTCATCCAATACTTAACATGGAACAACTGCCTATCTGTACACCGTGTGAATTTTTTTAACATACTCAAGAATTGCTTATTTTGTTAATTTTAAAAAACTCAACACTAGGACCTCTGATCCCTTCAATCCAGTAACTGGGTAACACTCTAAATCCTTTGATAAGACGCAGTGCCGGATTAAGGCAGTGAAGGGCCTGAAGCAAATTCTAACAACCTCTATAATCTTAGTTAAATGATAACAAATTAAAACTTCTTTGATTTATTTTTCTCACAGGCGGTGGGTCTTTAGGTTGTGATGGGCCCATAGGCCCTACAATGGTCTACATTGTCTTTATGGATAATCCGAAATTCTTTAGATTTCACATGGTATAGACATATCTTGACTCGTTTTTGTATGCCCAAGCGGGGGCCCCAATGTGGTGGGGCACATAGCAATAGACTTTCAGGTTTCTGACCACCTGTAACAGCTGTCAAAGACCTATGAATGTCAGGCAGGACCAACTGCTTTCAAACCTACCTTGTACTTGACTGGAAGAAGCTTACTATATGTAAAAGCTGACATTTATGTTATAAAGTGTTTCTTAATTATTTTCAGTTGCTGTCTTGGTGTTACAGGATAATGTCATCCACAGACAATATAAAAACAAAACAAAACTTACTCTGCAAGACTTCCAAATCTTTAGCACTTTCTTCTTCTTCTCCTTTAAGCAAATCATGTTTTATAACCAATTGATTCTTAACTCTCTCTAGAAGCTTGTTACTATCTGCCAGTTGCTCATCCATTTGTTTCTGAAGCCTATCTATCCTATTTTCTATTTCCTCGGCCACATTTCTAGAACTAGCAGACCTTGGGACTTCTATAACAGACCCGTAACTTATCATAAGCCATAAAACCAACACGACACCAACTGCAATGGACACTTTTTTCACGTTCAAACGCATTTTGGATCACAAAGTTTCACCAACGTATATGAGAGATATTGAGTGTCATGAACCATTTATCTCGTCCATAGTCCCGTAAGGTAAGTTCCCGCTATCCGGTGGACGCAACAGTAAACAAGAAACATCACTAATGATAATCCGATCAGAAATATTCGAGTTCAAAATTGTTGCACGGCGTTCACTTAGCTAATCACGTCTCAAACAACGTTATAACGAACGATACTTTAATAAACTCGTTAGTTAAAACTTCTACTATAGATAAAGCGTATGGATTGCAATTTGATAATTGAAAAATTACGATTTTTTCCTTTTAAAAACCACAACAAACACCGCTCGGACGTGTGTACACGTCAAAAAACAAATGACGGCTGACAATCTGACATTGCTGACACTGCTGACAGTTATTTTTTTTATTGTCCCCAAAGGAAAGGCGAAAGTCTTTTGACCATATTGCCTAGTCTTACGTAGTTATTTATACTTTTTTTTTCCATTAGAATGCAGATGTAACACATTCTAATGTTTTTTGCAGTATTTGGTAGGTTTTCACGGTGAGCAGCCGGCAACAGCCGGTCGATTCTGTTAACAGCTCACCGTGAAAACTTAGGTGGAGTGAGCGTGAAGTGAACTGTCATTCCACCTTGATTGTATGGATTGACAGCCCACCTACTTCATTCGGACGGAGCCGTAAATATCCAAGAGAATTTAAAGAAAACTCATTAAAAAAAGTGGATTTCACGTGCTCTTACTTGCTCAATACAGCATTCCGAAAATATTGAATACTTAACTAAGTATTTGTTCCGTTCTGCCTAACCTTTTTCCAACTATCTTGGGGTCGGCATCCAGTTCAATCAGATGCAGCTGAATACCAGTATTTTACATGGAGCGACTGCCTATCTGACTTCCACAACCCAGTTACTGGGTAATACGATTCCCCGTGGTAAGACTGGTTGTCACTGTTGTCAAACTTTCGTGCTTCTGACGACCCGTAACGACTGTCAAAGATCCACGATTGACAGCCGGGACCAACGCTTAACGCGCTTTCCGAGGCACGGAGGTCTCGTTAAGGGCCTACCTCCCCATAATGGTATATTCAATGAGGGCGCCACTTAGCGGATATATACGCCTTAAGTAAAGATGGTCACCAATGCACGAGCCAACCCCGGCAAGCGTAGCTTAACCTGATGGAACAACCCGTGCGGCTGTTATTACTTTAGCCACGAGCTCCTCGAGTATAATTATGTATAGTTTATAATAATTATTATTAATTGCGGGAACGCCGTGGTGCCTGACAGGGTAAGGGTCCCTCCTTAGCCAAATAACTTTTATAATAGCGCTAACGCTACGTGCGAAATGTATGGCAAGGACATTACCTGCGGAGAGAACTGTCACGTGACTCACGCCCAGTAATGTTGTTGCCATACGTTTTGCACGAAGCGTTAGCGCTATTATAAAAGTTACTTGGCTAAGGGGGCCGGGTGGACGATCGAGTGGGTTGAGTTTTTGGAATGGTGTACTGTACCTACCTATTAATTAGAAACTTAGGTAGGTACCTCTCCCGGGCCTGCGGACAGCGAGTAATTGGTAGCTCGCCGTCCGATCACATATTACGTTCAGCATACGGCCCGTGAGTCGACGGCGCGTAGTGTTCCACGCGCGCCTCAAAGAGAATTCGTAACAGAGTTACCGCTCCCCGCAATTTCCAATCCCCAAAAAAAAAAAAGGTTTTTTTAAACAAATAAACTGATATACACTTACTTGTCTTCGTAATAGTCTTGGCATTAAAATTGCGTTTCGACGTAACCACATCGATGGCATAATGACGTGATCTTTTATTTGAATCTATTAACAGTAAGTACAATGAAAATAAACACAACATCACACAACATGTCCGAAGTGAGAAGAAACCCCACCCGCTCCATCTTCTACAAACAATTAACAATTTCATATTGAAGTCACAGATTAATTTTAAACTTGTGCTAATTTTTCACGAGTAACACTCTCTCACTGTCATTACGTAGGTACACTAGTAGTTAGAGATAAAAAAGTCTAAATAAAAGTCTATTGTTCAATTATAATACATTGAATCGAGGTAACCATTATAACGACAGATTTTTTTTTGTCAATGGAACGAAAGCTCAAATTAAAAAAGAAAAAAAAACACTGTTTAATTTACTGATTATTTTCCACACACACCACGCAAAACAACACAGGCCAAACTGACTGTTGACTATTTACTGAGTTAATGAAATGCATGTTTTAATTGAGTCATTTTCCTCTTTGACTCGTAAACTTTACTTCGCTAAGTGGCACACTCCGACGTCTCACTTCGTCCAGATTGAGTAGGTATTCGAGTTAGGTATCTGTAGTTTAATAGCACAACGCCGGTTGTTATCACGCTACGACCAATAAACACAATCAAAGTGTACTACGTATGGCAACAACGTTATCGAGAACGGTCTCGTTTATGTTGTACATTCAATTATCTTGTATAGGTACTTTATACAGCTTTGCACTTTAACTTTTGTTCTGGGAACACATTCATTGTGCGTACCTACCTACAGTTAAGGATTGGAATTCCCCCTGCCTGAGTCTGTGTTTTCTGATAGCTACAACTTATGAGTCTATAAGTCTAGAGTGAAAAGGTTACTTCTAGGCAAGCGTGCTCCATCTTCGTCGACCACATCATCGCTTACCATCAGGTGAGATAGTAGTCAAACGCGAGCTTAAGGCGCTATTAACTGCCAATGACCTTGAGTGGTTAGCTTGCGTGTTCTGTGCTGAGCTCACATAACGCGTCGTACGTCCAGTAATAGGACTCGCCCATCAAGGAGCGCTGTCCGAAATTAGACGCATTATTTACACATAAACCAAACTTAGACTAAATTATAAATAATTAAATGATCTTTTAAATGGTGAAGGTTTCATAAAAATACACTTTATAGCTTTTGAGTGATTCTCAATTTTTTATCCGCGTTAGACTTATGTCTCTTTACAAATGAATTACACTCTGTTATAAAAATATAATTTAAAATATTTAAGATCAAATTACAACGAAAACTGTCTAGAGTAACATATATTTTTTTTAAAGAAATAAGACTAGTCGTTTAGACGTGATGTTCAATTAAAAACCATTAAAAGTCGTACAACTGCGCCTTAACATGCTTTTCAAAGCACGATATGTAACGGACGGTCACCCATCTGCTATTTGATTTAGTCATAAAACACCTATCAAGCAATAATACTAAATTTAAAATAACTGAACTAAATATTTGTGGCTACGGTTCGTTGCCAAATGTTTATTGAACAATGAAGATCGATAACAAGCACGTGCCAAAGTGATAGTCATGTCATGCTGTTGACAAAACACAGGCGTCCGACCGAAGGTTCGGTTTTGTCCAATTTCGGCCATTTTCCATTGATAGCGATCGCTACGTCCTAACGATCGGTCGCTACGTCGGAAAAATAATTGATTTTCTTGGAATACAGTACAGAGACGGCGTAAATTTTAACTTGCTAGCACTATTTTTCATGAAAACTGATCAACTGATCTGCTGGTTTCTGTACATGTCGAGACTGCAGGGCCTGCAGTCTCGACATTGATCGCGAAACTTACGTTAACTACCGATCGCTAAATTACTAGCCGTTAAAAAACGCCCTCATTGTGAGGAAAAATTTTAGATCATAACCTGAAAATATAATTGTTTTTCTTGAAATATGTACAGAGACGGTGTAAATTTTAACTTGCAAGCACTATTTTTCATGAAAACTTATAAATATCTATAATTTAATAAAATTTTAATGATTATTTTATAACACTTGTAACAATTAAACTAATAATTATAATTTTTATTAATATTTTTTGCACATGCTCACTGGTGAGGCGTTGAGCGGTGACGTGCTTGTCAAAACATTAGAGGACATAAAAGTTTGCCTCCTTGCAATGTTAATTTCTTAGCGAAGGAATTCGGTCGTTACGTGATCGTTAACTACGTCGAAAGTGGATGCCCGTTTCGGCTGGAGTTTCAGTTTAGGCTAAAAAGTGGCCGAATATTCGGCACGACCGAACCTAGCATCTTTGAGCTGAAGGTTGTGATAGTGACCTTAAAACTAACTGTCTCGTTCGTGTGAAATCATTTGTGAATTATAATCATTGTTATAATAACTCGTTCAGTATTTCATGAAAGTTATTGCTGAATTTTAGGAAGAAATAGACATTTTGCGTCGACCCCAAATTAATTGGGATAAGGGCAGGAGAATGATGATGAGGGCCGAAATTTTCAATGGTTTTATAACTCTTTCAAGACAAAAATATAAATTTTTGTGGATTTTTCTGTTACCTATCACGTTAGTTTCGGTTTCGGCAACTGGAAGCGGTGCCGAACTTAAGGGTGTGTTTCCACTGAAGCGGAGTTGGGCGGAGCGGAGCGGAGAAATGCTGGAATCGTCTAATCACAGAGGAGACGAGACGAGTGACGCGATGAGGATTTTAACCATTGTGACAGCTTCGCTTCAGTGGAAACGCTCTCTAATGCAGCCACTACACTACTCGCGAAGTTATTTCACGAAGTACGCTTCGAAGTAGACCGCAGTATGTAAGTATGCTAGCCGAGGTTGCACGAAGCAAACCGAAGCGCCCTTCTACACTATCGTATTCGCTTAACTTCGATCAACTTCGCGAGTAGTGTAGTGTAGGTTTTAGGTTACGGTTTCGGTTTCGGCTAAAAATCGTGCTTTGGTCGGACACTACAAAACACGCCCAATAGTGTAATTGTAACTGATTGGTGACGGATTTGTGTATTACATAATTATACAGCATGTTGTTTATTACCGAGCTGATAATTTTTGTACTAACACTTGTGGGAACACTAATAGGGTTGAGATTTGAAATAAAACCAAATTGTGTCCTGATCTAAGCTGGTTATATATTTGCTTAAAATTTACTCGAGCCCAACCAAATCGTGGTAACGAAACCATAGCGACTTTTAATTTGACGCCAACGCCATCTATCGAGTTCGAGGTTAACAATTTAATAGTTACATTTTGTTACTACGGTTTCTGCATTAACATACCGCCCACCAAGGACATTTAGTGACAGAATGTCCTTCTTAAATTATTTTTAAGTCTAAAATTTTTCACTTTTATCATAATTATAATAATAATACTACGTAAATCTAGGAGAAAAATAACAAAACAGTCTTCAACAGTTCAAAATATCATAAACAATTGTAAAAGTTGCACTTTGTGTATGTTTAAAATATCCGCTATAGATTTATACAAAGTAAAAATTAACCTCTAAAATGTATAAAATAAAACATGTTGTAAATAAACATTTGATCTTAAAATTATCATTAATGACTTGATCTGCAGAAGTTTTATATAAACTTGATAAAAAAAAAATTGGTTGCCTGTAAAGTCGGTATACGGGCGAAAGTTTTACGTGACAACGACTTTGAGTGGTAAAATAATTTTAATGTGAATATTCATTCGTATAGTAGGAAGAAGGATGAAATAATAGTAACAATTTAAAACATTTATTTATACAAAGAAATCGAAAGCGCTCATTTTTTCAAGTTAAACAAATTATTATTGGTTGAGAAACGATTTATACTACTTTTTTGATTGAAAACTACCATGTTGAGTGAATATCAAAAAAAATGTACATAAGAAAAAAGCTCAGTGTCCTCATTACTAACACGGGCGTAAAAAATCCAATTTAGTGAATAAATAAGCCGTTTTTTTTTATAAGGCTCTTTGTTATTCATTTTTTCGTATATAAATACCAGATCAACAGAATTAGGCAAAACAAATAAAATAAAAACGAAATATAATGATGTGGAGTTATTTTAGTCATGCAAAAAAGAGTTGTCTCCACGCGCCAATTTTAAATGAAAAAATTAATACTCTTTAATAATCGAACCAATACAGATTTATTTAGTGCAGTATACTTGGAAAATGATCACTGTGCATGAGGAACCTTTTTATTTCTATAAGAACGTTGTAATACATGAGAAAATTTAAGTAAAAATGATGTCTCCATATTTCGTTGCTTTGTGTGACGAACCTTGTGTGACGAAATTCTGTGTCCTACATAGATAGTTTCTGAACGTATCCGCATTTTATTACATCTGGCAACATTCGATTTACTACCAACCTACAAATAAAGAACGTTAGCCATCTTAATTTTGATGTATTGTGTCGAAACATGTGTTTACCGGTTTTGTCGCTTTAAAAAATAATACTTGTGTGACGCAAAATTTCAGGTAAGTTTTATGATTTTATTACAGACATATTATCATTAGACATTATTTGTAATAAGTATATCGTGCAATAGACAAGAATTGTGAAAATCTTTTCACTCTGTCTGTTGTGCGTGGTTTCTTGTTTTGTTAGGTTATATTTTGCTTCCATTGTGTGACATTGGGTGACGTCACACAAAAAGATCAGGGTGCATTCTCAATGGTTATTTTTATGTTCTAAAATTTACGTAATAATCCCAATTATGTATTCTGAAAATTGGAATGTTCCCGAAAATGTTGTTTTGGGAAAAAGTTAACATTGATTTTTTAAATATTGTGTTATTTAAATTATATATTTTTTCATGACAAAAAACAAATTATGCAATAATATACAATGTGCCCAGTGATAAAGTAAACAAACAAAAGGACAAGAAACCAGACCGAAAATAACTTTATTTATTTAAAAAAATGAGGTTACAGGGACGTTTCTTAAATAAAAATCATCTTAATTGAAAAAATACTGCATTTTTTGGGATTCTCTTTCCATTACTTTGTACTTATTTTTTTTTTAATAAAAATTATTTTAAAGGTTTTTTTAAATTTTATTTTTATTATGCATTATTTACGGTTATTTTTGGATTGGAGTTCAAATAAACATTGAACTCGATAATCCTGATAGTTAATAAGTTATTGTCAATAAATTGACAAATAAAAATAACTAAAAAAAAACATCTTTTTTTAATTATTTTTTTTTTCGATTAATTTGAGCCTCATTTCACATCCTTTCGTTTGTGCACTATATGACTAGGCAAATTGTGAGTCATCTCATGGGCAAAAGCCGAAAAAATAGGGATTATTACGTAAAACTAATTCTAGAGGGCGCTACTCTGCCATTACGTACCTAAGCAGTCTTTTTCATTTTTATTAATAATTAGTATGTATTTATTTGCGCCTAAAAATAATAGTCATTATTTTTAGGCGTAAAAATACATTATTGTATTGTATATTATGTCTGTAGATATATTTACATGGTAGATCCATTGTTACAATTTGTGCTTTCAGATAATGGTACAAAATGCCTTTGACTGGAGCAGAAAGACAACGACGATATCGTCAAAAGTTGATTCAAGAAAATCCGGAAAAACTGCTGCAGCAAAAAAGGGAAAATTTAGAAAGAACAAAAAAAAAATATAAAAAAATAATTTTTATAATATAAGATTTTTAAAGATTATTAGAAAGCCCAATCTGAAATTTATTTTTCCTAAGAAAGATGACAAAGATACAGTTCCTAGTATTAATGTGGTAAAAAAAATAGAATTAAAGTTAGAATTAAAGGAATACGTGCTTTGCGATGAAGGTGATTCAGTATTTTTTATTTAATGTGCGGTTTATTGCGGGATTTGTTTTCTGTTTTAAAATAAAAACTTTATATTTAAAAAATCTGTTTGAATTATTTTTCAAACACTTTTTTTTATTGCAGATGTTAATTCGTTTAAGTGATAAGTAGTGCCATAATTAGTTTTGTTATTTTTGTTTTATTTTATGATTAATGTTATCTGATATTTTTATTGAGTACTTAAGAGAGTTTACGACGTACTGCATTCCATACAAATGTTCTCATGTTTCGAAATGAATGAACCGATTTTAAAGAAACTTCATAAACATAAGCAGGATACAAAGGTCTAAAAAGTTAGTTAAGAACATTTTCAAAATATCTTATTTTAAAAAAGATAATTTGAAATCTCTATTTCTATGGAAAATTTAAAATCGGTTGAATTTAGCTGTAACATTAAAAATATCGAAAATGTTCTCAATTAACTTTACAGATTTATGTTACCTGCTTATGCGTAGGAAGTTTCATTTAAATCGAATCATTCATTAAAAAAAATAAAGTTTATAAGTACTTTAAGTTTTAACGAAATGTCGTAAATATACTTCGTTAGACTCTAAACTTCTGTTAAAAATGGCTCAAATAATTATTTTCTATTTAAATATTATTAAAATCGTTCAAGTCTGTTGGAACCGCCACCAAATAATAGTGTCAATGATTACTGTGATTAAATTAGTTTTGTTTAATTTTGTTCTTCATGTTGATTTTGGAGTAAAATTTTTGTTTTTTGTTTGATAATAAATGAGGATATTGTTTTTTGTTTATTTTTCACTGTTGTTTTCTTTCTATAACACCTACCTACCCTAAATAAATACCTATCTGCCCTAAGAATTCTACATGTTAATTAAATTAAACTTCATAGTTCGTCTAATGTGTTTGTATAAATGCACCTTTATGTTTTTTTGTGTGACACATATTCCTTTGTGTTACAGATATTGTAATATTCCATTGTGTTTCTTTTGTGTGACGTACATTTTTTTTGATATTCACTTAACATAACCTATTCACTTATGTCTTTGTCATTTATTTCATCATGTTATATTATCAGTCTGAAATTATTTACCTTTGCTGTTTGAATTGTTGCGATGGACGAAACTACCTTCACATTATCACTACACAATCGTTTTACAATTAACTGGCAACGTGTAAACTTGTATGCAGGCGCCTATGCGAAATAGAAGCGCAAGACATGAACCGGTGTGTATGCCTATCTCTCTCACTCTCTCTCTCTCGCTCTGTCTCTCTCGCTCTTAGGCGGGCTAACTGTGCTCGAGTGGAAGGGACGCGTGCCTTTCACTTTTTATGTCTGTCTCTCTCGCTCTTAGGCGGGCTAACCATGCCCGAGTGGAAGGGACGCGTGCCTCTCACTCGCTCTCATTGTGAGCGCATAACGTGAGCGGAGCGTAACGCAGTTTCTTGAAGTGTCACCCGGCAAACCAATTTATAAGACGTTGTCACGTCAAAAATAAACAATTCATTGAGCTATTGGTAAAACGCACTCAAAGGTGGGCAACTTGTTGCTTAAATCGTTAGAACTGTTTAACTCCCATTGTTTTCGCGTTTCATTATCTAGTTTGAATGTTACTATATGGATGATGATAACGTCCCATGTACTCACATTGATGTTTAAATTTGTAAGCGCATGAAGACAGTCACTTGTGGTATCCAACAGCTCCTTTAATGCGGCAGCTGATTCTACATTTAATCGCTTCTGGCTAAACAACCTTTTCAAAATACAATTGACTAGATACTTTTTATTAGCATAGCGCTTTTCCAACTGAGACCAACATTCGCTGTAGTTGGCATCTGTAATGGGTGTATGCCTAATCAACTGTTCGGCTTCCCCAGTAAGATGGCTTTTAAGATAGTGCAGGTTTTGCACATTAACTAAAGATGCGTTATTGTGTATAAGCGATTTAAAAAGATCGTGAAAGGCTGTCCATTCACTGTATTTGCCAGAAAAATTGGGAATTGTGATCTTGGGCAAGTTTACCCACGAATTGGATGCCTTAGAAGAATTATGATTGTTAGAGCCACTATTTTGTGGTACCGGTTCTCTAGTATTAATCTTATTAAACGTTGCTTTCATCAGACATTTACATTACAGTTACATTTTGTTACTACGGTTTCTGCATTAACACATGTAATGTAACAAAAACCCTGTCCCATCCAATAAAGGCGTATTCCTGGTTTAACATACGTACTAGAAAAAGTTGTAAAAAAAACGTAACTCATAAAAACCAAAAGTTATAGATTTTTTATTTTTATAAAATATGCGAAATTTAACACTAAATATGGCTAATTATCATAAGTTGACAACACTCCACCGGCCGGCGAAATCTTTTCATTTTTACCTATTTTTATTTCAAACGATACCACCCTGCACTAGCCGCGCTGTAGGCACTTAGAAGTAAAACTGTAGGTGAACTTTGTCGAGAGCTCAGTGTTGCCTTTGATAAGTTTTTCTTTTTTTTTAAATGAATTATGTGCATTGGGGAAAAATAATAATCTCGTATCCATTAAATGATTACGTGTATGTGTACGCAGTACGATACCAAATAATAACCTTCAGGATTGGACAGGGTTTTTGTTAGATGCTGTATATTTCGAGTTTTTTTTTATTTTTTTAAATCTTTATTTATTGAAAGGGATTTTGTCACTTAGTGATAATGTCACCCCCGTAGAGAAAAACAATCAATAACTTAAATCTAACACAATGGGTAAAACACAGTTTAACATAAATTTTAGATCATCAATAGAATAACATGATGGGCTATTCATTCCGGTATATAACCATTAATAGGCAACACAATATCCTAGCCTCCTCCGACCTCGGGGACGCTAAGATGCTGTTACATGCCCCCACCTCAAACCCAATACCAAATAGACATTGTCTTTCTTGTATCGTGTCGAACGTATTTCACTGGAACGTTCGAGAATGTTGTCGAAGTTTCCAGAAGTTTCCACTACGTTCGAGAACATTCCATTGTGGTACTGTGTAGAAGTTCATAGATGTTTCTAGAATATTCCAGTATAGGATAGTTCGACAATGTTCTAGAAACTTCCATGACCTATAAATAGGCCGGACGGCGGGCGAATGAGTCAGTCTGATTTCGATTACGGATGCGAACGGATGCGAATACAAGCGATTACGAAGAGAATAGTGATTATTAGCGAATTAGTGTTTATAAGTTGTTGAGTTAATAAAGGATATTTAGTTAATTAATTGGTGTAAAATAATTTATCCCATACCCAGCTCGTAAAAATATGATATATTGTCGTGACCTGGAGCCGAGTCTTTATTTTTAATTGAGTTAATTACTTCCTGTACCGAAACCGGGCTGGATAATTGCGAGTTGCAAGAAGTAAATATAAGAGGTTGTGGCGTTACGTGATCTGGGGCCAGACTTCGCAATAGTGTTTCGGCTTTATCTTGATCAACTGATGATGCTGATGATTGGTATCCTTTGACCCATCTTATCCGCCTCCACATTTCTCCTGAAGAAGTCACACTATCTATGTCATTGCAAAATTCCTGAAAAGATTTATTCCTGGCTTGTCGTACCAGTTTTTGCGCTTCAGCCACTTTTCTTTGTAGTACTTCAAGATTGTGTGGGTTAGGGTTACCTCTAAAATTGGCTAGTGCAAGACGTCTCTGTGCAACAATATGTGACAACCTTTGACTCCAATATGGTTTCGGTATGAATTTGTTTGACTGAAGAGGATTCTCGCTCAGTTTAATCAAAGGAATGTATTGATCAGCTGCAGAATTTCAATATCTAAAAATGTATTATACGCACATTGGTGATCTAAAGGTAACTCCAAATTTGTTAATTCCGATTCTATATACTCAGTGTATGCTTGCCAATCAGCTTTTTTAAAATTTCTACGTTTTTTTAAATTATGTGAATTATTAGTTTCTAAGCAAATTTTAATCATCATATGGTCACTTCCCAGGTTTTCATTCATGACCCTCCATTTTAATTTCAAAGCCAAATCTGTTGAAACAATAGTTACATCTGGGGAAGATTTTTGTATTTGACCAATTTCAAGCGTGTATGTGTGTTATCGTTAAGTGTGAACAAGCAGTTGTCCATAACAGAATCAAAAATCTGGTTACCCCTCGCATCAGTTCTGCAAGACCAGTTTGAGTGATGGCCATTCAAATCACCAGCAATGAGGGTTTTGAGTTGTGCAATTGAGAAAATCTCATCCCAATCACTTCTGCGTGTATGCACTGACTAGGGGCAATAGATCGAAATTACATTTTCTAAATGATTGCAGTTGAGCAATTTTATGTGCAGACATTGAATTTGTGAATTCGAAATATTTACGTTACTTTGTATGGCCTTAATAGAGTGGTGAGTAAAGATTGCTGTACCTCCATAACCATCGTCGCGATCTGCCCTGAATATGTTGTATCCGCTGAGTCTGAATGTGCTGTCTGGGTCAAACCAAGTTTCACTGATGATAGCTATATGAATTCTCTCCTGATTTAGTAAAGCCTCAAATTCTGTAATCTTTGGTCGTAAACTCTGCGCATTCCATTGTAAAACGTTGATTTTTAAAAGTCTGTGTCTATCGTTAGCCATTTTATGATGTCAGATAAGAAAAGCAATTTCGTTACGTAATTCATTATGAAAGATGTAAACCAGTCAGTTATAATTTTTACGCAATCTAAAATTTTATTTTCCAGACTAATCCCCCTATCCCACATTTTTTCCTTTAATTTATTCCATAATAGGTACATTTAAAGTCTTTTTCTTCTCTTTATATATATTGTCCGTTTTTCCTGTTTCTACTTGCTGTATTTCAAAGTCACTGTCTGATAATGCTGCCCAATCGATGACGGTATCCGGTCTTTGTTTATTTTTTGGATTAACCCTATCCTTTTTATTACCGACTTTTTGGGAAACTGTAGTCTTTGTCTTTGCTTTTGAGGTCGAACTAACTGCTTTTATTAATGTATCTGCTCTAAGGTGTGTACTTGGAGATTGTGTTATAGGTACACTCACCATATTAGATTCCTGACTTAAAACTTGGCGCTGTTCTTTTTACGTTTCCTGTTCTATTTCTACCGAAACCTCCTCATAATTTAGTTCAGGAGGAACATACATTGTTAAGGCTCTCTTGTAAGTGCAGTTAAACTCTGCCATCAATTCTCTGAGCCGTTTTTCTTTTAGATATATTGGGCATGTACGAGATAACGCCATATGTTTTCCGGAACAGTTATTACATTAATCCGCCGTGTCACAATTAGGATGAGATTTACTACATTTTGGACATATCTCTTTGATCGATGAACAAACTTTTACTGTATGTCCAAATCTCCAGCACCGTGAACATTGCGTGACAGGGTATTGGTATGGATTCACTTTCACCCTGGTCTCATATATGTATACATAGGTAGGTAAGGAAGATCCTTTAAAGGTTATTCTAACCGATTCTCCAGGTTCCCATTGTCCACTTTTTGTGTTGCGACGTTTCAGTCGCTTTATACCTATAATCTCTGTTTCACAGCTCAAACCCTCAAGTATTTCCTCATCAGAAGATTCTAAGTCTATATCTTTAATAACACCGTAAGTTTCTCTCACCTCCAGTGTTTTTTGACATCTTAGCGCTTTGTCTTTCAAACATTTTGACTCGATTAATTTTTCCGCACTCTCTTCGTTACTAAGCTGGACTAGAACTTTAAACGCATTAATGTATTTTACATTTGTAATGTCTGTAATGTTCTCCGATTTTAATAATTTTGCTAATCCAAACTGTTTTGGCAACTTTTCTACGACCGACGTTATGCTAATTTCAATTTTGTCATCAGGAATTCTTATCTCGTCATCCACCTGACTAGCTCGGGCAAATCGTTTGCCCCGTCTCGCAATGTTTGTCCACACTTCATCTTGGTCTAACTGTCTATTTCGTTTACTAGATCTTACTGTCTCGGCATTTCCTGTATAGTTTCCTGTACATTCTATTGTCAACTCCATATTCTCACTATCACTGTTACAAATCATATCACGATTACTGTTACTAATCATCTCACTACAATATTCTATATCATTATTCACATTGCCTATCTCAATTGATTGGCCATGCTCGAGCTCGCTGCTATTCATTAGTGATAAACATTTTAACACAATGAATCATACGCACGTCGAACGGCTAGTCAAAACCGGTTAGAGATCACACAGTATGCGCGTCTAACAAAGACAAGCGCCCGCGCGCAACTGATATTTCGAGATTTAGAGCTGTACTTAGATCTTCTTTCGAAAACGTTTCTAAATAGATTTAGAAAATGTGTAGGTAGGTATCAATGCATATATTATCATCGGGGCTTACCTACCGACGGACGGCTCGATTGGCGCAATGGTTGAGCGATCGGCTGCTGCGCTGCGTGTCGCGGGTTCGATACCAGCACGGGACAGAAATTTGTATGACCTACAGATAGTTGTTTTGGTCTGGGTGTCTTGTGCATGTTAGTTTGAATGTTTGGGAACGCACGCACAATGCAGGAGTTTAAATTTTTTTGGAAGTCGGTTGTTTTTTTTTTTGTAAAAAAAAAATATATTTTTCACTTTTTAGTTGTTATACCATAGAACTAAAAACTCCAACAACATGGAACGTGGAATTTAAGCATACTCGTAATTGGAGAAAACCAATACGTCATCTATCTATACGTATTTTTCGTTTTTGTTCAGTTTTACAAAAAACACTGAAGCAATTTCAATAAAACTTATATGGGACCTCGGAAGTATATTCTTTCGAATAAAAAAAAAAAATTAAAATCGGTCCACAACAATATGTGCCACAACTGACAGAGAAATCGGTGGACATGCATAAAAAACACATGCAGTCGAACATAAAACCTCCTCCTTTTTCGAAGTCGGTTAAAAACGAGTATTTTTTTTTAAGCTTGAGTGTCCGACTCCACGACGACCGTCCATTTATGATACTCGAGCTTACAAGTAAAGTTTGCATGTGTACATATTTTTGCTCGTGAGTGTACTTATACCTAGATCTTCTTACGAAAACGTTTCTAAAGAAATCTTTTCGTAACTACCTACTAAAATCCTTTTTCTAAATCTACAAAAAGATCAATGATCCCTGAGGCATTTAGTCCGCCTCTGTACTTGTATGTGCGTAAAGTGTTCAATAAATAAATAAATAAATGAATACAAAGAAACAGCTAATAAAAAAACTCGCTAATCTTAGACCTACGTAGTTTAAAATATTGAGAGATAGAGATGAGGATTCCTACTTACAAAATTTTGAATTAGGAACCTGAGCAATCTACTTATGTTAAAAATTCGTTTTCCTTCACTTAGTCTTTTGCATAAAACCCAAATTAAGTTACAGGTATTTTACGAAAGCAGGCCTTCCATAGTGTGAAGTCGTATGTCTTTTTGTGTTAAATATTTTGTGTGCCGTTAAGAGATTCCTGAAATTCTTCATTTCATACAAAAACTGTCTCTATAGGTTCCGCACAGTTCCGCGCCATAAATATTTGACAGTTACAGTTTTTTTGGTAGGAAGTTAATTGCTGTTGCCATAAACAAAAATTCGGATGACTTAAGTAGAATTATGCAGCGCTTTTTTATCGTGCAGGATGTGCTCAGTTCAAAGTTCATGAGGTAATACAAGAACCATTGAATGTGGCGTGTGGATTTATTAGCGAAAGAAATGTTTAATAAAAGTAATATTTCGGGTCTATAAGTGGCAAGTAAAACATCCAAACATAGTTTTTGGATGTTTGGTAAGTAATCACGAGTCTACAGCTGAATGAATTTTGATTAAGGTGAAAGCTCCAAGGTAGCCCGCGAAATTCGAATTTTCTTAAGTTTTTTGGAATTTGCAGGTCAGTGTCAGGTTGTATCTAAGTCAAAATTTGATTCGCGGGCGTAGCAAATATGTATTTATAGAATTAAAATCATTAAAATCATCAATACAACTCACTCAGTTAGAATTGATGCCAAATGTAAGTATTTCATGAAATGATAATATTTTTTTATTTGTCAAAGAGATACACTGCTTTAAAAAAACACCTTTTTGACCGTTTTCAAGAAATCTCCGCCTTAAGGCCCTACTAACGACCAAGTGGTCTCAGAATGTTTCGTATCCAAAGTAGTAGGCAAAAGTACCAAAAACGGCCGTTTCTGACACTTTTGCCTACTACTTTGGATACGAATCATTCTGAGACCTGATTTAACAACGTAAAAATACTTTATCCTCTTTGTAACAAACGTGACGTTGGATTCTTTAATATTTATTTTCTTTGCTATGATTTTTTATTAAATGAGGGCGCCACTTGGCCGGTAGTAGACCCTTAACCATAGCACACAGGTCCGTGAACTATGACCTGGATTACGACATAGGATAGATACTTTTAGGGTTCCGTACCCAGAGGGTAACCAAGGGGACCCTATATTACTATATATGCCTCCGCTGTCCGTCCATCTGTCAGCGGGCTGTATCTCACAATCCGTAATAGCTACACAGTTGAAATTTCACAGAATGTGTATTTCTGTTGCCGCTATAACAACAAATAATAAAAATAAATTAAAAATTAAGGGGGCTACTGTCTACCTACGTATTACGGATCATGAGATACAGCCAAAAAAAAGCAAAAACTACACGTTTCTAGAAACGTGTTTTTTTTTTGTTTTTTTGTTTTTATCAGTTTATGGCCCTTCGTGTGCGAGTCCGACTCGCACTTAGCTGGTTTTTTTATATCATAGGTACAAGTAGCGGCACGTAAGTCTAGCGCTGAACGATAATTACTGCGCATGGGTGGGTGGCGCGGTTGGCGCGCGGGGAACAGAATGCGACTGGAGAGCCAATCGGCGCTACGCACGCTCGCCCTTCATCCCGCTAGCCCCCTCAGGTACCTTAATTTTTACTTCTGCGCAATAACGGTCAGCGCTAAAGTTTCGTGCCGCTACTTGTAAGTTCGCGTGGGATAATTTTAGACATTCAGGCGGACGAAACCGCTAGTAAGACATAAGTTAGTGGTCCATATACAGGGTATAACGGAAAGGTGTGGTCATATTTTTAGAACTGCATCTGCCAAAAAAATTTTTACCTACCATACAAATATTGATCACCTGATGATAACTTTCTATGGAAAGTCAAATTTTTTTTTGAGATTTTTTTTTATTTTTTCTTAGACAAAATTTTTCATTTCCATGGGCAGAACCGGTTCTTAAAATATGACCACACCTTTCCGTTACACCCTGTATTACCAATTAGGTATACCTGTACTTACTAGTTAAACTACCAACCAAACCCAGATCATTTCAAAACTATATCCTAACCAATTACTGTAAACATTAGAAACAAACTAATTAAATGGTAACCACGCTCGTCCGTTACACGTGTTTATTGATGAACGACGTCGGTCATAGAGAAGAAAAGGGGCAGAAGTGTAGATCTGTTTCACAAGGCGGGTTCGTCTTGTATGTTTGAGTAAATTAGTATATTCACGTGCACATTGTTTCTATGTGCGTAAGTCATTTTTAACCGACTTCGCAAAAAGAAGGAGGTTCTATGTTCGACAGTATGTATTTTTTTTTATGTGTTTCCACCAATTTCTCTGTCAGTAGTGGACCGATTTTCAAAATTATTTTTTTATCCGAAAGAATTTATGCCAAATGTCATGATTTCATGAAATACTTTTACATTTGGCATCAATTCTAACTGAGAGAGTTGTATTGATGATTTTAATGATTATAATTCTATAAATACATTCTTGCTACGGCCGCGAATCAAATTTTGACCAAGATACAACTTGACACTGACCTGCAAATTGCAAAAAATGTAAGAAAATTTGAATTTCGCGGGCTACCCTGTAGCATTCACCTTAAAAAACTATACCACTCCTACATAGTCCTCCAGACCAAATTTTTCTGTCGGAGGCCGATCTCAGCATGAGATGCTGTAGTCTAATAAAGTGTAGGAAGGTTGTAGTCTAGGAAGATTTAGTAAAGTGGTAGTCGGACGACTACTACTTTACTAAACCTTTAACTACTTAAAGTTTTTGGAACGAAGATCCTTATCTAAATCCCGATAAAAATCAGGCTGTCCTCTACTCGAGACCCCGACACAAAATACCCCCACCCCCCCCGATCACCATGTACGATAAACCTATTCCTTGGGAGAAAAAGGCTAAGTACTTGGGTGTCGTACTCGACCAACACCTAACCTTCGCGGAGCACATAAAAGAGGCCCGCTCGCGGGCCGCTTTTGCTCAAGGTAGGCTTCATAGTATCCTTAATAAAAACAGCACTATGTCATTCAAGTGCAAAATGCGTACGTTCACCACGGTCATTCGACCAATCATGACGTACGCTGGCCCTGTCTTCGCACACGCCAAGCCCTACCTCTTACATAAAATGCAGACTCTTCAAAACCGCTTCCTCCGCAACGCGGCGGGAGCTCCCTACTTTGTCCGTAACGAAGAGCTGCATGTAGACTTCCGACTCCCTACCATCCAGCAGTTCCTGAAACGTCTCACCAAGCGTTTCATGGATACTGCTGAAAAACATCGAAACCCCCTAATCGTATCGGCCGCCCGATACGTACCCTCCCGCATCTCCAAGGTGCGCCGTCCCAGACATAGCCTACTCATACCTGATGACCCCACCACTCTGCTCCAGGAGAGCCGTAGGGAAACCAGCACACTACGCAAACGCAGACCGCCGTCGTTCCGCCCTCGCCGTCTAGGTCCGTCGCGAAGACCCAGTCAATGCCCTCCCAGTCTCTTGCCAGCACGCGCCGCTGAGCCAACTGATTCCCCAAATAATGGAAACTTGATCCAGCCTTCCCTTGCTGTCCCTCCCCCAGTGACGCCCTAAGCCGAGGCCCGTACTCCGCAGGGAGTGCCCTTAGCGTAGTCACTTAGTTTGTAAGAAATTATAAGTCCTGGCTGGAGGCTTTAATAAATTAGAGCATTCACAGGCAAGCTCGGTTAAGCAGACGACAGCCTCCTAGGCTGACCTGCAAGATGTCCCACAAAAAAAAAATAAAAAAAAATAAAAAAAAAAGATCCTTATCGCGCGTTGCGAAAGGGGGCTAGATGGAAAAAAAAAAGGTGTGTGTGCGATTCACACACGATAGAAGTGAAACTTCATGTGGGCAAAGATGGGCAAAGATGGTCAAAAGGTGGCCAAAGGTGAGCAAAAGTTGGTCAAAGGTTTGCAATTGGTGGTCAAAGGTGAGCAATAGGTGGCCAAAAATGAGCGAAAGGTGAGCAATCGGTGGTCAAAGGTGCGAAAAGATGGTCAAAAGGTGGCCAAAGGTGAGCAATAGTTGTCTAAAGTTGATGATCAGTAGCGAAGTGACGGGACCCCAGGCCCCGCGTCGCGCGCGCCCTCTCCTCTCGCCGTCATCTGCTCTCTCGCTCTTTTGTATTTGTGTCTCTTACCTGTCGTTTTTTCCGTTGCATCCGGTTTGAAATCACAACGATTCTAAAGAAGTTTCACTTCAAAAATTAAGACCAAAAGTCGTAACGACACTTTTTGCTATAGTTGTTGTTATTGGAACGAAATTCCTTATCGCGCGTTGCGAAAGGGGGGGGGGGGGGGTGGGGGTTATATGGTATTTATATAAACAAATATATATATATGTATATATATAATCGAAAGGAACTTCGTTAGTGTTCTTATGTCACGCTTTAGTCTCGTAACAGTAACACAAACTCACTTATACATATGCATATTTTCTTTTTTGGAAGTCGGTTGTTTTTTTTGGAAAAAAAAGGTGTTCTATTTTACACTTTTAAGTTGTTATACCCTAGAACTAAAAACCCCAATAACATGGAACGTGGAATTTAAACACACTCGTAATAAAATTGTAGAAAACAAAAACGTCATCTAGGTATACGTATTTTTCGTTTTTGTTCTGTTTCTCAAAAAGCGCTTAAGCAATTTCGATAAAATTTATATGGGACCACCTCGGGAGTATATACTTTCGGATAAAAGAAGAATTTTGAAAATTAGTCCATAACTGACGGCCATACATAAAAAAAAGGTACATACAGTCGAACATAGAACCTCCTCCTTTTTCGAAAGTCGGTTAATAAATAAATAAATACATGCGAATTGAAAAGCTCTTCCTTTTTGCAGTCGGTTAAAAAAAGTCTGTCTAATCAACGAAGTGGAACTTCTGCCACTTTTTTCTCGTGTTAACCTTCCTGCGTGAGCGCATACTGTAGCAATTTAGATCATTTAGATGTAGGGATCGCATGCCACAGTCAAATATGCGGAAACACTACAGTGTGGACTTGTCGAAAATTAATTCATGATTTAGGATACTGTAGGGGAATGCGAAAACTGACGCTGCATTACTACTAAATTTTTGATGTTTTTATTGACAATTAAACAAATAGGTTTTAAGTTTCGCTAAACCTAAATAAAAAAAAAGTTAAAGAAATACCTATTAAAAGTAAATTAAGTGAAGAGGACTCCGATTTTAATCGCCATATTTAATATAAACTGTTCGTCTGGTCATTTTATAACATCATTCTAACGTGGGATAAACGAGGAATATAGCGACGGTGAAGTGCCAATACCTTCTAACTGACGTTTTTCGGGATAATCAGTTTTTAATCACTTTGAAGTTAAGGGCGTTTTTCGCACGTATTAGTGAAATCTCCTAAGTGTATTTCTAGTTGCAACTGAACTAAATTAAAATGAGGAAATACCTCCTAACTAAACCAATGTGTCTGTTTTATGGCATTACCACTCTACTTTTATGGTACACTACTACACTATCATAAAATATCATAATACAACATAATAATTAAAGCTTATGATAGTATTTTTGTTGATAAATAAATAAATAATTAATTTTCAGCTTCGCAAGAGATTAATCGTTTTTTTTCGAATCTTGTAAATTCTTGACTTCGTCAGTTAGGAGTTATTGGCACTTCACCGTCGATAGGTATTCCTCGTTCCCTAAAAAGTAGGTTAGTTCGTAGGTACCTATTTATTTATTTATTTTATTCTTTATATATGTACACTATAATAAGGTACCTACATAATAATTTAATTAAACAAAATACAATCAACAAAACAAATCTAACCCAGTTAATAATAAATCCAAAAGAAAATATTCTACTACAATTTAGTCACGGAACCCGCTAACGCTAAGCAATAATTTTTAAACGGGAACGCCGCACATTCATCATTTGGTAGAAAAAAATAAGAAAAAAACACTAAGCGCCACCGAGCTTCCATTCAGCCTAATTATGACAATATACGTCGGAGGTTTGAAAGGGCGACAGGAGCGATTTTTTCTTTATTTATTTATTGCTTACATTATGGTTTGCATTTGTTTACCGAATTCCCTTTTTTTCTTTAGGACTGGACCGAGTGTTTAGGCCCGCCCACCATAAAATAATAAATATTTTTATTTAAAAATTAAGAAATTGTGCTGTAATTGATAATAATATCTGTCATCTACAAACGATTGACAGAAAAGGAACGACGGTTTAAATTCGTTTAGCGCTACAACTATTTTACGATTAGTGCTGTAAGCGGACCTAATAGAAAACCTTAGGTCTAGGAGCGCGACTCCGTAAGAAAAAGAAAAATTTATTTATTACAACGACCAGCCACCCCGGCTTCGCACGGGTGCTAAATTTTTTTTTTAGATTCATCAAAATTTTTGTTTCATGTCATACAAAATATGTCCTGACAATTTTTTTTTTTTGAAGAGAAATCTTCTTTAGGCGCATTGTGCATTTTTGAGATGGGAAAAAACTATTGAACTCGCCATCGACACCGACTGAAGTGGATTGAAGTGAAAACCTTCTAAGTATAGGCGCGTTGGGCATTTTTGTTCATGTTTTCACTTCTATCAGCACTCCCGGAGCGCCACTCTTTTTTTTTCACTAGCCCGCACTGTCTCACTGCTTGGCAAAGGCCTCCCGTAAGTCCTTTCAGTAACTCTTCTCCCGTGCTTCCTCAAGCCAGCCCTCGCGGTACGCGTCGAGGTCGTCTCGCCAACGCCACGTCTCTCGTGGCCGACCTTGGCGACACCGTTCATCATCATCATCATCATCATCTCAGCCTTTTAATGTCCCCACTGCTGGGGCACAGGTCTCCCTATGAGTGTGGGCCGTAATCCACCACGCGGGCCCAATGCGGATTGGTGGATATCACATGTCTTCAAATTTTTGGTACTAGTACATGCCGGTTTCCACACGATGTTTTCGTTCACCGTTTTGACAGCAGTGGTGATGAAATAATTTACACAAAGTAAAGCGCCTGCCTGGGTTTGAACTCACGACCTACAACTTGTGAGTCGCAGCCAATACCACTGGGCCAGTACTGCTCAACCACCCATTGCGTGGAGACATTTGCTCAGTGGTCGTCGTGCATGCGGCTGACCTGACCCACCCAATCCCACTTGAGCCTGGGAGCCTTTTAGCCCACGTCTGCTAGGTATGCCTGTTTTAGAATGTCCTGACAATTACGAACACAAAAAAAGAAGGATTAGCCAAAATGTAGGTCCTTCTGAAGTGATACCCTTACATTATAAAAATGCTTACATTTGTAACTTTATATGTACTCGTAAACATATACAGGATGTAACGGAAAGGTTTGATCATATTTTAAGAACTGTATCTGCCCTTCGATATGAACAAGTTTCCTCAAGAAAACCTGAGGAAATACTAATTTTTTATTAACCTCCCTTACAAGTATTGATCAGCTGTGATGATAACTTTGTATGGAAAATCCAATTTTTTTTTTTTTTTGGAAATTTCTATTTTTTTTAGAGAAAGTTCATTGTGTTCATTTCCATGGGCAGAACCGGTTCTTAAAATATGACCACACCTTTCCGTTACACCCTGTGTATCAGGTGTAAAAAGACAGTTTCCGAAGCGGAAAGCCTCCAACACATATTCATACAAACATAATCCACCCATTATTTGGATCATTTTTTCCACTAGACCATACCTGGGCATCCACTGGTTCTGGACATATTGAAGGTCAAAGTAGCAATGTTTTTTTTTAAAGTTTTTTACGAAAAATGAATTCAAAGTGTTATTACTAAACTTTTTTCTAAACAAACATAACCTGAATTTTTATTTCTTTTTTTTCGAAATTTCAACATTTCACTTTTTCACTTACAAAAACGCAATGCTAATGCAAACGTATCCGATGAGTACCTACGTGGCTTAGAGTGAAGGGGCGGGGTTTAACTCCACTTGCCTGGATTCGCGTTACATTGCGCGCAACAAAAAATAGTTTTTTTTTTCTTACCTAAAAATAAAAGTCTTTTCCCAGCAATGATTTTTGCGCAAAGCTACTTTGTTAGACGTACAGTATGCGTAGTTAACGGTTATGTGATGTGTCTTTTTACACCCTGTATATACCTAGTCTATTTTAAGTTTTCTTATTTATGCACACTGTGTATACATTTCTCATACAACTTGCATGTCGCAGGTTTGCTGGAAGACCGAAGAAATTTCTTTTGATATAAGCAGTGGGTACCTTCGTACTCTTTTTTTTTTTTTTTTTGGGGGGGTGGGAAATCGTCCTATGACTTCTTCCGCTCTAGGGTGGAGCGGAAGGGCGTG
Organism: Polia nebulosa; assembly: GCA_951329385.1. Classification (NCBI taxonomy): domain Eukaryota; kingdom Metazoa; phylum Arthropoda; class Insecta; order Lepidoptera; family Noctuidae; genus Polia; species Polia nebulosa. The sequence goes on along the minus strand of OX589614.1, from coordinate 13,418,465 downwards.
TCAGACTCTTACTGACTAAAACCCACCCCTGTTCCTCCCTGCCTCGAGTGCCCAGGGTCGAGGTAACTCTTTCGAATTTATCCTCCATCCCCGGGCAGGCATCGGCCGTGGCAGGCCCCGTCCCTTTGCTGACAACTCTTTGAGGCGCGCGTGGAACACTAAGCGCCGTCGACTCTCGGGCCTGGTGCTGATCGGACGGCGAGTTACCCACTACTCGCCGTCCGCAGGCCCGGGTACCTTCGTACTCTTCAATCTGTATATTTTGTTCTTTTCTCTTGTGTTTTGCGTGTACATAAATAAATAAACCGATCTTCATCTTCTTCCCTACCTATTTCTCTATTTTTAACCGACTTCCAAAAGGAGGAGGTTATCAATTCGGATGTTTGTATTTTTTTATTTGTATGTTCGGGCATAACTCCGTCATATATTGACGGATTTGCAAAATTCTTTTTTTGTTTGAAAGGGACCATTTTGGAACAAACCGTTCCGAAATGGTTCCATTTAAATGTCATATAGATCTAACGATCGGATTTGGAGACAGACAACGGAACTCTTCAAAAAACGACAGCAAATCAACCGCGATTGCTGCGATCGTATGTCTATGAATTGTTAATACAATTTAATGGAGAACCACAACTAAAAAGTGAAAAATAAAAAACTTTTTTACAAAAAAATTTAACCCACTTCCAAAAAAACTGCAAATAACTTTAATTTCGGAAGTCGGTGTCAAAAAACGAAGACACAAAACTAGAAACACCGACTGCTGAAATTAAAGTTATTTGCAGTTTTTTCGGAAGTCGGTTCAATTTTTTTTGTAAAAAAGTTTTTTAAAATATTTTTTCTTTCTTTCTATTTTAAATTATAATATATAAGCAAACTTATAAAATACAAAACTAAAAGTACCTAATTAAAAAAAAATTCCTAACTAAATAAAACTTAAAATCTGGCGTCAAAAAATTCCTCTACATCCCTGTCTACTGGAAGTGTACCCGGAAAGTACGTGTCGCCGTTAAGGCTCAATTACACCTTTCGATTTCAAGGGACCCAATTTAGGAACGATCTAACTAGGAAGTATGAAGCGAGCAATTCTAACTGCTATTACACCTTCCTGTTTCCTAAATTGGGTCCCTTGAAATCGGAAGGTGTAATTGAGCCTTTAGTCCTGCGCCTGATCTCTCCCCGGTCGAGTCGGATTGCCGTCCCATCGGACTGTGAGAGTAAAAGGAACAGAGAGTGCACCTGTGTTTGCGCACACGCTTGTGTACTATTTGATTATATCTCCTGCGTACTTGGCCAATCTCTATTGAGATTGGCCACCGTGATTGAAATTCGGTCGGAAGGATTATTTATTAGTCTGGTCACCCCCTTTCTAGACATATCTTCTTTGACACATTCGGTCGGGAGGATTATTTATTAGTCTGGTCACCCCCTTTCTAGACATATCTTCTTTGACACATTCGGTCGGGAGAATTATTTATTAGTCTGGTCACCCCCTTTCTAGACATATCTTCTTTGACACATTCGGTCGGGAGGATTATTTATTAGTCTGGTCACCCCCTTTCTAGACATATCTTCTTTGACACATTCGGTCGGGAGGATTATTTATTAGTCTGGTCACCCCCTTTCTCGACATATCTTCTTTGACACATTCGGTCGGGAGGATTATTTATTAGTCTGGTCACCCCCTTTCTAGACATATCTTCTTTGACACATTCGGTCGGGAGGATTATTTATTAGTCTGGTCACCCCCTTTCTAGACATATCTTCTTTGACACATTCGGTCGGGAGGATTATTTATTAGTCTGGTCACCCCCTGTCCAGACATATCTTCTTTGACACATTCGGTCGGGAGGATTATTTATTAGTCTGGTCACCCCCTTTCTCGACATATCTTCTTTGACACATTCGGTCGGGAGGATTATTTATTAGTCTGGTCACCCCCTTTCTAGATATTATCTTCTTTGACACATTCGGTCGGGAGGATTATTTATTAGTCTGGTCACCCCCTTTCAAGACATATCTGCTTTGACACAGTCCATCCATCCTTTCTTTGGTCCTCCCCTACTCATAAGAATGGCTATAAAGCCATCCTTATTCATACGTTAGGGGGGAAGCGCCAGGGTAAGCCGCGAAATTCAAATTTTCTTACGTTTTTGCAATTTGTAAAGTCAGTATCAAGTTATATGTTGACCAAAATATGATTCGCGACCGTAGCAAGTACGTATTTACAGAACTATAATCATTAAAATCATCAATCATCATCTTCTTTACCCAATTTTACTTGGGGTCGGCGCAACACGTTTTTTCTTCCATTCTGTCCTGTCAGCCGTCACGCTATCACTAACTCCCTTTTCTTTCATATCACTCCTCACAATCCATACATCTTTTCTTTGGCCTCCCTCTCCCTCTCCATCAATCCACATTTATAGCCATAACTCTTTTAGTTACATGTGTTTCATCCCTCCTCTTTACATGACCATACCAAGATAAATCAATACAGCCTTCTATGATCTCATTACAGTATTTTTTTTTTTTTTTTGGAATTCGACTATTTCATGAAATCATGACATTCGACAACAATTATAACTAACGTGAGTTGTATTGGTGATTCTAAAATGATTAAAACTCTATAAATACGTACTTGCTTCGGCTGCGAATCATGTTTTGACCAACATACAACCTGACACTGACCTGCAAATTGCAAAAAACGTGGGAAAATTTGATTTTTTACGGGCCACCCTGTACTTACATTTCACCTTAAACATTTTTCACGACATGTTCCTCACAGCCTCGTCTAGTATTATAATATTTGTGGCCTGTTGATAGGGGTCTGCCTACCGAGTGATCCCCGGAAAGACGCACAGTGATCAAGTGCTGCCGTGCACAGAGAGGTTCATGGGAGACCACTTTATAGTTTCCCCTTTTTTCCGCCTGGTATGTGCTCTAAAGCCTTGTATCCACTTGAGCATGCTCAGGCGAATGAGCGGCTCATTTGGCCGAGCCGCTCAAGTGGAGACGCCTGAGCACGCTCGGCCCGAGCAAATCCGAGCGCGCTCAGGGCGATCTGTCGGTTTTTGTCCGTGCTCAAAGGCGCTCAGTCAGTATTCGCTCGGCGCTCAGTGTGGACGGTTGTTTTTGTGTTTGAGGCGAGCGCGTCGAATTCCCCGAGTTTAATATAGTTTAATTACGTTTACTTTTTCTGTTATTTGAAAAATGAGTGGCTTGTGGGATAACGAGACTTGTTTAACATTAATTGATGCATATGAATCAAAGAGGGTAAATCGGTCAATGACAGTAAATATTCAAAATCAATCCTTGACATTCTTGTAAAGTTGTTAAATGGTTCGTTATCTCCTTCGAAAGTCAATTCACGAATTATATTAGCAGAGTTGTTTCTTCGATGACGATACATTTCTCTCATCTACCACCTTGGTGGTTTTCTCTTCTTCTTTATGGCACAGTGAATGATTATAAAGGCAGCAGCAGCTACACGGACACGTGAAGACATGACGGAGCCGAGCATATACTGAGCAGCCTGAGCACAGCTTTTTCAATGTTGAGGCTCGTTCGACCAAAACATTCATTTTGTTCCTCTGAGCATGCTCGGGCGAATGAGCGGCTCATTCGCCCGAGCATGCTCAAGTGGAAACAAGGCTTAACAGGTGTTGTACAGCGAGGGTTAAAGCGTGTTCTTTTAAGGGCAGCATTCCTTCCATGTGCTGATGTTTATCACCGAGGTGGTTTTAGTGGGATAAAAATCCCAAATTCCCTGGTCTTTACTCGAAATGTCCAGATGCCTTTTGAAGACTTTCCCCGATAACGGAGTTTTAACTTTTTACTTTTCCAACTTAGCCTCGGTTAAACTTCGCTTCTACGAAGATTTTTGCACATTTCCCTCCGTACAACACAATTTTAAAACAGTTCAGCGGCCCGAGACAAAATTCTTTTCTGTTAGCGTTCACGCTTATGATTAATACAAAATGTATGGTAATGACATTATCTGCGGAGAGAATTGTCACGTGACTCACATCCAGGTAATGTCATTGCCATACATTTTGTACTAAGCGTTAAGCCTGCACTACACTACTCGCGAAGTTGATTGAAGTTAAGCGAATACGATAGTGTAGAAGGGCACTTTGGTTCGCTTCGTGCAACCTCGACTCACATCGGGCGACTTCCAATCGTTTTTGGTGTTCGCGCCCGAGTCAAAGGACTCGAAGCGTCCCGAAGTTGAGAGACTGAGCTCCACGCGAGGTTGCATGAGTGTATAGTCACGTACTTCGTACTTCGGTCAACTTCGAAGAGTAGTACTTCGTCGAAGTAACTTCACGATAAGTGTAGTGCAGGTTTTAGAGTGAACGCTAACAGAAAAGTATTTTGTCTCAGGCCCCAGAGCCTTTAGACAAAATACTTTTCAGGTAGGTAACGTTAACGCCAATGCTTCGTGCAAAATGTATGGCAACGACATTACTGGGCGTGAGTCACGTGACAGTTCTCTCCGCAGGTAATGTCGTTGCCATACATTTTGCACGAAGCGTTAGCGATAGCGCTATTATAAATGTAATTTGGCTAAGGGGGCAGTACTGACTGGCCACGTGCCCGGGGCCCGTAATGATTTTAAAAGCTTAAATGAGTATTCGTGTCAAATCCTGCGGGCTGAATTAGAACCACTTCGTCTTCTCCCACGGAGTTGAATTTTTACATGTTTGTTCAGTTCCGATGACAATGCATTTTTATGTCGATTTAAAAAAAAAAAACATTTTTTTTTAAAGGTTTCGGTAAGCATGACCTAAATCGATATTCTGAATCAGCTCCAGATATAAGAATCATTCTTCAACGGACAACAGCACAGACACGAAATTATGTGTATGACTTTAAAAGCTTGTTTAAAATCATATTTTTTACCACATATTAACTTTTTAAGACGCTATTAGCTGCCAACAAAGCTTGCGTGTTCTGCGCTGAGCTCACGTAACGCGTCGTATGTCCACCCAGTAATAGGACTCGCCCATCAAGGGGCGCTGTCCGATTAGACGCATTATTAATTTATTACACATAAAACAACAAGTATTAAACTAAAACACTGAGACTAAATTATAAATAATTAAATGATCTTTAAAATGGTGAAGGTTTCATAAAAATACGCTTTATAGTTTTTGCGTGACTCACAATTTTTTATCCGCGTTAGACATAACTTTACAAATTAATTACACTATGTTATAAAAATATAATTCGAAATATTCTGAGATCAAATTATGACGAAAATAGCCTAGAGTAACATATATTTTTTTCAAAGAAATAAGACTAGTCCTTTAAACGTGATGTTCAATTAAAAACCATTAAAAGTCGTATAACTGCGCCTTAAAATCAACATCTTGCAATGCGCTTGCGCCGAACGATTGCTATTCTTTTGACGGCACGGTTGGCGGCTTGGCGCAGTGGTTGAGCACTCGGCTGCTGCGCTGCGTGTCGCTGGTTCGATCCCCGCTCGAAACAAATATTTGTATGGCCTACAGATAGTTTATCCGGGTCTGGGTGTCTTGTGTATGTGAGTTTACATGTTTGTGAACGCACCCACGATACAGGAATAATTCCTAGTGTGGGGCAACGTTTTTTAAAAAACAAAAGAAAACATTCTGTGTGAAAAAAGTAAGTATGTAAGAAACGTTCTCTACGTTTGGACGAAAAACATCTCAGATTTTCTACATAAACTCTCCACCAAATATTCCTACTTCATATTAAAGCCAAATTAACCAAAACATTAATTCCTCAATTTCAAAACTCAAAAGCAATTATCAACAAAATTAAGAAGACATAATCAGAACCAAGTCGACGGTAATAACGAAGGGACAAACAATAAATCAATGGAGTCGCCACTCCGTTCTATAAGCGAGCATCTGACTACTCCAATTAAACGAAACTAACTAAATAATTATCAGAATTAATGAGTCCACACATTTATCAGCAGACTCCTTAAATAAATCTTCCGTTTGATGTACAAGGAGTGCGCGAGCGCACGCTTTGGAAGCCGGCCACGCCTCTTCACAGCGATTGGTCCACTTCTAATTATAACTTTGTGGATCTTCATGAGCTATTTGCATCGTTTAACTATGTACAATTAATTATACACTCTGTACGACCAAGATAGAGTTGAGATTTCAACGTGTTTTGCGCGGAAATACTGTCATCCAGAAAGACGCCCATTAGTAAAGACTCTCAATCTTCATTCGGATCAGTCGCACCACTGCCAGATATAACTAATTTGATAATTATACCATTTTCAACCTTATTACTATTAAAATAAGGGAGATAGCAGCCAAAATATGTTGAGATACGATTATGTTTTTCAAAAGAGGTAGTTAACATTCCGTCCCCAGACGTTTCAGCGGACGACTTGACAAAAACGCATCGTGAAACTTTCTTATTAGTTTAAATTATGGGCCTGTGTGAGATACTACTCTCTGGATAGTGTTTAAATTGTGATTCAAAGTGTCCCACAACCTGGAACAGTGTACATGCTTATTAAATAATCAAAAAACTGACTAATAAAATTCAAAAATGGAAGCTTCAGAATCTACCATGGACGTGGAAGAAATAAAAACAGAAAAAAACGAAACAAAACTACCGTTTTCCATAGAGAATTTATTGGCTGATAAATTCGAAAAACAAACTTGTAATGATTTTGCAAATGATGCGAACGCGTCTACTAGTACTAGTGGTGTGACTTGTGAGTTAAAAAGTAGTTTTGTTAGTGATGTGACTGATACTATCGATTCGGACGATGATGGAGCCAGTAGCAACAGTTCGGAAAATGTCGATGTCGAGAGTTCGACCGTCGGAGATGCGCAAGAGTTCCTTGATTTAAAGTCTACTGATTATGGACAATCAGGTAATTTAATGTTTTTCTTGCCGCTTATTACGACTATTACGAGTAAAAAACTAAGTGTTTTTATTTAGCTCATGAACAAAAGAAAATGTATAAGTTGAAAAAAAACAACGAGGCAATTCAATTCTTGTAAGATTTTCTCTCGATCTCCAAACGAACCTCCAATTGCATTAAATTAGAAAGTAGGTACTCTACAACATTACAGTAGGTAACCCTCTTACATTTTTGTAAAAGAAAAGCTACCTTCAAGTAAAGATTTGTTAAATTATTTCTGATATACGAGTATGACAAAAGCGCGATTAATTGCGTAGGTGGGCGAAAATATACTTACGATAGATATGATGTGGGTAAAATGATTTATGTATTTATTTTAGACGATTTACAATAATACCTAACTCATAAGCAAAACAATAACATGAATTATTTCGAACTAGCGATCGCCGCGGCTCCGTACGGGTGCAAACTATACCTGCACCCAAACACATCTCGTTTATCGTTCTTTCTTTATTAAAAAACTTTTTTACAAAAAAAACAACCGACTTCCAAAAAAGAAAATACACTAAAAATTCAAAAATAACTTTAGTTTCGGAAGTCGGTGTTCGCATTTTATTTCTTCGTTTTTTGACACCCACTTCCGAAATTAAAGTTATTTTTTAATTTTTAGTGTATTTTCTTTATTGGAAGTCGGTCGTTTTTTTTTTTTTTGTAAAAACAGTTTTTTATTTTTCACTTTTTTGTTATACCCCAGAACTAAAAACCCCAATAAAATGGAACGTGGAATTTAAACATACTCGTAATTGGAGAAAACCAAAACGTCATTGAGGTATACGTATTTTATGTTTTTGTTGAGTTTTTCAAAAAGCACTGAAGCAATTTCGATAAAATTCATATGGGACCTCGGGAGTATATTCTTTCGGATAAAAAAAAAGAATTTTGAAAATCGGTGCACAACTGACGGCGAAATCGGTGGACATACATTAAACAAAAAAATACATACAGTCGAACATAGAACTTCCTCCTTTTTCGAAGTCGGTTAAAAAACCGCATCACAATCCGTTGCATGATTTAGGAGGAGATCGTGGAGAAACAGACAGACGCAGAAAGCAACTTTGATTTATAGATACTATGTAGAGATAGAAATAAGGATGAGGAACAAACTGCAAATAAGTGTACAACAGGTTCAACCCTTTGAATAGTTGTTGTGACATTTGTTTTTTAAATAACCTTGAGCAAAACCGCTGTTTTATGTCAAACTGGGCATAAAATTCTTGTAACACGTACCATTTAAAAGTTATGATTAATTCAAAATCCTTGTATTACTAAAGCCAGTGTGATTTCTAATCACATCAAAACGTATTAATTTATTTATTTGAATTTCTTTATTTACCAAAAATATTAATTCTACATTTAAACACACAATGTATTAGAAAAAAAATTGGAGATAATCTGATCTCTAGTCTCTAAAAAGCATACAATAAAGTCCTGTCTGGAGTTTTTGGCGGGATTTCTTCGAGGAAAGTTCAGTGGCTATTTTTATTATTCGCAAATTGATTTCTGGTGGATATTATGAATTTGTGATATAAAGTTGGTGTAGTTTTGTGTCTCAAGTGTCTTCGCAACTGGACATTAAGACCCTACTACCGGCCAAGTGGCGCCCTCATTGAATAAAAAATCATAGCATAGCATAGAAAAAAACTTTTTTACAAAAAAAACAACCGACTTCCAAAAAGAAAATACACTAAAAATTAAAAAAAATAACTTTAATTTCGGAAGTCGGCGTTTGTATTTTATTTCTTCGTTATTTGACACCGACTTCCGAAATTAAAGTTATTTTTTAATTATTATTGTATTTTTTTTTTGGAAATCGGTTGGTTTTTTTTGTAAAAAAGTTTTTTATTTTTCACTTTTTAGTTGTATACCACATAACTAAAAACCCAAATAACATGGAACGTGGAATTTAAACATTTGGAGAACACCAAAACGTCATTGAGGTATAGGTATTTTTCGTTTTTGTTCAATATCTCAAAAAGCGTTGAAGCAATTTCGATAAAACTTATATGGGACCACCTCGGGAGTATTTTGAAAATCGGTCCACAACTGACGGAGAAACCGGCGGACATACAAAAAAAAAACATACTGTCGAACATAGAACCTCCTCCTTTTTCGAAAGTCGGTTAAAAATAAATGGGATAATCTCACCTCTAGTCATAATCATAGTCTATCATAATTATGACAAAGTCACTGTCTGGAGTTTTTGGCGGGATTTCTTCGAGTTAAGTTCAGTGGCTGTTTTTATTATTCGCAAATTGATTTCTGGTGGATATTGTGCTATAAAATTTATGTAGTTTTGTGTCTCAAGTGTCTACGAAAACAGACGCGATCTCGGTAAATAAAAGCTGACAATTTTATTGTAGTATTGACTACCTTAGTGAAGCTTGCCGAGATCGCTGACTCGATACATTTGCTGCCAAATACTGCAAATACATTGCATTCTAATGGAAAACATAGAGACTGTATTCTGTATCTAAAACAAAGTAGTACTATATTATGACTGGCCTGTTGGTCTAGTGGTTAGTGACCCTGACTGCTATGCCGGAGGTCGTGGGTTCGATTCCCACCCAGGACAAATGTTTGTGTAATGAGCACGATCATTTGTTCTGTGTCTGGGTGTAATTTATCTATAATATATATATGTATGTATTTAGAAATATATAAGTATGTTTATCAGTTGTCTAGTACCCATAACACAAGCTCTGCTTAACTTGGGACTAGATGGCGTTGTGTGATAGTTGTGGAATATATTATTATTATTACTATCTAAACTTGACACTGGCTAAATGCACAAACCGTGCGAAGCCAAAACTAAAAAAAAATCGTATAAGTACACAAGTGAAAACTTGAACAAAAAACAACCGACTTCCATAAAAAAAATACACTAAAAATTAATAAATAACTTTAATTTCGGAAGTCGGTGTTTGTATTTTACTTCTTCGTTATTTGACACCGACTTCCAAAATTAAAGTTATTTATTAATTTTTAGTGTATATTTTTTATGGAAGTCGGTTGTTTTTTTTGTAAAAAGTTTTTTATTTTTCACTTTTTAGTTGTTGTAATCCTCCTCAGATCTAAAAACCCCAATATAATGGAACGTGGAATTTAAACATTTGGAGAACACCAAAACGTCATCGAGGTACACGTATTTTCCGTTTTTGTTCAGTTTCTCAAAAAGCGCTGAAGCAATTTCGATAAAATTTATATGGGACCACCTCGAGAGTATATTCTTTCAGATAAAAAAGAATTTTGAAAATTGGTCCACAACTGACGGAGAAATCGCGTAACATACATACAAAAAAAAAAAAACATACAGACGAATTGAGAACCTCCTCCTTTTTTGAAGTCGGTTAAAAATGCCCAACGTGCCTAAAGAAATTTTCACTTCAATCCGCCACGCGATCGCTACGCATCGCGTAGCGATCGCGCGAGTGCATCGTAGCACTCGTAGCGGGTCGGTATCGCGCGAGTTCAATAGTTTTTTAACCGACTTCAAAAAGAAGGAGGTTATCAATTCGGATGTTTGTATTTTTTTTTATGTAAGTATGTTCGGGCATAAGTCCGTCATAAATAGGCGGATTTGCAAAATTATTTTCTTGTTCGAAAGGACTTCCAAAATGGTCCTATTTAAATTTCATATGGATCTGATGATGAGTTTCGGAGACAGACAACGGAACTCTTCAAAAAATGATAGCAAATCAACTGCGATTGCTGCGATTGTATGTCTATGTAGTGTTAACACAATTTAATGTAGAACCACAACTAAAAAGTAAAAAATAAAAACTTTTTTACAAAAAAATGGAACCGACTTCCAAAAAAAGTGCAAAATAACTTTAATTTCGAAAGTCGGTGTCAAAAAAATTGAAGAAACAAAAGCAGAAACACCGACTTTCGAAATTAAAGTTATTTTGCACTTTTTTTGGAAGTCGGTTCTATTTTTTTGTAAAAAAGTTTTTTTCCCATCTCAAAAATCCCAACGCGCCTAAAGAAGTTTTCACTTAAAAAAAACTCACTGGTGCGGATTCTCTTGTTTGATATCTAAACTAAAATTAGAGAATTGCTATCTTTTACTAAAAGGCAGTGCGAGAAAAGGACGGCTATAGCTATGAACTAAGTTAGAGATGTCAAACTAGTTTACGCCTTGCGCTTCGCCGTGTTTTTAGACGACATGTTTTTACGTGTACCCTTAATTTGTATGGAAATATTAGTTCAAACTAAATTTGACAGCACTAATTTACGTCCGTCTCTTTCTTGTTTTATTAGAGAGAAAAAGATAGCAATAGCCTAAATTAAGTTTAGTTTGTGCACAACAGAATCAACACCACTATCTGCGTTTATCGGTTTCTCCGCGTACTTAGTTTCTTTCTTCTAAACCACGCAACGAATTTTGATAATGGTTTTCACTAATAGAAAGAGCGTATTGTATAAGTTTCTCAAGTTTTCTACCCAAAGCATGAGCGGACGAACAAGGCAAGGGTAGGCTCCGTTTTATTGACACACATCATATTTTAAGTAGATAACTACTGAAAATTCGTTTATTCATTTGTTTCATATTACATTATATTTTTAAATATATCAATTAAAAAAAAAAGTAAAAAAAAAACATTTCAAAATATAAAAAATAGTATCCCACGGTATCGGGAACAGTGTCCAAGCTACAGGTCAGGGCTCCAGAGAGAGGAACCGCCTGACAATGCGAGCCGTGTCCAGAAGTACTGCTTTCTGAATCAAGCCCTTGATCCAGCCGCCTAACGAGAGCCTCCTGAGGTGTTGGTCGAGGCTCGTGGCTATTAAGCCATTGGCTGACACGACTATCGGTACAATGATCGCTGAGTCCACATCCCACATGTCGACAACCTCGCGAGCCAAGTCAATATTAAAAACTTGATTTGTTTATCTTTCTCGGCTTTCACGAGGTTCTTGTCATGTGTGACGGTAATGTCAACAATCATTGCACGCCTCTCGATTCGGTCCACCATCACTATATCAGGCTTATTGGCTACAATAGTCCTGTCAGTGATGATGGACCGATCCCAGTACAATGAGATATGACCATTATTGAGAACTGGGTCGGGCGCATATCTGTAGTACAGCACTTCCGATTCCACAAGAGAGTATTTCAGAGCAAGTTGCTGATGGATAATCCTGGCTACAAGGTTGTGCCTATGCAAGTACTCACCGTTAGCCAGACGAGAACTACCAGAGATTATGTGGCGGATTGATTCTCCCGGACGATGACATGCCCGACATATGTCAACCGTGCCGTCCTTCACAATAAATCTCCGGTAGTTTATTATTATCTCACTGAATTTGTTTTACCTCAGTTTTTTCTCTTTTTTTTTAATTTATCCTGACTTAACTATCTTAACGTTTTGGTTTCCGTACGTCATGTCTTAGGCGACCACTGAAAATCAGAGCCGTGCTGTGGGTCCCCCACGGCATAGCATTATGGTGAGTGGAAGCCTTCTTGCCACAGCCACGACATGCATCTGCTTTTTATTTATTTATACTCGTACCTACCCACTTACATTTTTTTTCTTTCCTTTTTTTTTTAAACTTGTTACTAACATAGAAATATAAGATCTACTAACACTATCGATAAGGGTTAAGTTAGCAAAATCATATTGTTGTGTATGTCGTTAATTTGTGGCAAATAAATTCTTTTTCTTACTTTCTTTTTTGTATTTGCTGCTCTGGCCATATTTTTTTGGCCCCGTTTACTTAGGCTTCTTGTGTTTGAGTTGGATCCACCAGCCTAGTGGCGAGTACCTAGTTGTCAGTCAAGCTTGCAACAGCGGTTTATATGACCACGCTGCCTGGCCAGCTAGTGTGGCATTGGGTAAATACAAGTCAACAGCCAAGGTTTGTGCACACAGATACATCACGCACGACGCAATATTTAGCAGTTGCAAGCTACTGGTGAGGGTGGAGACCTTTTTAGGGTTCCGTAGCTCAAGAGTCTTTTCTGCCCAGGGGTTGTCGATAAATTCGAAACAGAGTTACCACGGCAACTCAGGGCAGGGAAGGAACAGGGGTGGGTTTTAGTCAGAGTCTGACAGATTTGAACATTATTTTTTTGTGTGTGGGAATCATCCTTTTACTTCTCCCGCTCTGGGTGGAGTGGTATGGCGTATCAGACTCTTACTGACTAAAACCCACCCCTGTTCCTTCCTTGCCTGAGTGCCCAGGGGAGCGGTAAGTCTGTTACGAATTTATCCGCTATCCCTTGGCATGCAGGCATCGGCCATGATGGCTCCGTCAGTGGTGGCTGACATATTCTCTTTGAGGCGCATGTGGAGCACTACGCGCCGTCGACTCTCGGGCCTGACGCTGATCGGACGGCGAGCTACCCATTACTCGCCGTCCGCAGGTCCGCTCTACGGTGGCTAGAGATCGTCCTGCGACCTTTGACGCCCAGGTCGGTGGCTGCGACTGTGGGCATGAGGGCTACTCCATAGAGTCTCCTTCACCCGTTCCACCTCCTCCTTCGCGAGCATTACTGCTTCGCAGAAAGAGGAGAGAGTGTGGAGACCTGGGCTCGATTTCCAAGTTCGAAAGGTGTTCTTGCGTTTTTCTATCAGGAATTTCTCAGTAGTTCGTAATTTGGAAGTTCGTCTTGCGCCTGATCTTCCCCGGTTGTATCAGATTCTTCCCATTGAACTATGAAAGTTGAGGAACAGAGAGTGCACCTGTGTTTTCGCATCACTTGTGCTCTATAATATCTTCTGCGTAGGTACTTAGCTAGTCTCCGTGATAGCAATTCGGTCGGAACTCGGGAGGAGATTATTATAACTTTTTGCTGACGGTGCATCGTCACCAATGGTTTCTCCAGGTGAATGAGAGTGGCTGTGGCCTGGTTAATGGTCTAGGCCGTAGACTGACTAGGTTAAGGCCTAATAGTCCTAATGGTAGTTGCCGGACACTATACCTGACTCTAGACCTACACCTCTAGACTTTAGGCCTGATAGTGTCTTCAAAATTTTAACTCCATTGTGTTGCTTGTCTCTCTGTCTTGTCTCTCTGTTGGAGGAGCTCGTGGCTAAAGTAATAACAGCCGCATGGGTCGATCTATCAGGTTAAGCTACGCTAGCCGGGGTTGGTCCGTGGATGGGTGACCATCTTTACATATCGAGACTCCTCCGTGCCTCGGAAAGCACGTTAAGCCGTTGGTCCCGGCTGTCAATCGCGGATCTTTGACAGTCGTTACGGGTCGTCAGAAGCACGAAAGTCTGACATCCAGTCTTACCAAGGGGTATCGTATTACCCAGTAACTGGGTTGTGGAGGTCAGATAGGCAGTCGCTCCATGTAAAATACTGGTATTCAGCTGCATCCGGTTAGACTGGAAGCCGACCCCAAGATAGTTGGGAAAAGGCTAGGCAGATGATGATGTGTTGCTTGTCTCTCTCCCTCTTTCTTTGCCAATCCTCGTCCCATTTTTCGCTAGATGTGTCATTGCCGGGTCGCCGAAACATTTTAGTTTAAAGCTACAAAGTCTGGAGCATCGACGCCGAGTTGCCAGCCTATCGGTTTTCTATCGATTACATTAATTTCGAGGAATGTGCTTCGGAATTGCATAGTTTAATTCCGCCAAGCCCGTTACATCATCGGACTACTAGACACACGGCGATGCGCCACCGGTACATGGTGGACATCCCACCCAGACGCAAAACGTTTTTGGAACACTTTCATTGTGCGTACAGTTAATGAGTGGAATTCCTTGCCGGAGTCTGTGTTTCCTGATAGTTGCAACCTGGGAGTTACATCTAGGCAAACGTGCTCTATCGTCGACCACATCATCGCTTACCATCAGGTGAGATAGTGGTCAAGCGGGAGCCTATTAAAGATTGTCTGCGCTGGATCGTCGAGACATTTTAGTTTTCTGCTTAAGGTCGATGTTGACGATGTTGTGTAGCTTAATATTCTCTGTTTTAACAAGCATACGGAGCCTTAGCTCTTACATATACCATAAGTCCGACCAAAGGCTTCAACTCCACTTTCGTGCAGGTGTTGTAATGAAAAACTACCTATTGTGTTCTTCATTCGAATTGGTGGTTGCCTATAAATACTTTGGGCAGAGAAGCTGGCCACACTAAATGCAGCGTTAGTAGCGTTTATCAGGTCCTCCAAAAGCTTGAGAAGCATCATAGCTTGTCTTTATAATAATATTTTTTTCAGCTGAGAGGAGAGAGATATCATAATATCTCCCGCTGATGGCTAGGCTCCGCGCTAAGATTGGCGGTTGGCCAACGTGACCGAAATTCGGTCTGTAGAACTAAATCTTATTTAAATTCGGTATGTAGGACTAAATCTTATTTAAATTCGATCTGTAGGACTAAACCATATTTAAATTCGGTCTGTAGGACTAAATCTTATTTAAATTCGGTCTGTAGGACTAAATCTTACTTAATTTAACCTATTTTATTTCACATAGGCCTACATGGCCACTTATAAAACGTCAGAATCTAGTGTTGGGTTTAGTGGGTAGTGCTCCTAGGTGCTCAACATTTTTACGGCTAAAGTATTAGTGTGTTCATATTTTTACGGCTTAATAAGTTCATATTTTAGATAACGCTTCTGCCCAAGGAAATGAGCAACTTTCTTCAAGGAAGTATATTTAAGTCAAGAGTGAATAGGTTACTTCTAGGCAAGCGTGCTCCATCTTCGACCACATCATCGCTTACCATCAGGTGGATGGTAGTCAAACGCGTGGCTATCAACAATAATAAAAAAAAAGTATAATAAATTCCCCAAAACAAGAATTGAACTTTCCGTATAAAGTTATCATCTGAATCTGCCTAGCCTTTTCCCAACTATCTTGGGGTCGGCTACAGTCTAATAATAATAATATTCCACAACTATCACACAACGCCATATAGTCCCAAGCTAAGCAGAGCTTGTGTTATGGGTACTAGACAACTGATAAACATACTTATATATTTCTAAATACATACATATTATAGATAAATTACACCTAGACACAGAACAAATGATCGTGTTCATTACACAAACATTTGTCCTGGGTGGGAATCGAACCCACGACCTCCGGCATAGCAGTCAGGGTCACTAACCACTAGACCAACAGGCCAGTCAAGTCAAGTCAAGTCAGTCTAACCGGACGCTGCTGAATACCAGTATTTTACATGGAGCGACTGTCTGACCTCCACAACCCAGTTACTGGGTAATACGATACCCCTTAGACTCGGACTACTGGATGTCAGACTTTCGGGCTTCTGACGACCCGTAACGACTGTCAAAGATCCACGATTGACAGTTAGGACCAACGGCTTAACGTGCTCTCCAAGGCAGAGGCTCGGAGGAGTCTCGGTATGTAAAGATGGTCACCTATTCGCGGACCAACTCCAGCAAGCGTAGCTTAACCTGATGGGTCGACCCGTGCGGCTGTTATTACTTTAGCCACGAGCTTCTCTTTAGCCACGAGCTCCTCCGAGTATAAAGTTATCATCTGCTGATCAAAATTATGTACTTAATAAGTATGGCAGGGTTTTTCTTGGCGGGACATTATCAAGTGAAGTTTAGTGGCTGTTTTAATTATTTGCAAATTGATTCCTAGTGGTTATTGTGATGTAAAATTGGTGTAGTTTTTTGTCTCAAGTGTCTACACAACTGGACAATAGCGCGCCTGTTTTAATGTGGAATCATTAAAACAGGCGCGATCTCGGTGAAATAAAGCTGAGAATTTTGTTGTAGTATTGACGACCTCAGCGAAACTTGCCGGGATGGCTGACTCGATAAATTTACTGCCAAATACTGCAAGGACATTAGAATGTTATATCTACATAATGAGGAAATTAAAAACAATGGGTTGGACTCCGGGAGTGCCGGCAGAAGTGAAAATTTGAACATTAACGTTAACATTTTTGAATATTTTGGAATCGTCTTACGAATTTTCGATCAGGTCACGTGTCTTGACGCGATTTTAACATTTTATACCCATCCCAAGAAAAGTGCTCAACGCCGCTAAAGAAGTTTTCACTTCAAAAATACGAACTAACTGATGACTAGGCAGCATGGTCCTTACCTTAGCCTGTTCCACAGGGAACAAAAGGGAAAAAAGGTACAATGTTCTTGAAGAAAGTTGTTCATTTCTATGGGCAGAAGCAGTACAAATTTAAAATATGACCACCCATTTCCGTCACAGCCTTTATAAGCCAACGATAAATGGAAGGAATTGGTCTAAATCAAACCGCTGGAAACGAATTGAACCACTAAGTTTTATTCGTTGCAAGATCTACTCATTGCAAAAAGGAACTTTGCACCTACGACAGAATATCGGTGAGAGTTGGGATGTACTCTAGAAATTGTGAACATTGTTTAAAAAACTGGAACCGTTTAGACAAAAAATGTCTCAACTTCAAAACTTCGACACAAATAATTACTCCTTCCGGCGACAAAATAAATCTAAAATATACAATTTCAAAATTGAAACCTATTTGAAACAAACAAATAAATCACAGAAACGCGAGCTTGTAATTTGAAACAACATAATTAATGAAAAAAGATAAAAAGTAAAGCTATTGACGCCTTCCCGCGCTATTTGACTTCACGCTACGCTCCCTCGGTCCATGTATTTTTGGCGCCAATTAATCTGTTGGTGCGTTCGGATATGTTCAGTTTTTAGGGTTCGGTACCCGAAGGGTCCAAACGGAGCCCTGTTATTGTCACCCACGTAGTCACGTGTCCGTCTGTATGTCTGTCCGTCCGTCGTCTGTCACAAAATTTTGGGAAGAATTTTTTAACTACCCATTGACTGAACCTGAAATTTGGTGAAAATGTTTACTATTACGTATACTTTACTAACAAATACCAATATATTATGGTACGGAGACACATGGTGACCCCCAAACAATAGATTTTTAATTGTGTCTGTTGTCTGGCAGGCAACGTGTTAATGTGCGAAATCACTTGGCCAGTTTTTTTAAGGACACCACTGAAATTGAGAGAATGTGATGTTAATCGTTTTAAATATTACCTACTTAGAAAAAAAACCGGCTGTATCTATAAAAAACGGCAAAAAAATCACGTTTGTTGTATGGGAGCCCACTTAAATATTTATTTTATTCTGTTTTTTAGTATTTGTTTCTATAGCGGCAACAGAAATACATCATCTGTGAAAATTTCAACTGTCTAACTACCACGGTTCATGAGATACAGCTTGGTGACAGACGAACAGACAGACAGACGAACGGACAGCGGAGTCTTAGTAATAGGGTCCCGTTTTACCCTTTGGGTACGGACAATGGCCAAAATGTAAAGTTGTAGTATCTGTGAAAAAACTTTGACTAAACTATTTTTTTTACTGAGCACACTTTGTGATTTTAAATGTTTAGTCTTTTATTTAAGGAGAAGGTGTTGTGGATTGTCTATGTTTTGTTATTCATTTATTTTTAATTTATGATATTAAAGCAGTTGTCATCCAGACCTGTCTTTTGAATATAGAACAATATATACCTATAATCTTTAAAGTGATCATAATCTCTAAATAATATAAAACAAAGTCGATGTCTGCGTCTGTCTGTTTTTCCGCTTACTTCTTATAAATCACGCAATGGATTTTGATATCAATCAAAATCCCGACCGACCAACCCCGACCGTATCAACGGTTTTCACATATAGAAGAGCAAATAAGCGAGGAAGGTTAGTGTGTATCCGTCTGCCCGGGGGTTGAGGATAAATTCGAAACAGAATTACCTCGCCCCCGGGCACTAAGGGCACGAAGGAACAGGGGTGGGTTTTAGTCAGTAAGAGTCTGACACGCCCTCCCGCTCCACCCAGAGCGGAAGAAGTCATTGGATGATTTCCCACCCCAAAAAAAAAAAATATTTTGTATCCGTGCGAAGTCGTGGCGGATCGCTAGTTAGGTTAGGTTATATATATTTTTTTTTTTCGTCTGTATGTTTTTTTTTTGAACCAATTTTCGAAATTCTTTTTTTATCTGAAAGAATATACTCCCGAGGTGGTCCCATAAAAATTTTATCGAATTTGCGTCAGCGCTTTTTGAGAAACTGAACAAAAACGGAAAATACGTGTACCTCGATGACGTTTTGGTGTTCTCCAAATGTTTAAATTCCACGTTCCATTATATTGGGGTTTTTAGTTTTAGGTATAACAATTAAAAAGTGAAAAATAAAAAACTTTTTCACAAAAAAAAAACAACCGACTTCCAAAAAAAAAATACACTAAAAATTAATAAATAACTTTAATTTCGGAAGTCGGTGTCAAATAACGAAGACGTAAAATACAAACACCGACTTACGAAATTAAAGTTATTTATTAATTTTTAGTGTATATTTTGCTTTACCAAACCAATAAAAAATGACAAAGATAAAACGCATCAAATTTCAAGAGTGGGGGCTCGTTACGTTACTTTGGTGGTAAAAAGTGTCACGCAGCGTGACGTCACGCAAAATATCAACGCACTGTATCGCCCTGATTTTTAGTTTACCTGACAAAAGAAAAAAAACTTGTCGAATATTTTTTTGTTATTTAACTGACGGACGAATTAGGTATTTTTAGTAAATAAGAAAATAGGGTACCTAGCCTATAGCATTTTTGCCTGAAACCTGCAATGAATAACAGACGAGGAAATCACTTAAAAATTGTAGTGTATCTAGTTTTTGCAGGATTCCAGTTAATATTACGTTAAACATCATTTCTTTCATTGAACTGTTACAAACGCGAGAAGACAGCTGACACCGGCCGTTTTTCATCGATTCTGAGCGCACTAAGAAATATTTTGATTAATGGTTTTCTTGTTTACAGAAAACATTCGTTAATATTTTCTTCACGTGTGGTCTATCCATGGCAACCTTGATTTTTACACAGATTTTTCAGATTCATGATCATTTTCCGCCTTTACGTGCGTGCCACAAATTGTAAGACCACCGATATAATTGCCGAATTAATTACTTAGGCCTTCTCTTAGTTTGCTCTTCTTTTGTTTGTCAAACGTTAATTAACAGAATATTATAATAACTGCTTAGTAGTTGAAAGTTTATTACTTTTAATATTTTCTTTGCCCCTGTTTTCATTGCGCAAATAAAAATATTCCACATCACACATTATATCGGGCAATAAAATACAAAAACATAAATCGTATTTTATAGTAAAAACGTATTATAAAAAGTATATCACAGGATTTTTTTCAGCGACAATTGCCAATAACTCGTTGTTACGAGTTTTACGCGAAAAAACATCATAAAACGCTAATTTATTTACGATCTGCCAACTATAAAGCGTCTTCGGACATTTTTGTTCGAGCAATTTGCGGCTCGAATTAGCCGTTTGAATTGGTTTCCCGCGTTCCACTCACACTGTCAAATGGAACGATTTAAATTCACTCACACACGCTGCAATAGGGACGACTCCGATATTTTGTTGAGTAAATAGAAAATTCTTGTTTTTCGCATAATTTATAAATTAGCTAGGTAGCATGTCATCGGTTTTTCTTACAACGGAAATTGATGACAGTATTATTGCCTCTTCAATAGCGGATTAAAAGTTTTCAACATGATTGTCAGCAGAGCAAAAAACTCGAACATTTAATGTTTTCAAACCATTTTACAAAAAATCCAATTTGAAATTTTAATATTCTGTAAGCCTTAGACCTGTCGACTTTTTAAATGAAATATCACAAAACAAATTATCTCCAAGCCAACAGTTTATCACAGAGTTCATAAAATGTCAGATATTTTCAGTAAACTGACAGCCCTACACTTATACAACCGTTAACCGCGCAGTGATGTCTCATTTTCTAAATTTGTTACGAAAAGATAAATCTCCGCGCGTCCCGGCTCTCGTTAGCTAAATCTTTCTCCCCCGTAATTATTCACCCGTTAGAAAAAAAAAGGAAATAAACATGAAAAGAAACGTCTCACAACTGAAATTTAGTAAGTGGCTTGAGCTCATTAAAAAGCTGTAAAATTCTATTACCAGACAACGGATGGGTGTGTATCCGAACGAGCCAAACGTCATACGGGAACAACAACTTTATTTTTGTTGTTTGACAGCTGAATGTCATTTGAAAAGAGTCTTTATTTCGATGACTTACGAGTGTCAATTAAGTGATTTGTCGGTAAATAAAAATAGTGAGGGGTTTACAATGGCGGGAAACAAAGACGTGAAGCGTTGACAAGCGAGGATAAATTGACATTAATTGCCTTACCACTGTCGCGGTGGTTTGCAAGCATGTTACGTGGTCGTTTTTGACGGCAATAGGATTATTTTAGGCGCTAATTAATTTACTTTCTACATTATTGCGGGCGATTTGATGTATTGCGTCTGTCTGGAAGCCATTTTGGTGTTAGAAATGTTTGATGTTAGACGTTTAGATGCGTTTGGATACGTTTAATTAGTAAACAAAGGATTTATTTAAATCTAGTTTAAATACTTTAGATTCCTCGTAGGGCGCGACGCTAAAGTTAACCCACTACGACACTTTATTGTCAACTAACTGTGCCCCGCGGTTTCACCCGCCGTTTAATTGAAATAAATCTTTCCAATTTATAAATAAATTAGTCCGCCCGCGCTGAGACTTCGTTTTTGCTCGGTTCCTAAGTGTTGCAGCGTGATGCAAAATAACCTCTATTCTTCCACAAGAATTGGGATAACAATGCAAAAATATTTTTTTAAATCCGAACTGGAAGTTCAAACAAAAAAAAACAATCAGATTTTTCAGCTTTATCATATTACATCTAGGACTGTGTAAATGAAAAAAAAACCAGCCAAGTGCGAGTCGGACTTCGCGCAAAGGGTTCCAAACGAATCATATTTTTTCAGCATTTTTTTAAAATCATGCAAGTAGAGTTCGTATAGGTTCTCCTGTAATATATAATATAAGTAAAGAACCATATTCTATTTTTTTTTCAAAATGATATGTCGCATGAACTCTTGAAATTAATCTTCCAATTTTCACCATTTATTTACTTTACTCGTCCGTTTTTGGGTCATAAATATTCATATTAAGTGTACCAAATTTCAACTAATTGGTCACATAGAGTCAGAGCAAATTCGCTGTGACAGACGGACAGACAGACAAACACACGAGTGATCCGTTCCGTTTTTTCAATCGGATGTTCGGAACTTTAAAAAACATGGTACATTCGATTTCCTGAGCGAGATATTTAGAGGTTTAAAAAACATGGATCTGTTGATTTAGTGACTAGATATCCAGGAGATTCAAAAACATGGATCAGTCAATTTCCTTAGTGACCAGGTATCTAGAGATTTGAAAAACAAGGATCAGTCGATTTTCTTAGTGACTTGATATCTAGAGATTTAAAAAAACATGGATCCGTCGATTTCCTCAGTGACTTGATACGAGTATCTAGAGTTTTAAAAAACAAGGATCAGTCGATTTTCTTAGTGACTTGATATCTAGAGATTTAAAAAATATGGATCAGTCAATTTCCTCAGCGACTAGATATCTAGAGTTTTAAAAAACAAGGATCAGTCGATTTCCTCAGCGACTAGATATCTAGAGACTTAAAATCATCATCATCAGCCTTTTAATGTCCCCACTGCTGGGGCACAGGCCTCCTCTCTGTGAGAAGGTGTGGTCCGTAATCCACCACGCGGGCCCAATGCGGATTGGTGGATGTCACATATTTTCGAATGTTTGGTTCTAGGACATGCCGGTTTCCTCACGATGTTTTCCTTCACCGTTAGAGCAGTGGTGATGAAATAATTCACACAAAGTAAAGCGCCTGCCTGGGTTTGAACTCACAACCTACAACTTGTAAGTCGCGGCCAATACCACTGGGCCACCACTGCTCCTCTAGACTAGATATCTAGAGATTTAAAAAACATGGATCAGTCGATTTCCTTAGTGACTACAGTATTCCCAAAATAATAATGCGCATACAGATCTTCGGTAATTGTCGTATTCCCGGAAACACCCGAATCATTGATCTCGAATTCTACTAATTAGGCATGAAGAAAATGCACTAACCACTCTATATACATAGCGTCTTCCGACGCTCGGGGAATACGACCGTTGCCGAACAGTGACGAAGATTTCTATGCGCATTATCACTTTGGGAGACCTGTAGATATCTAGAGATTTAAAAAACAAGGATCAGTCGATTTCCTCAGCGACTAGATATCTAATAGAGAGTCTAGTCGTCGTCAGCTCTTCTTTATGGTTCTCGTAGCAGGCTCATATTATGTTTGTTCAAAACATATGAAAATGCTTAGATAGTTCATAGATAAAATACGTGAAAAATTGTGAACGAGGATTAAGTGATCGTTATGAGTTTGATTAAAACTAAAACGTACTGAAATATTTTCCAGAAAAACATTTTTAAACATGATATCATTTGAAAGATCACGAGGCCACTTGTTAAATCGCTCTGGAGATTTATTTCATCATCTCTGATCATATCCGACTAGTTATTTCTACGATGAGTTTGAATTATATTTTATTTCTTTAAATTGGTTGATGATGCACTAAGACGAATTAATTTAACTATGAAGTCGGCCAAAGTTTTGCAGATAATAAAAAAACGGTCAAGTGCGAGTCGGACTCGCGCACGAAGGGTTCCGGACCATTAAAAAAGAAAGAAAAAAGAAACATAAATATTGTAGCTTTTTTTCTTTTTTTCTCTTTCTTTTATCTGTAAAAACGGCAATTAAATCATTCCGTTTTTTAGTATTTGTTGTTACAGCTTCATTCTCCTGCCCTTATCCCAATTTATTTGGGGTCGGCGCAACATTTCTTTTTCTTCGATACTCCTCTATTAGTCGTCATCTCTGTAGTCACCCCCTTTTCACCCATATCCTCTGTCACACAGTCCAACCATCGTTTCTTTGGCCTTCCCCTACTCTTATAGCCATCCACATCCATACACAAGACTTTCCTCATGACATTTTCTTCATTCCTCCGCATCACATGCCCATACCACGACAACCGATTTCCACACAACTTTTCAGTCAGCGGTGCCACTTTCAGACTTCCTCTTTTAAACTCATTCCTAATTCTATCCATGCGCGTGACACCACACATCGCTCTTAGCATTCTCATCTCAGCAAATTTTTTATTTTCACTTTTTAGTTGTGGTACCGTATGGTGTCGGACGTAAAAGAATAGTACCATCCCATCACTTCCCGTGGGTGTCGTAAGAGGCGACTAAGGGAGCTTGAGCCCTAGTGCATACTACTAAAGCACCTTGGGCCACCCGCGCGGTGGCGGGTAAACCACCAACAACAGCATTCCCAAGGAGGGTTGGCGTCAGGCAGGCGGCCGGCTATAAAACTTTTGCCAAAACCTTTTTGCATCATGGTCTGGAAAAATATGATGTGCGATAGGGCTAGGGCGTACCCCACAGGCGACGCGCAGGGGCAGCACCCGGCTCCTGTGGGAAATGGACAAGGGTTGTCGCACCAGGACGGGCGGGTGCGACGTAAGACGCAAGCTCGGAGAGTGAGAGAATTAAGATTGAGGTGTGCGAGCTGGAATTTAGGTACTATGACTGGAAAAGGAAGAGAGTTAGCAGATGTTTTAAAAAGGCGACGGATAAATATAGCGTGTTTGCAAGAAACGAAATGGAAGGGTGCAAAAGCAAGAGATTAGGAGAAGGATATAAGTTTTATTACTGTGGAAGTGATGGCAAACGGAATGGTGTGGGCATAGTTTTGGATAGTGAGTTAAAAGAATGTGTGGTGGATGTTAAAAGAGTAAGTGATAGAGTGATAGCTATTAAAGTGGTTGTGGAGAGTATGATAGTAAATGTTATTATTGCGTATGCACCCCAATCAGGATGTGAGGATAGTGTAAAAGAAAAGTTTTGGAAGGACTTCGATTGTGTGATGATGAATGTACAGGAGAGTGAAGAGGTGTTTGTGGGGGGTGATTTTAATGGGCATGTAGGAAGTCTGAAGTACGGTTATGAGAGAGTGCATGGTGGTTGGGGGTACGGAGACCGTAATACTGATGGCGAGACATTGCTGCAAGCTGCTTCGGCTTTTGACCTGGCAATAACTAACACCTGGTTCAAAAAGAAAGACGAACACCTGATCACTTACAAAAGTGGCCAGCACGCGACCCAAATTGACTTTTTCTTGGTGAGACGAAACAGTCTCAAAACAGTCAAAAACTGTAAAGTGTTGCCAGGTGAAGGCTTAGTCTCTCAACACAGGCTCATATTGATGGACGTAACAGTCAGTGTCTCGTCCAGTAGGAACAAAGAACGGCCCCCACCCAAAATCAGATGGCGTATGATAGAAAATGAGGAGTGTGCAAGTATGTTTAAGAGTCAAGTGGTAGATAAAATGATAGAAATGAAGGATATGGAAGGAAAATCTGTGGATGAATGTTGGAAAGAGATGGCGGATTGTATAAGGCGAGTAGCAAAAGATGTGTTTGGAGAATCGCAAGGTAAAGGCATGATAGAAAAGGATACATGGTGGTGGAATGAAGATGTGCAAAAGATGCTAAAAGAAAAGAAAATTTCGTTTAAAGTATGGCAGAATGTAGAAACCGGAAATGATAATTTGAAAGAAGAGAAAAAGAAAATTTATAAAGAATGGAAGAGGAAGGCAAAAAAGGCGGTTGCAGTTTCCAGGGCTAAGGCGCAGGAAAAGTTATATAATTTACTGGACAGCCCTAGAGGCCAAAAGGAGCTCTACCGGATTACAAAATTAAGAGAAAGGAGAACGAGGGATATAATGCATATAAAATGTATGAAAGATGAACTCGGTAAAGTCTTGTCGAAAGATGACGAAATAAAAGAGCGATGGAAGGTTTATTTTGAAAAGTTGATGAACGAAGAGAATGAATGGAGTGGTGTGCTCAAAGAGGTACAAGTAAATATGGGTTTGTTGAGAGAAATTAGCATGGATGAAGTAAGAAAGGCAGTTCAATGTATGAAAAATGGAAAGGCCATGGGCCCTGATGACATACCAGTGGAAGTATGGAAGTGTTTAAAAGAGGATGGATGTATGTGGCTGACTTTATTCTTCAATAAGTTGTTGTATGAAGAAGTGATCCCACAAGAATGGTGCAATATTTCGCTAGTGCCCATCTTCAAGAATAAAGGGGATGTACAGGACTGCAACAACTATCGAGGGATAAAGCTCATGTCACATACTATGCAAGTATGGGAGAAAGTGATAGAGAAAAGATTGCGAGAGGAGAGTGAGATTACCCCGAACCAGTTTGGGTTTATGCCAGGTCGAGGGACAATGGACGCCACCTTCGCTCTCCGTCAATTGTGCGAGAAGTACAGACGTGTGCACAAGAACTTGCACATGGTGTTCATTGATCTTGAGAAAGCGTATGATAGGGTACCTCGGGATGTGTTGTGGTGGGCCTTGAATGAGAAAGGTTTGCCTGGGAAGTATGTTGAGTTGATTCGTGCTATGTACAGACAATCTAGTACCTACGTCCGGTCGGCTGCTGGCAACACCGATAAGTTCAGTGTGGCTGTAGGCTTGCATCAAGGGTCGGCTTTAAGTCCTTACCTCTTCCTGTTGATTATGGACGCTCTTACGTCGGAAATACAGGAAGAGGCACCCTGGTGCATGCTGTTTGCCGACGACATTGTTCTGGTCGGTGAAGATGGACCTGAGATCCAGAGCAGATTGGAGAAATGGCAACAGAAGCTGGAGAAAGTTGGCTTGAAAATCAGCAGAACCAAAACTGAATACATGTTCTGCGATTTCGGCGGTCTCTCCAGTTCTGAAGCTGTAGTGCTAGATGGCGCGCTTCTCCCAGTCTGCTCCGATTTTCGGTATCTCGGTTCACTCGTGCAAAGCGATGGCGAAATAGATCGGACTGTTAAGCACAGAATTAACACTGGATGGATGAAATGGCGGCAGGTCACCGGGACTATCTGTGATTCCCGCATTCCCCTAAAACTTAAGGGGAAGATTTATAAAACAATGGTCAGACCTGCTGTCTTGTATGGTTCAGAATGTTGGGCCACAAAAGGGATGAATGAAAAGCAATTGCATGTAGCTGAGATGAGAATGCTAAGAGCGATGTGTGGTGTTACGCGCATGGATAGAATTAGGAATGAGTATATAAGAGGAAGTCTGAAAGTGGCACCGCTGACTGAAAAGTTGTGTGGAAATCGGTTGTCGTGGTATGGGCATGTGATGCGGAGGAATGAAGAAAATGTCGTAAGGAAAGTCTTGTGTATGGATGTGGATGGCTATAAGAGTAGGGGAAGGCCAAAGAAACGATGGTTGGACTGTGTGAAAGAGGATATGGGTAAAAAAGGGGTGACTACAGAGATGACGACTAATAGAGGAGTATGGAAGAAAAAGACATGTTGCGCCGACCCCAAATAAATTGGGATAAGGGCAGGAGAATGATGACTTTTTAGTTGTGGTTTCCCATTAAACTGTGTTAACAATTCATAGACATACGATAGCAGCAATCGCGGTAGATTTGCTGTCAATTTTGAAGAGTTCCGTTGTCTGTCTCCGAAACCCATCATCAGATCATTTTGCTGTCAATTTTGAAGAGTTCCGTTGTCTGTCTCCGAAACCCATCATCAGATCATTTTTAAATTTAAATGGGACCATTTCGGCAGAAACTCCTTTCGAACAAAAAAAGAATTTTTCAAATCCGTCAATATATGACGGAGTTATGTCCGAACATACATAAAAAAAAAAAAAAAAAAGATACAAACATCCGAATTGATATCCTCCTTCTTTTTGAAGTTGGTTAAAAAGACTAAAAAGTGATAGTAAGTTATATTTTTGTTGGTACTTTTCCGTACCCGAAGGGTCTAAACGGAGCCCTATTGTTGTCACTCACGTGTCCGTCTGTCTGTCACAAAATGTTGTTACGAAGAATTTTTTAACTTCCCATTGACCTATGAACTTGAAATTAGATGATAATGTTTATTATTACATATACTTTAACATAATAAATTATAGTTGTGCTATTCTAGACTATATAATCTAACTCTGTGCCAAATTTCATCCAGATCCGTTCAGCCGATCTGGCGTGATTTAGTAACTAACCTAACCTAACTTTCTTAAAATTACTTGAAGATTTTTTTTTTATTGTTGGTAGGCACGCGTTTGACCACTATCTCACCTGATGGTAAGCGATGATGTAGTAGAAGATAGAGCACGCTTATCTAGAAGTAACCTATTCACTTTTGACCTTAAAGACTCCCAGGTTGTAGCTATCAGGAAACACAGAGTCCGGTAGGGAATTCCACTCCCTAGCTGTACGCACAATGAATGTGTTCTCAAATCGCTTTGTGCGTATGGATGTCCATCATGAACCGGTGGCACTTTGCCGTACGTCTTGTGGTCCGTTGATGAAACGGGCTTGGAAGATGTAAGTACTAAGACGAATTAGATTAACTATGAAGTCAGCCACAGTTTATTTTATTTTATTATATTTGGAAAACTTACAGCTAATACATATACATGCTTAAATATTGCAGACAACAATACATAAGTACGTAATAAGTAACGCAGTAAGCGCACGTACGCGCGCGCTCGTACGTAGTACCCAAGTAGTTATGTATTGCTTTACAGTTGTGCAGATTATCCAAAAATACTTTATACGAAAAAAAAAAATTCAACCGACTTCCATATAAAAAACCGGCCGAGTGCGTGTTGTATTTCGCGCATTTAGGGTTCCGTACCAATTGTATTTTTGACAATTTGTATGGCTTTGGGTCAACAAGATGCTTAAACTGTGAAAATTTGAAGACTGTGTAGCTGCAACCGTTTGGCTGTAAAACCTGTATACAGACGACGGACAGACAGACGAACACGTGAGTGACAGCAATAGGGCTCCATTTGGACCCCTCGGGTACGGAACCCTAAAAAACACAAAAAGTGTCTGGTGTTGTTTGTTCGGTATTCTACTTTTTAAGTTTGGTACTTAGCCACAACTAAACCTTTACCTAAATACTTAGTGTATAAGTTCCTTCATAAAAAGTTCTCTTTTCAAGATTCGTATGTACAAAAAAGATGTGAGCCGTCACGGGACGCCTGGCAGATGTGAAACATCGACATTATTTTGTAAAAGTAATATGCAGAAAAGAACATATTGTGATAGGGTTCTAAATATGTCATAATGATAAAATAAAATATTACGATTTTTTTTCAGCTAACGATGACTCTTTATTAAATAAATATTTATTTTCATTAAATACAAAAATTTACGAATTTATTTCAAATCGTGACTACTTAATTCAAAACAAAAAAACATCGTATAGCGCGGCGACGCGTCGCCACGCCATGCGTCGCCACGCCAGAAATCGGTTTTACGTGCGGCTATAGATGTTTCACATCAAAAATATGTAAGGAATTTTCTCAACTGGATACTAGGACTTGACATCACAGATTTGTAGCATATCTAACCACTTAATTGTCTGCGCAGTTTATAAAGTCAGCAAGTCCCGAATATTTTTTATTATCCCCGAAGGGAAGGCTATAGTCGTTTGACCATATTGCCTAGTCTTACGTAGTCATCAGTAGTGTATTTTTATTAATTTTGTTTCATTAGAATGCAGATTTAACACATTCTAATGTTTTTTGGAGTATTTGGCAACAAATGTGTCGAGTCAGCCTTCTCGGCAAAATTCGCTGAGGTAGTCAATACTACAATAAAATTCTCAGCTCCATTTTACCGAGATCGCGCCTGTTTCAATGATTCTACACATTGTCCAGTTGCGTAGACACTTGAGACACAAAACTACACCAATTTTACATCACAATAAACTAGGAATCAATAAACGAATAATTAAAACAGCCACTGAACTTCACTCGACAAAATCCCGCCAAAAAAAACTAAAAAAAAATAAAAAGTGACATTTATTTTGGCGCACTAATTAGCCCGTTCGGATAGTCAGTGTGGCGCTCAGTTTAAAATCCAAGATGGCGGCCGAGGCTGCCTGACATGTTGATATATTACCACTAATTACTCAAAGCGGGGAGGTGTTTATTGAAAATAGCTTTAAGGTGACGAAGAGTCGTGTCTGCTACGATTTCTGTGTCCGTTCAGAGTGACTTCCGTAGTAAATTAAGTGTAATTTACGAAACTAATTATAAAATTAATGGAGTAGCGGTAGTCATTATTTTTGACTTAAACTAAGAAAGGTTATATTTGAGTAATACTTTTTTCATCATCGATCCATCAAATACACAGTGCCTGTGCGGTGCTCGTGATCAGATTAATGACCCATCTACTAGAGTATCCCAAATCTGCTTTCACCTGCACCCTCGATGATCTGAACAAGGCTTCCGACGCCGCTATAAGTCCTAGTTTAGGAGGCATCGTGGTCGGTGCCTGCATGCCTAGGTGTAGCGGATAAATTCTCAACATGAGTTACCGCACCCCTGGGCACTCAGGCAGGAAGGAACAGGGGTGGGTTTTAGTCAGTAAGAGTCTGACACGCCCTCCCGCTCCACCCAGAGCGGGAGATGTCATTGGATGATTTCCCACCCCAAAAAAAAAAGGATTTACTAACTATTGGATACAGATTTCTGCAACAATTTATCTCTTGCAATGTTCTATGCCAACCCAACATCATCATCATTCTCCTGCCCTTATCTCAATTTATTTGGGGTCGGCGCAACATGTCTTTTTCTTCCATACTCCTGTATTAGTCGTCATCTCTGTAGTCACCCGGCTCACTATGCCAACCCAACATACGCAATGAAGTTATAGGTACCTTATTTTAAGCACTCTGTAATAGTTTACCATAATCTGTAATTTTTGAAGAAGTAAATTATTTATAAATTATTTTTATAACCATGGCCACTTACCTCAAACAGCCTACTGTTTGAGGTAAGTGGCCATGGTTATAAAAATAATTTACCTATATAACTACATAATAATTATGTAAATATACCACGACACAAAAAAAAGAAGAACTCTCTGGCTGCTACATGTATTTGAAAATATAAACATGTCAATTTTGTTTTCTGGCCGACATTTTCGTGTTTAGTATGAAATGTTTGATGCCCGAATGCTCTCCTTAAGCTAGACTGATTGGTCGCGGATATATTCGAAATAGAGTTACAGTGGCCCTTGGCACAGAGGCAACCGAAGGAACAGGGGTGGGTTTTAGTCAGTAAAAGCCTGACACGCCCTCCCGCTCCACCCAGAGCGGGAGGGGTCATTGAATGATTTCCCAAACCACAAAAAAAGGAGTTGGACTCTGGGAGTGCCGGCAGAAGTGAAAACTTGAACATTAACGTTGTGAAAGAAAGAAAAAGAATTTATTTGCCACAAATTATCGACATACACAACAATATGATTTTGCTAACTTAACCCTTATCGATAGTGTTAGTGGAAGAATTTTCGATCAGGTCACGTTTTATACCCATCCCATGAAAAACGTTTTTACAAAAAAAACAACCGACTTCCAAAACAAAAAAAAATACACTAGAAATTAAAAAATAACTTTAATTTCGGAAGTCGGTGTTTGTATTTTATTTCTTCGTTATTTGACACCGATTTCCGAAATTAAAGTTATTTTTTCATTTTTAGTGTATTTATTTTTTTGGAAGTCGGTTGTTTTTTTTTGTAAGAAATTTTTTTTTTTCACTTTTTAGTTGTTATACCCCAGAACTAAAAACCCCAATAACATGGCACGTGGAATTTAAAACATACTCGTAATTGGAGAACACCAAAACGTCATCTAGGTATAGGTACGTATTTTTCGTTTTTGTTCAGTTTCTCAAAAAGCGCTGAAGCAATTTCTATAAAATTTATATGGAACCATCTCGGGAGTATATTCTTTCGGATAAAAAAAGAATTTTGAAAATCGGTCGACAACTAACCGAGAAATCGGCGGACATA
The DNA here is from genome assembly GCA_951329385.1 of Polia nebulosa. Lineage (NCBI taxonomy): Eukaryota > Metazoa > Arthropoda > Insecta > Lepidoptera > Noctuidae > Polia > Polia nebulosa. The sequence continues at coordinate 13,386,731 of OX589614.1, read as the reverse complement.
CATAAAAAAAAAACATACATGCAGTCGTGTCGAACATAGAACCTCCTCATTTTTTTAAAGTCGGATAAAAAGTGCTCAACGCCGCTAAAGAATTTTTCACTTCAACAAAAGCTGCCACGGCTCTGGACCGAAAATGGCAACTGAAGGAACACGGTTAGACGGTTGTGCAATTTATAGTCATTGCGGGTGGGTTTTAGTAAGTCTGGGGGGCGGAAGAAGTCATCTGTTGATTTCCCACCCTCAAAAAAAGAGACTATACCTTTTAAATGTGTTGTTTTTGTTTGATCTTAAGATGGTCGTAACATTTTAAATGGCGAAATTAGTCAACCAAGCTCAACATATCCCATGCCAAAAGAGCGAATATTTGGCTTGTAACAGAGATCGCAATCGATCACCGCTAAGAGATAACAATTCGCAGGTGTCAGTCTTCTCTCATTACGACTAGTCGCATATTTAGATCGTTACTAATCTGTTGAGTGACGAGCCATTCACGAGAGAGCCAGTTCATTGAGGAGCTGCGAAACTCTTGGTTTCTTTTATCAACTTTTGCCAACTTCGTAATCGTTGTAGTCTTGTCTTTCATGGGACTGGAAGAAGTAATTATGACTGACAGTTGTAGTTTTTTTTTTTTTTTTGAGGTTGCGGAATCATTAAATGACTTCTCCTGCTCTGGGTGGAGCGGGATGGCGTGTCAGACTCTTACTGATTAACAAAAGTGTGTGTGTACTTATGTAGGTACGCTACGCACGTAAGAAGTTATACCTACTTCTTTGGCGTAATAAGATAAAAAACCAAACTGTCACAAAGTTTTTTTTTTATGTTTGAATTAGTTATGTGTAGAGTCTTTATTTATGAATAGATACACACTGCGTCTACGTCTCATATCCAACTTTCCAGTCGCAGGTCTGCTGGAAGAAATTTCTTTTGAAATAAGCAGCACCTTTGTACTATTCTTTCTGTAATTGTTCTTTTTTATCTCTTGTAAGTGTTTTGTGTGTACATAAATTAATAAATAAATAAAAAGTTTACAAAAGGAAAACAATTATTCTTCATGAAGACTATGGCTAACTTCAGAGTGTCGGTTTTTTGTGACGGTGTGCGCGCGCATCGTAACAATTTACTCTTATCATTTTTCCCTAACGCGCCAAAAGAATATAACTTCCAGTATACTAAGTAGTCTTTGATAACTTCAAAAACCTACTCGTGCGTGTTACTTCAGTTGCCTGCGCCAGCGCCGCAGTGACTCCACTACACTACTCGCGAAGTTACTTCACGAAGTACTCTTCGAAGTAGACCGAAGTATGTAAGTATGCAAGCCGAGGTTGCACGAAGCGAACCGAAGTGCCCTTCTACTATCATATTCGCTCAACTTCGATCAACTTCGCGAGTAGGTAGTGTAGTACAGGTTTAACATTATAAGGGTCTACTACTGGCCAAGTGGCGCCCTCATTCAATAAAAAATCGTAGCATAGCACAGAAAATAAATATTAAAAAATCCAACGTCACGTTTGTTACAAAGAGGATGAAGATTTTTACGTTGTTAAAACAGGTCTCAGAATGTTTCGTATCTAAAGTAGTAGGCAAAAGTGTCAGAAACGGCCGTTTTTGGTATTCAATGAGGGCGCCACTTGGCCGTTAGTAGGGCCTTAAATGGCGAAATTAGTCTACCGAGCTCACCGAAGTTATTAAACGTACTACCCCTTGCCAAACGACCGAATATTTGGCTTGTAACAGAGATCACAATCGATCAACGCTAAGAGATAACAGTTCGCAGAGTGTCAGTCTTTTTTTAACCGATTTCGAAAAAGGAGGACGTTCTATGTTCGACAGTATGTATGTTTTATTTCTTATGGATGTCCACCGATTTCTCTGTCATTTGTGGACCGATTTTCAAAATTCTTTTTTTATCCGAAAGAATATACTCCCGAGGTGGTCCCATATAAATTTTAAGTATCTAATTTCTTCAGCACTTTTTGAAAAACTGAACAAAAACGATATGTATACCTAGATGACGTTTTGGTTTCCTCCAATTACGAGTATGTTTAAATTCCACATTGTATGTTATCGGGGTTTTTAGTTCTGGGGTATAACAGCTAAAAAGTAAAAACAAAAAACTTTTTTACAAAAAATACAAACGACTTCCAAAAAAGAAAATACCTATATATACTTACTAGCACTAAAAATGAAAAAATAACTTTGATTTCAGAAGTAGGTGTCAAATAACGAAGAAATAAAATACAAACACCGACTTCCGAAATTAAAGGTATTTTTTTAATTTTTAGTGTATTTTCGTTTTTGGAAGTCGGTGGTTTTTTTTTTTGTAAAAAAGTTTTTAATTCTAAAGTAAATATGGGAGTGTCTAGGGAATAGAGAGGCCGTGAGCCCGTGAGCGAAATTATAGTTTCAGTGTGTAATTAGATTTTGCCAAGTAGACTTCATCGATCATTCATTCATTATGTTAGAATTAAGTCTTTTAGGTTCAATATTAACAAAAAATCTAAAGGCACTCATGCGCCGGTCAGCCCTGCATTTATCTAACTATAGCTAGACTGGTATCCATGCTACCGTGTCAGTATAAGTTGTGATCTGTCAAATCTCGGCTTTGCGAACCATACAAACGCTATGCCGCGATTTGACTGCCGCCGCACCGGCACGGGCGGAGCTGGCCCGCCGGCACGCATGCGCGCTAACCACCCCACAATAATCCATTCCTTGATTCCTTGCACCCATTCATTCCTCTCTCGGTTAGTCGGATATTAGGTAACAGGCCCCTCGTTCACGGCCTCTCTATTCCCCGGACACACCCAAATTTACTTTAGAATTAAAAATCTTTTTAACCGACTTCCAAAAGAAGGAGGTTATCAATTCGGATGTTTGTATTTTTTTTTATGTATGTTCGAGCATAACTTCGTCATTTATAAACGGATTTCCAAAATTCTTTTTTTGTTCGAAAGGGTTTTGTTCCGAAATAGTCCCATTTAAATTTCATATAGATCTGATGATGCGTTTCGGAGACAGACAACGGAACTCTTCAATAAATGACAGCAAATCATCCACGATTGCTGCTATCGCCTAGATATCCATTGTTGACACAATTTAATGTAGAATCACAACTAAAAAGTGAAAAATATTTTTTTTTTACAAAAAAATAGAACCGACTTCCAAAAAAAACAAAAAATGCAAAATAACTTTAATTTCGGAAGTCGGTGTCAAATAAAAAACTTTTTACAAAAAAAAATACAACCGACTTCCATAATAAAACTAAAAAATGCAAAATAACTTTAATTTTGGAAGTCGGTGTTTCTAGTTTGGTTTCTTCGTTATTTGACACCGACTTCCGAAATTAAAGTTATTTTGCTTTTTTTAGTTTTATTTATGGAAGTCGGTTGTATTTTTTTTTGTAAAAAGTTTTTTATTTTTCACTTTTTAGTTGTTGTACCCCATTCTAAAACTAAATTAATAGTAAAGCTATGCCCGAATTGATAGCCCCAAAAATAGGGAATTTGAACGTAGTTGGTGAAATTACGGTGTATCAGGGTGAACTGTACAAATCTGTATACCCCTTCAGAGCGTATCAGCGTGATGTAATGTTGTGAAGTGGTGAAAACAATGTACAGACATGCGATTGCAGCAATTCTGGAAGATCTGCTATCATTTATTGAAGAGTTCCATTGTGTATCTCCGAAGTTCTTCATCAGATCTTCAACAAATTAAAATGGGACCAAATGTGAAGTAACACCTTTCAAATAAAAAAAAAACCTTCAAAATCGGTTCACGTAGTAAGAAGTTATGAGGTAACACACATAAAAAAAAAAAACAAAAAAAAAAAAAAAATACAGTCGAATTGAGAACCTCCTCCTTTTTTTGAAGTCGGTTAAAAACGAAGAAACAAAACCAGAAACACCGACTTCCGAAATTAAAGTTATTTTGCACTTTTTGTTTTTTTTGGCAGTCGATTCTATTTAAAAAAAAAATACAATCGACTTCTAAAAATTGAAAAAAAATGATTATATTTAGTCATTGAGGAGCTGCAAACCTATTGTTTTCTTTGTTTGACAAAACCTTTTGGGAACACACTCATTGAGCGTACAGCTAAGGAGTAGAATTCGCTGCCAGAGTCCCGTGTTTTCTGATGACTCTTGAGTCAAAAGTAAATAGGTTACTTCTAAACAAGCGTGCTCCACCTCCATCTTCGACCACATCATCGCTTACCATTAGGTGAGATAGCGGTCAAACGCGAGCCAGTCAATGATAAAAAAAAACTGGCCAAGATTGAGTCGGACTCGCGCCCAAATGGTTCCGAACAAATAATTTTATTTCAGGTTTCAACTATACAGGCTGTAAGGAACAAGATACCGCAAACTTCGCGAAAAGATTAATGACTAATCTCGGTAATGATCGGTTACAGAAATTGAACAACTATCTGTAGGCCATGCAAATATTTAATCCGTGCGGTAATCAAACCCGCGACACGCAGCGCAGTAGCCAAACCGTCAACCAATGCGCCAACCGTTCAGTCAAACCGGCGCAGGCAAATTTTTATCCCGGTAGTTCCTCTGGTATACTAAAACATTTACTCGAGTGAAGAACAACTGTTCTTACTCTCTTTCTTTCTTACTAATAAATCCATTCATTCCCAGGATCATGCTCTTCTCGCGGCAAGCGTGCTCGGACGGCGTTCAGCGCGCAACAGATCAAGAGCTTGGAGGCAGAGTTTGAGAAGAACCGCTACCTATCTGTGGCGGCACGGGGCAGGCTCGCGAGGCAGCTTAGACTTACTGAGACACAGGTAAATTGAGTTTTTAAAAGTATTACGTACCTACTAGCTACCAACTGGTTCACCCCTTTGATCGAGTGAACAAGAGCTTAGTTCGAGAAGAACCGCTACTTTTCCGTGGGGGCACCTGGCACGGGGCAGGCTAGCTAGGCAGCTCAGACTTACTAAGACACAGGTAAATGGAGTTTTTGAAGTTATACTTCTTTAGGCGCGTTATGAAAAAATAATGAAAGTAAAATTTTAAGATGCGATCGCATCACTGTCACACAAAATTCACAGATTGAAGATAGCTAGAACCGATCCACCCTGAATTTAACTATGGTCTGTGGTTCATGAAGAATGATTATTTTCCTTTTGTAAACTTTGTGACAGTTTGGTTTTTTATCTTGTTACGCCAAAGATAATACACATAACTTCTTACGTGCGTACATAAATACACACACTTTTTTTTTAGTAGTATTCCGCACAGTTACCAACTGGTTCACCCCTGAGATCGACTGAACAACAGCTGCTTAGTTCGAGAAGAACCGCTACCTAGCCGTACCGCCACGGGGCAGATCATGATCTCAGATCCTATAATACTTGTCTCTACAACTCTATTTTGTTCTTTTTTCCAGATAAAGATATGGTTCCAGAACCGCAGAACGAAATGGAAACGAAAATACACCAACGACATCGAACTCCTCGCCCAACAGTATTACAGCAGCCTCGGCATCGTCAGTCCACGTCCAATGTTCGTCGGAGATCGCCTCTGGATATTCAACTACCCCAACAGAGTCCCACCAACGCAACAACAGCAATGGATGAAGTCTCTAAACACAATGAACGCACAAAATCAAATCATAGACAGAACAAACATGTTTCGAAATCTACCAAAACCCGACGTTCCATTTCTAAACCCTACTGTGTATCCGAATGAAAGAGTTTTCATGGATCGTGGATTGAACATGGCAGCAAATGTCAATGTCAAAATGCCCGCGCAAAATCGTATTTTGCCTCGAGAAGTTTATAATAATATGGCGCAGAGAAGTATGGATGTTTATAAAAATAATATTTTAAGCCATAGTAGCCCACCGCAAGAGTCGAATATTGATCATTTGAGGAGATTGGAAGAGAATTTCAGTATTTAAAACGTTTGTATCTGTCAGTAGGTTTATATTTTATTTGTTAATAAAGTTTTTGTCATGATTATTTTTCTATTATTTATAAATTAACGGTGACCCCTTTCTGTCATCAACGCATCGGACAAAACGATGCTGCCGAGAGCCGCGTAGGCACCTAGTTAAACTTACCAATAAAAGTCCTAGGCTCGAGGATCGGAGATTACTTGGTAGGTAAACCGTATTGATTGAAAGATATTTCTGTTACAGAAAAGCCTTTGTGCATGCTGCTAAGATAACTAATAATAACCTACTGCCATTGATATCAGCAAAAAGTGTAGATGCAAAAGCTCAAGCACAGCAGTGGGGTACAGACAACCACAGTCGACTCGACTCATCTTGAACTACGAAACCATCCTCCTAAAACTAGGGAATTAAGGCGCAATTATACGACATTTAATGGTTTTTAATTGAATATCACGTGTATACGACTAGTCTTATTTCTTTGAAAAAAAATATGTTACTCTAGACAATTACCGTCGTAATTTGATCTCAGAATAATTGAAATTATATTTTTATAACATAGTGTAATTAAACTTGTAAAGTTACGTCTAACGCGGATAAAGAATTGAGAATTACGCAAAAACTTTAAAGCGTATTTTTATGAAACCTTCACCATTTTAAAAATCATCTAATTATTTATAATTTAGTCTCAGTGTTCTAGTTTTAATACCTGTTGTTTTATGTGTAATAAATTAATAATTCATCTAATTTCGGATAGCGCTCCTTGATGGTCGAGTCCTATTACTGGGTGGACATACGACACGTTACGTGAGCTCAGCGCAGGACACGCAAGCTAACCACTCAAGGTCATTGGCAGCTAATAGCGCCTTAAGCAAAGCCGTTATCAAAACGAATTGGTAGATTGTAGTAGGTACATACAGCCTACAGAGAGCATGTGAGCACCGGGCTTTTGCTGGCAGTTTATAACATTTGAAGAGTGGTTCGAATATTAAGATTAGAATAGATTTATTCGAACGTTGCCTTTGTTTTAAGGCCCTACTACCAGCCAAGTGGCGCCCTCATTGGATAAAAAATCGTAACATAGCAATATAAAATAAATTAAAATCAAAGAATCCAACTTCACGTTTGTTACAAAGAGGTTAAAGTATTTTTACGTTGTTAAAACAGGTCTCAGAATGTTTCGTATCCAAAGTAGTAGGCAAAAGTACCAAAAACGGCCGTTTCTGACAGAGGATACTCTCGCATCCAGCGAGTCAGAGAGCTCTCCACAGCTACAGGAACTCCCCTGGAGGCCCGGAACCCTGCAGGCTCTACAGTAGGTACCTAGTATCCAGGTGTGGGTTAATCCAAGGAAAGGAGCGCAGCGTGGAGATTAGTATAAGCAAAGAGAGGCTTACGAGTTTGTCGAGCAGAAATCATTGGGTGAAGCCGGGTTGTGGGCCTGTGGATAATAATGAAGTTAGTAGTTAATATAGAGCTTAAAGATGCAAAGTATATTGAGTTCCCTGGGGTCACAGATAAATACATTGTACGTACAGCTAAGGAGTGGAATTCCCTGCCGGAGTCAGTGTTTCCTGATAGCTACAACCTGGGAGTCTTTGGCCGCGGCCGCACTACTCGTTTTCGTGAAAACAAACTCTTACAAACATAATTATGTCTGTGGCCGCGAAATTTATATGTTCATACCGTTGCCGACGCGTCGCTGTAGCCGTACCAGTGAGCCCCGTCGAGAGTGAATAGGTTACTTCTAAACAAGCGTGCTCCTCCTTCGACCACATCATGGCTTACCATCAGGTGAGATGGTGGTTAAACGCGAGCCTATCAATTATTAAAAAAAAATCGAAACAGAGTTACCGCGGCTCTTGGTACAGGCAAATGTAGCAACAACCAACAAGGGTCTGCCCAGGGGTTGTGGATAAATTCGAAACAGAGTTACCGCGCACCTGGGCACTCAGGGTCGGGAAGGAACAGGGGTGGGTTTTAGTCAGTAAGAGTCTGACACGCCCTCCCGCTCCACCTTAGAGCGGGAGATGTCATTGAATGATTTCACACCACACAAAAAAAAAGACCAACAATGGTGGGATTTAGTCAGGCGGTTTGTCAAGAATTTTGCCGACATTGCAAAACCTTTACACAAACTCACTGAGGAGAAGCAACAGTTCTGTTGGGACGAGAATTGTGACATCGCATTTCGGGAATTAAAGAAACGTCTGTGCAATACACCTATTCTGGGATATCCTGACACTGAAAATGACTTCATAGTTGACACAGACGCAAGTAATACTGGAATTGGAGGCGTGTTGTCTCAACGGAAAGGAAACCAAGAAGTTGTTATAGCTTACTACAGCAAATCTTTATCCAAACCAGAAAGAAATTACTGCGTCACGAGACGGGAGCTACTCGCAGTAGTAAGGACATTGCAACACTTCAGTAAATATTTGCTGGGACGGAAATTCCAATTGCGGACTGACCATGCTGCATTAAAGTGGCTATTGCAGTTCAAGAATCCAGAGGGACAAGTGGCAAGATGGATCGAACTACTACAAGAGTTTGACTTCGTAACGGAACATCGTAGTGGGAGAACTCACGGTAACGCAGATGCACTGTCTAGAAGACCTTGCCCTGAAGACTGTAAGCACTGTACCAAGCAAGAGACTAAGGAAGTAGTTCCCGTGAGGATGCTAAGAATGGATCTCAGCAATGAATGGAAGGAAACCCTACAGCTTGCTCAGCAAAATGACACGGATCTCAAACCGATCTTTGAGTGGATTAAAGCTGGTGCTCCGAAGCCCAAGTGGAGTGATGTTGCGGCGTTAAGTTCCATCACAAAGAGCTATTGGGCACAATGGAACAGCTTGGTTATCCAGGATGAAGTCTTGTGCCGTAAATGGGAAAACGCTCGAGGAGACAACTGTCATCTACAAATTGTTGTCCCCAAAGCCAAAGTACCGGATGTTTTACGGCTCTACCATGATGGATGTTCAGGAGGACATATGGGGGTAAAAAGAACTCTACTGAAGATACGAGAGCGGTTTTACTGGATTCACTGTCGAGAGGATGTTGAGGACTGGTGCCGCAAATGTACCAGTTGTGCGGCTGTGAAAGGACCCCAGACACGCAGCAGAGGTGCTTTACAATTATACAACGTGGGAGCCCCCTGGGAACGGATAGCACTAGACGTTGCAGGACCATTTCCGGAAAGTGAAAACGGAAACAAGTACTTTATGGTTGTCATGGATTACTTCACAAAGTGGCCAGAAGTCTTCGCCATTCCCAACCAAGAAGCCACAACAGTCGCAGATAAATTGGTTCAGGAAGTCTTCTGTCGTTTTGGAGTACCCTTGGAAATTCACAGCGACCAAGGGAGGAATTTTGAATCACAAGTTTTCCAGGAGACTTGTCGACTGATGGGTACTCACAAGACCAGAACCACTTCTTACCATCCGCAATCTGATGGAATGGTAGAACGTTTCAACCAAACGTTGGAGAGATATCTGGCAAAAGTTGTGGAAAGCAGGCAAAGGGATTGGGACAAGCACATACAGCCATTTCTTCTGTCCTACCGTAGTGCAGTTCACGAAAGTACGACTGTGACACCAGCCTTCGCGAACTTTGGAAGGGAATTACGGTTGCCTGCAGATTTAATCACCGGAACCCCCCCTGATGCCCCACGCAGTGTAACCGATTATGCGAATGACTTGCGTAACAAGTTGAATGATGTATATGAGCATATCAGACAATCCGGCCAACAAATGTCTGATAAGATGAAGACCCGATACGACCGGAAGGCAAACCATAGAGGTTTTGACGAAGGTTCACTGGTGTGGTTGCATAACCCAGTGCGCAGCAAAGGGAAGTCTCCCAAATTGCAAGCAAAATGGGATGGACCATACCGAATCGTGACCAGGATCAACGATGTCACCTACCGAATACAGAAGGGTCCACGAGGTGCGCCTAAGATTGTCCATGTAGACCGTTTGGCGCGATACTACGGGACTAATGAGGCTCGGGACGAGCATGTCTAAGGAGGGGGCAGTGTTACGTCGACTGTATTACTCTGGAACGTTCGAGAATGTGGTCGAAGTTTCCAGAAGTTTCCACTAGGTTCGAGAACATTCCATTGTGGTACTGTATAGAAGTTCATAGATGTTTCTAGAATATTCCAGTATAAGATAGTTCGACAATGTTCTGGAAACTTCCATGACCGTATAAATAGGCCGGACGGCGGGCGAGTGAGTCAGTCTGATTTCGACTACGGATGCGAACGGATACGAATACAAGCGATTGCGAAGAGAATAGTGATTATTAGCGAATTAGTGTTTGTATTTATAAGTTGTTGAGTTAATAAAGGATATTTGGTTAATTAATTGGTGTAAAATAATTTATCCCATACCCAGCTCGTAACAGTATTGTAGTTATAGTCTGTTGAAAATAAATTACTTTTAATATTCTAAAATTTAGAATTGATGCCAAATGTCATGATTTCATTAAATACCTATTACATTTGATATCAATTCTAACTGAAGAACTAAATTCGAGAAGAAAGGCTGTAGCGGTACGGGGCAGGCTTGCGAGGCAGCTAAGACTTACTGAGATACAGGTGAATGGAGTTTTGTGAAGTATTCCGTACTAATTACCAACTGGTTCTTAGGTTCACCCTTTTTTTTTGTAGGGTTTTGAAATCATCCAATGATTTCTTCCGCTTTGGGTGGAGCGGGAAGGCGTTTCAGACTTTTTCTGACTAAAACCCACCCGTTCCTTTAGTTGGCTTAGTGCCCAGGGGCCCGGTAACTCTGTTTCGAATTTATCCGCAACCCCTGGGCAGGCATCGGCCATGACGGGCCCCGTCAGGTATTGCTGGTATCTCTTTGGGGCATGCGTGGAACTCTACGCGCCGTCGACTCTCGGGCCTGAACCTTTAGACAAAATTTAACGCTAACGGTTCGGGCAAAATGTATGGCAACGACATTACTAGGCGTGAGTCACGTGACAGTTCTCTCCGCAGGTAATGTCCTTGCCATACATTTTGCACGAAGCGTTAGCGTTAGCGCTATTATAAAAGTAATTTGGCTAATGGGGCTGGTCCTTACCGAACGGTGAGCTAACCGTTGCTCGCCGTCCGCAAGCCCGTGCCTACGCACGGTGTCCGGGAATCAACTTGCGACTCCCGAAGCCCAGGGCGTCTCTTATGGCGGCAAAGGGCGTGAGGGCGCAAGAATTGTCTTTTCCTGACGCGTCCCGCTTTTTCCTTCGCGACCATTACTGCTTCGCAGAAGGAGGTGACAGCTTCCCATGCCACTCTCATGCCTTTATTTTGATATCCAACATCATGACCATGTCACAAAAGCTGCCTGCTTAACGGCGGCCGCCATATTTTTTTTTTTTTACTTCTTACAGCCTACGTCACTTCGGCTGTTTAGACCAATCAAATTGGCGTGCCACAGGAATAGACACACAATCATACATAAATGCCTAACTCTCAAAAATATTACCCTCTCTCTGAGGCAGTCGGGTAAAAATACATTAAAAATTCTACGACATGAAATTCATGAAAATATAAATTGTGTGCAGCTGTACTTATTAGTAAAAGGAAGTAATAGTAAATAATTAATCCAAGATCTAGCCACAAGAAACCACTTCACCAATTTTACCAAACGCATCCAACATCATCAAAAAATGTGGAACGCTTCACGATTTTGCGTGTCATCCTTGCGCAGGGGCCATGCTAATCTTCTCTGTATCGTTCCAATTTTAGTATATGTACTGCCGAAGCAAGTACACTAGTTGTGCACGAAATCTTGTACATTAGGTTACGATTGTCGAAAACTTTGATTGCGCGATTTAGGACTTATTGAAATATTTTCTATAACGTTAAGATGTTTTTAACGAAACTAACTTTTAGTTATAACCCTTATTAATAGCAACGTTTTAATTATAGAAAATGTGGAATATTTAACTCCATTCTTTATTATTTTACAAAATTCCATGTTTTTAGCACAATTTGTAACATTAACGCCATCTGTTTTGTCTTGGAAGTACCACGAGAAGACGACAAAGTGACGTCGTTCATGCTTCCAAGTAATTACTGTAGATGGCGCTCTTTGTAATGTTGTCGCATGGTTGTCGATCACTCTTTAGATAATAGATGTCACTACTTATCACAACCACACACTTCATTTTAACACACACCAAGTTTTGAAACCGCTGTAACTTTTTTATTTGATTAATGCTGCCATAGAATAAAATGTTAAGATCATTCGGTTCTTCATTTCAAGATAGGTAAGAAAGTGCTACCACACGGCCCATTCTGACCCTTGTTCAATATTTCAAAATTGAATTATCTCGTATTCTTCATTATGAATAGAACCCAATTATAGCAGCGGCAGCGGTCGCCGAAGCGTCCTGCACAGGCGTCCTGCTGTGTGTGTAAAAATAAAAAGACAGTGTCCGAAGCCGAAAGCCACTTACTCTACCCATTATTTGGATATTTTTTTCCACTTGACCTTAAACTGGGTATCCAATGGTTCTGGAGATATTGAAGGTCCGTCACAATTTTTTTATTTTACTTTTTTACGAAAATGAATTCCAAATGATAAATTACTAAATTTTTTTCCAAACATACATTACCAGAATTTTCGTACCCTTACCTGGGTTCGCGTTACATTGCGCGCAATAAAAAATAGTTTTTTTTTTATACCTAAAAGTCGTTTCCCAACAATAATTTTTACGCAAAGCTATGTTAGACGTAGGTACTGTACTACAGGTGTAAGTTTGTGAGTGTGTGTGTTTTTATGTTGTAAGTACTTCTTCACGCCCAAACGGCAGGATCGATTTGGTATGTAGATAGCTACCCTGGATTAACACATAGGCTACTTTTTATCCCGGTCTGCGCGGGTGAAACCGCGGGGCGCAGCTAGTAATATTACAAACGCGAAAGTTCAGATAGATGGATGGAAATTTGGCACAGAAATAGATTATAGTCTGGAATAACGCATAGGCTATTTAATTTATAATAGAGGGAAATACTACTAATTCCATGCTGGGGAAGCCAATAGGAGAAGCTAGTCTTCTTCTTTCTTAGTGTCGTTGGCACGATAGTAGGTACTTTTAAATTGTTTTGGCCCAAAACGTTGCCACTTCCACGTCGTCGTCGGTACCTAGCAGCGCAGAGGTCACTTACATACAGGGTGTAACGGAAAGTTGTGGCCATATTTTAAGACCTGCATCTCTCCATCGATATGAACAACTTTCTTCAAGAAAACCAGAGGAAATTCTCAAAATTTTTTTTACCTCCCATACAAATATTGATCAGCTGATATCTTTGTATGGATAGTCCAACTTTTTTTTGGGTATTTACTTACTATTTTTTCTTAGAGTTAATTGTTCATATCCATGGGCAGAACCGGTTCTTAAAATATGACCACACCTGTCCGTTACACCCTGTAGATAATCCTACTAATATTATAAATGTGAATGTAAGTTTGTTACGCTTTCACGCGAAAACTACTTAACCGATCATCATGAAACTTTGTACACATATTCTTGGAGGTATTAGAAGTAACATAGGATACTTTTTATGAAAAAAAAAAATAGGTTATGGTTATAATTTATAGAAAGAAAAAGAAAGAAAGAAAGAAAGAAAATACGTTTATTTACGGTAAACATGACGCAAAAAACAGAGAAACACAAAAAAAAAAAAAGAAGAAAAACTGGGGGAAAAAATGCGTCACATCCACGCAAAACGGCCATCGCTCAGCTTAAGTGCTATGACCCTATGCAAGACAGAGCCCCAGCGCTGGTTTTCAGCCAAACCACCCGCCAACCAATCCACGCGGGCGAAGCCGCTGGTAGAAGCTAGTACACCATATAAATAAGTAGCCACTTATGCTGCATGTTTTGGGCACAAGGGTCAGGACCTGCCCAGGGGTTGTGAATAAATTCTTTTTTTTTTTTTTTTTTTTTTTTTTATGTTTGATAGGCTCGCGTTTGACCACTATCTCACCTGATGTTAAGCGATGATGCGGTCGAAGATGGAGCACGCTTGCCTAGAAGTAACCTATTCACTCTTGACTTAAAGACTCCGAAATTTTTCGAAAAAAAAATTTAAAAAAAAAAAAAAAATTCGAAACAGTTACCGCGCCCGTGGGCACTCAGGGCAAGGAACAGGGGTGGGTTTTAGTCAGTAAGAGTCTGACACGCCCTCCCGCTTCACCCTAGAGCGGGCGATGTCATTGGATTTTTTCCCACACAAAAAAAAGTATTTGTGAACTTATAGATACGCACGTAACTGTCACAAAGTTTACAAAAGGAAAACAATTATTCTTCATGAACCACAGCTAACTTCAGGGTGTCGGTTGTAGCTAACTTCAGGTTGTAGGTTTTTTGTGACGGTGTGCACGCGCGTCGTAAAAATTTACTCTAATCATTTTTCCCTAACGCGCCAAAAGAAGTATTAACTTAAAAAAAAGGGCCAGAACATCAAGTGTAGCATAGTTTCACCCAGCTGCCATTCCGTCAAGATAGTCCCACTTTGCGATCGAGTCCCATTTATCCTATTTCTTTGTCCTATATTTGATAAAATTTCTTTGATGGATGTCCATTACACTTGTCAAAGATTTTACGTAGCCTGAGAAAATGGAGCAACGTGGAGCAACTTAATGTGCTGCTATTATCATTAGATTATTAATAAAAAAAAGAAAACAAGAAAAAGCTTTAGGTGAAGCCATGGATCGAAAAGCGAAGAGAAAAAAAGCATTCAAGATAAATTAAATAATTACAAGTTGAGGACAAACATTCATAAAAGCGTTTTTTACGTTTAAATGACTCAACATTCAAATACATTGTTATGTATCACCGTTTAGTAAAGAATGACAAAATCTAAGTTGCAGCCATATTGATTTAAATGTCAATCTTCTTTGATCAAATATCGGTGTTGATGACACATTTGACGAAGTCTTCCTACTTCTACACCTCAAGGCCCTGCGTCGACGAGGCGGCAGCAACCAACACCGTCGTCAGGCCCCGCCGTCGCCATAAGCGGCGGCAGTTTCGCGCGCTTTAAAACTCTATTATTACTAATAAGGAACGGTCTTACTCCGGCCCCGCCGTCGCCATAAGGGGACGGCGGGCCCCGACGACAGTGTTGATCACTGTCGCCCCTCGTCGACGCAGGGCCCTGAAGCGTAAATCAAACTCACATTGGACAAAGATCTAGGATAAATGTAATACCACCCCCCAAAAAAAAAACCTCTATAACCATACCCGGGCCTGCGGACGGCGAGTAATGGGTAACTCGCTGTCCGATCAGCACCGCGCCCGAGAGTCGACGACGCGTAGTGTTCCACGCGCGCCTCAAAGAGTTTCAGCAATCATGACGGAGGGCCCGTCATGGCCGATGCCTGCCCAGGGGTTGTGGATAAATTCGAACCTGAGTTACCGCGCCCCTGGGCACTCGGGGCAGGGAAGGGACAGGGGTGGGTTTTAGTCAGTAAGAGTCTGACACGCCCTCCCGCTCCCAGAGCGGGAGACGTCATTGGATGATTTCCCACCCCACAAAAAAAAAAAAAAGAAACCCTATCACCATGCAAGCATCTTCTTGCAGGGACTAGTTTCCCGTGGTTCACTTGGAAGTCCCTGAAAGTAGCAAAGCTAGTAATAAATAAAACAAACATTAGTTTTAAATACATAATTTATTTCTATGGTACAAGATATTTCCAATGATTTGCCGTTACAGAATTTATAATTGCAATATCAAAACAGAATGTACAATGTTAACGGAGCTTTGTTGTTTACCCAATGTTTCTCAATTTTTATAACAATTTCGTTTAAATATAAAAATCTATACTCCACGCTTGGTATGATTGTTAACACTTTAAATCATCGTTTCTGCATATAAATACTTCCACCAATATTTTTCCCTAAATGTCCATTTCCACGCATACGAGCCACATTTTTTTTATTATTTATTTATCAATATAAACATAAAAAATAACAAATCGCACATTCATTTCTTGCTTTTACACTTTTTTTAAGACAGTTGCCATGATGGTGTGTTTAAATGTAAAAATTGTTTGTATTTTAGTGTTTCTTACATTATGTTATGTTTGAAAGCACTTTAGGCATTATAATTTATTGTCTAAAATTCATACGAAACGGACCTTCGTCGTCGAAAAGTATCGTTTAAAATTACTGGCTTAATGAATAACAGCACTAAAGAAAAAAATATTTTTATTCAAACTCGGAACAGTGTTCGTAGCAACTGTCAAGCCCCATTGTGGGTTCTGTACGGGGCTACATATGAAATGCATGTTGTTCTGTCGGTTTGAGAGTGTTGTATAGGTAATATATTGTATATGCTATGCGCCAGGCTTCGCTTACAAGTCCATATTGACACTTCACTTTACTGCAGCATATCACGTTGTGGATTTTGTGTTACCTGTTAACAAAATTGAGATTGTGAGTTATGTAATACATCAATTGTTAAGAAAAGTAATTATTGTAAAAATATAATATAGCACAAATTGATACAAAAGGGATGAAAAAAATATTTCTTAACCAACCAGTTTTCGAAAAGCACACTAACAATAAAAACGGAACCAAAATTGATCGAAAAACAAACGAGATATAACAATTTTAAACAAATATATCTGTCCCTCTCTCGAAGCTGTTTTTTTTTAGTAGCTGTAAGGGCGTTATGCCCTTTGACATCGGCTTTCTCTTTCTATTATAACTTTAAAGCTTTATGACTTCGGTTCTGATGAAGATAATTTTAAAATTCTTTCATCTGCACTAATAATATAAATAGGTCAAGTTTGTGAGTTTGTAGGAAGTAATCTCTGGAACTACTGAACCAATTTTGAAAATTTCTTCACCAGTAGAAAGCTACATTATTTGTGGGTGCTCTATGCTATAAATATTAATAAATCCAAGCGGACGAAGTCACGGGTGAAGTTCTAGTAATATTGTATTATTTAGTATCTACATATTATAAAACCAAAGTTCCCTGCCGCGTCTGTCTGTCTGTATGTTCGCGATAAACTTAAAAACTACTGAACGGATTTTCATGCGGTTTTCATAATTAGACACAGTTATTCATGAGGAAGGTTTAAGTGTATAATCTGTACCCGTGCGAAGCAGGGGTGGGTCGCTAGTATAGGGAGCGTGCAGGAACTATAGATGGCAACACATAAATGTCATTGGTACGGATTCTCTTGTTCAATATCTAAACTAAAATTAGAGAATTGCTATCTTTTACTAAAAGGCAGTGCGAGAAAAGGACGGCTATAGCTATGAACTAAGTTAGAGATGTCAAACTAGTTTACGCCTTGCGCTTTACCGTGTTTTTAGACGACATGTTTTTACGTGTATTATTAGTTCAAACTAAATTTGACAGCTCTAATTTACGTCCGTCTCTTTCTTGTTTTATTAGAGAGAAAAAGATAGCAATAGCCTAAATTAAGTTTAATTTGTGCATAACAGAATCAACACCAATGTCAAGTATTTATAATAATAATAATATAATAATATTCCACAACTATCGCACAACGCCATCACTAGATGGCGTTGTGCGATAGTTGTGGAATATAGCTAGCACCAAAGCTAAGCAGAGCTTGTGTTATGGGTACTAGACAACTGATAAACATACTTATATATTTCTAAATAGATAAATATTATAGATAAATTACACCCAGACACAGAACAATTGATCGTGCTCATTACACAAACATTTGTCCTGGGTGGGAATCGAACCCACGACCTCCGGCATAGCAGTCAGGGTCACTAACCACTAGACCAACAGGCCTGACAAAATTTATGGAGTAAAAGTTGCGGTTTTCACTCAAAAAATGTCAGTCTATGTTATGCGTGCATGTGTGCATGATGCGTGTGTGTATACATATAGGGTGACTGGTAATTAGTGACCGATACTTAAACAAGTGATTGTACTCATGATAACAAACAACTTTCCCAAAGAAAGAACAGCGTCACAAGGCAACAGCTAATAGATCATAGGCGCGAATTCCATACGGTTTGTTGTGTTATTGTGATAAAAGTGAATGAGTAAAAATAATATCTTTCTTTGGGAAATTTGTTTGTTAACATGAGTACAATCACGTGTTTAAGTATCGGTCACTAATTACCAGTCACCCTATATATGGCACGGAAATGTCAATGACAACTCTTTAAAGGGTAAAAGTTTTGGATTTAGTCCACTAGATGGCACAGACTACGCCGTGCACGTTCCCTATAGTGACGCTGACAGCTCACCTGGCTAGCTGTCGTCCTGCAGCGAGGTGAACCGGTTGCCGAGCGCGAGCGGCTGGCGCTGCGCGGTGGGCTCGCGCGGGGCGCCGGCGCCCGCGGTGCTCCAGCCGCCGCCGCCGCGCTTGGCGCTCGCGCCCAGCACCGGGAAGTAGTCATCGTTGTGGATGTCCGGAGCGTGTTTCTAGAAAGAAAAGACAGTGAGACATGGCTCCAAAACTGTACAGGCAAGCATGCTCCATCGTCGACCACATCATCGCTTAAAGCTCTATTACACCTGCCGATCTCAAGGGACCCAATTTAGGAACAAACTAACTAGAAAGTAGGAAGCGAGCGATTACACTATCCTAAATTTAACTCCTAAATCTCTCTCTCTAAGTCTCTCTTGTTAGTAGTAGTCTAGGAACTCTTACAAATTCGAGTCCCTAGACAGAAAATCAAAAGTCGCTATAAAGTCTCTTAAAAACTGATTCTACCAGGAGCGGACTAAAAAATAAAAAGAGCGGACTTAGATTTTTTTTCTAGGAAAGGGACTTTGAGAAATTTTATTTTAAACACATACAAACATACTAATAGCCCATTTGTAGCGACAAAGTCGCTAAATTGGCAACACTTAGCTCTAAATCGACGTGATGCGATTACACTATCCTAAATCGTACACAATTTAGGAAGTCAAATCGGGACCTCCCAATCTCACTAAATCGGACACTAACTGCTCTAACTGCTATTACACCTTCCTGTTTCCTAAATTGGGTACCTTGAAATCGGAAGGTGTAATTGAGCCATTACCATCAGGTGAGTACCGGTCAAGCGCGATCTTATCAATAGGCTGTTTCTGAAATCCAAGACGGCAGCCACTAATGCCTAGGGGTAGCCGATAAATTGATAAATTCGTAACAGAGTTACTGCTCCCCTGGGCACTCAGGCAGGGAAGGAACAGGGGTGGGTTTTAGTCAGTAAGATTCTGACACGCCCGCCCGCTCCACCCAGAGCGGGAGATGTCATTGGATGATTTCACACCCCACAAAAAAAAAAAGACGGCAGCCACTAAACATGAATTAACTGTATCATGCGTGCTACGTTCGCGGGCGATCATGGCCAAGTTTTATGTCAGGAATTTTCGATGTTGCATTTTTTTTTTATCAGGTTTAGTTTAGAATTGTACAAACTAAAATATAAAAACAATTTTTTTACATAAAAATAATATAGCTAGAAGAGGAAGTGAATACTGACTTGAATGGAAGTTTGTAAGAAGATTTATGCTGTGGCCGACCCCAAGTAAAAAAACAAGAATAATGGGAAACTTCTGCAAGAGCCTGGAAAAAGAATTCTCTTCTTTACCACACACAGAGAGAGTTCTTTTTTACATGCAGAGTCATTCCTGCTGATAGTAAAACTGAGGGACCTAAGAAGAGCCTAGTCTTTTCATGTGACGCTATCAACTACTTGTGTCCGAAGCAAGTTGATTTCGGGCCAAAACTGAAGCCAAAAGTTGACAATTATTGTTGGCAATTTTTTTGTCATCTGCATTGTGGCCATGAAACCCTTGGTCCCCGCACGTCGACTTTTCCATTGCGCTCTCGTGCATTCGTCACAGTTCGTTGAATTTCGGCGCTTGATAGAAATCTTCGGCTTTCAAAACCTCTCATTTTGGCCGAAAGTGGTAATTTTTGGCCGAATGTAGTATTTTTTTGGCCAATGTGGTATTTTTGACCTAAAATGGTAATTTTGGTCGAAGGCGGTAATTTTTGGCAGAATGTAATACTTTTTGGGCGAATGTGGTATACTAGACCTAAAATGGCAATTTTGGCCGAAGGTAGTATTTTTGCCCGAGAGTGGCCGAAACCGAAGCAGATGGATCAATCGGTTCGACTCTACCACAGGTCGCTTACCGTACGTACCGTCTACGGGCATAGCGGCGCAAAGGAGCGAGAGGCGCCACGCACTTACTCTCGTGCGGCTTGGGTTCCTCCTCTGGCTTCCGCAGTAATATCTACAGATCGCTTACCGTACTCCGGCGCACATTCTCGACGGGCCGCTGGCGCGACGAGGGCGGCACGTACGTCGCCGGCTTGCTCTCACGCGGTTTTGGCTCCTCTACCGGTGGCGGTGGTGGGGCTTCCACTTCCGGTTGATGCTGGAATTGAATGTTGTTTTCATTAATTTCAAAGACACACACAGGGAAATAATGGCCTCCTCCTTTCTTTGAAGTCGATTAAAAATGAAACGAGAAAAAAAGCCTCAACTTTTTTTCTTTTTCTTCCTATGTATTATTGCATGATTATTATTATACAATGCTGATTCTTTCAACGTGGCAATGTTACCAGCGTTCTGGACACTTTTCCCATTGACAGCGATGTGGACGAATTTTTCGATGCCGAATTAGCTGTTACTCCTCCCGGATCTTTTATCCCGCTTGTAGATATTTTCTTTTTATTTATTTATTATTGGAGGCTTTTTCTGAAGATACTTACAGGCTTATTCCAAGGACCCTTAACCTTCCCGCCTTCAAGCGGGGTGTCCTCCGAAGCAGAGTCGCGCCCCGACTCCGACTGCTGGTTGCCACCCTGCAGCACCTGTATCTTGAGACCCGTGTAATCCTTCACCGGCTCTTCGTACTCCTTCCATTCTTCCTCGTCCTGGAAAGATTTGAAGAAAGTTACTTTAGTGATAAATAACCTGTAACTGTTCCATTGTAGAGCATTCAGAGAAAGACTCGTACTCAAGACGGCTGACGATTTCAGAGGAAGGTATATAAACTAAATGAGAAAGGAGTCAAGAGGATCATAGGCATTGAGTCGAAGCTTCCAAGTCTTGAGCATCGACGCTAGTCTGTCGGTTTTCTATCGGTTACATTTCGGGAAGTGTGCGTCGGAATTGTATAGTTTAACTCCGCCAGCCCGTTTCATCATCGGACCACTAGGAGTATGTACGGTGATGCTACACGGACACATGGTGGACACCTAGGGTTGCCAACCGTACTCTAAATTAGAGTATTGTACTGTATTTCATGTAAGTGTACTATAAAACCTGTAATACTAATAGACTACGCTAAAATACTCTTTTTTTCACAATCTTTACTATAATAATACCAGTCATGTATACATTGTATACCCATTGGCATAACCCAAAAATGTAACGTTTACTGTTAATATGTTCATAGAAATTAATGAAAACTATGCTAAAAAAATAGATTAAGAATGTTTAGCCATATATTTCTTTTAAAAATTATGAAAAATTGTTATGTGCCACAAAAGGCACAAAAAATATTCTCAAAAATTTTAAAAAAAATTACTCTTTTTTTAAGGTGGGTACTCTTTATTTACCTTGTCTGAAATCAGATATACTCTATTTCTTTTAAAGAAAGTTAGCAACTAACAAAGTTGGACACAACAAACAATTTGAGAACACATTCTTTGTGTGTACAGACGAAGAGTGGAATTCCCTGCCGGGGCCTGTGTTTCCTCATAGTTACAACCTCGGGGTCTTTAGGTCAAGAGTGAATAGGTTACTTCTAGGCAAGTGTGCTCCAACATCAACAACATCATTGCTTACCATCAGGTGAAATATTAGGCAAACCCGAGCCTGTTTACCAGACTGCCCTAGAAGGAGGACATATGTTTTTCGAGAGCATTCAAAACAATTCTGTTAACAATATTAGTAAGTATATATAGCACTTTGCCCGCGGCTTCGCTCCCGTGACCTATCCCGTGGGAACTGTTATTTTTCCCGGGATACAAAGTAGCCTATGTTACTCGCTGATAATTTAGCTTTTTATTAGTGAAAAAATTATTAAAATCGATGCAGCAGTTTCGGGGCTTATTCGGTACAAACAAACAAAAAAATCTTTCGTCTTTAGAATATTAGTATATATTGAGTCATTCCCCAATACATATTTATTGACATCATTCGATACCAGTTTCAAGTTGACTCTCGCGTTTCGGGGAATCCCTTGACATGACAGTTTAAACCATTTAACTGTCCATTATAGATCTAGGTTACCAAGAATACGACTTCAGTTTCGAATGAAATAATTCGTTATGTAACGCTAGTTCAGTTCTAATGAATTGTCGATACACTCGCATAAAGTGTCCGAGATGTTTAGATTTTATACCGGAAAAAAATCATGTTCCTTTGCGAGAAAAAGCTTGTCAATAAATATACTATATGTATATTTAAATATTCAGAGAAATGTAGGTAACATAACAGAAATGATTCCTGAGTACCAAAAAAAAAATATTCTCTGAAGTCCGTAAGTTTATTAAACACTTTTTTGCAAAAAAATAGACTTCCAAAAAAGGCCAAAATGTGTGTGTTCCTGGTTTTGTGTCTTCGGTATTTGACACCGACTTCCGAAATTGAAGTTATTTTGACTTTTTTTGGATGTCGGTTCTATTTTTTTGTAAAAGAGTTTTTTAAATTTCACTTTTTAGTTGTGGGTCTCCATTAAACTATGTTAAAAATTCATAGACATACGATCGCAGCAATCGCGGTTGATTTTCTGTCAATTTTTAAAGAGTTCGGTTGTCTGTCTCCGAAACCCATCATCAGATCTATATGAAATTTAAATGGGACCATTTCGGAACAAACCCCTTTCGAACAAAAAAAGAATTTTGCAAATCCGTCAATAAATGACGGAGTTATGCCCGAACATGTATGTATACAAAAAAAAAACAAATCACCGAATTGATAACATCCTTCTTTTTGAAGTCGGTTAAAAAACACGTATTTTTTGGTTTACCAAATCAATAAAAAAAATAAAACACATCACAGTTCAAGAGTGGGGGCTTGTTACGTCACTTACATTTAAAAAGTGGCATACTGTTTGTTGACGTAGATGTGACGGTACGCGAAATTTCAACGTACGGTTATCGTCCTCAGTTTTTGTTTGACGTGTCCAATAGTTTTTGGTAATCTATCTGACTCACCAAATAGATTTTTTTAGTCACCTACTCTATTGTACCTTTTTAGGGTTCCGAAAGTACGAATGACAAAACCGAACCCTTATAGGATAGCTCGTACACAGCCAATTTTCTCCGAATCTGCTGGACCGATAGAGTTTAAATTTGGTACACACATGAACATCTGTGACCCAAACACAAACAAACAAACACAAATTAATTCGGAATATGAGGGTCACTTTTGGGATGAAAATCGGAAAATTAAAAAAAAAGTTTCAAATGAAAGGGCACATCGTGACGGTCTCGAATGAACCCTTTGCCCGCGAGGCCGACTCGCTCTTGGCCGGTTTTTTCTGTGTGTGTAAGCTCAGAGAGCTCGGTGTCTTAGAAAATATGTTAGGCAGCCCATATGTATTTTTTTGTTTTAAGTTTCCCTTTTAATAGTGTCACGTGAGTTTCACGACCGTGGCCAACCCGCCTTTGTAAGATAGTACAAACATCAAATATGCTTTAAGTGTAGGCTAAGTGCAAATAAATAAAATGTTTGAAAGATGATATGGCAAGAAAAGGGAGAGCATACTGAGATGTCGACTAAGGGCGAGTTTCCACTGAAACAAAGCTGGGCGGACCGGAGACGTACAGGAATCGTTGGTCGATTACTATACGTCTATGCTCCGCTTTAGTGGAAACCTAACGGGCTTACCACACTCACAAGCTTCATCACAGGTCTGCGCACAAGCTTCACCACAGTTGGTAAAACTGTATCAGTTTTACCAACTACACGCACGGTGAAACTTGTGCGTGTGGTAGGCCCATTATAGTGATGTTGGAAAAAGAAGGCATGCTGCGTCGACCTCAAGAAATTGGTACAATGGAAAGAGATAGATCTATACATAACTAGCTTGCGCCAGCGGCTTCGCCCGCGTGGCATTAATACTTCCCTCATTATAGCCTAAATTCCAGACTAATAATAATAATAATATTCCACAACTATCACACAACGCCATCTAGTCCCAAGCTAAGCAGAGCTTGTGTTATGGGTACTAGACAACTGATAAACATACTTATATATTTCTAAATACATACATATTATAGATAAATTACACCCAGACACAGAACAAATGATCGTGCTCATTACACAAACATTTGTCCTGGGTGGGAATCGAACCCACGACCTCCGGCATAGCAGTCAGGGTCACTAACCACTAGACCAACAGGCCAGTCAACTATAACTAGACTATAATCTATCTGAATGAAATGAAAGAAAGATTGTACATCAGAACAAATTATATTAGAAGCTTAATCTTATCGCTAAAAGCTTATCTTTTACAGACCTTTGGACGGATTCACAGACAAGGAAATATGTGACGCAGGTAGTCCGTGGTGAGAAGAAGAAACGAGTCATGGTTATTGAAATGCCTGAGCTAAGAGAATGCTGTGCTATCATCACAATCGTTTTAAAAGCATACTTAGTTCTTCAGTTAGAGTATAAAAACGGCCAAGTGCGTGTCGGACTCCGCACTTTTAGGGTTCCGTACCGAATGAGAGAATTTCCAAATCTGTCTGTTTGTTAAGGTGAAATGTACAGCGAAATTCAAGTTTTTTGCAATTTGTAGGTTAGTGTCAGGTTGTATGTTCGTCAAAATATGATTCGCGGCCGCAGCAAGAATGTATTCTGTATAAATTTGAATTTCTCGGGTTACCTTGGCGCTTCCCGCTTATGTTTGAAGATCTTGAATCTACTATATAATTGTATGCAACAATCTTAACATATTTGTATGTAATATAACTAGCCAAATAATCAGTTTTTCTATGTAAGGAGTTTTTTTTTTTATTGTTGATAGGCACGCATTAGACCACTATCTCACCTGACGGTAAGCGATGATGTGGTCGAAGATGGAGCAAATAATTTATGTAAATATTAGTATGCAAACGCAGTTGCCACGTTTTATCAGTAAGATAATAATAATCATGAAGTAAGCATACACAATTTTTCGCAGAACAAAACACAAACAACAACACAAAAACAGAGACTATATTCTATATTTCACGTTTCTATCTATATTATAAATGAATGCCAAAATGTGTTGTTAAGTGCAAAACTCGAGAAAGGCTGGGCTGGAGAAGTGTCAGGACAGTTCTTATGAAAAGCAAAAGTGGAAAATTATATGCGGGTATAACCATAGGGCACAGCAGGCTGGTAATAAACAAGTGGACAAAAAAGGATTTTCCATCAGAACAGCAAAGATGACACTGTCATTTACCGACTAGCTTTGTTCTGTCTCCTGCTTGATTAGAAGGGAAGTGGAAATTACGTTTTTCGTGCTCCTCTGTTCTTTTCTGATTAACTTTAATGCGGGACCCCAGATAGTTTAATCGTTTCTCTGGGACTCATCAAGCTTCATTGCCTTGTCATTTTTTCTGGTTGGCTTACAGGAGTTACAGTGGTTTTGGAACAGTGACAGGCTTGACTAGCTAGGCATAATTATGATGATGATGAGAACTGCTTTAAATATTTTATTTTGACACTGGCCTTATTTAAAAAACTCTCTAATCTATGCTTAGTTTAAGTATGGATTTGCTAATTCTAAATTCAACATTACAACGTATCATCCATCAAATTAAACTTTCTACCCTTCCTTCGGTTAAAAAAGTTGAAATACGAACCTGCTTATCGGTGTTAACTAATCACATGGTACTTTTTTTTTTTCAAATAATGCCCCAAATGTAAAGACTAGGGCAAACCCTCCATTAAATTATTACCTATATTTTATTTATCCTCTCTAATAACAATATCGTCCGGGAACTATGCTGATACATGGTATTTTTTTTTTTTTTCAAACATTGCCCGAAATGTAAAGACTAGGACAAACCCTTCATTAAATGATTAGTCAGTACTTTACCACCCACATCTACCCTTCTTCCAGTTAAAAACGTTGAAATACCAACCAGCTAATCACTGTACCAATCACATGGTATTTTTTTACAAATAAGGCCCGTAACCCGAAATGTAAAGACTATCTTTTACGTGAATGTCACACCTTTTGTCATGTTATAAGTCGAGATTCTTAAAATGAAAACCTGCTGAGTGTTGTCCTCTCAAGTCTATTAGATGCAGATGCATACCAGTATTTTACATGGAGTGGATGCCTATCTGACCTGATATTAATGTTATATTAAACTAACCAAACATTTCATCAGTTCCAGCTTTCAAGAAAATAAAACCTGCATTGTTTGAACATACACTAAATATTCTGTTTGTTTGTAATCTGTGCAAAATAAATATTTTTTCTTTCTTTCTTTCTTTCTTTATTCGGTGATAACTTTTCGAATGAAGTTCAGTTGCTGTTTTAATAATTCACAAACTGTGATGTAAAATTAGAGCGCAGTTATGCCTCAGCGAAGCTTGCCGAGAATATGGACTTGATACAATTTGCCGACAAATAGTGCCAAAATGCTGGAATGTGTTACCGCCATTTCCATTCTAATGGAAAATAAAGAGACTGTATTATGCATCCAAAATACTAAATAATTTCTTAACTTGGCTACGCGAAAACTCAAAACCGAGTGAAGCCAAAAAAAAGAACATAATGTTGGCATGTTAGAAAACAAGTAAGGACATTCCAAGTCCAATATTGTCATTATCAGACATTATTTATTGTTTTCCTTAAATGCCACATAAATAAGACTGACAGAATTGTTACAACTGTTAATGTACATAGTCCTTATTGTTTAAATTGTTTACATTTACTTGTTTATTATTGTACCATGCGAAGTTAGATAATAAATTCTTAAAAACAAAGTAGGGTGGATCAAAAACATAGTTTACCTTGACATTACCAGAAATAAGTTTGTTAAAAATGTATGAAAAGTGTCTATGGATAGTCCATGAATAATTTCATGAATGTTTTTTACTTTCTTAGGTTTAATTTGAAGAATTTTATGAGTATTGGGATACAATATTTAGGATTATTTTTTCTTGAAGACATTATGACGATTTGGAACAAATCTCCAGTGAAACAAAACTTTCTTTTAAGAAATGTGAAACATAACCTATCATGTTTTTTACCATGAATGAATGACATCGCATTGTATGATCTGTGGAGACACGTCTGCCGATAAAGATTCGTATTACAAGAAAAGTACCCTTGACAATCAAGTTAATTGCACGAAATTAGGCTAAAAGATCGACGACCTACTAAAAAAATTACTGCATTTTCATACGAAAGCAGGTCAAACGCTATAAAGCCGCGCGAACAGATCATTACTTACTGAACTGTGAAACAAACAGGACTTTACTAATCGTCAAGAATCACCACGGATCGTCCCAGACACAAAGATTGTCATCATGTTGTGTTAAAATTATAATGTTTAATGTCCCAACTCACCCGTGCTCGACCTCCTTCCTCTCCCTCCTGAACCGGCCGCTCCTTCTTCGGTCTTACATCTGATTTCTGTTTTGGGTCGTCCAATTTTTTGGTCAACTCATCCGCTGTCGCGAACTTTTTCACTGCCTTCGACTTTTTGCGATCTTTTTTCGCGAAGAAATCGTCCAAGTCGGCCATATCTAATTTTGACTTACGATTTAAAGTTATGCTCTGGTAATGAAGTAATTACAGCAATATTGGAACTAAACGTAAACGGGGAAAATAGGCCCCCGAAAAGTGAAATGATTTCTGTAGCAAGCGTGGCCGACTGTTTCTTTTTTTTAAAATGGCAGATTCTATGTTGCCATTTTAGAAAGAAAATGTCATTCGTAAATTGCCATTGTATTAAATGAAAAAACTACTATTTTTTCCACAATAAATCTTTAAAATAAATATCGCAAAACTTATTGTTGATTATTAAATAAGAAGTGGCAAAACTTTATTGCACAATTTTGTCCACAATAACCTAGCAATATTCGCCGAAACTTGGCCGAAACGATAACAACATACCTACAAGGAAAAGTATCCGAAAAATAAGTCTCAGTTAATTTGTTAAAACTATAAGCATATTTTAGTAGAAGTTTATCCTTCCTTAAATGAGCAGCGGGGTAGGTATGTTGCAGTACAAATTTTATTGTTGTGTTTTTGTAAAAAAAACTGACAAAAAAATATTATACCAGACAATAAACAACAAAAAAAATCTCGTCGACAAAATAAATACTTCTTACGAAACAACCAGCTTAGAGTACACTATAGTCTAGTGAGACTCTACTGTAGCTAATGGCCGGCAATATTAAAAACCAGGATGGTGCCAGGTACCAGATTATTGGAAATGGAGAGCAGTGGTGGCCCAGTGATAACGGCCGCGACTTACAAGTTGTAGGTAGTGAGTTCAAACCCAGCCAGGCGCTTTAGTTTATATAAATTATTTCATCACCACTGCTCTCAATACGGTGAAGGAAAACATCGTAAGGAAACCGGCATGTCCTAGAACCCAAAATTCGAAGACATCCACCAACCCGCACTGGGCCCGCGTGGTGGATTACAGCGCACACCTTCAAAGAGAGGAGGCCTGTGCCCCAGCAGTGGGCACATTAATTGATGTAGGAAGCGGTGGGGTAGGCCTGGGCGGATGGAGCTGGACTAATGGATGAGCCGAAGTACTGAACTGCCAGATTACCGAAACTCTACTGTAAGTAAGTAGTTCTAATACCTCGAATTTCAAATAACATCTCGTCTCTCCTTCTCTGCTTCATCGATCCCTCACTGCTAAGGATCACATACAATGCGTGTCCAAGCCAATAAACAACCAACTTCTCATAAAAATCATCGAAACACAGTCACTTCACAACATACCCGTTTTCCTCAACACCCACAACATTACAACCCAATCACTTTTAAAAGGTTCTCTTTCACACTCGAATACCGCACACACACTATCAATATCACTTCGACGGGTTATACCAACGTATCCGTTTGCTCAAACAACTTCAGTTTAAGCTTATCAGCAAGCCGCCCGGTCAGTCTCCACCTATATCTAACCAATACGATTATCTTATCTTCCGATACCTGGCCATTTTGTTCAGTCAGTAACGAAAAAAAACGTCAAAATGTTGGGCCCTCTGGCAAGGATTTCAAACCAGTCTGGAAGAAATGTGATGAGGAGTTTCATTAGAAACGGATCTAATGGTGGTGTTCCTGGAGAGGTAAGTCCTGGCTTGGCTTAGATTTTTTGTTACGTAATTGAGACTGAATTCAATCACGTTTTTGGTCCCTTTTAAAGACACGCGTAGTACATATTTAATTATATTAATGAAACCACCTGTCAACCAGCCTGTTTGAGTCCCACAATTGGATTCATACAGAGAAGTCACAAGCATTAACCCACCACACTTGCTCAAGGCGGGTTGGTGATTTCCGACTCCGATAGGTCCAGGATTTTTCCTAAAGATTTTATCCGTAACCAACGTAGATGATGTCTTGTATGAATTTACGCCCAGATCTTATAGATTCTTTTTTTAATGCGTGAGTAGTAAGCCTAGAATATGTGTCCTTGTTTGCGAATATAAGTACATATTATTTGATTAGACAAAATTCGGTATAGCTTAAGACTTATTGTTTCGCAATCTAATGCATAGGTATGTCTGTACCTGATACCTGATTCATCCTACTAATATTATAAATGCGAAAGTTTGAATGGAGGGATGGATGTATGTTACTCAATCACGCCAAAACGGCTGAACGGACAGACGGTCACGTGAGTTACAGCAATAGGGCTCCGTTTAGACCCTCCGGGTATGGAAATGGAACCCTAAAAAAAGCAGGTTTGAATTGTTACGCGAGCCTGCGGAGGGCGAGTAATGGGTAGCTCGCCGTCCGATCAGCACTAGGAGAGAAAAAGAGATGTCAGCAACAAATGACGGCATGGCCGATGCATGCATGCCACGCACGAGGTCACGGATAAATTCGAAACTGAGTTACCGCGCCCCTGGGCACTCAGGCAAGGAAGGAAAAGGGGTGGGTTTTAGTCAGTAAAAGTCTGACACGCCCTCCCGCTCGACCCAGAGCGGGAGAAGTCATTGGATGATTTCGCACCCCATAAAAAAAAAAAGTTTGGCATTGTTGAGCTGTTGTAACTGGCGACTTCGTTAAAAAAAAAGGTTTAGACTACCCTGGACAGGACTATCCAAACCACTTTGGATAAGGGGTATGTCAGAAGTAGGGAACGATTACATGGAGTGAAAAACAGTGCCAGAGCCCATCGCAAATTTCAAATTGGGTATCAAAATCGGTTGAAGCTAATATTCATTTTTTTTTTTTGGGCTGCACCCAGAGCGAGAGTGTGGGGCGACGTGTCAGACTTGACTAAAACCCACCCCTGTTCCTTCCTTGCCTGAGTGCCCAGGGGTGCGGTAACTCATTTTCAGAATTTATCCGCTTAGTATTCATATTATTATATTATCTTGTACGGTCGTTGGATGAACACAACCGGTCCCTATGTCCACATAAGCCGCAAGTCATAACATCGACGCCGACTGAATGCATGTTTACAAAAGCCAGTATTGTTTGTAAAACCACAGATACTCGCGAAATATACTATTCAATACATATACGCGCCGTTCGTCGGTAACCACTTCGCGAAACCTTCGCGATATACAGAGCCGGATTAGCCACGTAGCAAGAGTAGCAAATGCTACGGGCCCCGCGCATCGGGGGGCCCCCACTTGGACGTACCAAAACAAGTCAAGATATCTACAATATGTAACAAACACCCTGTTGTTCCTTTTAAGGATGTGTACATTTACCTACAAGCACAACATAGATGAAATTATAATTAAAAAAAAATTAAGCATTGGCTAGTCGAGAGGTCGAAATCAAATAACTATTAAAGTCGACACATTCAAAAAATGTTTAGATTATCTGATTTTACAAGTTTAGTACATCTATATTTCGCTAATTAGCCTACGGGTTTCGCAATCGCTTCATGCAGAATTGTAGAGGTAAGAAATCAGTTAAACATTACAAATATTAATAATTAAATATTTATTGTCATTTATTTTGAACAGTTTTTTTATAAATGACTTGCTTTATTACGTTTGTATACCGATTCTTAAAACGTGGGTAGAAAGAAGGTATAACAGCGTTTTTGTTACATACTGTAATACTACATGAAATCAAACCAATTTCGTATTAAGTATCCGTAAAGACAATTTAGGCCCATCTAGTTATTATACTCTTTGGGCCCATCACTACGTCACACGGTGGGTCGAAACTGCTATATGAGGCACATAGGCATTTTTAATAGTTCAGTTTAAAAAAAAAGGTGTGTGTGCGATTCACACACGATAGAAGTGAAACTTCTATGCAAGTATTTTTCCTTTCAACAAGACTTGAGACTTCAAAGAATTTTACTCGGCTGGCGACCCTACTCGTCGACCCTTCACGCAATTCTGCTCTTTATTTATATTAAGTTACAGATCAATGTTCTATGCAAGTATTTTTCTTTAAAGGTTTTGTCGGAAGTATTTTTTGTACACGCCATTCTGCTCCTTATTGTTATTAGGTTTCGGATCAATGTTCTATTTGTGTCTCTTACCTGTCGTTTTTTCCGTTGCATCCGGTTTGAAATCACAACGATTCTAAAGAAGTTTCACTTCAAAAATATCTACCGGAAGATCTCGTTACTCTGATGAACAAATTGTTATTTAAAGTTTTTCTCTAAAACTGATAGTTTGCCCAGTTTATTTTTTTTAAATTATTGTTGTACGGAATGCAACAGAAACTGCTGCAGCGTGTCAGGGCCCCGCGACCTATGAGAAAAATAAGTCAAAAAGGTTTTAATTCGTTATCATTTTACAAAGAATTGGGGGCCCCTTGGTAGAATTTGCTACAGGTCCCATGCTGTCTTAATCCGGCACTGATTGTACCTAATAGTCATAAAAATCCAATCTTTGTAAGAGGTTTTCGAATAACTTTGGTTTCATTAGGTTAGCTGGTTAAGGAAAATACACCTATTTATTCGGCTTTTATTTAATAAAAGCTACGAAGCAAGTTCGCTGCATAATATAGTGTTTTTTAATGCAAAAAAAATCGTGGTTTCCTTTTTTGGCACACCCAAATAGTGCGAGCTTTCTGTATAGCACTTCTTCATTATGCCGTGACTATGCCTTACATGTGTAACATTTAACAGTTTCGGGACACTTTGATCCGTATTTTACACATGCAAGTTCTCTAGAAATAACATTGATTGAGGTACCTATCTTCTTTATTAACAACTTCAAAAAAAGGAGGAGGTTTTCAATTCGGTTGTATTGTTTTTATGTAACCTCAGAACTCCGTCATTTAGGAACCGATTTTGAAAATTCTTTTTGTAAGTATTTGAAAGGATACACTTCCTGATTGGTCTCATTTTTTATATATATCGGGACATCAAAAGTTTCACGTTGTTGTTGGACTTTTGATGTCCCGTAACGTTAAGGTTATATGCTCTATGTAGAAATAATACAAAAAGTCCTAGAACAAGTGTTCCAAAAATATATCGTTTCGAAGATAACGTCAATCATAATTCAATTAGTTAAAAATTGTCACCCGAATGAAGACTCTTTATTTTGTGAATAAATCATTTTCATTCAAACCAATCATTCATATTTAAAGCCGAGAAAATGCGACGTGATCATATTATTTCTTACTTTTTGTGTAAAAAAAATAATATATTATGATAATATACAATATAATATTATGATATATAATAATATATATATATTTTTTTACTAGGTACACCGACTTCCAAAAAAAGTGTTCGGCAGTCGGTGTTCCTGGTTTTGTGTCTTTGTTTTTTGACACCGACTTCCGAAATTAAAGTTATTTTGCACTTTTTTTGGAAGTGGGTTCTATTTTTTTGTAAAAAGTTTTACATATAGTGACTTTGTCGAATTATTTTGTATGAAAAATAAAAACATTTTTTTTTTATTTATGTGCCAGTTGTTTCTTTGACATGGTCTCATTAATACCCTAGTGTTATGCTTATGAGATATCAAAAGGAACACCTTGTATAAAACCTCATATTACTTGTAAAAATATTTAGGTCCATGTAGCAAGGTGGCTTCATCCTGGCGAGGTTGACTGATACTACCGCGCACATTTAGTAACCCATTAGTCTACTTTCCTAAAAAAATCTAATTATTACCAATTCCTGATAGCTACAACCTGGGAGTCTTTAAGTCAAGAGTGAATAGGTTACTTCTAGGCAAGCGTGTTCCATCTTCGACCACATCATCGCTTACCATCAGGTGAGATGGTGGTCAAACGCGTGCCTATCAATAATAATAATAATAAATAAAAAAAATATTGGACACGTATTTTTTTTTTTTTGTCACTTCAACAAAAATAAAATATGATACAGTGCGTTGAAGATTTGCATGACGTTACGCCGTGCTACACTTTTTACCACAAAGTGACGTACCTACCACTCCTGAACTTGGATGCGTTTTATTTTTATTTTATTTATTACAGAAAAAAATACGTGTCCAATCTAACATAAGGACTAAAATAATTATTATTTTTGTACCCAAGAAACATCTCTATTGTAGAATACTTTTAATGCTACCTATATCTACTGACTATTTACACTTACATAATAAATCAATAGCTTTTTATTTAACTGTCTGTGAATGCGTGTACAAAACTTTTTGTGCACAAAAGTTCCTTTCATCATCACCAGCCTTTTAATGTCTCCCCTGCTGGCGCACAGGCCACCTCTCTATGAAAGGGGGTGGGCCCAATGCGGGTGGATGTCACATGTCTTCGAACAAAGTTCCTATACCTGAAACTAATCGTGAATGTGGAATTAGGTCATGCTTACCATAAAAATACAGCTTAGCAAAAAAGAGTGTGGAATGAGGTCGACAGTATCGCACCTGTAGCAATTTGGAATACTATGACTCAACAGTTTTTGATACTTGTTATTTTTGGAGATATGAACCCAAACCTAAGTGGATGGTTCAGTCCCTCGGACGCTACGCAAACACCACGGAAGGCTTTAATGTCCAGTTTCATTTTTAGTTTCAACTGTCACCGCGTCAGACTCTTTTTTGCCAAGCTGTACTTTATCATCAGAACCAACATGTATAAATTCAAAACTAGATTTGACCCGAACATACGAACATTATCATTGATAGGCTCGCGTTTGACCACTATCTCACCCAATGGTAAAAAGTAAATGGCTTCCCATTCCAGAACCTTCCCTTCAACATTAACAACCGCACGCGAGTGACCTTGAACTTCTTCTGGTACGTCGGCACCGGCCTCGCCGCGCCCTTCGTCGTGCTGTGGCATCAGATGAACAAGAACTAAACTTGGTAAGTCACCATCAACATCAACAACCGCACGCGAGTGACCCTGAACTTCTTCTGGTTCATTGGCACCGGCCTCGCCGCGCCCTTCATGGTGTTGTGGCTCCAGATGAATAAGAACAAGACTTGGTAAGTCATCATCAGCATTCTTATACATCCGTTTTTAATTATGCACATAAATTACATTCTAAAAAAAATAGTATCATACCGGTGTCTGAGCATAGCCTGCCGGTAGCTTAGCCGACTATGCTACCGGCAGTCAGGGCTCCTGAGAGAGAAATCTCCTAACAATACGAGAGGAGTACCGCTTTCTGAATCAAGCCCTTGATCCAGCCGCCTAACGAGAGCCTCCTGAGGTGTTGGTCGAGGCTCGTGGCTATTAAGCCATTGGCTGACACGACTATCAGTAGGTACAAAGATCGCTGAGTCCATATCCCACAGGTCTACAACCTCGCGAGCCAAGTCAAGATACTTGATTTGCTTATCTTTCTCGGCTTTTACGGGGTTCTCGTTATGCGAGACGGTAATGTCAACAATCATTGCACGTCTCTCGATTCGGTCCACTACCAGTAGGTATATCAGGTTTGTAGGCCACATTCATTCCTTCGTTTTCATTCGTATTCTTTAACTAGCCGCCCACCCCGGCTCCACACGGGTCCTTCCTCGTGAATCACTCTGTCTATTGGTGAAAACCGCATGAAAATTCGTTTATTAGTTTTTGAATTTATCACGAACAGACAGAGAGACAGACTTTGTTTTATAATATGTAGTTCTAGAGATTGCATGCAAACATAATAGGACAGCTTATGTACAAATTACAAAGGCGAGCTTAACACAGAATGGGGTTCTCTAACAGCTGAAACCTCAGCTCGAAACAGAGATTTGCAAATGAGGAACTACTTTAAGTAAGCGCACAACAAATAGGTACCTACTTAAAATTACCCTCATCATGCCCTCATCCCAAGTTATTTGTAATCGGTGCAGCATTGTATCTTCATCCGTACAAATCTATTTGCGGTCGTCTTAACAGTCACCTTTCTAACCATCATGCTTTTTCACAATTAAGAGGTTTCAAATGCAAGATATGAAAACTCTAAAATATTTTTTAAGGTGGGAAATCATCAAATAACTTCTTCCACTCTGGGTGGAGCAGAAGAGCGTGTCAGACTCTTACTGACTAAAATCCACCCGTGTTCCCTCAGTAGCCTGTTTCAGGGCAGCGGTGACTTTTTCAAATACTCCCGCGACCCTGGCAAGACAATGTAAGGGCTGAAGCTCTTTTATATAAGTTCTTTATTTTATAGTTTCCAACTAACAAATTGCACGACAAGCTACTTCAATTTAATTAGCACTGAACCTAATTAAGGTGACATTCTGTCGTTCTTTTAACAGATATACAACGTTGACTAAGGACCGATTTCACCAATGAAACTAATCGCGATTAGTTTAAACTAAACTCAGTTCATGCGTTTAATCGAGATTAGAGCTTCATTTTGCGTTTCACCGTAAACTGGGCGTTCAGAATTTAAATTAAGTTAGGCTTAAACTAGTTTAGTTTGTAGTGGTGACACGCAAAATGAAGCTCTAATCTCGATTAAACGCATAAACTAAGTTTAGTTTAACTAATCGCGATTAGTTTTATTGGTGAAACCGACCCTAATCAGTGCTAATGGAAGCTAATGAGGTGTCGTGAAACTCCGATTAACGCAGTAAGAATTCTGCCTATCACAACTACCAGCTGCAACGTAAATGAGTGGTAATATATTTTAAATGCATTGTCATCGGTCCTTGATAAGTGTGCGAAGTTTCAATTCAATCAGACGTTTTGAAGTGGATGAAAATCAAAGTTTCCGTTACTTACATAGATACATACCAAATACATACCAAGCTAATAAAAGCGTGTTAAAAAACCTATACAGCGTGGAGAAGACAATACGACAATAAATGAAAACACGGACAATACCAGTTTATAAGAATAAGTTTAAGCTATCAAAAATATCCTAACATCGAAAATAAAAAAATAAAAATTTCAAACAAACTAAATGGCATAAAACTAGAAACGAAATAGAACACCACTTATAAATATGAGTTCACTAACCTGTCGTAAGAGCGGCAACAACGCGCGGTCCTGTAGCGACTTGATTTTTTGGCTTTTAATTATGGATTAATGCTCAGTAAAATTACACTAAATCACAGATTATTTAGCACAGAATCACAGCTATGAATGCCAGCCCAAACATTGGCACCAAATCTGTACTGGTGCGAAGTCTCCCGTCCTAGACGCGGATTCACGCGGCTCCAGTAACGAATATTCTGTCTGTTCCATAAACCGTTCCTTGTAAATGTACTTTCATCAGTCCACATCACATTGTACAAGAAATCCGGATTCTCGAAATGTTTATTTTCAATCCAGCGACAGAAGTTTTACCTAACTGGTTTGTCTCTAGGTAACAATGCATGCAATTTCTTGTATTTATACGGCTTCCGTTTGTCGCGTTTTAAAATTTAAGAATAGTTGTATGGTCAACACCTGAACTACACGTTGGGTTGCGTTTATAGTTGCAAAACTTCTGAAACATTCTGAATAATTCCGGAATACTTCTGGGAAAGTTTCTTTAAATCAGAATTATTCAAAATGAATTTAATTAAGATTTTTAATTTTTTTGCTGAAAAATCGTATTTTGCATCGATCGTCGATCGTCGATCGCCGCCCCCGCTTCCCCTCTGTGCGCTGGCCGCTGCCGCCGCACTGGCGCCGCGCCGCGCGCGCCCGACTGCCACGAGTCGTGCGTGCAGGCGATGGCGGTGCGGGGTGCGGTAAGAGCGGAGATGCTCCCCGGAGAAGTTTTCCCCCCCGCGAGAAAGATTCGTACCCCGCAATCGAATGTTTCCGCCGAATATTTCGCCCGAATAATTCAATGGGAATTATATGTTGATATTTTTATAGGTAGATCTACGAGTATGTTAGCCTGCAATTTATTCTTTTGTTTTTAGGTAGGTACCTACTTATTACGAAATCGAATGCTATTTTTATAAATGTCAGTTGTGGAATAAAAAACCAGGCTTAACATATTTGATTTGTTTTTTGAAAAAGGGTTACTTATGTTTTTGGTTAGTTTGTATGTAGCTCTGTACGCATCGCGAGTATTCGCGAGTCGCATAGGTAGGTATTAATCATTACCTACCTACTTAACGCGTATAATAGCCCAGTCAGTAAAAACAAACAAAGGCAAACCTTGCAAGCAAACACGTTTTGATGCGGTTTTCAGAAAAGTGTTATACTTAGGAGCAGGTTTTGGTATTTTAACCGATTTAAAAAAAGGAGGTTATGAGTTTGAACCGTATTTATGTATGTTTGTCCGCGATCATCTCGCGTTTGGCTGAACCTATTTTGATGCTGTTTTCAGTACAGTTTTATTAGTCACTATGTGTTTACGTGACATAAAAAAAAAATTGAAAAATAGGTAGTAAGGTCGATTTTCCTGGTTTTTTTTGACAGTTGATATATTCCCAAAGTTTCGGAATATTTCGGAATACTTGCGAAGTATTCGACGAGAATGATTCGGAATTTTTCCCGCCAGCATCTATAGTTGCGTTAAAAAAAACACGAAAACAATAAAAACTAAGCGTCTAATTTCGCACAATTCACTCACTGTTTAACTAAATACCTATTAAAACGTTACGTGTCCTGTCACCAAAATAAAGCGTCCAATTTCGCACTAATACCGTCGTAAATGAATTTACAAAAAACACGAGCGGCGGGGAAGTACCTACACATCCAAGGCGGGCGAGGCGGCGCGAACGAAAGTTAGCGGCACTGTACCTGAGGACGCGTGACTCGTCACAGGACCGCGGCGACACACTAACATAAATTTGTTGTAGCAAATTTCTTCAAGAAAGCGAACTAACAAACGAAACTAGATTTATCTCTTTCGCACACACTAAATTTTCTATTAACATTATGAGTGCATTGCAATTTCCGCATTCGTTACTTTCTTATCCAACTCTGATGGCACGCTTTATGACTCTTATTACTCAGAGTTAAGGTATAATTTTCACTAAATCAGATGAAAATAATAATTTGGCGAAAGTGCGTAGTAGCGAGTTGGCAACGTGACTTTAATGTTTTGATGTTTATACCGATGTGGGTCGTTAACCTGACAGTGTTTCCCTATTATCAGATACATCATGTAGCAAATGTTAAAAATGACAAATAATTTCCTGTGACTAAACTACTGGATATATTCAAATGATTTTTTGTATGTAGACTGAGAACGTCTTGAGGTATGCGAGGTTTAATTTAATGTCGTATTGTCATCACCACTCTGTATAAACTGTACATGTAGGTCATAACCGAAATTGTTTTAAAGACTCGTAGAATTCATATTTGTAATAGTAGGATGGGATTGGCATTCGTCACAAAGTGTTATAAATGCTATAAAAAAAAATAGAGAATAAAAAAAAAACGGACAAGTGCGTGACGGACTTCGCACATTTAGGGTTCCGTACCATATGAGGGAAATCAATATTTTGGTATTTGTTAGTAAAATATACGTAATTAATAATAAACATTATCACCAAGTTGAATCAGATCAATGGGAAGTTAAAAAATTCTTCAGAACAAAATTGTGTGACAGACTACGGACAGACAGACAGACGGACACGTGATAGCAATAGGGATCCGTTTAAACCCTTCGGGTACGGAACACTAATAAACTACCTAGACTATACAGGGTGTAAAAAGACACATCACGAAGCCGGTAACTACGCATACTGTACGTCTAACAAAGTAGCTTTGCGCAAAAATTATTGCTGGGAAACGACTTTTATATTTAGGTATGAAAAAAAAACATTTTTTTATTGCGCGCAATGTAACGCGAACCCTGGGAAGTGGAGTTAAATCTCGCCCCTTCGCTCTAAGCCACGTAGGTACTTGTCGGATACGTTTGATATTAATTGCGTTTTTGTAATTGCAAAAAAAAAATAACGAAAAGTCAGTTATTGTTTGTTTGGAATAAAGTTTAGTAACAACACATGGAATTCATTTTCGTAAAAAAGTTTTAAAAAAAATTGCGAATTTGACCTTCAATATCTCCAGAACCAGTAGATTCCCAGGTATGGTCTAGTAGAAAAAAATGATCGAAATAACGGGTAGAATATGTGGCTTTCGGTTTCGGAAACTGTCTTTTTACACCCGATAATTTTATGCTTTAGGTACCTACCGCAATTGCTTTACAGAATCTTAGCATTATATTTGTAACAGAACGATGCGATTGGCATCGTCACTAAGTGTCTGAAAATCCTTTAAATAAATAAAAACTAAAAAAAAAGTAACCTATCAGGTGGTTTTCTGTTATTTCTGGACACCCCCATGGGAACAAAGCGTGAGTTTATGTATGTACCCATTAGCGAAATTGGTATTTGCCCCAAAGTGTACCTACCTACTGGGTGTGTCACATACTTTACACAACACAGTGAAGGTACATTCGTCGTTCTGAAACACGCAATAGTGTTTGCAAACGACGACAACATTATTCTTTATCGGGGGATGGGTAGAAATAACATCACCCTTCAATCAATCTGCCTGCCTAGCCATTTCCCAACTATCTTGGGGTCGACTTCCAGTCCAACCGGATGCAGCTGATTACCAGTATTTTACATGGAGCGACTGCCTATCAGACCTCCACAACACAGTTACTGGATAATACGATACCCCTTGGTAAGAGTAAGACTGGTTGTCAGACTTTCGGGCTTCTGAAGACCCGTAACGACCGACAAAGATCCACGATTGATAGCCGAGATCAACGGCTTAACGTGCTTTCCGAGGCACGGAGGAGTCTCGATTTGAAAAGGTGGTCACCCGTCCTCGGACCAACCCCAGCTTAACCTGATGGATCGACCCGTGCAGCTGTTGTTATGTAGGTACTTATTTAGCAGGCTTCTAATTACCTCATCTGTCACGTAGGTCACCGGTGACCACGAACAATAGATAGCATGCAATAAACATTATTAATAAATAATTATTTTTTTTTATTAGTTTAATTAAATTGAGAAATATTAGAGTTATGTCAAAATTAAATGTCAATAATAATTAATTTAATAAACGAAATAAAAAATAAAATAAACGCAATCAATCAATGAAAACGTCATGCGCTCATACTATGGGGCTACAGAGGGAGGTACCTGACCGCGTACCGTGTTCGGATGCTCTCTTTGTTCCAGGTGCTTGAGCCAGCCGTCAACGTTTCGGCCCAACGACTGTCGGATCAGGTACGGGTCATCCTGCGTAATCATATGTTGGATGATACTGTACTTGATCGCCTCCGAACTGAAATGGGTAGCCATGTTATTGCCCCTCCGTCGCAGACTGTGGTACCAGTTGTGGTACCACCGTCCAACCATGCTCCCAACCACGCTGACGAGGAGTGTAATGACATGGTTACAAACGTAAGTACCCACTGCAATGATGAATTGAGGAGTGCTTTGGAGTGTGCTATTCGGGAATATCGCAGCATGCCGCTCGAGCTTAGGCCACGCTTACCTCGTTTGCCCATGCATAATAAGAATAGGGCGCTGGTGGCTGCTCTGGATTCGCAGTTGTCAAATTACTTTGATGACTGCGAAGACCTCACCGATACGCACTCGATACTGTACTGCGCGGCTGTAGCGGCATGTCGTGTAGCTCACGTCAAATTTCCTAATGACAGAGCTACACGACCGAAGCCAGCCGTGCCGGCTTGGCAGTGCAGGATCGAGCGTCGTATTGGTGGGGCCAGAGCACTCATAGGCAAACTAATCTGCTTCAGGGAGGGCAACACTCGCCCAAGAGTGATGCGCTTTGTGAGACGGGCGTTTTCGGGGACTGATGTCAGCTCCCGTGACTATATGTCCCGTGTCACCGAGCGTATCGACTTCCTGAAGCAGAAAGTATATGCATGGACAAACCGTATTCGCAGGTATAAGCGGCGAGTGGAGCGGTACACCCAGAATCGCACATTCCGAAGTAATGAAAGGTGGGTGTACAGGGATTGGGAGCGACCGGACCAAGGTGTGACTAATACGCACCTGCCGGATGATGACGCCATATACTCTTTCTGGCGCAGCATCTGGTCGGTGCCTGTCTGTCATACCGAGGGCGATTGTATTCGGGATGTTGAGCGCGCGTGCGATATAATACCAGAAATGGGGGCAATTATCATCAGCCCCCAAGATATAGCTCGTGCAGTCCGTCCGTTAGCTAACTGGAAATCTCCAGGGTTGGACGGGCTGCACAACTTCTGGATAAAATGGTTTACAAGGTCGCATGCCCGCTTGGCATTTCAGATCCAGTCTGCCTTAGAGTCAGGGTCGCTGCCCCAATTTCTGACTACAGGAATAACCTTCTGCTCCATAAATCAGGTAGTACTGCGGAACCTAAAAATTATAGACCGATCACGTGCTTACCGACGGTCTATAAGGTTCTTACATCCATTTTGAGAGCTAAGATTAACACACATATAGATAGTAACTGTATCATGTCTGCCTCTCAAAATGGATGTAGGAATGGGTCCCGCGGTACTAAGAAGCTTCTCCTCATAGATATGACTATTAGCCAACAGGTTCGGCGTTCCCGAAAGGATCTGTCGACATGTTGGATAGACTATAAGAAGGCCTATGACTCAGTTCCTCATACATGGCTCATGAGGGTGCTAGGATTGTATAAAGTTGATGCAACGCTACGCACCTTCCTGATGTCATGTATGGGGCAATGGAGGACGGTCCTTCGCTATCCAGGATGTCGACAAATCCAGAGGAATAGCGAACCGATAAGGATCGAGCGGGGTATATTCCAGGGTGACAGTTTGAGTCCGCTTTGGTTTAGCCTAGCCTTGTATCCTCTAAGGTCAGGTTATATTTCACCTGCTTTACATGGATAACTTGAAACTTTTTACCAACAATCTGCAACTGATGGAGCTACTGATGGTAACTGAAACCTTCAGTAGTGCCATCAGGATGGAGTTTGGTGTGGACAAATGTGCAGTCATGCATGTAAAGCGAGGGGAGATTGTGGAATCCGTGGGAACTCAACTCTCGGATTCCATAAACCTGAGATCCCTCTCTCCAACCGAAACCTATAAGTATTTGGGTATGTCGGAAGCGTTAGGTATCAATGTTACTGGCATGAAGCAATCGTTGAAGGAGCGCTTCTTTGGCCGCCTGAAGAAGGTATTTAATAGTCTTCTATCGGGCGGAAACAAGGTGCGCGCCTTCAACGGTTGGGTCATGGCGGTATTGATGTACTCTTTCGGCGTACTCAAATGGACTCAAACAGAACTTGACGCCCTGGATAGGCGTGTCCGTACACTGCTGACTGCATTTCGAATGCATCACCCACGTTCTTCAGTGATGAGACTGTATATCCCGCGGAAGTGTGGAGGCCGAGGCTTTTTAAATGCTAAAACCCTCCACAACCGCGAGGTATGCAGTCTAAGGGAATATTTTCTAGCTGCTGACGTGGGTATGCATCGAGATGTAGTGGCGGTGGACAAGGGCCTTACTCCACTCTCCTTGGCTAACGAGAACTGGCGCAAACCTCTAGTGCTCTGCCATACTTCTCTGCGATCGTTAGTGTCAACTAACGATCGCAGAGAAGTATGGCAGAGTAAGGAACTTCACGGACGCTTTTTCCGGGCCCAATGGGCCCGATGTAGACCAACTAGCGTCCGTAGCCTGGCTGCGTGTCGGTGACCTCTTTGGGGAAACCGAAGGTTTTGTCTGTGCAATTATGGACGAAGTTATCATGACGAAAAACTACCGGAGATTTATTGTGAAGGACGGCACGGTTGACATAATGTCGGGCATGTCATCGTCCGGGAGAATCAATCCGCCACATAATCTCTGGTTGTTCTCGTCTAGCTAACGGTGAATACTTGCATAGGCACAACCTTGTAGCCAGGATTATCCATCAGCAACTTGCTCTGAAGTACTCTCTTGTGCAATCGGAAGTGCCGTACTATAGATATGCGCCCGACCCAGTTCTCGATAATGGTCATATCTCATTGTACTGGGATCGGTCCATCATCACTGACAGGACTATTGTAGCCAATAAGCCTGATAATATAGTGGTGGTGGACCGAATCGAGAGGCGTGCAATGATTGTTGACATTACCGTCCCACATGACGAGAACCTCGTGAAAGCCGAGAAAGATAAACAAATCACAAATATTTGTTTAGTATCGAACGAGCATTGACCCGAGATGCGTTAGCACAAATACCAATCTCTTTCAGTGAATGCTCAAAACTGACACTATGCAGAAAATCTGCATTATATTCTACCATGTCTAAGTACTCGTATAACAAAATCGTAAAGTTTGCAAGAGAGCAAATTAAGTATATAAATCACGAATACTTTCTTAACATAGTTTTTTAGGGTTCCGTACCCGAAGGGTAACCAACGGGACCCTACTGCTAAGCCTCCGCTGTCCGTCTGTCTGTCAGCGGGTTGTATCTCATGATCCATAATAGTAGATAGGAGAAATTTTCACAGAATGTGTATTTCTATTGCCGCTATAACAATAAATAATAAATTATAGGGGGCTCCCCTACTAAAAACTAGAAAAATTGAAGGCTCCAACCGTTTGGCTATAAAACCTGTGTGATAGACGACGGACAGACGGACGCGTCAGTGACAGCAATAGAGCTCCGTTTGAACCCTTCGTCTAAGGAACCCTAAAACTGACTTATCATGATGATGCAGTTTCAACGGTCCCCAAATCTCGAGTTTACCCATAACTTCGTCAACCACTTATTGATTTTTTATTGTCAATATTTCGAAGTTTTAGTCAAACAAACTTTTTTTTAAACATTCATTCTAACTCGTGAAT
Source organism: Polia nebulosa (assembly GCA_951329385.1). Classification (NCBI taxonomy): domain Eukaryota; kingdom Metazoa; phylum Arthropoda; class Insecta; order Lepidoptera; family Noctuidae; genus Polia; species Polia nebulosa. The sequence continues at coordinate 13,342,530 of OX589614.1, read as the reverse complement.
GCGTATTTGAACGGACAATGTAGTAGGTATTAGTTTGTGCATGTATTTGTTTAATAACTTACTTACACATTTACGCTGCTATTTATACCTCTTTAAGTTATATAGACATCATAACAAGTTCAATTAACACTTGAAACCACGGTGAAACGTTTACTATTGAGACAGCTACCACCATAAAACTTGACTCTTTATTACTGACTCGACCGCAACATATTGTAGAAACTACAGTTTATTGCTCATTGTATTGAAAAAGTATGTAACTAGGTATCGTAGGTATCTACACGTTGGCAGCTTTTGGTCAGTTATTTATATTCTTTCTCTCTCTTTACTCTAACTTTTTGATTCTAATATAGCTTAGAAACAGAGAGATTAAACACGATTAAAAACGGTCACTTAACGTCAGAAGGGTTAGGCTGGTTTTAATCAATAAACCCTGAGTCCCACCCAGCCCCCACGGGGAGAACCCTGGAGGACAGGACCAATTCATGTTCGTATTATTAAACCTAATCTAGCCACGTTCAGCAGAATCAACTCAACAACTTTTTTTTTTTTAAGGTGGTGCATCATCAAGTCCTGCTCTGGGTAGAGTGGGAGGGAGTGTCAGACTCTTACTAACTAAAACATACCCGTGTTCCTTCATTACCCTTTATTGCCCTTTACGTTTCAAAGCCGCGGTAACTCTTTTGGACAATCCCGCAACCCTCAACACTTGAAGTGTGTCGTTCTGGGGCCAACTAACAGTAACTATTTCTATTGCAGGTACATTCCAGTGGATGCAAGTTAAACTTAATTATTTATGAAATAATTTTGTGATAACTAATGTAGATAAATCTCAAATACACCTCATAGAAAATACAAGTGCAGTTTCATTTTTACACATTATTTTTAAAATTACGGATGCGTTCATTATAGAAACTACCATGAATTGAGAACGATGGGAACGCAGTGGTAGTTTTCGCAAAAACTTCACTTCTTTTCGTGTAGGAAATCGAATTTTCTGTTTCGTGAGATTTGTCAAGGAAATCTTGAAATAACAAAATGTTTGCTCCTTTAGCTCGTGTTTCTAACAAACTGGGCAGAAATGTGATGACCACCATGGTAAGGAACCACTCAGTTGGAGGTGTTCCAGGCGAGGTAAGTTCTTCATTTTAAATTTTACGTCATTACATAATCTTAGAATGCGTCAGTCAATTGTTTTTATTATAGTAAAATTAATAGTAAATTGATCTCACGCCTAATTTTTAGTTCTTGTTACTGTAGAGAATCCTGGTAAAGATTTAGTTAACATAACTTTTGTCTTTCTAAAACGTCATAGGTTAAGTTCTGAGTCAAAAACTATTGATTAACATTTTCTTTGAAGATGCAAGCAACACTAAAATTAATAATTACATGTTTCTGTGTAAACAGTAAAAACTAGATTTGTCAATGAATAGAAGCCAGATAAGTATCTGACTTATATTCTACAAATTTTCAATCAAACTGTTTCAGAACCTGCCGTTTGACATCAACAACCGCTACAAGCTCACCGTCTACTTCATTGGATTCTTTGGCTCCGGTCTGGCTGCCCCCTACCTGATCTGCCGTCATCAACTCCTGAAGAAGTAAATGGTTTGTTTTATTTACACTATGGTTAACTAGCACTTCGCCTGCAAATTTGTCTGCGTTAAATAAATTATGGCTTATGACACTCACAAATAATGTGGCTTTCTATTTATAATTAGAAGAAAATTATCAATAGAAAGCCACGTTATAATTAATAATTAGAAGAAAGAATTTTCAAAATCAGTTCAGTAGATCCAGAGATACCCCCTACAACCTAACAATCTTTACCTCTTTATAATATTAGTATAGATAAAAGAAACCTCCTTTGATAACACTAAACATATTCCAACCTCTTTCTTGAAGAATGTTATGCATTTTGGTCTGGATTCAGGTGTTTTAGGTCAATAATAAAAATTATTTTATTTTGAGGTTTTTGTTGTTCGTTTGATGTTTTTGCAACTAGATATTTTATATTGTTTATTTGTTATCATTTCTGCTTCTTTTAAGAGCCTGCGCTCATGCAGGAAGAATAAAATACAACAAACAACAGTTCGAAATCAACCATCGGGCAATTGCCCGGACCAGACGCAACACCCGTCTGGTTAGGGGATCCTCCCTTTTCAATGGAATTTTGTGGGACTTTACACCCTGTTCCACATGCCTCTAAACCAGTGACCTCGACGTGATGTGAGCGCAGCCTTTGTCATGACGTCATCACCTCCAAAGTGGTGACCCCGACGTCCCATGCATACCTCCAAAAGCGCATCCACATAATAGGAACATTTGTTTATAATTTCTGTTTTCATTAATATTATTCCTTTTTTTATTACAGGTAAGCTTCAAGCTTCAGTGTGATCAAATCAAATGTTTAGGTTTAAGCTAGCAAACTGTAAATGTTATCATAAATTATGATTTAATAAATTCCGAATAGAGTTATCTTTTTGTTTTTAATCACTTCTTTTTTATTTGTTACCTTTTCTTGTGATGTGAACTTGTGATTGTGATGTCTCTACTGATATACAAGGTGGAGACGACAATATAACAATAAATTAAAAGACTTGGCAATACTCATCTCATCATTATGAACAACTTTAATAGGGGACCAAAACTAAAATCACAAAAAAAAAGACGTGTGTCACTCGGAGACTGCCGCGGTAAAGCTATTGCATAGCATTTTTTATCAACATTAGCAATTATAATTATTTATTTATTTTATTTATGCAGTATTTTTTTTCTTTGATATTAATTCAAGTTACACTTTTTACACGCACGTAAGAAGTTACACTTCTTTGGCGTAACAAGATAAATATCATCATCATCATCACCATCATCATGATATAACTAAACATAGATGGCAAAACTAAAAAGTATCCCCCCCGTGCCGATTGGAGTGGGGGGTGTTAGGTTATTTTCGTTACGGAATTTCTGGATTCGGTCTCCACGCTCAAGGCCCGCGATAGAAGCTATGCAATAGTTTAAAAATCAACTTCCCCATACTTTTTTTTTATTGTTGATAGGCACGCGTTTTACCACTATCTCACCTAATGGTAAGCGATGATGTGGTCGAAGATGGAGCATGCTTGCCTAGAAGTAACCTAATACACTCTTGACTTAAAAGAGTTTGTATAACTTGACAAAATGTGGTGAACCGCTGTTTTTTTTTGTTCATATTAAGAACAACATAATTGTGAATTATTATAGTCATTAGAGTAGTAGGTACCAGTGTTTTCATACAGCATGTAACAATAACCCTGTCCGATCCAATAAAGAAGGCGTATCGCTGGTTTAACATACGTAGTAGAAAAAATAGTAAAATAAAATTCAAAAGATTTTTTATTTTTATAAAATATGCGAAATTTAACACTAAATATGGCAAATTTTCATAAGTTGACAAAACTCCACCGGCCGGCGAAATCTTTTCATTTTTACCTACTTATTTTTATTTTAAACGATACCGCCCGCCCTACACTAGCCGCGCTGTAGGCACTTAGACATAAAATAAAACCAAAGAGTAATAATTTAATATAGCATAAAACTGTAGGTGAACTTTGTCAAGCGCTCAGTGTTGCCGATAAGTTTTACTTTTTTTTTAAACGAATTATTTTCATTGGGGAGAAATAATAATCTCTTATCCATTAAATGATTACTTAAATGTGTACTCAGTACGATACCAAATAATACCCAAAGAGATAATACCCTTCAGGATCGGACAGGGTTTTTGTTGCTCGCTGTATATTTTATTTTATGTAAGTACGTTCGGTCATAACTTCGTCGTATACATATAGCAGGATTTGCAAAATTCTTTTTTGGTTCGAAAGAGGTTTATTCCGAAATGGTCCCATTTAAATTTCGTAGAGATATGATGAAGTGTTTCGGAGACAGACAACGGAACTCTTCAAAAAATTACAGCAAATCAACCGCGATTGCTGCTATCGCATAAATATGCATTGTTAACACAATTTAATGGTTAATCACAACTAAAAAGTGAAAAATAAAAACATTTTTAGAAATTTAGAGAACTTCAATAATTATTAAAAACAAAAAAGTGCAAAATAACTTTTATTTCGGAAGTCGGTGTCAAATAAAAACCGGCCAAGTTTAAGTCGGACTCGCACACGAAGGGTTCCGTACCACAATTACCACAAAGAGAAAAAAATATATCTAGAAACGTTTTTTTATTGGCAATCCAAGCCACTCTATCAACAAAAAATAAAAAGGAAGGGCTCCTTCATTTTTATTTTTTGTTGGTATTGCGGCAACAGAAATACACATTCTGTAAAAATTGCTATTACGGATCGTGAGATACAGCCCGCTGACAGACGGACGGACAGCGGTGGCATAGTAATAGGGTCCCGTTAGTTACCCTTCGGGTACGGAACCCTAACAACGAAGAAACTAAACCAGAAACACCGACTCCCGAAATTAAAGTTATTTTGCACTTTTTTTGTTTTTTTCTTTTGGAAGTCTTCTATTTAAAAAAAAAAAAGTTTTTGTCGTATTTTTGTCTCCACGTTGTTTACTGAGAACTTGGCCTGCTGTACTAGCATTTATTGCTGGCATTTGGTTGGGTTGGCCCAACAATAAATGCTAGGCATGACATATAAGTTAATGCCATCATTGTGGGAGCAGAATGAAAAGCATTACCGTACTTTCCTTTCCATTACGGAATCATGATTGCATTGAATCTTCATAGTATGATTCATATAGTGCAGCACTGTAACAGCTTGACATATTTAGTGGCGGATTTCCCTGAATGCCAACTAGGCCCTGGCTTATGGTGGCCAATCCAATCTGAGCGATATATGCTTGGCAACAGTGATCAGAGCATAGCACTAAGCGATAAAGTTCGTGTTGGGCACATTATTTAATTTCACGTTTCTACTCGACTATTGTAGCAGGTAAGCGGTGGACGGTATTAAACGGCCTAAGGCGGCCAAGACCGCCTCTGGAAATGTTGCTATAAGGTCATGAGTGCGTGAGTGATTTGAATTATGTACCTACAGCCAAATGAATTGTGCGGTTCCAAGCCAGCCTAAAGACAGCACGTAGGTACATAATATTATGCTCAAAAAATGGCTGATTGAGTGGCAGTTTTGTAATATTCAAGTATTGTATTTTCTACATCGGAAAATGGAGCTGGGCAGGACACCTGGCAAGGCGCGGTGATGATAGGTCGAGTAAGGTGGTGATAGGTCGAGAAATTTTGGTCGTCCGGTGGCGAAATGGGCGGACGTTATTGTTGCCATCGCAAGTAAGACATGAATGAAACTGGTACAGGAGCGTGGGGATTGGCACGAGAAAGCCTATGATTAGCAGTGGGTAAAGTCGGGCTGTGGATGATGTTAAAGAGCCATGACTATTTGTTTTGTGTTCAGCTAGAACATTAATTTCAAGAATTGGTCCTATATTATGAAATGACATAGGACTAGCCAGCTAGCTACTTTTAGCTCTATGTTGACATTTTTTTTCGATAGAAAATATTTATCTGAAAAGACTAAGGATTGAATTTAAAAAAATACCATAGATAAACTATGTCATTAAAAAGTAAAAACGTGAAGTCAACTTGACGCAGTGTTGCCATTTACACGGCAATTGCCGTGTTACACGGCAATTGCCGTGTTACACGGCAATTTGGGTATATTCAGCAATAAAACACGGTACACGGCAGTATATTAATTGCCGTGTTCTAAAACACGGCAATCCAATGGTTACTACTTTTTTCGATAATTTGTCGATAGTTGATAAGTCATTATAACGCACACCACTAGACTACACTAGACGTAGTCATGACTCTATGAGCGGGGAAATCCCGACGCGCTTTCGACATAGATTCGCGCGCACTTCATTGTTTATGATATTCATTTAATCATTTCATGCATTAATTAAAAAAAAAAAACATTCTATACTACTGCAGTTTATTTACTTTATTTAGTGTGGTGTGTGAATAAAGTAATAACATGAATAGTGAGGAAGAAGGGCCGTGTACTCCACAAAAGGTAAAAAAACGAACACATTTACCCCAAAAATATGAAAATATGAAAGAAAAAAATAAATATAAATTGAACAAAGACGAAGAAGTCATTTTGGATACTATAAGAAATTTGTATGATGATTGTGAAGAATAATGTTTATTTAATCTTACGTATTAATTTAAAATAAATAAAAATGAACACGGCAATTTTATAGTTTTTATTCCAAAACACGGCAACTTAAAATTTCGAAATGGCAACTCTGACTTGACGTGAACTAGAGATGGGCGTTGTTGTTATTTTTCGCCATCGATGCGCATCGTTGCTCCGGTAACGACACCCGTTGTCAACATCGTTGTTGCCGACAACGGTGTCGGACATCCAGTTTCATGCTAACGGATTGGATATGTTGATGTTGAACAACAACGTCATTTACGAAAACGCCATCGTGACTTTACGTTGGCGTTTTCGTAAACGTTGTAATGTTGAAGTTCGATACCTTTGTACTTCAACGAAAGGACATTTATGAAAATAATAAAGAAAAATGTAGTTGCAAAAAAGACAAAATATTTTTATGTATTATGTACCTAATAATCCTAAAATCAAATCAAAATGTTTTGCTGCTCGCAACGGAACATCGGTCGTTGTCGGGTGTGGTCGGGATTATTCGGCATCGGGTTGAGTTTGTTGGGTGTTGGCGGTGTTACTCATATCGGTTGTTCAACACTTCAACATCGTTGGCCAACATCATAGACTAACATCGTTGGCCACCAACGTTTTTTTAATAACGGCCACCTCTAACGTGAACTTGACATTTGTTTTGTTTTGGGGTAGCTTGTGTTGTTGGTTTTTCCAATAAAAAGATAAGTTGTGAAGACTTTTTCGTGTAAACTGAATTTCAATTCACTCAGCGAAAATGAATGCTAAGAAGTATTCCTCAACGTAACAGCAATTTTCCGTTGGGTACATTCCACCGGTAACCTAAAAGCGAAAACGAAAAAACGAAAAATGAGTGAAACTTCATGTTATATCCTCGACAATGGAGGCTACTCGGCAAAAGTCGGCTTCTCAAATATGGAGCCTAAGGTGGTTCCCAACTGCATCATGAAAGCCAAGTCAGAAAGACGACGCGCATTCATCGGTTCACAAATCGATGATTGCCGAGACGCCTCAGGACTTTTTTACATCCTCCCATTCCAAAAAGGTTTTCTCATCAACTGGGATACACAAAAAACTGTTTGGGACTACATGTTCAGCAAAGAATGTTGTCCCGTCAACTTTAGCGATACACCTTTGATCATAACTGAGCCATTATTTAACTTCGCGTCCATCCAAGAAGCGATTACAGAAATATTCTTTGAAGAATATGAATGTACTTCTTTACTTCGCATAAACGCTACCGATTTAGCTGATTATAAGTACCGTAAAGACCATAAGAATAAATGTACACTTGTTGTTGATACTGGTTATAGTTTTACAAACATAGTTCCTTATATTAATGGTAAGAAGTACCGGGACGCCATAAGACGTATAGATGTTGGAGGTAAAGTGCTTACGAATCATTTAAAGGAAGTGTTGTCTTATAGACAGCTGAATGTTATGGATGAGACATATGTTATAAATCAAGCGAAGGAGGATTCATGTTTTGTGTCAAAAGATTTTTTGGGGGATATGGAGATTGCTAGGAAAAAAGGTGAGATTTGGTATTTTTAATTGAGTTTTGTCTGGGCTGCAATGCCAGAGCTCATTTGCCTAGTCCAGGGATGGGGAACCTTTATTGATGAGATAAGCATTTTTTACAAAAATGAATAATATTGTAGTCACAGTGTGATCTTTGAGTGTGAATTTTGAGTTCGGGATATAATAGAAAAAAAAACAATGTAATAAGCAAAAATGTGTGATTTGTGATGCTGAAAATTTGTTGCTAAATATCTTATAAACAACTAGCAACCTGCCCCAGCTTTGGACGGGTACAGATTATAAACCAAACCTTCCTCATGAATCACTGTCTTTTGGTGAAAATAGCATTAAAATCGATTGAGGAGTTTAAAAAAAATTGGTTGTTGAAAAATTGGTGATAGTTTAACGTGACAACTTCATAACAAAACATTGATGAAATATAGATGCGGCGCATACCGTACAATGAGCGTAATGGGACACTTTTTCGTGCATGCAGCCGGCGTTCATCGATTTATTAGACGTTGTCACGTGTTAGCCTACAGACTGACAGAGGCTCATACTTTGCACCAAAACTGCAACTGAACTGGAGTCTGAGTTTTTATGAAGCATGCCAACTTTGGCAAGCATGCTGTTCATTCCTCATCCCTGGCCCGTCTTTTCCCACCTATGTCAAGGTCAGCTTCTCATCCAACTTGATGTACCGGAATACCTGCCAGGGCTGAGGACAAATAGGGAAGCCTTTGCCAGCAATGAGACATTTCAGAATAAATAAATATATGGATAGAATTAAGTTGTTAGTTATGCTTACTTTGATCTAACCGTCCCTTGCTGCCCTCTCCCCAGAGACACCCTAAGCCGAGGCCTGTACCCCACAGGGGGTGCCCTTAGCGAGTATAGTCGCTTAGTTTATAAGTTTGAAATAGGCCCTAGCTGGAGGCTTTTAACAACTAGCTGCAAACTTTTTGTTCATCAGAATATAAGTAACTTCTGCCAGCGGCTTCGCCCATGTGGAATTAGTACTTCGCCCCATTATAAATTACCTTTGTGCTATTTCGGACTATATTCTATCTCTTCCAAATTTCATCCAGATTTGTTTAGCCGTTCCGGCGTGATTGAGTAACAAATATGGAAATCAGAACTTAAGGCATCATCAGAAAGCGGAATACTCAAATTCCAAAATAACCATTATGTTTTTCGTAATAGTAAACATATTGCACAATAGCAGAGGTGGCTCAGTGGTAATGGCTTGGATTCGAACTCAAGCAGCCGCTTTATTTTTAACCGACTTCGAAAAAGGAGGAGGTTATCAATTCGGATGTTTGTATTTTTTTTTTTTTTTTATGTATGTTCGGGCATAACTCCGTCATATGTATATTGACGGATTTGCAAAATTCTTTTTTTGTTCGAAAGGGGTTTATTCCGAAATGGTCCCATTTAAATTTCAAAAAGATCTGATGATGGGTTTCGGAGACAGACAACGGAACTCTTCAAAAATTGACAGCAAATCAACCGCGATTGCTGCTATCGTATGTCTATGAATTGTTAACACAGTTTAATGGGGAACCAACACTAAAAAGTGAAAAATAAAAAACTTTTTTACAAAAAAATAGAACCGACTTCCAAAAAAAGTGCAAAATAACTTTAATTTCGGAAGTCGGTGTCAAAAAACAAAGACACAAAACAGGAACACCGACTTCCGAAATTAAAGTTATTTTGCACTTTTTTTGGAAGTCGGTTATATTTTTTTGTAAAAAAGTTTTTTGTGTAAATTATTTCTTCACCACTGCTCTCAAAACGGTAAAAGAAAACAGTGAGGAAACCGGCATATCCTAGAACCAAAACTCCGAAGACATGGGGCATCGCCGTAGTGGATTACGATCCACACCCTCTCACAGAGTAGAGGCCTGTGATGACCCTGATTATGCTATTATTATGGCGAGCCGTAGCTCGCCGTCCGATCAGCACCAGGCCCGTGAGTCGACGGCGCGAAGTGTTCCACGCGCGCCTCAAAGAGATTTGTCAGCCACCACTGACGGGGCCCATCGTGGCCGGTGCCTGCATGCCTAGAGGTAGCGGATAAATTCTTAACAGAGTTACCGCACCCCTGGGCACTCAGGCAGGGAAGGCACAGGGGTGGGTTTTAGTCAGTAAGAGTCTGACACACTCTCCCGTTCCACCTAGAGCGGGAGATGACATTGGATGATTTACCAACCCGCCAAAAAAAAAAAAAATGCTATAATTATAAAAATATTGCTGTTTGAAAGAGCGTTTAACAAATTCCCTATTCTGATTATAGGTTCAGAAAACACCATAGTCAAAGACTACGTCCTACCAGATTACACGTCCATCCGTCGCGGTTATCTCCGAGACATACTCAAGCCCGACGAAGACTTAGAACAGCAAACTCTCCGACTAAACAATGAAAGATTCGCCATTCCAGAACTGCTATTCCAACCGTCAGACGTCGGAATCCCGCAGATGGGCATACCAGAAGCCATCATGCATTCGATTGCAGCTTGTCCTGAAGAAAATACGGAAAGTTTGCTAGAGAATATTGTAGTTTACGGCGGGAATGCCATGTTTCCTGGTTTTCGAGACAGAGTATACAATGAAGTTCGTTGTTTGGCTTTAGACCATTTCGATGTGAACGTAACCAAACCTGACAATCCTTTGACATACTCTTGGGAAGGCGGGAAGCAAATCTTCAGGGATCCGGACTTCTATTCCTTCTGTGTGACTAAAGAAGAGTATGAAGAAGAAGGGAAGTCTTTAGCATTCGAAAGATTTGATATTTAACGGCGAAAACGAGCGCGGAGGTCTTCGGAATAAGACTCCTCGCTCGGTAAAAGTGACGTATTGATCGAACAGTGTGGACAATATTGATAGTGAAATTGTGAAGGATACCTCGTAACAGTTCTATGTATTATCATGTAATGATGTGTTAATTATGATGATTGCAATATAGTCATATTTTTTGTGTATTTAGCAATTTTCTTTAGGTACGGGATTGTAGTAGAGTAACTTAGCAAATTAACCGATACAGGTTTCCTCCTTTGAACGCTAGTATACCCCAAGAGATCTTGACATCAAAACCAATGTTGAAATAGTTCAAGTGTTGGTCACGTTCCTGTAAGTTCACGGGCACAAATTATAGTTTATCTAATGCTTTTATGGTGGTAGAAATAGGAGGTAGGTAGGTATGATGACTGCTTCATATAATATTAAGTGATCAAGAGTAATATTTATATTATACAGGATGTAAAAAGATACATCACATAGCCGTCAACTACGCATACTGTACATCTAACAAAGTAGCTTTGAGCAAAAATTATTGCTAGGAAACGAATTTTATTTTTAGGTAAGTATGAAAAATAAAACTATTTTTTATTGCGCGCAATGTAACGCGAACCCTGGCAAGGGGAGTTAAACCCCGCCCCTTTCCTCGAAGCCACGTAGGTACTTGTCGGCTACGTTTGATATTCATAGCGTTTTTGTAACTACAAATGCGTAATTTCGAAAATTCAAAAAGAAACGAAAATTCAGGTAATTTTTGTTTGGAAACAAGTTTAGTAATAACACTGAATTCATTTTCGTAAAAAAGTAAACAAAAAAATTCGACTTTGACCTTCAATATGTCCAGAACCAGTGGATGCCCAGGTATGGTCTAGTGAAAAAAATGATCCAAATAATGGGTAGAATTTCGGCTTCGCAAAACGGTTTTTTTACACCCGATATAAATATAGTTTTATAAATTGCTTTCAGCATTAGCATTTCACAAAATATATGTATATTTTAAGAAAATAAAATTAACAGCCTGGGAAGTCGAAACCTCAAACTCGATACCTTTTATCTAGACCAGATTCATCTCTAATATAAAAAATCTTGTGTCACGGTGTTTGTGGTTGCTCTCCTGCGAAATGGCTTGACCTATTTTAATGTTTTTTTTTGTATATTTGTTAGGTATGGGAATAGGTCGTAAAGTATTTTTTCTTAGAATATACGTTTTTTTAAAACGGAGGAACGCAGTTGTGGAAGCAAAGTAAATAGTAAAAAAGGTACAACGTATTTTCTGAATTATATCATCAACATTTTTTTTACAACACTGTTATTTTTCCATCACTATGGTGACAGACCATTACTTGACTCTATGGAGCAAAGGGTCCACGGAGTCTGCATTTAACACTTTCCCTTAATTGTCTGTTTTACATATACCTAGTTCAGTACATGTTCTTTGATGGGTGGGCTTTGGCACAGCCTTGGTCAAAAAATCAGCCAGTTGCTCATTCGAGCTTACTTTCTTGACTACTATGCCTCCCTCTTTCACGATTTCTCTTATGAAGAAATGTCTTATTCTGATATGTTTCGTTCTCTTGTGGAACTCGGGGTTGTGCGCCAGGCGTATAGCAGCTTCATTGTCAACATGCAGTACTGGTACTTCTGTTAATTCAGTCAGATCATTAAAGATCCTAGTGAGGCATACTAGTTCTCTAGCAGCTTCACTTGCAGCGACAATTTCCGCTTCGGTCGTTGATATGGCGACTGAGGCTTGTCTTTGACTCAGCCACGATACAATGCCTCCAGTATAGCAGCATACCACTCCTGTGGTTGAACGTCCACTCATTTGACAACCACCGTGATCAGCGTCGCTATAGCCTTCCAATAGGCCACATTCATGGTTGGCCTTGTACCTTATTCCAAAAGAAAGAGTGCCTTTAATATAGCGCATAATCCGTTTTACTAGAAGACAATCTTCTTTAGTCGGTGATTCTAGTTTCCGGGATGCAACTCCGACAGCATATGCAATATCTGGGCGTGTCCCGGTCATCAGATATGCGAGGGACCCAACAGCTTCACGATAAGGGAAGTGTGCCTCTACTGCATCAACTTTCCCTGATTGAGCATTATTATCTATAGGCGTCCCGATTGAATTGCAGTTTCCCATTCTGAATCGGTCCAGGACCTTCTTGGCATAGGCTTCTTGTTTGATGAAGATAGACCTGTCTGCTTCTGTGACTATTTCTAAGCCTAGGTAGTAAGACGAAGGTTTCGTCGTAATTTTCAGTCTCATCTTCAAATCATTTAGAAAGCTGTTGGCAAGGTCCTCATCAGTTGCAGCTACCAAACCATCATCAACATAAAGGGCGATGAGTAGCTTTTTGCCATTAACTTGCTTGGTATACAGACAGCAGTCGGATTCACTTTGTTTAAAGTCCTTATCCAGCAGAATTTGTTCGAAGCAGGAATTCCAACATCTTGGGGCTTGTTTTAGACCGTACAGGCTTCGGTTAAGCTTTAAAACATTTGACGAACCATCAGTGTAGCCATCCGGTTGTTGTACATAAATCTCTTCTTGAAGTTTGCCGTTTAAGAATGCAGTACACACATCAAACTGGACAAGATGTAGATTCTCTTGCGCGCTTACACCCAATAAGGCTCTTATCGTTGCCATACGCGCAACCGAACTAAAAGTCTGTTCATAATCGATGCCTTTTCTTTGATTAAAACCTTTTACGACAAGTCGGGCTTTATATTTATCGATAGAGCCGTCAGGGTTCCTTTTAATGCGTAGGACCCATTTACAGGGCAGTGCCTTCCTGCCTTCGGGCAACGGGCATGGTGTCCAGACGTTTAGGTCTCTTAGTGAATTAATCTCACTCTCCATTGCTTTGCGCCATTCTTCGTTATCCTCTCTCACAATGGCTTCTTTATAGGTTTCTGGGAATCTCTCATTACTTATCGAGCACACAAAGTCCTCGTATCTTTTGGGTTTCGCTATTGTGGATCTCTCTCTAAGATTGTAGCGAGGTTCCTGTTCAGCTGGGGTACTATCAGCAGTTTGAGGCTCAGTGATCTCTAGCTCTCCTTCGTAGCTAGCGTCAGTGATCTCTAGCTCTCCTTCGTCACGAGCGTCGTGGAAGACTTCGTCTGGGACCAGAACTTGGTCATCCTCTCTCTCTCCCTCTTGAGCAAGTTCCTGGTTTTCGGCATCAGGCACAGGGTCAGGGATGCTTGTGTAATCACTCTCAGCTCCCTCTGACCGTAAGGGCATGCTGGTGTTGATTTTAAATTCAACATCGGTCTGGAATGAAATATCTCTTGACTTTAGTGTCTCTCGTCCGTTCCAGATCCGGTAGCCGTCGTCGCCTTCGTAGCCTATGAGCCTGCCTTTTATGGCTTTCTTGCTCATTTTCTTACGCTTTATTTTTGGTACATGGGCATAGCATTCACTGCCGATTATCTTTAAGTGACTTATTTTGGGTTTCTTACCGTGCCACAACTCGAAAGGAACTTTCGATTCTACTTTTGTAGGCCCCGTTCTATTGAGCACGTAAGCAGCTGTATTTATCAGCTCTGCCCAAAGTTTTTGAGGCATTTCTCCTCTTGCATATAGCATGGATCTCGCAGCTTCGACAAGCGTTCGGTTTTCTCGCTCACTACAGCCGTTCTGTTCAGGCGTGTAAGGCATTGTCAGCCTATGCTGAATACCGTGTTTTTGCAGTATTTTCCGGACGTCTTTGTTATCAAACTCGCCACCGTTGTCACTCAGTAAGGTTTTGACAATGTGCCCAGCGTTCCTAGCTTCTTGGAGCATCTGTGTAAGTTTGTCTTTTATTTCTGACTTCTGCTTTATGAAGTACACGAAGCGGTAGCTTGAATAATCGTCTTTAAACAATACAAAATACTTGTACTTCGAGATACTTTCCGTGAAGGGGCCACATACGTCGGTGTGTACCAACTCTCCACATGCTGAGGCTCTTTCCATAGTTCCGAAGGGTTTTCGGTGAGCCTTTCCATAGATGCAGCCTTCGCATTTCACTTTATCTGGACGTAACTCGATGCCTAGCTCGCGTTTAGCTACACGAATGACGTGGTTCTTGTCTTGGTGTGCGAAGCGCTCATGATAGAGCTGCAGCATGTTTGTACCATTAATAGCATTCACCACTATTGATGTTTGCTTTGTGGGCATGACCGCCTTCATTTCTAGTTTGTAGAGTCCACCAAAGGGTACTCTCTTGCTAACAATTCTAGTATGGCCTTCAATGTCGAGCTTGCACTGTCTAGTCGTTGACGTGAATAGGCTATTTTGCATCCTATCTTGCGCTGCCAACGGTGAGAACAAATTTTTGGTCAGATTTGGTACGAGCCACACATCGTTAAGTGTTATCTTCTCCCTTTTATCGTTTACATTTGTTTCTACCACCACAGAGCCTTTTCCTACGGCAGGAATTGTACTTCCGTCAGCTGTTATTACTGTGTGGTTTAAATCAAATTCATGAAAATCGCTGAAGAAGTCGCTCCTTACAGCGATGTGAGTTGTTGCCCCGTTATCGACAAACCAGTTCTCTCGGTCTTGACTTTGTCCTATAGTACATGCGTTTACCATTAGCGAGATGTGTTGCACCTGCTTGGACTTTGAGCCTGCTCCTGATGTGCCTTGAGTTGATTTAGGTGGCCTCCCATCTCTAATCCACTTCTTGCAATTGCGAACTCTGTGTCCTTTTCTAGAACAGTAGTTGCAGATCAGCTGTTCCTTGTCATGTTTGGTAGGACGCTCATTGGGTGTAGCCACTAGCGCTTCCTGTTTGGGAATCTCTTGACTACCCAGATCTCTTTCGAATGCACAGAGGTGAGTCGTCAGACTGTCTATGGTCTTCTCCGTCTGCTTAAGCATGAGCCAGCTTGACTTGAAGTTAAGGTACCTTTCGTCCAACGTATCTAACACCTTGCATATGAGAAACATCTCGGGAAGTTTAGCAGTAGCGTCAATCTTCGCGACTTCCGCCTTCAACTCATTCCAGAGGTTCTTTAGTTTGGCCATATGAGTGGGTATGTCATCCACTTTGTCGTGCTTCAGTCCAAAGAACTCTAGACATAGGTTATATGCTCTATCTTCCGTCAGCCCGTCGAATAGTCTGTGCAATTCTTGCCAGACTTCGCGTGCAGTCCTGTATCTCATTACTTTCTTCAGTGTGTCTTCCGACATGTTAGTGGTTAGCATCAGAAGAGCGCCAGTTTCGGCCTTCTTATACTTGGCTAGAGCCGATCTATAAGAGCTGACAGCGGCGTCACCTTCCGATTGATCAACTGGTGTTGGTTCTTTCAATTTGCCTTCGACGGCTGCCATCGCATTTTCCGTTCCATCCAGCATAATCGAAATTTTGTATTTCCATGTTTGCCAGTTTTCTTTACCAATCAACTTGCCGATATCGATTTTAGTTGAGTAATCCATTTCGTGACGTGACACTTTTTCCGTTTACGCGCGGGTCCGTAACCTCTTAGAATATACGTTTTTTTAAAACGGAGGAACGCAGTTGTGGAAGCAAAGTAAATAGTAAAAAAGGTACAACGTATTTTCTGAATTATATCATCAACATTTTTTTGACAACACTGTTATTTTTCCATCACTATGGTGACAGACCATTACTTGACTCTATGGAGCAAAGGGTCCACGGAGTCTGCATTTAACATTTTTCACACTCCTACCCCCAGCCCACATTTTTTAATGGCAGTACAACGTTTACTGGGTCAGCTAGTAGATCTATGTATAAGCAACAAAGGCGCGAAAACACCAAACAAGTGGCCAGTGACAACAAATAAAAAAATAACAGGCCACTAAAGAAAATAGAGCGTTCCAAAAAAAAACAACCGTCAAAAATTAAACTGTCTATCAAAGTCATTCAATTCAACAAACGGATTCCGAACGGATCAAATTATTTTACTCAGATTATGTTACTCAGAATTATTGCGAAATATTTTCGGCGGGCCCGAGCCATTTCAACGACGCCGGTATTGTTCCAACAGAGAAGTTTAATCAAATTGAAGAAACTACAAGCTGATTTTCAATGCCAAGATGGGAAACCAGTGTTTCTGAAAGGGGGATTTCTTGACCGAGTGTTATATTGTGTCACTCTTGGATTGTGCGTGGTTGGTGTATTGTTAGCCTTTGCGACCATCTATGAAAACGCTAAACCACCTTCATGGAGAACAGTATGTCACTAAAAGTTCAACATTAAAAATTGTGCTGATATTTAAAAATAAATGATTTAAATACTAATTAATTAATTTTATTCAACTATTGTAAGAACTACCTGCTCATCTATCTATTCTTTCCCCGAACTGCTTTCGTCTATCTGTTTGTCAGTTTTTGTTGAAGTGAAAATTTCTTTAGGCGCGTTGGGCAGTTTTGAGATGGTAAAAAACAATGATTTCAAAAGGAAGGATACGCCGATACGCGTATAATAGAGTAGTCTGCGATACGCCCATCTGAACATTTTTCCTAAACCTTCTTCATACAAGCAAAAAGTAGCGCCATCTGTGATAAATACGAACTAGCTTGTATTATGTCGACGACGTAACCTTGTACGTGCGTATATGATTTTTTCATCACATTTATCGGAGTTATATAAGTTACAAAGAAAACGTAATTAAAACAAATCAATTTCAATTAAACAACTATTAAACTCGCGCGACAACTCGCTACGAGTGCTACAACGCATAGCGTCGTAGCACTCGTAGCGTAGCGCATCGCGTAGCGTATTGAAGTGAAAACTTCGTTAGGCGCGTTGGGCATTTTTGAGATGGGAAAAAATTTAACTCGACACCGACACATTTTTGTTCAAGTTTTCACTTCTATCGACACTCCCGGAGTGCCACTCTTTTTTTTGTCGTTGGGTCTGCAAATCCTTTTGCCGTATTATTATTATACTCTTTGTCTTTTTGTAAGTAGTTATAACAATCTTATTGTACTGCATGTATGTACGTCGGTCAGGCTTGGACACAATTATTATTAGACTCTTTGCTTGGACAGATTCCGACTCTCCGGCCACAAGTGTGATCGGCAGCGACACGATGGGCCCGATGGTTGTGACTGAGCTTCTCCTTTGAGCTTGATGTGGATTAGATTATTTAGATTTAAGGGTCTACTACCGGCCAAGTGGCGCCCTCATTGAAAACAAAAAATCGTAGCATAGCATAGAAAATAAATATTAAAGAATCCAACGTCATGTTTGTTACAAAGAGGATAAAGTATTTTAACGTTGTTAAAACAGGTCTCAGAATGTTTCGTATCCAAAGTAGTAGGCAAAAGTGATAGAAACGGCCGTTTTAGGTACTTTTGCCTATTTATTTTCTATGCTATGCTACGATTTTTTATTCAATGAGGGCGCCACTTGGGCGGTAGTAGGGCCTTAAGGCAACAACTTTCAAATTCCTCTGAATCATGTAACTGTACGGTCGCCACACGTTGATCGCGCAGTCGCCACGAAGACTGCACCGAATATGATGTCTACCTGCGCCAAAAAACAGGAAAAGACGGGCAATAAATAGTTTATCTTGCTATAACTACGCGGTTGCGACGCGGCGAACGCTTTGGGTTTGCGTGAACATATTCCTCTCGTATATATATCTCCATAAACACGCCCTTAGGCACACACGACACCGACTCACACCCGTGACGCGGCGTGTTCTAAGTTAATATGGGCACGTCGCGGAGCAACCTGACATACACACACCCCCTGTCGTGCGCGGCATGTCCGAACACAGCAGGGGACTTAAGACACAAAAATCCCCCCAGTCCCTTTGCTCAAGCCAGCACGCACCGCTGAGCTGTAGTTTCAAAAATTCGTCCAAAATTAATCACAACCTGATTCAGCCGTCCCTTGCGGCCCTCCCCCATCGACGCCCTGAGCCGAGGCCCCAAAGGGGGTGCCCTTAGCGTAGTCGCTTGTAGTTTTAAGTATAAGTCCTGGCTGGAGGCTTTAATAATAATTAAAACCGCCACGGGCATGTCCGTTTAAGCAGTCGACAACCACGATGGTTGAACTGCGAGATTCATACAAAAAAAAAAGGCACCATTGGCGTGAGGCGCCACGGCGTCCTGACCTGCCGCCTGATGCAGGTCCTCACCGGACACGGCTGTTTTGGGAGGTTTCTGTGTCTAATAAGGGAGGAAACGCCCGGGTGTCACCACTGTGCGGATCGCCCAGAGGTCACGGTGGAGTTCTGCCCCACTTAGGCGGAGCACCGCCGTAACCTCGTGGAGGCGATTGACGGTAGTGACCTCTCGCGCCCGGCCCTGGTCCAGGCCATGGTACGGAACTAGAGGGAATGGGATGCAGTCGCCTTCTTCT
Source organism: Polia nebulosa (assembly GCA_951329385.1). Classification (NCBI taxonomy): domain Eukaryota; kingdom Metazoa; phylum Arthropoda; class Insecta; order Lepidoptera; family Noctuidae; genus Polia; species Polia nebulosa. The sequence continues at coordinate 13,323,710 of OX589614.1, read as the reverse complement.
GCGAAGCAGTAAAGAGGAGGTGGAGCGGGTGAGGGAGACTCAACAGTGTTGCTCTCACGCCCCAGCAGAGACGCCCTGGGCGTCGGGGGTCGCATGCTGATCGCCGGCCACCGTAAGCGCGAGCCTGCGGATGAGTGCGGCCTTTGGCACTCAGGCAACTGAAGGAACAGGGATGGGTTTTTTTAGTCAGTAAAAGTCTGACACGCCCTCCCGCTCCACCCAGCAGGTGTATTCACTAACTCAGTTGACATCCATTTGTGCAATTTGCAGTACCTACATTGCTGGTTTGCTCGGTGGTCATCGATTATAATAGGAACTATGAGTACAGGTATCCTCAAACGTTATGGCTTGTGTGAAGTTAGCTGCGAGTGCAACTCCGCGCAGGTACAGTCAGGTCGAAAATAATTTAAATATTTGAGTAGGCATCATACAAATAAAACGTAACTCTAATTATGTTTTTATCTGTTTTAATCTATAAACAAATATTGCATTTAAATCGATTAAGATTAAGATATTCGTTTGACGAAAAATGTTTACTTAGATAATTGTTTAAATGGACGTATCCTTAAGTCAAAGTCACTTCTCATTATTTTTGTTTCGCTCTTTTTATTTGGAGAAACATCAACGAAACTACAAAGACGGAAATAATAACACGATATATTCCTAATAATATGATTTAATCTCATAACTGCGTAAAACGTTGTAACGGCCCCGAGGCATTTTAACAAATAATTAACACAACAAAAACAAAACAGTCATATCAATAAAAAAAACTTAACGAAACAAATAAAACTAAACAAACCAATTATACCAACAACAAAGTATTAGGAGCTCGACTGTACGAAAACACGAATCTGCGCGCGTGTGCAGTATACAGACGTAACTAGGACTTAGGAATATAAATGTATTCTGTGGACGTAACTTACACACCGGTGCGGCCCCGCGTGTGTCGAGTGCGGGTGACAGGGGGCGCGGCGGTGTGCCCTGCCGCCTCGTCTCTCTCAGGTTAGTCCCGCTGATACCTACAAACCATAGATGATACGCTTTATGACTAAGTACTATAAACTGCGTTCTGCGCAACCCCTCCCCGTCTCTCGCCAGCACGTGCCGCTGAGCCAGTAAACTCCCCAATTAATGGTAACCAGATCCAGCCTTCCCTTGCTGCCCCTCAGTGACGCCCTAAGCCGAGGCCCGTACTCCGCAGGGAGTGCCCTTAGCGTGGTCACTTAGTTTTGTAAGTTTAATAAGTCCTGGCTGGAGGCTTTAATATATTAAAGCCTACACAGGCAAGCCCGGTTAAGCAGACGACAGCCTCAGGCTGACCTGCAAGACGCCCCACAAAAAAAAAAAAAAAAAAAATCTGCGCAACGCAACATACGATGTTCCCACAAGCCATTAAGTTTGAGGATAGCTAGCGGCACAAATATAATACTAGCGGTACATATTTGTTTTCATAAATAAACGTCAAAGCAGCAATGTACAGCATAGTGCCTACCAAATTGATGTCAACTGAGTTAGCGAATATATCTGCAGAGCAGGAGAAGTCATTGGATGATTTCCCACCCCACAAAAATAAAAGGCACGGCACGGTTCGCGCAGTGGTTGAGTGTTCGGCTGCGCTTCGTGTCACGGGTTCGATCCCCGCACAGAACAAATATTTGTATGGCCTACAGATAGTTGTTCCGAGTCTGGGTGTCTTGTATATGTGACTTTACATGTTTGTAAACGCACCCCCGATACAGGCAGAATTCCTAGTGTAGGGAAACGTTATTTAAAATAAAAAATTAATTAAAAAAGAACTTGTGGGAGGAAATGGGGGGCCGAGTTTCCCTCTGCGGTAGCGGCAGCCCTTCAAGCTCAACAAGTAACAACATAAATGTTGTTGATTATCCAACAATAATAAGTAACACCCACGAAGTAATTATGTATACTGACAACTTCCAAAAAAGAATAGTTATTTATGATACTAGTGCGGTAAGTTGGTTTTTACAAACGAGTAGACGAATGTAAGCCCGAGACGAAGTCGAGGGCTTACCATAGTCACGAGTTTGTAAATACCAATCCGCACGTGTGTCATACAACGTTTTTCAACACTTTTGCGAGAAAACAGTACCTACAATAAATAGGTGATAATAAAAAAACTTTTGTTTTTGATTTGAAACATCTATTGGCGCGGCTTGGCAGTAAAACCGACTCGAATGTCGTGACGGCATGACGCCGTCGTGCCACGAAGCTTCCACTACGCTACCGCTCTCGTTACCCTTCTCCCTAGAAACATCTATGCGAAAAAGTAACACAACAACAACTAACAACAACAACTAACAACCAACATCAACAAACAACGACAACAATTAATAACAACCACAACCAACAACAACAAACGACAACAAATAACAACCAACATCAACAAACAACAACAAAAACCAACAACAACAACCAACAACAACAACCAACAACAACAACCAACAACAACAACCAACAACAACAACCAACAACAACAACCACCAACAACAACAAACAACCAACAAAAACAACCAACAGCAACAACCAACAACAACAACCAACAAAAACAACCAACAGCAACAACCAACAACAACAACCAACAACACCAAACAACAACAACCAACAACACCAAACAACAACAACCAATAACAACAACAGACAACCAACAACAACAACCAACAACAACAACCACCAACACCCAACAACAACAACCAACAACACCAAACAACAACAACCAACAACAACCAACAACAACAACAAACAACAACAACAACAAAGAACAACCAACAACAACAACAACCAACAACAACAACCACCAACAACCACCGACAACAGCAACAACAACACTACCAACAACAACCACCACCACCACCACCACCACCAACAACCATATTTACAACAACAAACAACATCAACAAACAACAACAACAACCAACAACAAACAACGTCAACAAGCAACAACAACAACCAACAAAAAAAACCAGAACTAATAACAATAACAACCACCACCAGAACCAATAACAACACAAAAAAAAAAAAAATAGAAATTCTTATATTATGTTTTTATTTATTTTGTTTTTAATGTTTTTAATTTAAAAAAAAAAAAAACCATAAAGGATACGCACGGTTTTACCGCACGCTATACAACGGAGCGTACGGTAAAATAGGTACTTAGGTGTGAGTACATATTTTACCGCCCGCACCATTATAGGGTGCGTAATTTTTAACTTTCGAACAATGTATACAGGCTTCGTAAATGCATTTTTTGAGCAAATGTGTTGAAAAAAGTATTTTCGTATGTTTTGCATACTACTAAAACCAACCTGACATAACCAATAACTTTTTACCCGACTGCCCCAGAAGGAGGGTAACGTTTTTCGAGAATATGTATGTTTGTATGTATGAATATAATTACGTGTGTACATGTCTATTTCTTTGGCACGCGCTCTGTAGCACTTTTCAAGCAGTCTAATGCAGTTGCTGGCATAAAATCTGTGATTGAACTAAAATAACTGCCACCAAATGCAACAGACTGCTTGAAAAGTGACATGTTTGGAACTTTTTAGTTATTTATTATAAATGTTGTTTTAATAGAAATTTAAAATATCAAAAAACCCGACTTTAGCAGTCGGGTATTTTAATTTTTTTTTTATATTGTTTTCCACAGTTACATTGATTTCTGTGGCGTTCTACACCACTTCTTTACCCGATGGGCACAGAGTACAAATGCGCAGTGTTGCCACCTTGCAGAAAACTTTTTCACTAGTTTTGGTCTGAAATTTCACCAGATTTAGCGATATTTTTTACTAAAAAAATCCCCAGAATTCACTAAATAATTTAAAATTAAATCACAAGGTAAGTCAAAAAATAATATTTTAATTGTGGATACAAAGAATAAAAATAAACATGTCAAAACTAAAAATCAACTTCAAATACTTCTGTTGGTAATTCTTCTTCATCTTGATCGATTATTATTGTAGATGTAGACGGCTGAGATGGATCATCAGTTTTGTCCGTTTTTTTTTATTTAAAAGAGTATTTAGAATTGCTTCCAATAGCAGTAATTACATCAGCCGGGAGCTCGTAACTGTAACAGTTTGTAGCGACACAGTACCTGTCGCAGTTACCATAGAACCATATACCACCTTACTACCTTACCACCATAACAGTTACCAATACCTCAGAACCAAATACCACGTTTTGACAGTCTCTGTAAGAAGCAGTGAGCAACACGTTTTGACCAGCCAAGAAACAGGATAGAATGAGTTTCGCTCCGGAAGCAGATGGTTAGCGCAAGCAGAGCAAGCAAGAGCTGCAGCAGTATAGGTGTCCACTCGTCGACGGCGCTGGGGGAAAAGGACCGCACTTTTTTTTTTTTTTTTGTGGGGCGTCTTGCAGGTCAGCCTCTGAGGCTGTCGTCTGCTTAACCGGGCTTGCCTGTGTAGGCTTTAATATATTAAAGCCTCCAGCCAGGACTTATTAAACTTACAAAACTAAGTGACCACGCTAAGGGCACTCCCTGCGGAGTACGGGCCTTGGCTTAGGGCGTCACTGAGGGGCAGCAAGGGAAGGCTGGATCTGGTTACCATTAATTGGGGAGTTTACTGGCTCAGCGGCACGTGCTGGCGAGAGACGGGGAGGGCAATGACTTAGATTTCGCGACGGGCCTCGCCGGCGAGGTCGGAAAATCGGCGGTCTGTAGTGTTTTTTGATAGTGCTGGTTTCCCTACGGCTCTCTTGGCGCAGGGTTGTGGCGTCATCAGGGACTTGGAGGGTATGCCGGGGGCGGCGAATCCTAGAAATTTGAGAGGGAACGTATCGAGTAGCCGATGCGATAAGGGGGTTACGATGTTTAGCAGCAGTTTCTAGGAAGCGCTTGGTGGAGCGCTTCATGAACTGCTGCAGGGTGGGGATTTTGAGGTCAACATGCAGCTCCTCGTTCCTCACAAAGTAGGGGGCATCCACCACCTTGCGGAGAAAGCGGTGCTGCAGTGTCGACATCTTGTGGAGGTGACGGGGCTTGGCATGTGCGAACACTGGGCAAGCATAGGTCATGATTGGTCGGATGACCGCGGTGTAGGTACGCAATTTGCACTTGAGTGACAATTTGCTTTTACCATTTAGGAGGAAGTGGAGTCTACCTTGAGCAAAGGCGGCCCGCGAGCGAGCTTGCTTTATGTGCTCGACGAAGGTGAGATGCTGGTCTAGGATTACGCCTAGGTACTTGGCCTGCTTCTCCCAAGGGATCGGCCTGCCGTACATGGTGATCGGACGAGGGGGTCTGACCGTATGTCGCGGTCTAGAGTAGAGGACTGCCTGACTTTTCTCAGGGTTGACCTCAATTCTCCATTTCCGGAACCACTGGCCCAGCTGGGTAGTGTAGGTTTGGAGGTTGAGGCCTATCTGAGCGGGTGAACGACCCGAGTAGAAGATGGCCGTGTCGTCAGCGAATAATGCTAACTGGGCCTTTTTGGGTTTAGGGATATCGCTAGTGAACAGCGTGAAGGCTAGGGGGGATACCACAGAGCCCTGGGGGACACCAGACTTTATAGGATGGGGGGAGGATAGAGCGCCCTCTACGCGATAGCGAAAGGTGCGATCCGACAGGTAGTCTCGCAAGATGAGTACGAGACGATCTGGCACACCTAGTTGATACAGCTTATAAATTAAGCCATTGTGCCAGACTTTGTCGAACGCTTTCGCTATATCGAAGTACAAGACACCGGTCGTGTATTTACGCTGGAACCCAGCGCTCATATGCTCGACCATTCGGTATACTTGTTGGACGCACGAGTGTTCGGAGCGGAATCCGAATTGCTCGTTGGGAATGAGACTCTTAGCCTCAGCAAAATCTTTGAGTCGCTTATGAATAAGCTTCTCGTAAATCTTGCCGAGAACATTGAGTAAACTAATGGGGCGGTAGCTAGTGGGGTCGGATTTTGGCTTGCCTGGCTTTGGAATACCAATGACAGTGGCCTGTTTCCACGCTTGAGGGAACATATTATTACTTAAGGCGCCATTGAAGATGGCGGTCAAAAGCATAATAAGTTGGGCTGGGAATAGTTTTATAGCTCTGTTGGATATTCCATCAGAGCCTGGGGCTTTTCTGGGTTGAAGTTTCCTGATGACATCCTCCACCTCTTCGGGAGTGACGGGGGGTAGCGGGTCATCAGGATCTTCGACCGGAGGGAGGGAAGCTCTCCTTTCGACCTCAGCATCTACCATGTCTAGGTGAGCCTGGTCTACTGGTTGAGAGCTGGGAGAGCATTGGGACTCTAGACTGTCGGCCAGGCATTCCGCCTTTTCGTCATTATCAAAAGCGACACTCTTGTCAGGACGAATGAGAGGAGGCATTGAGGCCTCAGACTTGGAACGTAGCTTTCTTTGGAGGTTCCAGAAAGCCAGGTGGTTGGGCTCGAGTTCACTCAGCGTCTTTTCCCAATTCGCAGAACGATGCTCAGCAGTACGTCTCTTTACAGCACGCTGTAAGCGACGCATGTGAACCTTGTTTGCGTGACAGGGAAAATTGCTGTATGCACGAATGGCAGCGTTCTTCTCAGTTATCAGACTCCGTACATCCGCTGGGAGTTTCCAGCGACGGTCCTCCGTCACTGGCACCTCTCTTGAACAGTCGTTCAAGACGGTTCGCACGTGATCCGTAAGCGAGTCGATCGCCGCTGACGTGTCAGCGACTGAGCTTATGTGGTCAGGGATAGAGTCCAAGTGAGCCGACGTGGTAGATTTCAGACTTTCGCTTACTTTCTTCCAGTCGGTGATTACTTGGGTGGGGGGGGGGGGGGGAGATTTGGGTCGGTCTCACCTGAGCGGGAGCCCAGGTGTAGGAACACCGGCCGGTGGTCAGAGTCCAGTTCATGCAACACCTCCACCGAATGCAAACGTAAGTTTACATTCTTTAGAAGTGCCACATCTAGGACGCTGGGAGTATAACTAACGGTGTGGGGGTAATACGTGGGGCTCATCGGTACGATGACGTCGAAGTTGAGGGTAGAGCTCAGATTATGTATGAGCCTACCCTTGGAATTGGAGTAATTGTGGCCCCATATAGGGTGCTTGGCATTGAGATCACCTGCTAAGATGACGGAACTACTCATGCCGAAGAGTTTAGTGAGGTCGCTGGAGATGGCATCAATCTCATCAGGAGAGGATGCTGAGTCAGGTGGGATATAGGCAGAGATGACTGTGATTGGCTGATGGCCAGTCATGCCTAGCCGACAGGCAGAGTACTCAAGGAGAGATTGGGGGGCGGGAGGGGCGAGAGGAATACAGTGAAGTTCCTTCCTGTAGTAAATTAGTGTGCCTCCCTTGTGTTTTTGCAGTCTATCATTGCGAACTAATCGATAGTTGGCAATTCTAGGGTCACTGCGGTAGGGCTTCAGGAAGGTTTCCTGTATGAGGAGAATGTCTATTTGATGGTCGCGAAGAAATTTCGCGATCTCATCACGTTGGTTTTTATATCCGTTAGCATTAAATGTAGCTAACCTAAGGGATCGGGGTTTGATGGAACATGTTTTTGCGTGCTTATCCATTACGGTGCGCAATTCATGTTATCTAAGGACTTGGCAATACCAGCAAAGTCGGACCATATTTTATGGGCCGACATTAAATTGTAGTTGCCTGACGCGAAGGCTTGTTTAAGCACTGCGTCAAGTGCTTTCGCCTCGGGGGTGAGGAAGATGGAGTAAGCCCTTAAGATGGTACAGGCTACACTCTCATCAGGGGAGTATGTGAAGGGGGTGTTGGGGGAAGCTGCACTGGCTGCGGGGGCCTTAGGCCTCTTTGCAGCAGCTGCTGAGGTAGCAGGTCTTGGTGCTGCAGCTTGGGGGGCGACTGTAGCCGCCGTCGTGGGGGCTACTGCTGTGGGAGCATCCATCAGCGCGGGGGTAGCGGCTTTCGTGGAGGGTGTTAAGGTGGAGGGGGCCGCTAGGGCTGGGAAGGCTTTTAGATGGGTAAGCCTATTCCATGGAGAAGGTCTCTGTGGCGCGAGACGGTTGGGGAGTTGGGAGGAGGGAGCTTTCCCAGATGGGCACTCCCTCTTTTGGCGAGCCTCAGCCCGCTTGGCCACTTTAGGGGCGATTTTTGGCGCTTTGGGGCAGCCCCGGTAGTTCGCCGGGTGCCCTGTTTGACCGCACAACACACAGCTGGGGAGCTCTGTGCATTGTGTACGGTCTTTGGGACGGGGGCAGTCCGCTGTGCCATGCTCGCCTAGACACTTGACGCATCTAGGCTTGGCGAAACAATTGGACTGGGAGTGTCCATATAGTTGGCAGCGATGACACTGTCCAACTATGGTTGGCTTATGCGGCTTCTCGATCGAGAAAGCGAACATATAGTTTTTACCCCGAAGATGGGGTGATGGCCCTCCGTGGGTTCGCATACGACACTTACCATGTCGTATACTTCCCCACCTCGGGCTCTGTGGAGGCGGTGGACAGAGATCACTGGGACCTTCTGAAGAAGCAGGTCCTCTTTGATCTCCTCGGGGGAGATTTCTTTGGGCACACGCCTGATCACCACTCTGGTGGGCGTGTCCTCGGGGAGGGTGTAAGTATGAAAACTTACATTGCGCTCTTTGAGTGCGCGGGTCAGATTACGGTAATCGTCTGACGACTTTACCGTCACCTTAATGCCGATTGGACAGGCACGGGCATTTGTGTATAGGATCTTGCGATCCACACACATTTTGGACACTTCGGTCCAACGGGCTTTCTCCTGTATGTACAGGGGGGGAGGGACACGCTGCTTCCTCGAGGCAAGGAAGGCAGCTGACTTAGGGGGCGGGGTGCTGTTTGTCTGAGAGACAGGGGCAGCTGAAGCGGGCTGTCTAGACGAGGGGATTGGTGAGGGGGTGGGGGAGGGGGCAGTGGCCTTCTTGGCCTTGGTTGCTTTGGAGGGCCTGGAGGCCTTCCCTTTCTTCTTCCTCTTCCCTCCGGTAACCGGAATGAAGTCATCATCCTCTGAGGAGGAGGTGACCTGGGACGATTCCGAGTCGGAGGTAGAGGGGGAAGGGGCGGGGTCGGACGTGTCCATCACTTCTTCCATTACTGGAGTGAGGACACGGTTTGCGGCTAGGCTAACGCACGGTGAGTTTGACGCTAGGCTAACGCACGGTGTGTGCGTCACCCCAGTGTCGGACGAGTTGTTAGACGACTCGTCGTCGTCTAGAGGGGAAGAGGGGCTGACTAGAGCGTCAGTAAATAACTCGGTTTGCAGAGTTGCAAACCGTTGGCCATATTTGGCCTGAAAATCGGGGTCCTTTAGGAGGACCTCCGTAAAAAACGCAATAATTGCGTCGGACATTTTTATGTTAGGTGGGACGGGACCTAACCTAGGAAAAATTCGGCAATTCCTAAGACTCACCCTGAGAAGTATTTGCCGGAACAAACTCAGGGGTCACGGTCTTTAGAAAGATGGGAGTTAACTCCAATGAGAAAATAACAAAAGAAATCAAAATCTTGATTAAGAAAATCAAAGATTTATGTTTTAAAATAATCTAAGTACGTGAGCGTACAACTAGAGCTAAGTACCTAACTCCCCAGGTGGGCAAGCCTGGGGATGTGTAAACCCTCCCAGCCGGGATCAGCTGGGAGGTTGAGTGCCTACTGTGTGACCCTAAGCTTGGCTTTTGCCGGCTGCCAGTCTTAATGTGCAAGCCGGGTCCTACTGGGTCTGGTGCGAAGGGGTAGAAACACCCAACCAACACCAGGTGTGTGAGCTGAAAAAGATGTAGCGGCTAACCGGTTGGCTAGGGGAGCCCCCAAGGCCAAGCCCCGGCGCCGAATCCAAATAATTGCCTTACCCTGAGGGGGCTCGGCGGGTGCTTTGGGTCAACACCCACTCGGCTTCGTTGGCACCGTGAGGTTTCAACCGAGTACCACTAAACTGTGGATTTTCCCTGAGGGGGCACGGGTGTTTTGAACAACAACTTGTAAAGAAATAATATCGTCCGCTACCTTTAACAAGGCCGCTTCGGATAATAAGTGGCGCGGCGGCCAAGAAACAAGAGATACCTCCGCTACCTTGAAAAAGGCCGCTTCGGTTGTGACGTCACACGGCGGGCGACTCGGCGACACGAGCGACAATCCCTTCCGCTACCTTAATACAGGCCGCTTTAGGTGATTGTTGGCGCGGCGACACGACGAAAACAATCGACGATGACCTCGTAGGTATGAAGTATCGACGATCACACGCAGATGAAGCTCGGCGACTCGGCGGCTCGGTGGACGTACGTGACTAACCTTAGCTACCTCGAAAAGGCCGCTTCGGTAGTCGTAGGGCTGCGCAGGCAGGCAGGAACAATGTCACAGGGACAGGGCGGGCGAAGTTACGTAATTACGTACTCGTTTCAGAGCGTGTACGGACGTGACCACTCCGCACCGAGAGCAATTCGCAACTGAGGGATGAGAAATTTCGCGATCTCATCACGTTGGCTTTTATATCCGTTAGCATTAAATGTAGCTAACCTAAGGGATCGGGGTTTGATGGAACATGTTTTTGCGTGCTTATCCATTACGGTGCGCAATTCATGTTATCTAAGGACTTGGCAATACCAGCAAAGTCGGACCATATTTTATGGGCCGACATCAAATTGTAGTTGCCTGACGCGAAGGCTTGTTTAAGCACTGCGTCAAGTGCTTTCGCCTCGGGGGTGAGGAAGATGGAGTAAGCCCTTAAGATGGTACAGGCTACACTCTCATCTGGGGAGTATGTGAAGGGGGTATTGGGGGAAGCTGCACTGGCTGCGGGGGCCTTAGGCCTCTTTGCAGCAGCTGCTGAGGTAGCAGGTCTTGGTGCTGCAGCTTGGGGGGCGACTGTAGCCGCCGTCGTGGGGGCTACTGCTGTGGGAGCATCCATCAGCGCGGGGGTAGCGGCTTTCGTGGAGGGTGTTAAGGTGGAGGGGGCCGCTAGGGCTGGGAAGGCTTTTAGATGAGTAAGCCTATTCCATGGAGAAGGTCTCTGTGGCGCGAGACGGTTGGGGAGTTGGGAGGAGGGAGCTTTCCCAGATGGGCACTCCCTCTTTTGGCGGGCCTCAGCCCGCTTGGCCACTTTAGGGGCGATTTTTGGCGCTTTGGGGCAGCCCCGGTAGTTAGACGGGTGCCCTGTTTGACCGCACAGCACACAGCTGGGGGGCTCTGTGCATTGTGTACGGTCTTTGGGACGGGGGCAGTCCGCTGTGCCATGCTCGCCTAGACACTTGACGCATCTAGGCTTGGCGAAACAATTGGACTGGGAGTGTCCATATAGTTGGCAGCGATGACACTGTCCAACTATGGTTGGCTTATGCGGCTTCTCGATCGAGATGCCGGAAAGCGAACATATAGTTTTTAACCCGAAGATGGGGTGATGGCCCTCCGTGGGTTCGCATACGACACTTACCATGTCGTATACTTCCCCACCTCGGGCTCTGTGGAGGCGGTGGACAGAGATCACTGGGACCTTCTGAAGAAGCAGGTCCTCTTTGATCTCCTCGGGGGTGATTTCTTTAGGCACACGCCTGATCACCACTCTGGTGGGCGTGTCCTCGGGGAGGGTGTAAGTATGAAAACTTACATTGCGCTCTTTGAGTGAGCGGGTCAGATTACGGTAATCGTCTGACGACTTTACCGTCACCTTAATGCCGATTGGACAGGCACGGGCATTTGTTTATATGATCTTGCGATCCACACACATTTTGGACACTTCGGTCCATCGGGCTTTCTCCTGTATGTACAGGGGGGGAGGGACACGCTGCTTCCTCGAGGCAAGGAAAGCAGCTGACTTAGGGGGAGGGGAGCTGTTTGTCTGAGAGACAGGGGCAGCTGAAGCGGGCTGTCTAGAAGACGAGGGGATTGGTGAGGGGGTGGGGGAGGGGGCAGTGGCCTTCTTGGCCTTGGTTGCTTTGGAGGGCCTGGAGGCCTTCCCTTTCTTCTTCCTCTTCCCTCCGGTAACCGGAATGAAGTCATCATCCTCTGAGGAGGAGGTGACTTGGGACGATTCCGAGTCGGAGGTAGAGGGGGAAGGGGCGGGGGCGGACGTGTCCATCACTTCTTCCATTACTGGAGTGAGGACACGGTTTGAGGCTAGGCTAACGCACGGTGAGTTTGACGCTAGACTAACGCACGGTGTGTGCGTCACCCCAGTGTCGGACGAGTTGTTAGACGACTCGTCGTCGTCTAGAGGGGAAGAGGGGCTGACTAGAGCGTCAGTAAATAACTCGGTTTGCAGAGTTGCAAACCGTTGGCCATATTTGGCCTGAAAATCGGGGTCCTTTAGGAGGACCTCCGTAAAAAACGCGACGATTGCGTCGGACACTTTTACGTTAGGTGGGACGGGACCTAACCTAGGAAAAATTCGGCAATTCCTAAGACTCACCCTGAGAAGAATTTGCCGGAACAAACTCAGGGGTCACGGTCTTTAGAAAGATGGGAGTTAACTCCAATAAGAAAATAACAAAGAAATCAAAAATCTTGATTAAGAAAATCAAAGATTTATATGATAAATAATCTAAGTACGTAAGCGTACAACTAGAGCTAAGTACCTAACTCCCCAGGTGGGCAAGCCTGGGGATGTGTAAACCCTCCCAGCCGGGATCAGCTGGGAGGTTGAGTGCCTACTGTGTGACCCTAAGCTTGGCTTTTGCCGGCTGCCAGTCTTAATGTGCAAGCCGGGTCCTACTGGGTCTGGTGTGAAGGGGTAGAAACACCCAACCAACACCAGGTGTGTGAGCTGAGAAAGATGTAGCGGCTAACCGGTTGGCTAGGGGAGCCCCCAAGGCCAAGCCCCGGCGCCCGAATCCAAATAATTGCCTTACCCTGAGGGAGCTCGGCGGGTGCTTTGGGTCAACACCCACTCGGCTTCGTTGGCACCGTGAGGTTTCAACCGAGTACCACGAAACTGTGGATTTTCCCTGAGGGGGCACGGGTGTTTTGAACAAAAACTTGCAAAGAAATAATATCGTCCGCTACCTTTAAAAAGGCCGCTTCGGATAATAAGTGGCGCAGCGGCCAAGAAACAAGATATACCTCCGCTACCTTGAAAAAGGCCGCTTCGGTTGTGACGTCACACGGCGGGCGACTCGGCGACACGAGCGACAATCCCTTCCGCTACCTTAATACAGGCCGCTTTAGGTGATTGTTGGCGCGGCGACACGACGAAAACAATCGACGATGACCTCGTAGGTACGAAGTATCGACGATCACACGCAGATGAAGCTCGGCGACTCGGCGGCTCGATGGACGTACGTAACTAACCTTAGCTACCTCGAAAAGGCCGCTTCGGTAGTCGTAGGGCTGCGCAGGCAGGCAGGAACAATGTCACAGGGACAGGGCGGGCGAAGTTACGTAATTACGTACTCGTTTCGGAGCGTGCACGGACGTGACCACTCCGCAACGAGAGCAATTCGCAACTGATGATGATGGGAGTATGTTGGACGGTTGGACCGCACTCTGCGCGCGACTCATATTTATAGATTCGCAATCAAGCGCAGACGGATTAGTGCCGTGTGCAAAACAGCGCCCCGCGCCCCGCGCGTTTCTTGCCCTACGCGCGTCGCTATTGGTGGAAATGATGTAAACACTAGCTAGAACTATGTCTAAATGTAACATGAACAATGTATTTATAAGAAGTGGTTTTTGTCAATAAAATATATATCAGCAGATCATCATTCTATACAGTCGCCCTGAGTTTTCATTTACGACGAGAACCCCAGAAGTTATTTAGTACCAACAACACTAAAGTGGTGACCCCGTGAAACCTGAACACAGTGAACTCTTGAACTGAACAACATTCCGAACAAGATGGAAAACTTCAGCGATGCTCAGGGCAGTACAGCAGCGACAAACGACGTGGCATCAGTCTCACTACCTGCACGACTACCACCTTTTTGGCGCCAAAACCCACGACTATGGTTTGCGCAATTTGAAGCCGCCGTCGCTGCCAGCAAGATAAGTGAGGAACAAAAATTCAACCTTGTCGTTCCGCTACTCGGCAACAGCGACCTTGAACAAATTGGAGACATCATCCTGCACCCACCGAGCACCGGCAAGTACAGTGCGCTCAAAGAAAGACTCATCTCAACGTACCAGGAGTCAGACCACCGGCAGTTACAGAAGCTTCTCAGCGGCCTCGAGCTCGGCGATCTCAAGCCAAGCCAGCTGCTGCGTAAAATGCGAGACCTCAGCGGCAAGTTACTGTCAGATGAGGCACTGAAGGTCATGTGGCTCAACCAGCTGCCCGCACAGGTGCGCGCAGTACTTTCCGTAAACACCGAGTCGTCGCTTGAAGTGCTAGCCGCGATGGCAGACAAAATGATGGAGCATTTTGAACCCGCTACAGTCGCCGCAGTATCCACAGCAAACCCTCCAGCAACAAGTCCAGCAGTCAACGAGGTACAGATAAACGCAATAACAGCTCTACAAATCAGCATGCTCACAAAGCAAATAGAGAAATTGTCACTCGAAGTCGCCGAACTCCGCAACCATCAACACTCGTCGCAGCGCTTTTCCCGCCAAAACTCCGCATATCGTGGCCGCTCACGCTCACATTCAAGACAGCGTACAGATAACGCCCGCAAGCCCGGCGATCCCGACTGGCTGTGCCGTTATCACTACCGATTCGGCAATGGGGCATGAAAATGTGAATCGCCGTGTTCCTTCACGAAGCGGGAAAACTAGAACGTGCATCGACAGTGGCGGGTATCGATGTAAACCAAACAAGCCGCCGCCTATGTGTCATCGACACCAAAACGAGGGAAAGATTTCTTGTCGACACGGGAGCCGACATATCAGTACTAGCCGCACGAAACCAGAAATATTCAACACCGTCGGAGAATGCCGGTTACAAACTTTACGCGGCAAACGGAACAGAGATTCGTACCTACGGTGAGCGCACACTCGAGCTCAACCTAGGCTTACGAAGAAGTTTTAAGTGGACTTTCGTCGTCGCGAATGTGAAGACTTCGTTACTGGGTGCCGACTTTCTAGTACATCATAAACTGTTAGTCGACTTGCACCAAAGAAAACTTATCGACCGCGTGACCGAGCTCAGCGTGAACGCCATCAAAATAAATAGCAAAGAAGAATCGATTCACATTATTAACCGCGACCACACTCATCACGACCTGCTAAAGAAATATCCAGATGTACTGCGACCGATGACACTCAAAACACCAGTCAAGCATGACGTCACACATCACATCGAGACAACTGGGCCGCCAATATACTCACGGCCGCGCCCTCTACCGCCCGACAAATATAAAATGGCAAAACTGGAGCTCGATTTTTTTTTTTTTTTTTTTTTTTTTTTTTTTTTTTTTTTTTTTTTTTTTTTTTTTTTTTTTTTTGTGGGGCGTCTTGCAGGTCAGCCTCTGAGGCTGTCGTCTGCTTAACCGGGCTTGCCTGTGTAGGCTTTAATATATTAAAGCCTCCAGCCAGGACTTATTAAACTTACAAAACTAAGTGACCACGCTAAGGGCACTCCCTGCGGAGTACGGGCCTCGGCTTAGGGCGTCACTGAGGGGCAGCAAGGGAAGGCTGGATCTGGTTACCATTAATTGGGGAGTTTACTGGCTCAGCGGCACGTGCTGGCGAGAGACGGGGAGGGCAATGACTTAGATTTCGCGACGGGCCTCGCCGGCGAGGTCGGAAAATCGGCGGTCTGTAGTGTTTTTTGATAGTGCTGGTTTCCCTACGGCTCTCTTGGCGCAGGGTTGTGGCGTCATCAGGGACTTGGAGGGTATGCCGGGGGCGGCGAATCCTAGAAATTTGGGAGGGAACGTATCGAGTAGCCGATGCGATAAGGGGGTTACGATGTTTAGCAGCAGTTTCTAGGAAGCGCTTGGTGGAGCGCTTCATGAACTGCTGCAGGGTGGGGATTTTGAGGTCAACATGCAGCTCCTCGTTCCTCACAAAGTAGGGGGCATCCACCACCCTGCGGAGAAAGCGGTGCTGCAGTGTCGACATCTTGTGGAGGTGACGGGGCTTGGCATGTGCGAACACTGGGCAAGCATATGTCATGATTGGTCGGATGACCGCGGTGTAGGTACGCAATTTGCACTTGAGTGACAATTTGCTTTTACCATTTAGGAGGAAGTGGAGTCTACCTTGAGCAAAGGCGGCCCGCGAGCGAGCTTGCTTTATGTGCTCGACGAAGGTGAGATGCTGGTCTAGGATTACACCTAGGTACTTGGCCTGCTTCTCCCAAGGGATCGGCCTGCCGTACATGGTGATCGGACGAGGGGGTCTGACCGTATGTCGCGGTCTAGAGTAGAGGACTGCCTGACTTTTCTCAGGGTTGACCTCAATTCTCCATTTCCGGAACCACTGGCCCAGCTGGGTAGTGTAGGTTTGGAGGTTGAGGCCTATCTGGGCGGGTGAACGACCCGAGTAGAAGATGGCCGTGTCGTCAGCGAATAATGCTAACTGGGCCTTTTTGGGTTTAGGGATATCGCTAGTGAACAGCGTGAAGGCTAGGGGGGATACCACAGAGCCCTGGGGGACACCAGACTTTATAGGATGGGGGGAGGATAGAGCGCCCTCTACGCGATAGCGAAAGGTGCGATCCGACAGGTAGTCTCGCAAGATGAGTACGAGACGATCTGGCACACCTAGTTGATACAGCTTATAAATTAAGCCATTGTGCCAGACTTTGTCGAACGCTTTCGCTATATCGAAGTACAAGACACCGGTCGTGTATTTACGCTGGAACCCAGCGCTCATATGCTCGACCATTCGGTATACTTGTTGGACGCACGAGTGTTCGGAGCGGAATCCGAATTGCTCGTTGGGAATGAGACTCTTAGCCTCAGCAAAATCTTTGAGTCGCTTATGAATAAGCTTCTCGTAAATCTTGCCGAGGACATTGAGTAAACTAATGGGGCGGTAGCTAGTGGGGTCGGATTTTGGCTTGCCTGGCTTTGGAATACCAATGACAGTGGCCTGTTTCCACGCTTGAGGGAACATATTATTACTTAAGGCGCCATTGAAGATGGCGGTCAAAAGCATAATAAGTTGGGCTGGGAATAGTTTTATAGCTCTGTTGGATATTCCATCAGAGCCTGGGGCTTTTCTGGGTTGAAGTTTCCTGATGACGTCCTCCACCTCCTCGGGAGTGACGGGGGGTAGCGGGTCATCAGGATCTTCTACCGGAGGGAGGGAAGCTCTCCTTTCGACCTCAGCATCTACCATGTCTAGGTGAGCCTGGTCTACTGGTTGAGAGCTGGGAGAGCATTGGGACTCTAGACTGTCGGCCAGGCATTCCGCCTTTTCGTCATTATCAAATGCGACACTCTTGTCAGGACGAATGAGAGGAGGCATTGAGGCCTCAGTCTTGGAACGTAGCTTTCTTTGGAGGTTCCAGAAAGCTAGGTGGTTGGGCTCGAGTTCACTCAGCGTCTTTTCCCAGTTCGCAGAACGATGCTCAGCAGTACGTCTTTTTACAGCACGCTGTAAGTGACGCATGTGAACCTTGTTTGCGTGACAGGGAAAATTGCTGTATGCACGAATGGCAGCGTTCTTCTCAGTTATCAGACTCCGTACATCCGCTGGGAGTTTCCAGCGACGGTCCTCCGTCACTGGCACCTCTCTTGAACAGTCGTTCAAGACGGTTCGCACGTGATCCGTAAGCGAGTCGATCGCCGCTGACGTGTCAGCGACTGAGCTTATGTGGTCTGGGATAGCGTCCAAGTGAACCGACGTGGTAGATTTCAGCCTTTCGCTTACTTTCTTCCAGTCGGTGATTACT
Organism: Polia nebulosa; assembly: GCA_951329385.1. Taxonomy (NCBI): domain Eukaryota; kingdom Metazoa; phylum Arthropoda; class Insecta; order Lepidoptera; family Noctuidae; genus Polia; species Polia nebulosa. The sequence continues at coordinate 13,305,971 of OX589614.1, read as the reverse complement.
TGGGTGGGGGGGGGGAGATTTGGGTCGGTCTCACCTGAGCGGGAGCCCAGGTGTAGGAACACCGGCCGGTGGTCAGAGTCCAGTTCATGCAACACTTCCACCGAATGCAAACGTAAGTTTACATTCTTTAGAAGTGCCACATCTAGGACGCTGGGGGTATAACTAACGGTGTGGGGGTAATAAGTGGGGCTCATCGGTACGATGACGTCGAAGTTGAGGGTAGAGCTCAGATTATATATGAGCCTACCCTTGGAATTGGAGTAATTGTGGCCCCATATAGGGTGCTTGGCATTGAGATCACCTGCTAGGATGACGGAACTACTCATGCCGAAGAGTTTAGACGAGTTGTTAGACGACTCGTCGTCGTCTAGAGGGGAAGAGGGGCTGACTAGAGCGTCAGTAAATAACTCGGTTTGCAGAGTTGCAAACCGTTGGCCATATTTGGCCTGAAAATCGGGGTCCTTTAGGAGGACCTCCGTAAAAAACGCAATAATTGCGTCGGACATTTTTATGTTAGGTGGGACGGGACCTAACCTAGGAAAAATTCGGCAATTCCTAAGACTCACCCTGAGAAGAATTTGCCGGAACAAACTCAGGGGTCACGGTCTTTAGAAAGATGGGAGTTAACTCCAATAAGAAAATAACAAAAGAAATCAAAATTTTGATTAAGAAAATCAAAGATTTATGTTTTAAAATAATCTAAGTACGTGAGCGTACAACTAGAGCTAAGTACCTAACTCCCCAGGTGGGCAAGCCTGGGGATGTGTAAACCCTCCCAGCCGGGATCAGCTGGGAGGTTGAGTGCCTACTGTGTGACCCTAAGCTTGGCTTTTGCCGGCTGCCAGTCTTAATGTGCAAGCCGGGTCCTACTGGGTCTGGTGCGAAGGGGTAGAAACACCCAACCAACACCAGGTGTGTGAGCTGAAAAAGATGTAGCGGCTAACCGGTTGGCTAGGGGAGCCCCCAAGGCCAAGCCCCGGCGCCCGAATCCAAATAATTGCCTTACCCTGAGGGGGCTCGGCGGGTGCTTTGGGTCAACACCCACTCGGCTTCGTTGGCACCGTGAGGTTTCAACCGAGTACCACGAAACTGTGGATTTTCCCTGAGGGGGCACGGGTGTTTTGAACAAAAACTTGTAAAGAAATAATATCGTCCGCTACCTTTAAAAAGGCCGCTTCGGATAATAAGTGGCGCGGCGGCCAAGAAACAGGATATACCTCCGCTACCTTGAGAAAGGCCGCTTTGGTTGTGACGTCACACGGCGGGCGGCGAGATCACTGGCGCGGCGACACGACGAACACGTAGCTCGACGACTCGGCGGCTCGAAGTGACGGCGGCACACGTTTTTGACGAGTTCTGAAGAAATAGCTTAGTCGTTGGCTACCTTATAAAAGGCTACCTCGGACTAATCTGTTTGGTTGTGAAAACCACAGAGAGCCAACGACTGCGTTGTAAACAACGCAGTAGTAGCAAGCGGGCTTACGAGTCACAATCTGTTATAGATGGCACAGAGCTTTTCAGCGTCCGTCTCCAACCACGATCGAGACCGTAATATGAAAAGGACTGGAGTTCGAGCGCATGATCGAGATGGGAATATGCAAGCCGTCAAACAGTCCGTGGGCAAGTCCACTTCACATCGTGAACAAGAAAGACGGATCACTACGAGTATGTGGCGATTACAGAAGACTCAACGCCGTCACAGTTCCAGACCGATACCCAATTCCACGAATTCAAGATTTCACATACCAACTTCACGGCAAGAAAATTTACTCAAAACTCGATTTAAAAATGGCCTATTTTTGGATACCCATTTCAAAACAAGATGCTCAGAAAACAGCAATAATAACACCTTTCGGACTCTTCGAATTTACCTGCATGACGTTCGGTTTAAGAAACTCCGGTCAAACCTTTCAACGCTTCATGCACGAGGTACTACGAGGACTTGATGACAACGTATTCTGCTTCGTCGACGATTTGCTTGTCCACTCGAGAAATAAGGAAGAACACCGCCGCCACTTAGAACAAGTACTCGAACGCCTAAATACCTACGGCGTCAGTCTTAACATTGACAAGTGCGAGTTTGAAAGGGAAAATATCGAGTTCCTCGGATACGAAGTGACATCAGAAGGAATCAACCCCACTCAAGAACGAATACAAGCCATAGTAAACTATCCGAAACCACAGACAGTTCAAGAACTAAGAAGATTTCTAGGAATGATAAACTTCTACCGTAGTTGTTTACCTCATCAAGCTGAGTACCAACACGAACTTAACAAATATCTGCACAACAGCAAGAGGAACGACAAAACTCCGATACAATGGTCTCAAGTAGCAGAAGAAGCCTTTGAGAAATGCCGACAAAGCATTCTCAAGGCAACAACATTGACGCATCCGAAACCTAACGCGCCGCTATGTTTATTTACCGACGCTTCGAACACTAGCATCGGCGCCGTCCTACAACAAAAGGTTGACAACACCTGGAAACCATTGGCATTCTTCTCAAAAACCATGAGTGATACGCAGCGACGTTACAGCGTGTACGATCGCGAATTATTAGCAATGTACACCGCTGTGCAAAAGCTAAGACGACTGATAGAGGGCAGTGACCTGACGATATTCACCGACCACAAACCACTAACTTACGCGCTGACAAGAACGCCCAGCAGCAGCGATACACCGCAAAGAGAACGACAGCTACACTACATTAGTCAGTTCTGCTCGAAGATCAAATTCATTCACGGTGATAAGAACGAAGCAGCTGACGCCTTATCACGTATCGAAGAAATCAACTTATCGCACTCCGCAATCGACTACAACCTACTCGCTCAAGATCAAGAAAATGATGAAGAACTGAAGATCTGCATGTCCAACCCAAGTCTACAATTTTCACTTATCACATTGCCCGGAGGTCAACGACCCATCATATGTGAAACATCAACGGGCAACGTTCGCCCATACCTACCAATGAGTTATCGTGTCGTAGCATTCAAAGCGCAGCACGATCTAAGTCACCCTGGTGTGCGAACAACAAGGAAGATAATGACAACAAAGTTTTTTTGGCCAAGTATGAACAGAGACGTTGGTCTGTGGGCAAAATCATGCATCGGTTGCCAGCGTGGGAAAGTGCAACGACACGTTATCAGTCCACTCGGCGAGTTTCAAAAATCAGCGCGCTTCGAACACATTCACATTGACATCGTTGGACCGCTACCGCCATCGAATGACTACAGATACCTAGTGACAATGATCGACCGCTACACTAAATGGCCGGAGGCGATTCCTATTCGTGACGTCACCGCCGACACTGTTGCTAAGGCATTACACGAGGGATGGATATCGCGATTTGGTTGTCCATTACGTATATCGACAGATCAAGGAAGGCAGTTCGAATCGTCGTTATTCAACGCAGTATTGAAGAAGTTTGGCATCACACGGATTCGAACTACTGCATACCACCCGCAAGCAAATGGTCAAATCGAACGCTGGCATCGAACGTTGAAGGCCGCGCTCATGGCGAGAGGCGCCGGCGCACACTGGAGCGATGAACTAGCGACCGTGCTGCTTGGACTACGTACAGCACTGCGTGAAGACACACAAGTCAGTCCGGCCTTGATGACCTACGGATCGACACTAAGAATACCGTCAGATTTCTTCGCGCCTACTCAGCCGAAAAACGATGACGCAGAATTCGTCCGCCAGCTGACCGAAACAATGTCGTCACTCGCACCTAACACCAAGCCACGTGCCAACAACAGGAGCACGTTTGTACACAAGGACCTAGCGACGTGTGCTCATGTTTTCGTGCGCAATGATACCGTGCGAAGTCCATTGACCCCTCCTTACGACGGCCCGTTTAAGGTGATTCAACGTAACAGCAAGCAATTCACCATACAGATGCCACTTCGAACCTCAGTTGTCTCAATAGACAGACTTAAGCCAGCGCACCTACTCAGCGAAGAGGAGTTTACCACCTCTCGAACAACATGCGCGCAACAACAAACACCTCGCGCTGAGAGCATACCTACCGCGAGCGTCGAGCCGCGGTCATCAACCCCTGGCGCGCCGCGCGAAACATACGTCACTCGATCCGGCCGCGCAGTTACCATATAACCATATACCACCTTACTACCTTACCACCATAACAGTTACCAATACCTCAGAACCAAATACCACGTTTTGACAGTCTCTGTAAGAAGCAGTGAGCAACACGTTTTGACCAGCCAAGAAACAGGATAGAATGAGTTTCGCTCCGGAAGCAGATGGTTAGCGCAAGCAGAGCAAGCAAGAGCTGCAGCAGTATAGGTGTCCACTCGTCGACGGCGCTGGGGGAAAAGGACCGCACTTTTTTTTTTTTTTTTGTGGGGCGTCTTGCAGGTCAGCCTCTGAGGCTGTCGTCTGCTTAACCGGGCTTGCCTGTGTAGGCTTTAATATATTAAAGCCTCCAGCCAGGACTTATTAAACTTACAAAACTAAGTGACCACGCTAAGGGCACTCCCTGCGGAGTACGGGCCTCGGCTTAGGGCGTCACTGAGGGGCAGCAAGGGAAGGCTGGATCTGGTTACCATTAATTGGGGAGTTTACTGGCTCAGCGGCACGTGCTGGCGAGAGACGGGGAGGGCAATGACTTAGATTTCGCGACGGGCCTCGCCGGCGAGGTCGGAAAATCGGCGGTCTGTAGTGTTTTTTCATAGTGCTGGTTTCCCTACGGCTCTCTTGGCGCAGGGTTGTGGCGTCATCAGGGACTTGGAGGGTATACCGGGGTCGGCGAATCCTAGAAATTTGAGAGGGAACGTATCGAGTAGCCGATGCGATAAGGGGGTTACGATGTTTAGCAGCAGTTTCTAGGAAGCGCTTGGTGGAGCGCTTCATGAACTGCTGCAGGGTGGGGATTTTGAGGTCAACATGCAGCTCCTCGTTCCTCACAAAGTAGGGGGCATCCACCACCTTGCGGAGAAAGCGGTGCTGCAGTGTCGACATCTTGTGGAGGTGACGGGGCTTGGCATGTGCGAACACTGGGCAAGCATAGGTCATGATTGGTCGGATGACCGCGGTGTAGGTACGCAATTTGCACTTGAGTGACAATTTGCTTTTACCATTTAGGAGGAAGTGGAGTCTACCTTGAGCAAAGGCGGCCCGCGAGCGAGCTTGCTTTATGTGCTCGACGAAGGTGAGATGCTGGTCTAGGATTACGCCTAGGTACTTGGCCTGCTTCTCCCAAGGGATCGGCCTGCCGTACATGGTGATCGGACGAGGGGGTCTGACCGTATGTCGCGGTCTAGAGTAGAGGACTGCCTGACTTTTCTCAGGGTTGACCTCAATTCTCCATTTCCGGAACCACTGGCCCAGCTGGGTAGTGTAGGTTTGGAGGTTGAGGCCTATCTGAGCGGGTGAACGACCCGAGTAGAAGATGGCCGTGTCGTCAGCGAATAATGCTAACTGGGCCTTTTTGGGTTTAGGGATATCGCTAGTGAACAGCGTGAAGGCTAGGGGGGATACCACAGAGCCCTGGGGGACACCAGACTTTATAGGATGGGGGGAGGATAGAGCGCCCTCTACGCGATAGCGAAAGGTGCGATCCGACAGGTAGTCTCGCAAGATGAGTACGAGACGATCTGGCACACCTAGTTGATACAGCTTATAAATTAAGCCATTGTGCCAGACTTTGTCGAACGCTTTCGCTATATCGAAGTACAAGACACCGGTCGTGTATTTACGCTGGAACCCAGCGCTCATATGCTCGACCATTCGGTATACTTGTTGGACGCACGAGTGTTCGGAGCGGAATCCGAATTGCTCGTTGGGAATGAGACTCTTAGCCTCAGCAAAATCTTTGAGTCGCTTATGAATAAGCTTCTCGTAAATCTTGCCGAGAACATTGAGTAAACTAATGGGGCGGTAGCTAGTGGGGTCGGATTTCGGCTTGCCTGGCTTTGGAATACCAATGACAGTGGCCTGTTTCCACGCTTGAGGGAACATATTATTACTTAAGGCGCCATTGAAGATGGCGGTCAAAAGCATAATAAGTTGGGCTGGGAATAGTTTTATAGCTCTGTTGGATATTCCATCAGAGCCTGGGGCTTTTCTGGGTTGAAGTTTCCTGATGACGTCCTCCACCTCTTCGGGAGTGACGGGGGGTAGCGGGTCATCAGGATCTTCGACCGTAGGGAGGGAAGCTCTCCTTTCGACCTCGGCATCTACCATGTCTAGGTGGGCCTGGTCTACTGGTTGAGAGCTGGGAGAGCATTGGGACTCTAGACTGTCGGCCAGGCATTCCGCCTTTTCGTCATTATCAAAAGCGACACTCTTGTCAGGACGAATGAGAGGAGGCATTGAGGCCTCAGACTTGGAACGTAGCTTTCTTTGGAGGTTCCAGAAAGCCAGGTGGTTGGGCTCGAGTTCACTCAGCGTCTTTTCCCAGTTCGCAGAACGATGCTCAGCAGTACGTCTCTTTACAGCACGCTGTAAGTGACGCATGTGAACCTTGTTTGCGTGACAGGGAAAATTGCTGTATGCACGAATGGCAGCGTTCTTCTCAGTTATCAGACTCCGTACATCCGCTGGGAGTTTCCAGCGACGGTCCTCCGTCACTGGCACCTCTCTTGAACAGTCGTTCAAGACGGTTCGCACGTGATCCGTAAGCGAGTCGATCGCCGCTGACGTGTCAGCGACTGAGCTTATGTGGTCAGGGATAGAGTCCAAGTGAACCGACGTGGTAGATTTCAGACTTTTGCTTACTTTCTTCCAGTCGGTGATTACTTGGGTGGGGGGGGGGAGATTTGGGTCGGTCTCACCTGAGCGGGAGCCCAGGTGTAGGAACACCGGCCGGTGGTCAGAGTCCAGTTCATGCAACACTTCTACCGAATGCAAACGTAAGTTTACATTCTTTAGAAGTGCCACATCTAGGACGCTGGGAGTATAACTAACGGTGTGGGGGTAATACGTGGGGCTCATCGGTACGATGACGTCGAAGTTGAGGGTAGAGCTCAGATTATGTATGAGCCTACCCTTGGAATTGGAGTAATTGTGGCCCCATATAGGGTGCTTGGCATTGAGATCACCTGCTAAGATGACGGAACTACTCATGCCGAAGAGTTTAGTGAGGTCGCTGGAGATGGCATCAATCTCATCAGGAGAGGATGCTGAGTCAGGTGAGATATAGGCAGAAATGACTGTGATTGGCTGATGGCCAGTCATGCCTAGCCGACAGGCAGAGTACTCAAGGAGAGATTGGGGGGCGGGAGGGGCGAGAGGAATACAGTGAAGTTCCTTCCTGTAGTAAATTAGTGTGCCTCCCTTGTGTTTTTGCAGTCTATCATTGCGAACTAATCGATAGTTGGCAATTCTAGGGTCACTGCGGTAGGGCTTCAGGAAGGTTTCCTGTATGAGGAGAATGTCTATTTGATGGTCGCGAAGAAATTTCGCGATCTCATCACGTTGGCTTTTATATCCGTTAGCATTAAATGTAGCTAACCTAAGGGATCGGGGTTTGATGGAACATGTTTTTGCGTGCTTATCCATTACGGTGCGCAATTCATGTTATCTAAGGACTTGGCAATACCAGCAAAGTCGGACCATATTTTATGGGCCGACATCAAATTGTAGTTGCCTGACGCGAAGGCTTGTTTAAGCACTGCGTCAAGTGCTTTCGCCTCGGGGGTGAGGAAGATGGAGTAAGCCCTTAAGATGGTACAGGCTACACTCTCATCTGGGGAGTATGTGAAGGGGGTGTTGGGGGAAGCTGCACTGGCTGCGGGGGCCTTAGGCCTCTTTGCAGCAGCTGCTGAGGTAGCAGGTCTTGGTGCTGCAGCTTGGGGGGCAACTGTAGCCGCCGTCGTGGGGGCTACTGCTGTGGGAGCATCCATCAGCGCGGGGGTAGCGGCTTTCGTGGAGGGTGTTAAGGTGGAGGGGGCCGCTAGGGCTGGGAAGGCTTTTAGATGAGTAAGCCTATTCCATGGAGAAGGTCTCTGTGGCGCGAGACGGTTGGGGAGTTGGGAGGAGGGAGCTTTCCCAGATGGGCACTCCTTCTTTTGGCGAGCCTCAGCCCGCTTGGCCACTTTAGGGGCGATTTTTGGCGCTTTGGGGCAGCCCCGGTAGTTAGCCGGGTGCCCTGTTTGACCGCACAGCACACAGCTGGGGGGCTCTGTGCATTGTGTACGGTCTTTGGGACGGGGGCAGTCCGCTGTGCCATGCTCGCCTAGACACTTGACGCATCTAGGCTCGGCGAAACAATTGGACTGGGAGTGTCCATATAGTTGGCAGCGATGACACTGTCCAACTATGGTTGGCTTATGCGGCTTCTCGATCGAGATGCCGGAAAGCGAACATATAGTTTTTACCCCGAAGATGGGGTGATGGCCCTCCGTGGGTTCGCATACGACACTTACCATGTCGTATACTTCCCCACCTCGGGCTCTGTGGAGGCGGTGGACAGAGATCACTGGGACCTTCTGAAGAAGCAGGTCCTCTTTGATCTCCTCGGGGGTGATTTCTTTGGGCACACGCCTGATCACCACTCTGGTGGGCGTGTCCTCGGGGAGGGTGTAAGTATGAAAACTTACATTGCGCTCTTTGAGTGCGCGGGTCAGATTACGGTAATCGTCTGACGACTTTACCGTCACCTTAATGCCGATTGGACAGGCACGGGCATTTGTGTATAGGATCTTGCGATCCACACACATTTTGGACACTTCGGTCCAACGGGCTTTCTCCTGTATGTACAGGGGGGGAGGGACACGCTGCTTCCTCGAGGCAAGGAAGGCAGCTGACTTAGGGGGCGGGGTGCTGTTTGTCTGAGAGACAGGGGCAGCTGAAGCGGGCTGTCTAGTAGACGAGGGGATTGGTGAGGGGGTGGGGGAGGGGGCAGTGGCCTTCTTGGCCTTGGTTGCTTTGGAGGGCCTGGAGGCCTTCCCTTTCTTCTTCCTCTTCCCTCCGGTAACCGGAATGAAGTCATCATCCTCTGAGGAGGAGGTGACCTGGGACGATTCCGAGTCGGAGGTAGAGGGGGAAGGGGCGGGGGCGGACGTGTCCATCACTTCTTCCATTACTGGAGTGAGGACACGGTTTGAGGCTAGGCTAACGCACGGTGAGTTTGACGCTAGGCTAACGCACGGTGTGTGCGTCACCCCAGTGTCGGACGAGTTGTTAGACGACTCGTCGTCGTCTAGAGGGGAAGAGGGGCTGACTAGAGCGTCAGTAAATAACTCGGTTTGCAGAGTTGCAAACCGTTGGCCATATTTGGCCTGAAAATCGGGGTCCTTTAGGAGGACCTCCGTAAAAAATGCAATAATTGCGTCGGACATTTTTATGTTAGGTGGGACGGGACCTAACCTAGGAAAAATTCGGCAATTCCTAAGACTCACCCTGAGAAGAATTTGCCGGAACAAACTCAGGGGTCACGGTCTTTAGAAAGTTGGGAGTTAACTCCAATAAGAAATAACAAAAGAAATCAAAATCTTGATTAAGAAAATCAAAGATTTATGTTTTAAATAATCTAAGTACGTGAGCGTACAACTAGAGCTAAGTACCTAACTCCCCAGGTGGGCAAGCCTGGGGATGTGTAAACCCTCCCAGCCGGGATCAGCTGGGAGGTTGAGTGCCTACTGTGTGACCCTAAGCTTAGCTTTTGCCGGCTGCCAGTCTTAATGTGCAAACCGGGTCCTACTGGGTCTGGTGCGAAGGGGTAGAAACACCCAACCAACACCAGGTGTGTGAGCTGAAAAAGATGTAGCGGCTAACCGGTTGGCTAGGGGAGCCCCCAAGGCCAAGCCCCGGCGCCCGAATCCAAATAATTGCCTTACCCTGAGGGGGCTCGGCGGGTGCTTTGGGTCAACACCCACTCGGCTTCGTTGGCACCGTGAGGTTTCAACCGAGTACCACGAAACTGTGGATTTTCCCTGAGGGGGCACGGGTGTTTTGAACAAAAACTTGCAAAGAAATAATATCGTCCGCTACCTTTAAATAAAAAGGCCGCTTCGGATAATAAGTGGCGCGGCGGCCAAGAAACAAGATACCTCCGCTACCTTGAAAAAGGCCGCTTCGGTTGTGACGTCACACGGCGGGCGACTCGGCGACACGAGCGACAATCCCTTCCGCTACCTTAATACAGGCCGCTTTAGGTGATTGTTGGCGCGGCGACACGACGAAAACAATCGACGATGACCTCGTAGGTACGAAGTATCGACGATCACACGCAGATGAAGCTCGGCGACTCGGTGGCTCGATGGACGCACGTAACTAACCTTAGCTACCTCGAAAAGGCCGCTTCGGTAGTCGTAGGGCTGCGCAGGCAGGCAGGAACAATGTCACAGGGACAGGGCGGGCGAAGTTACGAAATTACGTACTCGTTTCAGAGCGTGCACGGACGTGACCACTCCGCACCGAGAGCAATTTGCAACTGGAAAGGACCGCACTGCGGGAAATCGCTGCTACCCCGTAAGGGGCGCGACGGACGTATAGGCAGAGCCTTTCTGCGTGGTATCTGGTTGCCACCCGTAAATACGGGTGCTTCCTTGGGGTACCTACAGCGGTGTGAATGCCTTGGGTGACTGCCATAAGAGCCTACTAGGCAGGCGATGGAACTACACCTGCCGATGCTCTCACAGCAATCGCCCATGTGTGATACTGCAGGCTCGAAACATGTGTTCACGGCAGCTAGGCGGTCAGCCACCGCCGGGTGAGACCCACAGTTCCCTGTGGGAGGCCCAGCGGATGACGACCAGCTCACGGCCGCCGGCTTACAGTGAGCCTACAGCATTTAGTGAGTGGCCCCCGTCCGCCCGGTTTCCAGATCTAGCCGGTTGCCGTCCGGACCGCAGGGCCGAAGGTGTATGTGTGGGCGGCATTGAATGTGTAACGCCGCCCATGTATGCGCTGTATAAATACAGCGCGTGGGTACACAGTGTGTGTGGAGTCATGTGTGTCTGGCTTTCGATACGCGACGTGCCTATATTAACTTAGAACACGTCGCGCACAGTGCATGTACTGCTTGTGTAGTGTTCCTGTTTGAGCAAGTCGCGTGTAGGTGAAAACGACTTACTCGGCGTCAAGTGCTGCTGGCTGGCTGCTGGCGGCGGTCCCGCCCTGGTAGAGGGCCAGGATGGCCACCATGCCCTCCAGCACGGTGATAAGCGGGTCCCGGCCGCTCCTGATGGCCTTAATCAAGTCCAGCAGGAGGCCAGTGGCCCGCTTATGGAGCTCCGGTCGTGAAGTTGCGGCCACACTGGCGCCTAGTGGCGCATAGTGTGGACGCATGGCGGCGATGTCGTCTTGTGACGCGGCAGCAGTGGCGCCCTCTGGCACCTGTTGCGGTTTGCGGGGGCACATGGTGCGAACCTTTACCGTAGGGACGACCTCTGTTACGGAGGCCGCCCCTGGCAGATTCACACCATGTGAGGGGTGTAGGGGTTGGGGTTGTGGTTGTACGGTGTCGGTGGGGGGAGGGGGCTTCCTCCCACGTCTCCTCCTCTTCCTCTTGCGGCTTGGCAGAGGGGCTGCTCTGGCACTGGGCCCGTTTGCAGCCGCCATCAGGGATGTGCTGCGGGCCTCGTGCGCGTCGACGTTTTCAGCCCGGACCGCTGCTGCGGCCGGGCGGGGTGCGGTGCTCGTCAGCGCCACCGTGCCCGCTCGCCTGTTGGCGGTCTCCCGCCGGAAGACGGGGCACTCGCGGCGCGACGCAGGGTGCGGTCCGCCACAATTGGCGCATGTTGCCGGCTCCTCTCGGGGCCGGGGACAATCTCGTGCGGCGTGCCCACCCCCGCATCGCACACAGGCGAGCGGACGGTGGCACTGGTGGGATGAGTGTCGAAAGCGCTGGCAGCGGTGGCACTGTGCTGGCCCCCTCTTGCCGCGCCATCCCTCCACCACGACGCCACCCATCAGTAAGATGGTGGTGACGTCGTAGATGCGCCGGATATCCGGCTGGTACTTGAGGGCTGCATAGTATATGCAGCCCGGACGTACCCCGCGAGCCTTGATGGCCCGCACGTACTCGGACTCGAAACCGAGCCCGCGCAGGTCCTCCTCGATGGCGGCCGGTTCGGTGTCCACCGGCAAACCGCGGATGGCCACCCTGAAGCCACGCTCCGCCGGCAGCGAGTAGGAGAACCATACCAGACCGGTCTCCCTCTCCAGGTCGCACAGATAGCGCTGGATCACCCTGTATTCCTTCTCGTCACCGGGAAGGAACCGAATGCCGCCCTGGTAAGGGCGGGCACTCGGAGAGTGACCCAGCTGCTCGTGCAGGACCCTGAAGTGGGTCTGCCAGTCCGGCAGCCTCTCCACTACCAACGGCGGGTAGCGTGTCTTCTTGTTTGGAGCACCCTTGGCGCCCCCGTCCTGGGCGGTGGCAGCCGTAGGGTGGGAACTCTGCTGCTGCTGAGGTGGGGAGCGGCTCGTGCCGCTCGTGACGCCTGCGGCGGAGGCGAAGGACGGCGCGTCAGCCCCGCTGCGCCTGCGCGGTGTGCGCTGCAGCTGGCGCCGCTTCACTTCCTCCGCATCCTCTTCCTCGTCCGGGCTCCTAGGCCTCCGCTGCGGGCGAGCTGCGAGCGAGCGCTCGCGCTCCAGCCCCAACGGCGGCGGCAGTGGGAGCCGGGAGTGGCCCTCCTCCTCGTCAGACTCGCCCGACGATGCCGACATGTCCGACCACTCGCTCTCGCGAGGGGAAAAACACCCCGACACCGCCGGGGAATCCTGGGCGGAGACTCTTGGTGGCGATGGTGACAGCGCGCCGCTACTCACCGCAATAACATGTGGCGTCAGCGGCGGCGGCGGCGGCACTCGTGGCGGCGACGGCGATGGCACTGGCGAGGGGGGCGGTGACACTACCTCCATCGCCAGGGGCGTAGCAGTGCGTGGGCGCGGCGCAGGCGCAGTCGCGCTCGGCACGGGGGCCGAGCCGCGCTGCACTGGCGCGGTAGGGCCCGCGGTCCGCGCAGCGAGGCGCGGGTCCCGCGACCCTATGTTAGGGCAGGATGTGGCTGCTCGGGGCTCCGAGCGGGCGGGCCCAGCAGGCGGCACCGCGGCGCGCGCGGTCAGCGCGGCGGCGCGCACCCCCGATGCGACGGCGGGGGGCCGTGTCGCACCCGGGGCGCGCGGCCGACTCGCCAACGCAGCAGGCAGCGGCGCCTGCGTAGGCACGGGACGGAAGGCCGGAGGACGGACCGGGACGGCCGGCTGCCGGCTCGACGACGGCGCCGGCGAAACGCGCGCAGTCGCTGATGACGTCGGCGGGCCGGTGGCGGCCGTTCTTGCGGTGGAAGATGGAGAGGCGGATTGTGCGGCCGGTGGTGCGCCGGGCGACGCACCCCCTCTTGCATGGGGCGGCGGCGTCCGGCCCGTCACCGGACGGTCCGGCGGTGAGGGAGACGGCCCGGTACCGTGCTCCTGAGAGCGGCGGGCACTGGACCTCCCCTTCGGCGGCATGTTTAGGTAGGCGAGAACAGGTTAAAAAGTTGCCTCCGCGACCGCTACGGTGGGTTTCCCCACCGAGTGGCAACGGGGCGGCTATCCCTGCGCACCCCCGCAAGCACTGGCCGAGACCAGCACCTACGACGGCACACAGGGAGAACCGGTAGAGTGAGCGGGCCGAACGGAGGAGCAGCGTGCAGGCACGACTGCTCTTGATGGCAACTGGCTGATCCAAGGACCGCACTCTGCGCGCGACTCATATTTATAGATTCGCAATCAAGCGCAGACGGATTAGTGCCGTGTGCAAAACAGCGCCCCGCGCCCCGCGCGTTTCTTGCCCTACGCGCGTCGCTATTGGTGGAAATGATGTAAACACTAGCTAGAACTATGTCTAAATGTAACATGAACAATGTATTTATAAGAAGTGGTTTTTGTCAATAAAATACCCCCGATCACCATGTACGATAAACCTATTCCTTGGGAGAAAAAGGCTAAGTACTTGGGTGTCGTACTCGACCAACACCTAACTTTCGCGCAGCACATAAGAGAGGCCCGCTCGCGGGCCGCTTTTGCGCAAGGTAGGCTTCATAGTATCCTAAACAAAAACAGCACTATGTCATTCAAGTGCAAAATGCGTACGTTCACCACGGTCATTCGACCAATCATGACGTACGCTGGCCCTGTCTTCGCACACGCCAAGCCCTACCTCTTACACAAAATGCAGACTCTTCAAAACCGCTTCCTCCGCAACGCGGCGGGAGCTCCTTACTTTGTCCGTAACGAAGAGCTGCATGTTGACTTCCGACTCCCTACTATCCAGCAGTTCCTGAAACGACTCACCAAGCGTTTCATGGATACTGCTGAAAAACATCGAAACCCCCTAATTGTATCGGCCGCCCGATACGTACCCTCCCGCATCTCCAAGGTGCGCCGGCCCAGACATACCCTACTCATACCTGATGACCCCACCACTCTGCTCCAGGAGAGCCGTAGGGAAACCAGCACACTACGCAAACGCAGACCGCCGTCGTTCCGCCCTCGCCGTCGAGGTCCGTCGCGAAGACCCAGTCAATGCCCTCCCAGTCTCTTGCCAGCACGCGCCGCTGAGCCAACTGATTCCCCAATTAATAGAAACTTGATCCAGCCTTCCCTTGCTGTCCCCCCCCAGTGACGCCCTAAGCCGAGGCCCGTACTCCGCAGGGAGTGCCCTTAGCGTAGTCACTTAGTTTATAAGAAATAATAAGTCCTGGCTGGAGGCTTTAATAATTTAGAGCCTTCAGAGGCAAGCTCGGTTAAGCAGACGACAGCCTCCTAGGCTGACCTGCAAGACGTCACTCAAAAAAAAAAAAAAAATATAATATCAGCAGATCATCATTCTATACAGTCGCCCTGAGTTTTCATTTACGACGAGAACCCCAGAAGTTATTTAGTACCAACAACACTAAAAGTTCTTCTTCATTATCTTTAACTGATTTCTTATAAAAAGAATGCTATTTAGAGTGTTTACAGCCATTTTGTTTCTTAATTTATTTTTCACGATATTCATAGCACTAAATGCCCTTTCCACTTCAGCATTTGAGTGAGGACGTGACAATGCGGATATAGCGAGATCAGATAGCTCTTGAAAGGTATTTGTTCCAGCAGCATTCGTATATTTTCGCACTTCAGCCCAGAAATCAATGATATTATGTATGGCATTCCATTTAACATAATTTATATCATGCCACTGCTGTAACAGTTTGTCTATTGCTTCGTCATCAAATCCGAGTTCCGCAGCAAGGTCTGCTATTTTGTTGTCTTTGCCCTGGCGAAGAGTATTTTCCACACTCAGTTGACACATTTTCTCCAAAATAATGTAGTTAGAAGGAAGTCTTTGCTGAATCTGTTTTCCTAATTTGACTGTAAACTCAATACAACGTTTCCTGACTGCATTAATGACATCATTGGGTAAAGTGGTCTTTTGTACTTGTGATTCAAAAAGATATCCTAAATACGGTACCGGATTCAAGTGGGCTTCTATTTGAATGGACAAATAATCTTTGTCAGTCGTTGCAGCCGTCGGCATCAGTACTCTATTGCAAATAGAGCGAAGCAATGTCATTAACGTGTTCAGGAGGGCAACTGGATTTGAGTCTTCACTTTCAAAACTCTTAACTCCAATTTGAACATCATTCAAGATGCTCCTTAAAAAGCACATATAAAGGCGATTCCTCTCATCGGCATACATCGAATGAAGCAATTCTGCTGTGTAGCAATTATCTTTGTTCAAAGAGAAATGCAATTTGAGTTCTTCCCATTGAGACAATATTCTGGTCACAGTTTCTTCAATGGACAGCCAACGAGTATCACAAGACCGCAATATTTTTAAAAGCTGATCGCCACAATTTATTGTCTCATATATATCTTTGTACTCATCACAGCGTTTGGGTGAATGTGAGAACCAATTATAGGTTTCTCTAATGAGAAACTCTATATTTCGCGGTAACGTTTGTTCTGACGCATGTGACACCGCCAATTGCAATGAGTGGCAAACGCATCTGACTAGAATTAAATTAGGTACGCCATATTCCGTTTTTTAAATATTATGTACGCCATTATTGACTCCAGTCATGACAGAGGCATTATCCACTCCAATTCCAATTAAGTTTTTTATTAGAATACCATGTGTCTGTAAACAGTTTACCAAGGCAGTAACAATTCCACGAGCATCCGCGCTCCTCAGTGGTTCTAATGCTAGAAATGCAGATACAACTTTATTTTGTGTGCAACTAAAATATCTAATTACTATGCCCAATAATTTTGATACACTGAGGTCAGTGGATTCCGTGGATTCATCTAACAGTACACTATACTTTTGTGATCCAATATCATCCAATAGCATCTGTTTGAAGTGAGGGGCTAACACATTCTTTATTACGGCACTGCATTTCGTTCTGTGCATTTTCATGTCCATAACACTCTTTGAATCAGTAATACATTTTTTTAAAGCTTCAGTTAAAGTTAAGTGGTCAATTTGCTGTATGGATGTGTGTTCTACAATGAACAGGGACAATGTTCCTTCAACTTTCAACGTATTTGTATTATTTTTAGAAGCGGCAGAAATTCAATTTGTCGGTTTTTAGACACTAAGTCAGATTTATGTATATGTTTTTTTGTTACTCTGTGTTTCTTAATGTCGCCAATTCTTGCAAACATATCACAATGACAAAAAGTACAAAAGGCTTTTGTAGGATCGTCTGCTACAGGCCGCAACCAAGCCTTGAACTCTTCTTGGGTTTCCCATTCTTTCCGATATTTTTGAGAATAAAAAGTCTTTTTTTTCAGTGGCACGTCCATGATAATGCGAAATAAATACTACACAAAAACACACACAAAAACTTTAGATCTTGACTTGAATGATTTCGATAAGTATTGTCTCCTACTTTCGCGAATGAAAACTAGCAACTAACTAAATACAAGCAATAGTATGCAGCACTCACTCATACAAACTTTACATACGTGTTAGGTTTGATTTATTAGTTGGGGAATCCCCAAGCATAACCAAACAAAGACGTCTAAAGCTACGTTCCGAAACAGGAAATTTTTGCTCGGCAAAGTGTATCCTGGATCCAAACCACAACATTCGATAAATATCACTGAAAGTCATCAAATAATTTTTCAGTTATTTTTTTTTTCAGATTATCACTGTCAAAGTCCTAAAATTCACTAAATCTAGTGACAAAATCACTAAAGTGGCAAAAAATATAACTAAAATAAATAAACAGGTTTTATTTATAGCTATTAGCCGACTTTCATTTGTAAAGATCATAGTTTATAAAAAATCTGATTTAAATCAAATAATATCCGATTATTTTGATTTTTTTTTTTGGGTTCCCTGATTGCAGACCTCCAAGCTCAAAGCTATGGATACTTTACCGAATTCTAATACTTCTACCAGCCAACAACGAGGCAGAGGGCGACAGAGCAGAGGCCGCCAGAATTATCAGCGCGGACGCGTCGACCAGATGCGACGTACGAAAGGCCATGAAACAGTCCAAAATTTACAAGAGGACATCAGAAGACAGCTCTTTGTCGGCTCTCATGAGGAGGACACGCTTACCTGTCTAAGTGAACAACAAACCCTGAAGGCAATCACATTGTCTGTCACTACTAGGGGAATCGGATTAGGTCTATGTCATTTAACCTTCATATCTATCTCTTATCACGACACTATCCGTATCCCCAACATCTACGCGATGTACGAGTATAGGGTGTTCCTAGGCCTATTTGAATCAAAACTCGAAGCCATAAAAGCGGACTTGCCAGCTGTTGTCCCACGACTCACTGACCATATCAAACTCCCTGGCGTGAACAGCGAAATGCTGCGAGCAGCAATGTCAATTACAGTTGTGCCAGAACCAATAAGAAGAATTATCAATGCTGTTGGCTATCTCAAGTATGAGGAGAAGATCTACGTCCCCGCCGTCGCCGCTGATCCTGTCGATAGACACGGCGCAGTCATCCCAAGACCGGAGAACGTAACCCTCACTACCCTGCGCAGAACCGTTGAGTTCCTATCCAATCCACAAACCGCGCAGAATGTTAGACGCAGATTTCACGAGAACAGCCCATTGCCAGGCGCAGTATGGGAGAATGACATCTTACAAAACCCCGATGATATCATGCCTCGTAATTATAATTTATATGAGGATTTCCGTCGTGAGTTAATGCTAATTGCACCATTCCTCGCTTCGCTCCAGAAGTATGTACCGAAGTTGGTGGGAGGTACGCTTGATTTTAAATCTACTGGAAGAAACTCCTTGCAATGAACCACTGGTGGTTTTTATAAGCAATGAGATGCAGAACCTTAGAGCCGTTGATCGGCTTGTTGGCGAGGATCTGCAGGAGTACTATCGACGTTGTGTTCCTAAAGGTAACGTGCGCAGTTATAATGCCGTAGCTCGGCTGACACCCGCTGAGCGAGTGGAGGGCCAGGTAAATCTACTAGGCGAATATCCATCACCAGTCAACCTCCGCTACCCCATTTATCACATGAGGGATGAGGTTTCTGCTGCATACGACGTCACCAGTGATTACGCTGGCATCTGTCAGATCATGTATGCCATGTAGCGTGCCAAGAGTAAACTTTAAAAATCCGTCCGGTGTATAAAATGACGTTAAAATTGATACAATAACAACAACATCAGAAGTGGGATCGTTCTCTGGGTAACATAACAGATTTTTAATGTATCTCATTTTTGTTATTGCCATGGGCGATGTTGGAGCAATGGCTGATTTCTGAATGTCGTGTGAGACGATGGGTCGCCGAGTCCACTCTCACCAAGATGACATCACGATGCCACAATACAGCCCCAGACAACGGCACTACAAGGATCTAGAAGCTGTACGGGAATTGGCATTGTGGATCTTCAAGCTCTTGTCGAAGCATCTGGAGTGTTTCCTCGGAAATCGACGGATGTGGAACCGAGTACCAGGAGTCGGTGGGGCCTTCAGAGGCATTGTTTTTGTTTTGCTGTTGAAATTTGGTTCGTTTGAGGAATGTGGGTGTCTGTGAGTATGGAATAACTATCTTAATAAGTAGTTATTGGGATGTTTTTATGGATGGGTATAAATCGATAACCTCTAGTATGTTATTGAGAATAAGATACTTGCGGTAAAAAAGGGCCACCTTAATTTAAGGTTGACGAAATTAAAAAAAAATTAAAAAAAAGAAGATTAGATAGATTAATTTATTTGCTTGAATAAGCTATATTATATATTGTTACGTCGACCGTATTACACTGGAACGTTCGAGAATGTGGTCGAAGTTTCCAGAAGTTTCCACTAGGTTCGAGAACATTCCATTGTGGTACTGTGTAGAAGTTCATAGATGTTTCTAGAATATTCCACTATAAGATAGTTTGACAATGTTCTGGAAACTTCCATTACCATATAAATAGGCCGGACGGCGGGCGAGTGAGTCAGTCTGATTTCGACTACGGATGCGAACGGATGCGAATACAAGCGATTACGAAGAGAATAGTGATTATTAGCGAATTAGTGTTTGTGTTTATAAGTTGTTGAGTTAATAAAAGATATTTAGTTAATTAATTGGTGTAAAATAATTTATCCCATACCCAGCTCGTAACAAATTGGTGTCAGAAGTGAGGGATAAATTATGCCAATTTTACCAAGGGACGACACGGACGGTATTCGTACAAGGAGTCAACGGCAGCAAGACATGGATCAGAGGCGGTTTGGAGATTCTCCGATACAGACGCCGGGTGATGTTCAGCCTACGACAGAGCCAGTCTCTGGCCCATGTGGAGTTTCTTCAGCACCAGCGGTGCCAGACTTGTCTGCGCTAATGGCGCTGTTGCAGGAACAAGCTCGCCGTCAAGAAGAGCAGGTCCGTCGGTTGGAGGAGAAGCTTCATCAAGATAAAGAGGAGCAGGCCCGCCGCCAAGAAGAACAGGCCCGTCGAATGGAAGAGAAGCTTCAACAAGATAAAGAGGAGCAGGCCCGCCGCCAAGAAGAACAGGCCCGCCGCCAAGAAGAGCAGGCCCGCCGCCAAGAAGAGTTACAGGCCCGCCGCCAAGAAGAGCAGATGCTCCTCATTAAAGACCTTCACTCAACACTTGGCAAAGAGTTCAAGGTGATGAAGGAGCAGGTTCACCAGCATGAGAATCGCATCTCAGAAGCTGAAGTTCAGATTGCCGGGGTGAAGAAGGCTTTAGGTGAACTTAGGGCTGGAGGCGGGGTTGTGCCTTCAGTGGTTGCTGCACCTTCGGTACGTGGATTTAAGGTGCCGCCATTCGACGGAACATCTTCATGGTCGGCCTACAAAATTCAATTTGAGGCCGTTATGAAAGCGAATGGGTGGACCAAAGAACAAGCTATGACCGCGCTCACCTTAGGCCTCCGAGACCAGGCCCTAACCATACTTGAGGCTCTTGGCAAGGATGTGACCTACGAGCAGCTGCTGGAAGCGTTAGAGTCCAGATACGGCGACGCGCACTTGGAGCACGTATTTCGCGCTAAGTTAAGAGATCGCGTTCAACGTAGTGCCGAGAACCTACAGCAGTGGGCCTTGGAAGTTGAAAAGTTGGTTCGGAAAGCATACCAGTCCGCCCCTGCACTCATCAATGGCAATCTGGTACAGGCGTTCATCGACGGAATACGTGACTTGGAAGTTAGAGCCGCTGTAAGACTTGGGCATCATGAGACACTGAAGGACGCCTTGGCCCATGCCTTGGAAGTAGAGGCAGTGAGGCAAGACCATCGAACACACCGTATCAGGGAGGTTGTGGCATCACCTGTACGCGATCGTCCGCAAGGGTATAGCCCTAGGTGTTACACTTGTGGAGAAAGGGGTCATCTTCGGTCAAGCTGTCCAAAGCGAAGCACACTGAGAGAAAATCAATCCCAGCAAGATAGGGCGACTGATACGACTGCCCAGCAACAGCAGGGAAACGAGTAAACGCCAGGACTGAGGGGCGGGTGCTGGCTGGTATTGAAAGAGCCCCGAGGATCTCGATCTCACAGGCCCATGACGGAAACAGCCTGATCATCAAAGGCGAAGTCAACGGAAAACCATGCAAATTGACGTTGGATACTGGAGCTTCTCACACGGTCGTCAATTCTCATCTAGCAAGTCGGTTCCTTGGGGACTTCTTCAATAACCACGACCGTATACAATTACTGACAGCTACCGGTCAGCACATAATCGTCCGAGGCAGAAAGGAGGTGGAGTTAAAATTAGGTAACAAATTCTATCGGCATAATGTCATCGTGGCCGACATAGTGGACGATTGCATCCTGGGATTAGACTTCATGCGGAAACATCGTTGTGAGATCGACGTTGATCAAGGAGTATTGAAGTGTGGTACAGAGGAAATCTTCATGGAAGGTGTACCATCAGGAAAAGTTTTCCGCCTGAAATTTGACGTGTCAACACTTTTAGAAAACTGCGATTTAACGGAAGTAGAAATGGATAAAGCTAAGAAGATGTTACTTCAGTACGCCGACTCTTTCTCTACAAATGATGCTGACATAGGAAGAACAGGACTGGTTCAGCACAAAATTAATACTGGCAACGAGTTACCAATCCGTCAACGACCAAGAAGACTGCCGGCTGCACGTGAAAAGGAAGTGGAAATGATGATTGAGGGCATGGTAAAGGATGGTGTTATAGAGCCTTCATCGAGTCCATGGTGTTCTCCTGTGGTCCTGGTGAAGAAAAAGGACGGCAACACACGCTTTTGTGTGGACTATCGACGATTGAACGACGTCACGAAAAAGGACAGTTACCCACTGCCTAGGATCGACGACACATTGGATACACTGAGTGGAATGAGGTGGTTCACCACGCTAGACCTGAAAAGTGGCTACTGGCAAGTGGAAATAGACCCTAAGGATAAGGAGAAAACTGCATTCTCAACAGGAAAGGGGCTATGGCAGTTTAAAGTTATGCCATTCGGATTGTGCAATGCTCCTGCGACATTTGAAAGGCTAATGGAGCAAGTACTTGCTGGATTGATCGGAGACGCATGTCTTGTCTATTTAGATGACATCATTATCGTGGGCCGTACATTTGAAGATCATCTTCAAAACCTCAATCGAGTGTTGTCAAAAATCCGGACGGCAAATCTTAAGTTAAGTCCGAAAAAGTGCTCATTTTTCAGACGACAAGTAAACTTTTTAGGACACATAGTTTCGGAGGAAGGTGTCCAGACAGATCCGGAGAAAATCGTCGCCGTCAAGGATTGGCCAGTTCCGAAAGACAAGACGCAGGTCAGAGCATTTCTGGGTTTGTGCTCCTACTATCGACGGTTTGTCAAAAATTTTGCCGACATTGCAAAACCTCTACACAAACTCACTGAGGAAAAGCAGCAATTCTGTTGGGACGAGAACTGTAACATCGCATTTCAGGAATTAAAGAAAAGTCTGTGCAATACACCTATTCTGGGATATCCTGACACTGAAAATGACTTCATAGTTGACACAGACGCAAGTAATACTGGAATTGGAGGCGTGTTGTCTCAACGGAAAGGAAACCAAGAAGTTGCTATAGCTTACTACAGCAAATCTTTATCCAAACCGGAAAGAAACTACTGCGTTACGAGACGGGAGCTACTCGCCGTAGTAAGGACATTGCAGCACTTCAGTAAATATTTGCTTGGACGGAAATTCCAATTGCGAACTGACCATGCTGCATTAAAGTGGTTATTGCAATTCAAGAATCCAGAAGGACAAGTGGCAAGATGGATCGAACTACTACAAGAGTTTGACTTCGTTACTGAACATCGTAGTGGGAGAACTCACGGTAACGCAGATGCACTGTCTAGAAGACCTTGCTCAGAAGATTGTAAGCACTGTACCAAGCAAGAGACTAAGGAGGCAGTGCCCGTGAGGATGCTAAGAATGGATCTCAGCAATGAATGGAAGGAAACCCTACAGCTTGCTCAGCAAAATGACACGGACCTCAAACCGATCTTTGAGTGGATTCAAGCTGGTGCTCCGAAGCCCAAGTGGAGTGATGTTGCGGCGTTAAGTTCCATCACAAAGAGTTATTGGGCACAATGGAACAGCTTGGTTATCCAGGATGAAGTCTTGTGCCGTAAATGGGAAAACGCTCGAGGAGACAACTGTCATCTACAAATTGTTGTCCCCAAAGCCAAAGTACCTGATGTTTTACGGCTCTACCATGATGGATGTTCAGGAGGACATATGGGGGTAAAAAGAACTCTACTGAAGATACGAGAGCGGTTTTACTGGATTCACTGTCGAGAGGATGTTGAGGACTGGTGCCGCAAATGTACCAGTTGTGCGGCTGTGAAAGGACCCCAGACACGCAGCAGAGGTGCTTTACAATTATACAACGTGGGAGCCCCCTGGGAACGGATAGCACTAGACGTTGCAGGACCATTTCCGGAAAGTGAAAACGGAAACAAGTACTTCATGGTTGTCATGGATTACTTCACAAAGTGGCCAGAAGTCTTCGCCATTCCCAACCAAGAAGCAACAACAGTCGCAGATAAATTGGTTCAGGAAGTCTTCTGTCGTTTTGGAGTACCCTTGGAAATTCACAGCGACCAAGGGAGGAATTTTGAATCACAAGTTTTCCAGGAGACTTGTCGACTGATGGGTACTCACAAGACCAGAACCACTTCTTACCATCCGCAATCTGATGGAATGGTAGAACGTTTCAACCAAACGTTGGAGAGATATCTGGCAAAAGTTGTGGAAAGCAGGCAAAGGGATTGGGACAAGCACATACAGCCATTTCTTCTGTCCTACCGTAGTGCAGTTCACGAAAGTACGACTGTGACACCAGCCTTCGCGAACTTTGGAAGGGAATTACGGTTGCCTGCAGATTTAATCACTGGAACCCCCCCTGATGCCCCACGCAGTGTAACCGATTATGCGAATGACTTGCGTAACAAGTTGAACGATGTATATGAGCATATCAGACAATCCGGCCAACAAATGTCTGGTAAGATGAAGACCCGATACGACCGGAAGGCAAACCATAGAGGTTTTGACGAGGGTTCACTGGTGTGGATGCATAACCCAGTGCGCAGCAAAGGGAAGTCTCCCAAATTGCAAGCAAAATGGGATGGACCATACCGAATCGTGACCAGGATCAACGATGTTACCTACCGAATACAGAAGGGTCCACGAGGTGCGCCTAAGATAGTCCATGTAGACCGATTGGCGCGATACTACGGGACTAATGATGCTCGGGACGAGCATGTCTAAGGAGGGGGCAGTGTTACGTCGACCGTATTACACTGGAACGTTCGAGAATGTGGTCGAAGTTTCCAGAAGTTTCCACTAGGTTCGAGAACATTCCATTGTGGTACTGTGTAGAAGTTCATAGATGTTTCTAGAATATTCCACTATAAGATAGTTCGACAATGTTCTGGAAACTTCCATGACCATATAAATAGGCCGGACGGCGGGCGAGTGAGTCAGTCTGATTTCGACTACGGATGCGAACGGATGCGAATACAAGCGATTACGAAGAGAATAGTGATTATTAGCGAATTAGTGTTTGTGTTTATAAGTTGTTGAGTTAATAAAAGATATTTAGTTAATTAATTGGTGTAAAATAATTTATCCCATACCCAGCTCGTAACAATATGATAACAAGATCTTCTAAGATATTTGGTGTAGAATCTCTTCTCTCTAGCCTTTTCTCTCCTTGGGGTCGGCTCTCTATATCACACGGCGCGAAGTGGTTCTCTTTAGGACGAAAGTATGTAGGTTCTGTTATTTTGATTGCCAGAGGGTAATTTATGAGGGTATTAAAAGTGTGCCTAACTCGTAATGCGTTACAAAGGATAAACGTAAAATCGACATTAGTCTATGTAAATAGGATATTAATATTACATTGCGTATTATTCTCACATTTACAAGAAATCTTCTGTTCTGTTTTCCTTGGGTGTCGCGTTTGTTAAAAAATAATGGTAATTATGGCGAAAGCTATAACGAAGTAATTCACATTTTCAATGTTAGTCCGTATTAATTAATGACATTAACAATAAATGTTCCGAATCTTTAGAAACCATAAAATAAATCAATCTATTTCATATTTTCATGAGCATGAATTTTGATTAGTCGGAAAATAAGTTGGTGAACTTATTTTCCGACTAATCAAAATTAACGTTGTTACGATTCTTTACGTATGTTTCTCAAGGGAGAATTAATACTTTCTTAGAGAACATGATAACAGTAATGAAAATATAATGCGTATTTTTCGAGAGGTTAGTTTTTAAAGCGAAATGGTAGGAGAGAGAAAGAAATTTGAGTTAAATATCCATTATTTTGGTAGAATTTTATTTCTAGTAAAATAATTTTCTGAGCATTTTAAAGTTGAATGGATTGAAGTTATTTTTTTTTATCTCGTATTTATTTGAAATTTTCGGTGCTTATAATTGTGAGCCCTGAGTGGGGGGGGGGGGTGAGTCACTACAATGTCAATGAACATAAAAATGAGACTTGACATACTAGTGCTTGCCAAGTTATGGGCAAGAACTGTGAATTCTAGTGCTAACGGATTTGAGGCTAAGAATAGTCAATTCTAGTGCTCTCTCGGTTGAGAATTGTATTTTGAAATTGAATTGGAGATATACGAGTATGAATATGATAGAAAATTGAAGGTACAGTTACAGAATACTGACAAACTTCACAAATCATTTAAAAAAAAAAACAGAATAGGTACTTGGTTTATTGCCATGAAATAGATTAATTATAATATATTCGCGGTAGTGAGTATTAGTGATATTTATTATGATCAAAAGTAATATTATTTTGTCACTGTTAGTTGATCAATAGCCCAATATCAGTTCAGATTTCACAAATAGCAGATGAAAATTCTAGTCATTTCATTTAAAATAAAATATTAACAAAAACTTGATGTTCAGAACAATTGCAATTGGCGCGGGGTCTCATCTCGAACAATGACAATTTAGTTCGAATAAATTTATTTAATTTGACAAATTTATTGAGATGGCGTGTTAAGCATCGATTTCTTATTAAAGTTTACATAACATTAATATTTTGAAAAAATTATCGTAAAAGCTGTACTTTCTGAGTAATTGGTTCCTAATTCAAATTTAGATGATTATTGGAACGAATTCTTACTCTTATATTACTTATACCAAAAGATGGCGCTGTTTGAAGTTTCAGTTTTTCCATTTGTCTCTATAAAATTTATATATTAACACATTTTGATACATTAAAGCACTGTTAGGAAGTGAAAAATAAAAAAAAATACCTGACTGCCAGCCGAAATCTTTTGTTACGGCGGTCTCGATTCTTTGTATGAGATGAGGCATCTGTACGCTAGAATTTGTTATTAAAAACTTTATGTACAAGTAAACACACTGTACAAAGGCGGAGTATGCCTCGGGCATTTTCTACCAGTCTGTCATGGGGTGGTGCAGAGACACAATATAGAAGGTGAAATTTATATAAATAACAAATAGAAAAAAAAGTACAATAAAAAATACTTATTAACCTCTTAAGATCCGTTAATTAAAGTATTATCTGTGGCAATGATATTGTCAGATTGGCCGAACGAACTATGGAAAGTTCAGCAAGTTCATAAATGCTACCAATTTGGGAGTCTTAATGCTGAGAGTTTTGTGAGGTTCTGACTATGACTGTGACCAAAATTAGCAATGAGGCTATGAGGTCCTGACTGTGACGAAAATTAGTGTTGAAACCATGAGATTCTTACTGTGGCTGTGGCTGTGCCAATAATATACAAAAAAAAAACACACAGAATGGCCATTTTATATCTAAATTAATATATAAAGATAATTAACTTTAAACTTTGTATATGTTATAATTTGTGTAATTTCGAAATAATTTATGAAATGGTTTTATGTGATCTCTAATTAAAAATATTTAATTAATAATTTAATTGTATGGATATTGTGACGGATAATCGGATCGGATAATTACATATAATATTGGACTGTTGATTGTAGAGATATATTACAATAAAAACTATGTAAAAAAAAAGGGGAAGATAAAGAAAGTAAAATTTGTTTCCGCTGGTCGGTCAATTGTTTGGTGCAAGTCTATGCCACTAGCAGCGGGTGGAGCGGACTTGACACGTCTAGGCAATTGGCAAAACAAACGTAAAATACAAATTTTAGAATTTATTACTGCTGGTTGGTCACTGACCTATTGTTAGTTTGGATCTCATGTACAGCAGGTGAGAGCCCTAGCATGTCTAAGGTCAGGGGCTTTTGATAATTTGCTGCTGGTTGGTCACTGACCTATTGTTAGTCTGGATCTCATGTACAGCAGGTGGGAGCCCTAACATGTCTAAGGTCAGGGGCTTTTGATAATTTACTGCTGGTTGGTCACTGACCTATTGTTAGTCTGGATCTCATGTACAGCAGGTGGGAGCCCTAACATGTCTAAGGTCAGGGGCTTTTGATAATTTGCTGCTGATTCGTCACTGACCTATTCTTAGTCTGGATCTCATGTACAGCAGGTGGGAGCCCTAACATGTCTAAGGTCAGGGGCTTTTGATAATTTACTGCTGGTTGGTCACTGACCTATTGTTAGTCTGGATCTCATGTACAGCAGGTGGGAGCCCTAACATGTCTAAGGTCAGGGGCTTTTGATAATTTACTGCTGGTTGTTCACTAACCTATTGTTAGTTTGGATCTCATGTACAGCAGGTGGGAGCCCTAACATGTCTAATATAACTAACTTTAACTACAATTTTAGTACAGGTAAAAACAGGGTTAGGTGTTTAGTGTAGGTTTTTTTTTATGTACTTCGAGAGCGAAGTACTTGTCAGTCTGGCCGTAATATATATATTCTTAAGGACCAGACCCTTGAATAACATTATAACGACACTAAAATACGTCAGTCGCGTCCGGAGCCAAACGAAGAAGAGCCCGTTGACAGCGCGCCATGCATTTTTATACACTTCTACTCGTTGCGGGTAGGTTGGAAGGGGAATATCTAACACGGCCGTTCCTGATAGCGTGACGTCCTCGACCGCAACTTCATTCCCATCAGATCCATCTGTCACAACCTGGCCATCATCATTATTTTGACCGTCATCATTATCTGAAAATACAGAGTACATGAGTAATTAAATAACATGACCACTATGGTTTGAAGCTTATTCAGCCTGAAGTAGTTTCATAAGTAAGGATTCACGAATTTGTCCGGTGTTCCAGGCGCAAGCGTGCACTCAAGCGC
The DNA here is from genome assembly GCA_951329385.1 of Polia nebulosa. Classification (NCBI taxonomy): domain Eukaryota; kingdom Metazoa; phylum Arthropoda; class Insecta; order Lepidoptera; family Noctuidae; genus Polia; species Polia nebulosa. The sequence goes on along the minus strand of OX589614.1, from coordinate 13,277,852 downwards.
CAGCAACAAGGACCATCAATAGTGATTTTTAAAGTTGAAACAGCTTCAAACCCAAGACATTCAGTGCATAGCTAATGATAGAATCCGGATTTCCATCACTCGCAATACATTGTTATCGACAGAGGCCCAAACGTTCGCTTGTCGTTTTCACGAATAGATAGTAGAGGCCCAAAGGTTATGCTTACTATGAATTTGTGACACATTGCGTCATTGAGACAGAGGCCCAAAAGTTCTGCATGTCTCCACCATGACCGCAGAACAGAGCAGAGGCCCAAACGTTAGCATGCTCATCAATGTAACCACGACAGAGGCCCCACGAAGGCTCGTCGTCACTTACCAACCACGTCATAAAGACAGAGGCATAGAGTCCGCATGTCTCTCATATGCCCGCGGTACTGAGCAATGCATCATGAAGACACAGGCATCAAGTCAGCATCTCTCCACGGAGCGCAAACCATGCGCACCACGCAGCGCACGCCATTAAGCGCACACCCAGCGCACCATGCAGTGCAGCACACCATATAGTGCATTCCATGCGCACCATGAAGCGCCTCACTGCGCACCACGGAGCGCACAGCCAGCGCACCAAGAAGTGCCCAGCACGCACCACGGAGCGCACACCATGCGCATCACGTGGCGCACGCTATACGCATCACGCAGGGCGCCACCACGCACTACGACGCGGGCCACTGCGCATGACACAGCGGATGCAGGCAAGCACCAGCACCTCACACGCAGCGACTGCACATCTAGTCTGCACTATCCTGAAACAGGTCCAATCCGAGGCACGGAGAAGTCTCGGTATGTAATAATTCAGTCACCCATCCACGGACCAACCCCTTCAAGGGTTGCTCAACCTTGAAAGTTGACCAGTGCTGCCGAAGCAGCCTTGATATGCTTGCTGTCTTACGAGGCATAGCCTGCAATGTAACAGCGACAATAGCTTGCAAGCTCCAGAAACTACAGGACCGGTAACGTTAGTAGGTTCCGGTGATCGAACGAGAGTATTCACTTTCCCTGGGCTCGGCCGTACCTGACCATGTACAATCAATCGCCCCTGGTAACTACAGACTTACCCACCCGAAAAAGCAATGTCAAACCCGCCAGAGTAAAAACTTCAACAGGTAGGTAGTTTTCAATTTCTCAGATAGTCATTTAACTAAATCGAGACGTAGCAATAATTTAAGGCGTATTTCGCATGAACCTGCTTTTTATTTAAGCATATCCTCCCTCACACACTTTATACATAAAATGAATTTTATGAGGAAAAAGATCTAAACTCTTGCTTGAAATTACTCCAAGAACTATCATTTATCACCCAGTCATTTAACCACGACTTTGCATCGCCACGCAAGCAAGTATCTATACGCCCAAGGTATTTTCGATCATCCCGGTTATCCATGTGTTGGACACACTCCACTTTGGCATATATTTAAATCATGACTCTTCGATCAAAGGCGGTGTATAGAAATTATATAGCTTCGACTAAAGAGTGTTGCCGCTTTAAAACTTAAACATTGTTTGCAATCAGGGGTTTGTTCAACCGTATTGTATGAAAATAACTGGCTTTCGTTATTTGAATGCAACAGACGTTCACCAATTGATAATCGGTAACTACGTTCAATAACTTGTTATCTCGGATGAATTCGATCAAAAGCACAGTCACACGAGTCACAGCGTTTTTCAATCTTTTTGAACACGCGACCAATAATTATTAATTTTAAAAAAATTGTGGCTACCCCCTAGGGCCGTAACAATGCGGTGAGCTGACGAGCGTAATGTACTCTTGTGATCTATTTTTAAACCTAAACGTCTAAGTCGAATATGTTTCACATCACACTATTTTCGTGACAAAAATAGAACCAAGATTTTGAAAATATTGAAGAATTAACAGGAGTAGCCTTCTTCTAGTACAAGCAAGACTAGTAATCCTCGCTTTTCACTTTTACTTGGCTTGCAACCGTGACCCCCCGAGCAAATCTTTGGGACCCCCTGGGGTCGCGACCTACAGTTTGAATAACACTGATCTGCAAGAACGAGAACTGCACGAGGTCTACGCGATACACTCGATGATTAGAAAATCTGTCGCTATGGTCTATCAATCTATTTTGAGGGTAGTGCGTGATAAAAAGTGGCGTGTAGTTAAAACTATCGCGGCGCGATTCGTAAGAACTAAGACTAGCAAATTGTCGCTCCAACGAGTTCTTACGTCCTCTGAACCGAAACACGCTCTCGACACTTTATAAGGAAACAAAACTTACTTACGGTTGACAAGTCTGCACTTTACGATTAAAAGTACAACACTTCACTTTAACGTTCTCTTTGACAGGATAAAATAACCAAGCACTTAGGTATTTAGATGGCAAAAACGGCTTAGAACGCGTGGTTATCCCACTTCTGATCTTAAGGACCAGAAGCGGTTATTATTTAAATGAAAATAAATGACTCATCAACCAAGAAAGTTTTATTGCTTAAAAACGTTTTACAATAACAATTACGTTCCTACTTCTACAACATTATAAACACGACCCTTGAATAACATTATAACGACACTAAAATACGTCAGTCGCGTCCGGAGCCAAACGAAGAAGAGCCCGTTGACAGCGCGCCATGCATTTTTATACACTTCTACTCGTTGCGGGTAGGTTGGAAGGGGAATATCTAACAATATAATTATTACATAATTATTATCTATTTATATTCTGTTCTGTCATAGTTTTGGAGAAGCCATTCTGCCGTTCAGGTCGAGTATGTTTAGCTGTTTGTGTAGTTTTTTGCAAAAGATGTTTTGTGTCGGGCTCCTGAAGGCGTATTTTTCCGTTTATTATTGTTTATTTGACGGTGGCATATCAGCATGTGCCCGCAAGATAGAGCGAAGCACAAAGAGCTGCCGAACTGTCAAAACCTTACAGTCCGCGTAGAGTTGAATACGCGGTCGAGGGTATGACGCGGTCGAGGCTATGCCGCGGTCGAGGCTATGCCGCGGTCGAGGCTATGCCGCGGTCGAGGCTATGACGCGGTCGAGGCTATGACGCGGTCGAGGCTATGACGCGGCCGAGGCTATGACGCGGTCGAAGCTATGACGCGGTCGAGGCTATGACGCGGTCGAGGCTATGACGCGGTCTAGCGTATGACACGGTCTAGGGTATGACGCGGTCCAGGCTATGACGCGGTCCAGGCTATGACGCGGTCGAGGCTATGACGCGGTCTAGCGTATGACACGGTCTAGGGTATGACGCGGTCTAGGCTATGACGCGGTCTAGGGTATGACGCGGTCTAGGGTATGACGCGGTCTAGGGTATGACGCGGTCTAGTGTATGACGCGGTCTAGTGTATGACGCGGTCTAGGCTATGACGCGGTCTATGCTATGACGCGGTCTAGGCTATGACGCGGTCGAGGCTATGACGCGGTCGAGGCTATGACGCGGTCCAGGCTATGACGCGGTCGAGGCTATGACGCGGTCGAGGCTATGACGCGGTCTAGGCTATGACGCGGTCGAGGCTATGACGCGGTCGAGGCTATGACGCGGCCGAGGCTATGACGCGGTCGAAGCTATGACGCGGTCTAGGCTATGACGCGGTCGAGGCTATGACGCGGTCTAGGCTATGACGCGGTCAAGGCTATGTCGCGGTCTAGGCTATGACGCAGTCCAGGCTATGACGCGGTCCAGGCTATGACGCGGTCGAGGCTATGACGCGGTCTAGGCTATGACACGGTCGAGGCTATGACGCGGTCTAGGCTATGACGCGGTCTAGGCTATGACGCGGTCCAGGCTGTGACGCGGTCTAGTGTATGACGCGGTCTAGGCTATGACGCGGTCCAGGCTATGACGCGGTCTAGGCTATGACGCGGTCGAGGCTATGACGCGGTCTAGGATATGACGCGGTCTAGTGTATGACGCGGTCTAGGCTATGACGCGGTCTAGGCTATGACGCGGTCGAGGCTATGACGCGGTCTAGGCTATGACGCGGTCGAGGCTATGACGCGGTCGAGGCTATGACGCGGCCGAGGCTATGACGCGGTCGAAGCTATGACGCGGTCTAGGCTATGACGCGGTCGAGGCTATGACGCGGTCTAGGCTATGACGCGGTCAAGGCTATGTCGCGGTCTAGGCTATGACGCAGTCCAGGCTATGACGCGGTCCAGGCTATGACGCGGTCGAGGCTATGACGCGGTCTAGGCTATGACGCGGTCGAGGCTATGACGCGGTCTAGGCTATGACGCGGTCCAGGCTGTGACGCGGTCTAGTGTATGACGCGGTCTAGGCTATGACGCGGTCCAGGCTATGACGCGGTCTAGGCTATGACGCGGTCGAGGCTATGACGCGGTCTAGGATATGACGCGGTCTAGTGTATGACGCGGTCTAGGCTATGACGCGGTCTAGGGTATGACGCGGTCTAGGGTATGACGCGGTCTAGTGTATGACGCGGTCTAGTGTATGACGCGGTCTAGGCTATGACGCGGTCTAGGGTATGACGCGGTCTAGGGTATGACGCGGTCTAGGCTATGACGCGGTCTAGGCTATGACGCGGTCGAGGCTATGACGCGGTCAAGGCTATGTCGCGGTCTAGGCTATGACGCAGTCCAGGCTATGACGCGGTCCAGGCTATGACGCGGTCGAGGCTATGACGCGGTCTAGGCTATGACACGGTCGAGGCTATGACGCGGTCTAGGCTATGACGCGGTCTAGGCTATGACGCGGTCCAGGCTGTGACGCGGTCTAGTGTATGACGCGGTCTAGGCTATGACGCGGTCCAGGCTATGACGCGGTCTAGGCTATGACGCGGTCGAGGCTATGACGCGGTCTAGGATATGACGCGGTCTAGTGTATGACGCGGTCTAGGCTATGACGCGGTCTAGGCTATGACGCGGTCGAGGCTATGACGCGGTCTAGGCTATGACGCGGTCGAGGCTATGACGCGGTCGAGGCTATGACGCGGCCGAGGCTATGACGCGGTCGAAGCTATGACGCGGTCTAGGCTATGACGCGGTCGAGGCTATGACGCGGTCTAGGCTATGACGCGGTCAAGGCTATGTCGCGGTCTAGGCTATGACGCAGTCCAGGCTATGACGCGGTCCAGGCTATGACGCGGTCGAGGCTATGACGCGGTCTAGGCTATGACGCGGTCGAGGCTATGACGCGGTCTAGGCTATGACGCGGTCCAGGCTGTGACGCGGTCTAGTGTATGACGCGGTCTAGGCTATGACGCGGTCCAGGCTATGACGCGGTCTAGGCTATGACGCGGTCGAGGCTATGACGCGGTCTAGGATATGACGCGGTCTAGTGTATGACGCGGTCTAGGCTATGACGCGGTCTAGGGTATGACGCGGTCTAGGGTATGACGCGGTCTAGTGTATGACGCGGTCGAGGCTATGACGCGGTCTAGGCTATGACGCGGTCGAGGCTATGACGCGGTCGAGGCTATGACGCGGCCGAGGCTATGACGCGGTCGAGGCTATGACGCGGTCTAGGCTATGACGCGGTCGAGGCTATGACGCGGTCGAGGCTATGACGCGGCCGAGGCTATGACGCGGTCGAAGCTATGACGCGGTCTAGGCTATGACGCGGTCGAGGCTATGACGCGGTCTAGGCTATGACGCGGTCAAGGCTATGTCGCGGTCTAGGCTATGACGCAGTCCAGGCTATGACGCGGTCCAGGCTATGACGCGGTCGAGGCTATGACGCGGTCTAGGCTATGACGCGGTCGAGGCTATGACGCGGTCTAGGCTATGACGCGGTCTAGGCTATGACGCGGTCCAGGCTGTGACGCGGTCTAGTGTATGACGCGGTCTAGGCTATGACGCGGTCCAGGCTATGACGCGGTCTAGGCTATGACGCGGTCGAGGCTATGACGCGGTCTAGGATATGACGCGGTCTAGTGTATGACGCGGTCTAGGCTATGACGCGGTCTAGGGTATGACGCGGTCTAGGGTATGACGCGGTCTAGTGTATGACGCGGTCTAGTGTATGACGCGGTCTAGGCTATGACGCGGTCTAGGATATGACGCGGTCTAGGGTATGACGCGGTCTAGTGTATGACGCGGTCTAGTGTATGACGCGGTCTAGGCTATGACGCGGTCTAGGGTATGACGCGGTCTAGGGTATGACGCGGTCTAGTGTATGATGCGGTCGAGGCTATGACGCGGTCTAGGCTATGACGCGGTCCAGGCTGTGACGCGGACCAGGCCATGACGCGGTCTAGGCTATGACGCGGTCGAGGCTATGACGCGGCCCAGGCTATGACGCGGTCGAGGCTATGACGCGGTCTAGGCTATGACGCGGTCTAGGCTATGACGCGGCCCAGGCTGTGACGCGGTCCAGGCTATGACGCGGTCTAGGCTATGACGCGGTCGAGGCTATGACGCGGTCTAGGCTATGACGCGGTCTAGGTTATGACGTGGTCCAGGCTATGACGCGGTCTAGGCTATGACGCGGTCGAGGCTATGACGCGGTCTAGGCCATGACGCGGTCGAGGCTATGACGCGGTCTAGGCTATGACGCGGTCTAGGCTATGACGCGGCCCAGGCTGTGACGCGGTCCAGGCTATGACGCGGTCTAGGCTATGACGCGGTCTAGGCTATGACGCGGTCTAGGCTATGACGCGGTCTAGGCTATGACGCGGTCGAGGCTATGACGCGGTCTAGGCTATGACGCGGTCTAGGCAAAGACGCGGTCGAGGCTATGACGCGGTCTAGGCTATGACGCGGTCGAGGCTATGACGCGGTCTAGGCTATGACGCGGTCTAGGCTATGACGCGGTCCAGGCTGTGACGCGGTCCAGGCTATGACGCGGTCTAGGCTATGACGCAGTGTAGGCTATGACGCGGTCTAGGCTATGACGCGGTCGAGCCTATGACGCGGTCTAGGCTATGACGCGGTCTAGGGTATGACGCGGTCTAGGGTATGACGCGGTCTAGTGTATGACGCGGTCTAGTGTATGACGCGGTCTAGGCTATGACGCGGTCTAGGGTATGACGCGGTCTAGTGTATGACGCGGTCTAGTGTATGACGCGGTCTAGGCTATGACGCGGTCTAGGGTATGACGCGGTCTAGTGTATGACGCGGTCTAGTGTATGACGCGGTCTAGGCTATGACGCGGTCTAGTGTATGACGCGGTCTAGGCTATGACGCGGTCGAGGCTATGACGCGGTCGAGGCTATGACGCGGTCGAGGCTATGACGCGGTCTAGGCTATGACGCGGTCTAGGCTATGACGCGGTCGAGGCTATGACGCGGTCTAGGCTATGACGCGGTCGAGGCTATGACGCGCTCCAGGCTATGACGCGGTCCAGGCTATGACGCGGTCTAGGGTATGACGCGGTCTAGGGTATGACGCGGTCTGGTGTATGACGCGGTCTGGTGTATGACGCGGTCTAGGTTATGACGCGGTCCAGGCTATGACGCGGTCTAGGCTATGACGCGGTCGAGGCTATGACGCGGTCTAGGCTATGACGCGGTCGAGGCTATGACACGGTCGAGGCTATGACGCGGTCTAGGCTATGACGCGGTCTAGGCTATGACGCGGTCCAGGCTATGACGCGGTCCAGGCTATGACGCGGTCCAGGCTATGACGCGGTCCAGGCTATGACGCGGTCCAGGCTATGACGCGGTCTAGGCTATGACGCGGTCGAGGCTATGACGCGGTCGAGGCTATGACGCGGTCGAGGCTATGACGCGGTCCAGGCTATGACGCGGCCCAGGCTATGACGCGGTCCAGGCTATGACGCGGTCCAGGCTATGACGCGGTCCAGGCTATGACGCGGTCTAGGCTATGACGCGGTCGAGGCTATGACGCGGTCGAGGCTATGACGCGGTCGAGGCTATGACGCGGTCTAGGCTATGACGCGGTCGAGGCTATGACCCGGTCGAGGCTATGACGCGGTCTAGGCTGTGACGCGGTCCAGGCTATGACGCGGTCCAGGCTATGACGCGGTCTAGGCTATGACGCGGTCTAGGCTATGACGCGGTCTAGGCTATGACGCGGTCGAGGCTATGACGCGGTCTAGGGTATGACGCGGTCTAGGGTATGACGCGGTCTAGGCTATGACGCGGTCTAGGGTATGACGCGGTCTAGGGTATGACGCGGTCTAGTGTATGACGCGGTCTAGGCTATGACGCGGTCTAGGCTATGACGCGGTCGAGGCTATGACGCGGTCTAGGGTATGACGCGGTTTAGTGTATGACGCGGTCTAGGCTATGACGCGGTCTAGGCTATGACGCGGTCGAGGCTATGACGCGGTCTAGGCTATGACGCGGTCTAGGCCATGACGCGGTCGAGGCCATGACGCGGTCTAGGCTATGACGCGGTCGAGGCTATGACGCGGTCTAGGCTATGACGCGGTCTAGGCCATGACGCGGTCGAGGCCATGACGCGGTCTAGGCTATGACGCGGTCGAGGCTATGCCGCGGTCGAGGCTATGCCGCGGTCGAGGCTATGCCGCGGTCGAGGCTATGACGCGGTCGAGGCTATGACGCGGTCCAGGCTGTGACGCGGTCTAGTGTATGACGCGGTCTAGGCTATGACGCGGTCCAGGCTATGACGCGGTCTAGGCTATGACGCGGTCGAGGCTATGACGCGGTCTAGGATATGACGCGGTCTAGTGTATGACGCGGTCTAGGCTATGACGCGGTCTAGGGTATGACGCGGTCTAGGGTATGACGCGGTCTAGTGTATGACGCGGTCTAGTGTATGACGCGGTCTAGGCTATGACGCGGTCTAGGGTATGACGCGGTCTAGGGTATGACGCGGTCTAGTGTATGACGCGGTCTAGTGTATGACGCGGTCTAGGCTATGACGCGGTCTAGGGTATGACGCGGTCTAGGGTATGACGCGGTCTAGTATATGACGCGGTCGAGGCTATGACGCGGTCTAGGCTATGACGCGGTCTAGGCTATGACGCGGTCCAGGCTGTGACGCGGTCCAGGCTATGACGCGGTCTAGGCTATGACGCGGCCCAGGCTGTGACGCGGTCCAGGCTATGACGCGGTCTAGGCTATGACGCGGTCTAGGCTATGACGCGGTCTAGGCTATGACGCGGTCTAGTCTATGACGCGGTCGAGGCTATGACGCGGTCTAGGCTATGACGCGGTCTAGGCAAAGACGCGGTCGAGGCTATGACGCGGTCTAGGCTATGACGCGGTCGAGGCTATGACGCGGTCTAGGCTATGACGCGGTCTAGGCTATGACGCGGTCCAGGCTGTGACGCGGTCCAGGCTATGACGCGGTCTAGGCTATGACGCAGTGTAGGCTATGACGCGGTCTAGGCTATGACGCGGTCGAGCCTATGACGCGGTCTAGTGTATGACGCGGTCTAGGCTATGACGCGGTCTAGGGTATGACGCGGTCTAGTGTATGACGCGGTCTAGGCTATGACGCGGTCGAGGCTATGACGCGGTCGAGGCTATGACGCGGTCTAGGCTATGACGCGGTCTAGGCTATGACGCGGTCGAGGCTATGACGCGGTCTAGGCTATGACGCGGTCGAGGCTATGACGCAGTCCAAGCTATGACGCGGTCCAGGCTATGACGCGGTCTAGGCGGTGACGCGGTCCAGGCTATGACGCGGTCTAGGCTATGACGCGGTCTAGGCTATGACGCGGTCTAGTCTATGACGCGGTCTAGGCTATGACGCGGTCGAGGTTATGACGCGGTCCAGGCTATGACGCGGTCTAGGCTATGACGCGGTCGAGGCTATGACGCGGTCTAGGCTATGACGCGGTCGAGGCTATGACGCGGTCGAGGCTATGACGCGGTCTAGGCTATGACGCGGTCTAGGCTATGACGCGGTCCAGGCTATGACGCGGTCCAGGCTATGACGCGGTCCAGGCTATGACGCGGTCCAGGCTATGACGCGGTCCAGGCTATGACGCGGTCCAGGCTATGACGCGGTCTAGGCTATGACGCGGTCGAGGCTATGACGCGGTCGAGGCTATGACGCGGTCGAGGCTATGACGCGGTCTAGGCTATGACGCGGTCGAGGCTATGACCCGGTCGAGGCTATGACGCGGTCTAGGCTGTGACGCGGTCCAGGCTATGACGCGGTCTAGGCTATGACGCGGTCTAGGCTATGACGCGGTCTAGGCTATGACGCGGTCTAGGCTATGACGCGGTCGAGGCTATGACGCGGTCTAGGGTATGACGCGGTCTAGGGTATGACGCGGTCTAGGCTATGACGCGGTCTAGGGTATGACGCGGTCTAGGGTATGACGCGGTCTAGTGTATGACGCGGTCTAGGCTATGACGCGGTCTAGGGTATGACGCGGTTTAGTGTATGACGCGGTCTAGGCTATGACGCGGTCTAGGCTATGACGCGGTCGAGGCTATGACGCGGTCTAGGCTATGACGCGGTCTAGGCCATGACGCGGTCGAGGCCATGACGCGGTCTAGGCTATGACGCGGTCGAGGCTATGACGCGGTCTAGGCTATGACGCGGTCTAGGCTATGACGCGGTCGAGGCTATGACGCGGTCTAGGCTATGACGCGGTCGAGGCTATGACGCGGTCTAGGCTATGACGCGGTCTAGGCCATGACGCGGTCTAGGCCATGACGCGGTCTAGGCTATGACGCGGTCGAGGCTATGACGCGGTCTAGGCCATGACGCGGTCTAGGCCATGACGCGGTCTAGGCTATGACGCGGTCTAGGCTATGACGCGGTCTAGGGTATGACGCGGTCTAGGGTATGACGCGGTCTAGGGTATGACGCGGTCTTGGGTATGACGCGGTCTAGGCTATGACGCGGTCTAGGCTATGACGCGGTCTAGGCTATGACGTGGTCTAGGCTATGACTCGGTCTAGGCTATGACGCGGTCTAGGCTATGACGCGGTCTAGGTTATGACGCGGTCTAGGCTATGACGCGGTCTAGGCTATGACGCGGTCCAGGGTATGACGCGCTCTAGGGTATGACGCGCTCTAGGGTATGACACGGTCTAGTGTATGACGCGGTCTAGGCTATGACGCGGTCTAGGCTATGACGCGGTCTAGGCTATGACGCGGTCTAGGGTATGACGCGGTCCAGGCTATGACGCGGTCTAGGCTATGACGCGGTCTAGGCTATGACGCGGTCTAGGCTATGACGCGGTCTAGGGTATGACGCGGTCTTATCCGATTCCTCTCATCGGCATACAACGAATGAAGCAATTCTGCTGTGTAGCAATTATCTTTGTTCAAAGAGAAATGCAATTTGAGTTCTTCCCATTGAGACAATATTCTGGTCACAGTTTCTTCAATGGACAGCCAACGAGTATCACAAGACCGCAATATTTTTAAAGGCTGATCGCCACAATTTATTGTCTCATATATATCTTTGTACTCATCACAGCGTTTGGGTGAATGTGAGAACCAATTATAGGTTTCTCTAATGAGAAACTATATTTCGCGGTAACGTTTGTTCTGACGCATGTGACACCGCCAATTGCAATGAGTGGCAAACGCATCTGACTAGAATTAAATTAGGTACGCCATATTCCGTTTTTAAAATATTATGTACGCCATTATTGACTCCAGTCATGACAGAGGCATTATCCACTCCAATTCCAATTAAGTTTTTTATTAGATTATCATGTGTCTGTAAACAGTTTACCAAGGCAGTAACAATTCCACGAGCATCCGCGCTCCTCAGTGGTTCTAATGCTAGAAATGCAGATACAACTTTATTTTGTGTGCAACTTTTTTTTTTTTTTTTTTTTATTTCCAAAACACTTAATTCTAATTTTACAATGGTATTGCCATACACGCAAACCTCTCAGGGCTTATCCGTGTGCTGGCGAGTCAGTCCTATATCCTCAAATACATACTACTTTAGTTGAGTTACTTTCAATGAATATTGTTAGACAAAAACTAAAACACCTTATGACTGTAAAAACGCTTAAATTTGAACTTGCAACTTTTCGAACCTGTTTTATATAAATTAAAAAACTAAAATATCTAATTACTCCCCCCCCCGATCACCATGTACGATAAACCTATTCCTTGGGAGAAAAAGGCTAAGTACTTGGGTGTCGTACTCGACCAACACCTAACTTTCGCGCAGCACATAAGAGAGGCCCGCTCGCGGGCCGCTTTTGCGCAAGGTAGGCTTCATAGCATCTTAAACAAAAATAGCACTATGTCATTCAAGTGCAAAATGCGTACGTTCACCACGGTCATTCGACCAATCATGACGTACGCTGGCCCTGTCTTCGCACACGCCAAGCCCTACCTCTTACACAAAATGCAGACTCTTCAAAACCGCTTCCTCCGCAACGCGGCGGGAGCTCCTTACTTTGTCCGTAATGAAGAGCTGCATGTTGACTTCCGACTCCCTACTATCCAGCAGTTCCTGAAACGACTCACCAAGCGTTTCATGGATACTGCTGAGAAACATCGAAACCCCCTAATTGTATCGGCCGCCCGATACGTACCCTCCCGCATCTCCAAGGTGCGCCGGCCCAGACATACCCTACTCATACCTGATGACCCCACCACTCTGCTCCAGGAGAGCCGTAGGGAAACCAGCACACTACGCAAACGCAGACCGCCGTCGTTCCGCCCTCGCCGTCGAGGTCCGTCGCGAAGACCCAGTCAATGCCCTCCCAGTCTCTTGCCAGCACGCGCCGCTGAGCCAACTGATTCCCCAATTAATGGAAACATGATCCAGCCTTCCCTTGCTGTCCCCCCCAGTGACGCCCTAAGCCGAGGCCCGTACTCCGCAGGGAGTGCCCTTAGCGTAGTCACTTAGTTTATAAGAAATAATAAGTCCTGGCTGGAGGCTTTAATAATTTAGAGCCTTCACAGGCAAGCTCGGTTAAGCAGACGACAGCCTCCTAGGCTGACCTGCAAGACGTCACACAAAAAAAAAAAAAAAAAAAAAAATCTAATTACTATGCCCAATAATTTTGATACACTGAGGTCAGTGGATTCCGTGGATTCATCTAACAGTACACTATACTTTTGTGATCCAATATCATCCAATAGCATCTGTTTGAAGTGAGGGGCTAACACATTCTTTATTACGGCACTGCATTTCGTTCTGTGCATTTTCATGTCCATAACACTCTTTGAATCAGTAATACATTTTTTTAAAGCTTCAGTTAAAGTTAAGTGGTGAATTTGCTGTATGGATGTGTGTTCTACAATGAACAGGGACAATGTTCCTTCAACTTTCAACGTATTTGTATTATTTTTAGAAGCGGGCAGAAATTCAATTTGTCGGTTTTTAGACACTAAGTCAGATTTATGTATAAGTTTTTTTGTTACTCTGTGTTTCTTAATGTCGCCAATTCTTGCAAACATATCACAATGACAAAAAGTACAAAAGGCTTTTGTAGGATCGTCTGCTACAGGCCGCAACCAAGCCTTGAACTCTTCTTGGGTTTCCCATTCTTTCCGATATTTTTGAGAATAAAAAGTCTTTTTTTTCAGTGGCACGTCCATGATAATGCGAAATAAATACTACACAAAAACACACACAAAAACTTTAGATCTTGACTTGAATGATTTCGATAAGTATTGTCTCCTACTTTCGCGAATGAAAACTAGCAACTAACTAAATACAAGCAATAGTATGCAGCACTCACTCATACAAACTTTACATACGTGTTAGGTTTGATTTATTAGTTGGGGAATCCCCAAGCATAACCAAACAAAGACGTCTACAGCTACGTTCCGAAACAGGAAATTTTTGCTCGGCAAAGTGTATCCTGGATCCAAACCACAACATTCAATAAATATCACTAAAAGTCATCAAATAATTTTTCAGTTATTTTTTTTTTCAGATTATCACTGTCAAAGTCCTAAAATTCACTAAATCTAGTGACAAAATCACTAAAGTCGCAACACTGCAAATGCGTGAGTTCATAAATGTAGAATATTTCTGCGTGAAACAGAAATTATCAATAGTTTCTCTGTGGTCACGGCCTCACGGGCATTGAATTGTATTGTCAAATTCAATTTATGAAACTGTCAGTCCGTCTCTGTCATTTGGTTTTTGTTTCGAATTTGGTGGAATCTATGAAACTAAATCTGCTTTCATCTTGAGTTTGTGAAGTGATAATATAGTAAAAAATGGCTCTGTTCCCCGGAGCGGTAGCCTTCGACGAGTATGGTCGTCCATTTATCATTTTGAGGGACCAAGATAGGCAGAAACGGCTCACCGGTATCGATGCCTTGAAGGTAAATTATTTCGATTTTTCTACTTTTCCTGATACAATAACAACTCACAAAGTATAATTTAAGGCATCATAGACTTCCCCTAGCAGTATCTTATCAACAGCTTCCTAAATTAACCAAGTAAAAATTGCTAATAAATGCATAACCTAAACTTGTCAACACAATTTCGAATAATCGAGAATTAATTCGAAAACCGCGGTTCTATCAATAAAACTTGAATTAAAATTATAATTTATCCCTGCCTAAGCTATATTAGACACTCGAGTTCAAGATTTTAGGCAGTTTTATTGAGTTACATTCATTTTAATTATCAGGTGTTATGAATCACATGATTTCAAATTCGACAACCTGTACGATTTTTATCAAAATTTCGTCTGCCCATCATCATCAAATACGTCTTTGACCCAATATTTACTTGTAAAACAGAGAAAATTACAAGTTTTTAGTTAATTTCCCTTCAAATACTAACATATTTAGTTTATTTCTTTATTAAAATAAGTTAACCTATCACTTCTTTGTTTGAAGACATAGGTAATCATCTTCTTTATTAAGATAATGAGCTTTTTTTAAATGTGAAACCTCATCTTTGTTAATTTTAAGGACCCAATAATATGTCATGGTATTTATTATTCAAAAATGCCAATAAATTATTAGATATTTTTGTATATTTATTCTCTTTGAAATTTACCTTCTATTCTTCTTCCACCTTCTTCTTTTTATCATTATATGCCATTATAAGTTGTCATCAGTTCATTAAACTTACCAGTTTTAAACTTAGATCTGTTCAGCTTATCTAACATTCCCACAGCTGGAACTCAGACCGGTTCCTTATGAAATTTGTTTGGTTTGAATAATCAGAATTACACACACAACATTCACAAATCACCAAAAAAAAAATAATAAAAAAAAAAATTAATAAAAGAAGATAGACCCCCCTGGGGGGTGGGTTTTTATTTTTATTTATTAGTTTTTTTTTTAATTATTCAATTTAAAAAAAAACTTTTTTTAACCGACTTCGAAAAAGGAGGAGGTTATCAATTCGATGTTTGTATATTTTTTTTTTTTTTTTTTTAACCGACGAAAAAAAGGAGGAGGTTCTCAATTCGACCGTATGTTTTTTTTTTTTTTTTTTTGTGTATGTTCAGCCCTCACACCGTCATTTATGAACCGATCTTAATGATTATTTTTTTATTAGATAGGGAATACCTCAAGGGTGGTCCCATGTCAAGGACATCAGGATCTGATAATGGAATCCTGATAAAATTGAGAGAAACCCTCGAAAATTGTTGGCACGTTTAGCGTTTCTGTACGTATGTTCGGCCTTCACTCCGTTGTTTATGAACCGATTTCGATGATTCTTTTTTTTATAGATAGGGTACACCTTAAGGGTGGTCCCATATCAAGGACATTAGGATCTGATCATGGAATCCTGATAAGATTGAGAGAAAACCTCGAAATTTGTGGGCACGTTTAGCGTTTCTGTACGTATGTTCGGCTCTCACTCCGTTGTTTATGAACCGATTTTGACGATTCTTATTTGCATAGATAGGGTATACCTCAAGGATGGTCCCATGTCAAGGACATTAGGATCTGATCATGGAATCCTGATAAAATTGAGAGAAAACCTCGAAAATTGGGCACGAATATTGTTTCTGTTTACTTTTCAAAACTTTATCAGGTATTTGCATTTAGGAATCATCACATCATGAAACTGAGCTGATGATGGAAACCATACCTTTCCTTAACAATAGAAGTTAGTTATAAAAAACTGGTTTTAGTGACAGATACCACTTAATATACTTTGAAGAAAAGACGTCTTTGGAATATTGGAGGTAACCTCAACTGGTCAATATCCTGGGAACCTTATGAAAGGATGGTTACATCATCAGCTCAGTGCCAAGAGGAATGATGAAGGATTAGAAATTAGCTTCAGAGTATTTAAAGATGATGCGAGTCACAAAAAATCATAAAATAAAAAACTTTTTAACTAAAAATTCAACCGACGAAAAAGAACTAAAAAGCAAAACATAAATTAACCTTTTAAGTCTTGAGTATTGAGCTTATTTACCTACATAAAATATCAAATTTTATATAAACTAATTTTGAGTCGGCGCCAAATAATAAAACGATTAATTACCTACGTCTAGCCTTCTTCATTTCTACGTACATATAAAATTTAGATATTTAATAATCAGATTGTTGTTTGGCGCCGACTCAAAATTAGTTTATATAAAATTTGATATTTTATGTAGGTAAATAAGCTCAATACTCAAGACTTAAAAGGTTAATTTATTTTTTGCTTTTTAGTTCTTTTTCGTCGGTTGAATTTTTTGTTAAAAAGTTTTTTTTTTATGTATGTTCGGGCATAACTCCGTCATATATTGACGGCTTTGCAAAATTCTTTTTTTGTTTGAAAGAGGTTTATTCCGAAATGGTCCCAATTAAATTTCAAAAAGATCTGATGATGGCTTTCGGAGACAGACAACGGAACTCTTCAAAAATTGACAGCAAATCAACCGCGATTGCTGCTATCGTATGTCTATGAATTGTTAACACAGTTTAATGGGGAACCACCACTAAAAAGTGAAAAATAAAAAACTTTTTTACAAAAAAATAGAACCGACTTCCAAAAAAGTGCAAAATAACTTTAATTTCGGCAGTCAGTGTCAAAAAACGAAAACACAAAACAGGAACACCGACTTCCGAAATTAAAAATCAATCCACGCTGCTGGTAACATCAATGAGTTCATTGTGGCTGTAGGCTTGCATCTAGGGTCGGCTTTAAGTCCTTACCTCTTCCTGTTGATTATGGACGCTCTCACGTCGGAAATACAGGAGGGTTGGTGCATGCTGTTTGCCGACGATATTGTTCTGGTAGGTGAAGATGGACCTGAGATCCAGAGTAGATTGGAGAAATGGCAACAGAAGCTGGAGAAAGTTGGCTTGAAAATCAGCAGAACCAAAACTGAATACATGTTCTGCGATTTCGGCGGTCTCTCCAGTTCTGAAGCTATAGTGCTAGATGGCGCGCTTCTCCCAGTCTGCTCCGATTTTCGGTATCTTGGTTCACTCGTGCAAAGCGATGGCGAAATAGATCGGACTGTTAAGCACAGAATTAACACTGGATGGATGAAATGGCGGCAGGTCACCGGGACTATCTGCGACTCTCGCATTCCCCTTAAACTTAAGGAGAAGATTTATAAAACAACTAGCTGTGCCCGCGGTTTCACCCGCGTTCTTCATTTATCTTTCGTGAATTTTTTTTTTTTTTCGTAAAAAGTATCATAAGTGACTTCTAATACCTCAAAGAATATGTGTACAAAGTTTCATGATGATCGGTTAAGTAGTTTTCGCGTGAAAGCGTAACAAACAAACTTACATTCACATTTATAATATTAGTGTGATCAGAGCCTTTAGACAAAATACATGTCTGTTAACGTTAACGCTAACGCGTTAACGTTCGTTTCGTGCATAATGTATGGCAAAGACATTACTGGGCGTGAGTCACGTGACAGTTTTCTGTCTAACGCTTCGTGCAAAATGTCGTAGCCATACATTTTGCACAAAGCATTAGCATTAACAGAAAAGAATGACCTGCTGTCTTGTATGGTTTAGAATGTTGGGCCACAAAAGAAAAGCTTTTGCATGCAGCTGAGATAAGAATGCTAAGAGCAACGTGTGGTGTTACGCGCATGGATAGAATTAGGAATGAGTATATAAGAGGAAGTCTGAAAGTGGCACCGCTGACTGAAAAGTTGTGTGGAAATCGGTTGTCGTGGTATGGGCATGTGGTGCGGAGGAATGAATAAAATGTCGTGAGGAAAGTCTTGTGTATGGATGTGGATGGCTATAAGAGTAGGGGAAGGCACATTTTCTTCATTCCTCTGCATCACATGATGCTGAGGAATGAAGAAAATGTGCTATAAGAGTAGAGGAAGGCTAAAAAAACGATGGTTAGACTGTGTGAAAGAGGATATGGGTAAAAAGGGTGTGACTACAGAGATGACGACTAATAGAGGAGCATGGAAGAAAAAGACATGTTGCGCCGACTTCAAATAAATTGGGATAAGGGCAGGAGAATGATGAGACCAAAACAAATATTTACCAAAAATAATTTATCCCTACAGTCACACATCTCAGCGGCCCGTCAAATCGCAGGGATCCTCCGCACCTCCCTTGGTCCCCGTGGCCTGGACAAGCTCATGGTCTCTCCCGACGGAGACGTGACCGTCACCAACGATGGAGCCACGATCCTGAAGCTGATGGATGTGGAACACCAAATCGGCAAGCTGTTGGTGCAATTGGCGCAGAGTCAGGATGATGAGATCGGTGATGGAACTACTGGCGTCGTGGTATTGGCTGGTAAGTTTTAATGCTGATATTTTTAGAATAAAAAAACATATTTAGGACAGCAAATACAAACAAGACCTTATTTTTTGTTTGTCAGATTTTTAGTCATAATAGTAATAAATCTTTATTGATCATTATAAGTATTGCAGTACATGAGTATTTGGTTTATACATCGTAAAATTACAGATTTGCTACAATTTTAGTGGGTACAGTTCTGATCTCCTAACTAGGTTACTGTATAACCTGTATGAAGGAGTAACAGTTCCAATCCCCCATGGATTACAAGAATATGTATCCTTATTATTTTGTACATTATGTTTTTACTGCTACAAAAATATGTTATAACTAATTGTAAGCGACAAAAAGAAAAAACGAATAAATATATATATATATATATATATATAAGTGAGAACAATTTTGAAAAAAGATGTCAAAAAAAAAAAAAAACTATTTCTATGTGGGTGTGTGTGTGTGTGGTGGATGAGCTTGCGTGAGTGTGCGTGTAAGTGTGTGTGTAGGTGATGGTGTGTGTGGTTGTGTATGTTTGCTTGTGTGTATAAGCGTATGAGTCGAGTGTGTGTTGAGAGTGTTTGTTGTGTTAGATATTATGTTGAGAGTGTTATGCTCCAGTTCACTTACCCTTAAATAAGCATTTGTTCTGTTTCGTCATATGTATAGTTTAGAAGAAATGAGTAGATCATTTTCTTACAGTTATGATGTGTTAAACCGTATACTGAACAATGTTTATTTATTTTATTATATAAAGAAGGACCAAGATAATAGAAGAATCTTTTAATGAAAGTGCACGTGGGAGAGTACATATTATATCTTTTCTACGTTTATCGATTGCCCTATATGGCGTTCTGTGGTGTTGTAGGAGAACTGCATGAAACTGTTGTCTTACATTTAGAATATTCCACTTATGGTATAATTCATTAGTAGGGAATATGATAGAGCGAAAGGTAGCAACTTTTAGTACTGCTCTATCCAATGGTTTTAAAATCGTTTTAGCAGCACCACCCGAACATGAAATGCAATATGTGACAATAGATTGGCATAAGGCAAAATAAACGTTGCGTATAATAGTCTGATTAGCAATGTTACGAAGTGTTTTAAATATGAATATGAGTTTCCGAACCCTGCCTGTGAGAATGTTTATATGAGACTTATAGTTTAGAGTTTTGTCCAATGTCACACCCAGATATTTTATTTGGTCTACAGAGGTTAATGATGGACAGTTGCAAGATGTTTGGGGTTGATTATTGCAGGAGTGAGCTATTAAAGTTATTTGGGTACGTGGTTGAGAGGCTGCACTGATTGAATATGTAAGGAAGTTAGTTTTGGAAGTATTGAGTGTAAGGGTGTGATCATTGAGCCAGTTTAGTGCTGTATTGAATGCGAGTTGCGCTCTCGTTTCTAGTTGAGACCATGTCTCAGCTACAACAGTTATCGCTGTATCATCCGCGAATGATATCAAGTTACCATTCTGGATATTGAGGTCGCATAACTCATTGATGAAGATAAGAAAAAGGGTTGGCCCTAATATACTTCCCTGGGGCACACCGCAATAAATAGGAAGTTCGTTACTATTGTTATTATTTATACTGACAAATTGCGATCGATTTGTTAGGTAACTCTTGAACATATCCAATTGAACACCTCTGACACCCACTCCTTCAAGTTTTAATAAGAGAGTAGAGACGGGGACCGTGTCGAACGCTTTTGCGAGGTCTAAGAAAATGGTTAGGAATTTTTTATTATTGTTAATACATTGTACCACGTGATTAGTTAATTCGTGGACTGCGTCACATGTTGATAAGTTTCTGCGAAAGCCGAATTGATGAGATGATATTAACTTATAGTGTTCCAAGTACCAATCTCTTATTAATTAAACGTTCGAGCACCTTAGATAACGCACTAAGGACTGCTATTGGTCGATAATTATTAGGTAAAGACCCGTCCCCTCCCTTGAAAATTGGATGGATAATTGCCTTTTTAAATGAAGTAGGAAAGACGGCAGTGTCGAAACAAAGATTAAATATATGGTATTATATATATACAGGCACTTTTGAATAGTGTAGCTATTCAAAAGTGCCTGTAAATGATTCAATTGAAATAAAAGCTTTGAGATGTTGATATAAGACCACATTGATTTCCTCCACAGGTGCTCTCTTGGAACAGGCCTCAATCCTCCTTGACAAAGGCATTCACCCCATCCGTGTGGCAGACGGCTTCGAGATGGCCGCAGCCACCGCGCTCGCCCACCTGGACGGCGTCAGTGAAGCTTACCCAGTGAACAAGGATACCAGGGAGCATCTCATCAAGGTTGCCATGACTACGCTGGGCAGTAAGGTGGTTGTGAAGTGCCATCGGTTGATGGCTGAGATTGCAGTTGATGTAAGTTATACAAAACTAAGCTAAGTTAATGTTAACTAGGTTGAATTTTCAATAGTCAGAAAACTTATCTGAAGAATAAGCCTTTTGGGGTGCAAATCGGAAAATTAATGTTTTTCAAACTGTACCATGCAACATATCAAATGAAAGAGCACATTGTGAAGGTCTCAAATGTATTTTTTTCATAATTTTAAAATAAATAGGTTCAATGTTTTATCAGCAAATATATGAAAAATTACCAGTCCCCCTCTTTAACTCCAAAATTAATGAAATAATTAAAGAATATAGTTCTAGATTGCAGGCAAGTCTATAAGAAGCACTTGGCCAGTTTTCAGTTGATGGTAACCAGATTGTCCATCTTTAAATTTTTCATTTTACAGGCGGTCCTCTCAGTAGCAGATCTGGAGAAGCGCGACGTGAACTTCGAGCTGATCAAGGTGGAGGGCAAGGTCGGCGGCCGCATGGAGGACTCCATGCTCGTGAAGGGAGTCGTCATCGACAAGACTATGAGCCACCCACAGATGCCTAAGACTTTGAGGGTGAGTTGTTATATTGGTGGAATAATTCAGGTCTTTTCGATTTTATTTCACTCAGAAATTAATTCGGAAGGTGTAAGGGTTGCACCTTACATTAAGGATTGTCAAATGCAGATGAAAATAAATGTATGCAGAATGTTAATAGAATGCAAGGAATGTCAGTGAGTGGCTCAACAGGCATGAATCCAAAACTTAAATGAATCAAAATGTATGCTCTGAAATGCGTCAATGCATGCCCAAAATGTAGGTCGCGCTGAAAGTGCAAATATGCGAGCCACTAAGCTAACTTATTATACTTACAGCTTATATTTTTAAAATCTGGAAGATTTATTGATTCGTTCGACAAGTTTCCTTAAATGTTAATGTTAGTGAAGTTATTCTAATCTCACTATTCTTCCCCAGAATGTGAAACTCGCCATCCTCACCTGCCCGTTCGAGCCCCCGAAGCCGAAGACCAAGCATAAGCTCCATGTTGGCTCAGCCGACGAGTACCGCGAACTGCGCGCCTATGAGCACGAAAAGTTCTTGGAGATGGTGCGCAGAGTCAAGGTGAGAATTTAAACATCATGAGATAAAATGAAGGATGGAAGGCTATATATAACCGCCTTTAGGTATCCATAGTCAACAAGGAACCCATAAAGTTTCACCACGTCCGTCTGTCCGCAGCTTAGCTCACAGACTCTTAGAGTACTAGAAAGCTATAATTTGGCATGGTTATACATAATCACGCCGAGAAAGTGGTAAAAAAGAAAAATTTAGGGTACCTCCTGTACCTACAAGTAAAGTGGTGTTTTTTTTTTTAAGTGAAAACTTCTTTAGGCGCGTTGGACATTTTTGTTCAAGTTTTCACTTCTGTCGGCACTTCCGGAGTGCCACTCTTTTTTTTTCTCGTCTATCCCATGGAGTGGGGTATCGTTGGATAGGTCATTCAAAAATATTATGGGTCTGTGAAAACACATTTTTCGTTTCAAGGATCCGTTTGCTTACGGATTACTATTACTATTACATTATTGGTTGATTTGGATATGTGAAAAAATTCACGGCAGTAGTATACAGGTTGTAACGGAACGGTGTGGTCATATTTTAGGAACCGGTTCTGCCCATGGATATGAACAACTTTCTCTAAGAAAAAACTGAAAATTTCCAAAAAAATAAATTGGACGGAAGGACTTTACAATAGGGATAGGTATATATGTATATATTTGAGGGGAGGGGGAGGGGGTAGACCCTCCCCCCGTGGTGGAAAAGTTTAGGAAATGTATAGTTTTTTTTTTTATGAATTTTTAAAATCTCATTTTGAGGTTGTTTTTGTGAAGCACTTTCATTTAGCGCCAATCGCGGACTATTTCTAGACTATTTCTAAGCAATAATACGATCAATGGCATCTTCAAGGTCAAGATTAACACCCTAAAAGCCAAAGGTCAAGGTCATTCGTCGAAGGGCCAAGGCATTTTTTATTTTATTATAATATTTTAGGTTTGCATGTCGATGCAGCTACGTGTCGACGGAGCCCCGCTTAGCGGGGCTCCTACTTCTGAGTGGTTTATAAAAAAATAACCACGAAGGGGATGGCGGGGTCTGTTCGCTCGCTTCGCTCGCTCTCTTGACCCCGCCATCCCCTTCTAACCTAACCTGTCCGAGTCGGGGTGCCCTAAGTCCCGAGCTCGCTTCGCTCGCTCTTGCATCCTGGCTCGACAGAGTCCAAAACACGCGTCACTTCAGTAAATACGGAGGAAGTAGCATGCGGCTCGACAGAGTCCAAAACACGCGTCACTTCGGTAAATACGGAGGAAGGAGCATGCGGCTCGACAGAGTCCAGAACACACGTCACTTCACTTGCTCGCAGCGGACTTGATCCAGAGGATGAAGACATGATGGCAGGGTATTCAATGTTGATCTCAAGCTCGATGGCAAATGCTCTCAAACGCGAGTACAGACATTGACTGACATGACACTAAAAAAACGGCGCCAAAAATTAAATTTTGCGTTTCGTTTCACCTTAAATAGATACCATCAGAATAAAAAATAATAACTTTAGATTGTCAATAAATCAAAATTTTAATAGATAATCACCCAAAAAACACAAATCACTGAGAAATTATTAAACCCAAATGAAATAAGTAAAAATAATGCGAATTTTGAAAAAAAAAAACAAATTACTCGTCAACTTATAATTTGCAAAATCAAAACGCATTATTAAAACTCCATAAAATAGCAACTCTTGCTCTCAAAATTACGTCAAAAGTAATAAAATAGTGCGAAATTTGAGGTATTTTATCAAAGTTTGATATTTTTTATCTCCGAAAGTATTTATTTCCTAAACTTGAAACTTCGGGATATTGCTCAAGATAACAAGTACTTTGCACAAAAAAAAATTGAAGAGTCTACTCAAAGGTCCTTATTGTAAAGTTGAGCCGGATTTCCATACAAAGTTATCATCAGCTGATCAATATTTGTATGGGAGGTAAAATTTTTTTTTGAGAATTTCCTCAGGTTTTCTTAAGAGAGAAAGTTGTTCATATCGATGGGCAGATGCAGTTCTTAAAATATGACCACACCTTTCCGTTACACCCTGTATATAACGAAATTAAAAGGAAACTATCGCAGCTAAGTCGGCTTTACA
This sequence comes from Polia nebulosa, assembly GCA_951329385.1. Taxonomy (NCBI): domain Eukaryota; kingdom Metazoa; phylum Arthropoda; class Insecta; order Lepidoptera; family Noctuidae; genus Polia; species Polia nebulosa. The sequence continues at coordinate 13,253,803 of OX589614.1, read as the reverse complement.
AGTTTACGTGTAATAGTCAACCAACATATAAAATGTATTTGGAAAAGTAAAAATTTTGTACAAATTCCATTGAAAAATAATTACATAATTAAATTACATAAAAAGGTAGTAAATATATGTTTATAAACCATGTAAAAATACACAAAAATAAAAGCACACGCTTCTTTAGTTACCATCGTCTTATGTGGCCCATTTTTAGATATAGTGAGTTTTGGAAACCATTTAAATGCTCATGAAACAGCAAAAATCCCTATTCTTAGTCCGCATTAAGGATGATTCACTTTACACCGTGTCGCCACCGTGCCCCGGCCGGGACACGTCCACCGGGCTATTCATTCATGCTACACCGGGCTGTCACCGTGCCGCCACCGGGCCCCGGCCGGGGCACGTCCGGGGCACGGCCAAGCATGGATTATTTCATACAAAAAGTATACTATAGATTTGAATGTGCAATTGTTTGACCGGCAATTGTTTCCCGGCCGGGGCACGGCCGGGAAAGGGAGCCCCGGCCGAGCCCCGGTCGTGGCCCGGTCTAGCATGAATCACTTCATACAAAATGTATGCAACAATCTTTGACCGGCCGTACGGCACGGCCCAGTGGCGACACGGTGTAACGTGAATCATCCTTAATCGTGCTATTACGGAACCCTACTACCGTGCGTGGCCCGACACGCACTTGGCCGGTTTTTATTTTCAAATCAAATAATTTATTTACATAATACATGTTTACAAGGTTTGTAGTTGCAAAAGCGACTACTGAGCGAAGAATCCTGTAAACGATCCTTGACTGTAATGCCTAGTTTCTCCCCGTTACGCGCGAAAATGCTGCGATTGGTCGAATGAATTGTCAACAGTCAATCACATTGTTAGCCCGCCTTTGATAATTTTTTCACATTCATTTTGTGATATATTTTGTTAAAAAAACGAGAAAAAGGAAGTGTGATTTGTGTACAAAAAACATGCTTCATTTGAGACATTGGACTGTATCAATAAACTTCTATCAACTTCTTAAAAAAAGAAGTTGGCAGAAGTTTATTATGTATTTTGTTATAGTAAGTATTGTTATAAACCAGTCTTATCTTGTGGGATGGACTGGATGACTTGTTGAGGGAAAAATCCTTAGTTACGAAACGAATCTTTCAGCTGAAATGATAATGAAGGATTGTTTTTTTTTTTTTTTTTTAAAGGATTGCCAACATTGCATATACTATAAAATTAATAAAACATTACATAAAAACTATTCAAGTGTTGCAACACTTAGAGACAACCACAACATTGAAATAAAATACATAACTAAATAATTCAATTAAAAAAATTAAAACTTAATTAAAATTAAAAGAAAAAAATCTAGCTTACAAAAACATGTCAAATAATGATGAAATGATTACAAACTTTATTAAAGTAATGGTTTATTATAATATTGGAAGGTGTGAAAGAGGATATGGGTAAAAAGGGGGTGACTACAGAGATGACGACTAATAGAGGAGTATGGAAGAAAAAGACATGTTGCGCCGACCCCAAATAAATTGGTATAAGGGCAGGAGAATGTGAAGTTTATTATAATATTCTCTTCTCTTCATTCAACACTTTGTTGTTCCGCAGGACGCCGGCGCCACCCTGGCCATCTGCCAGTGGGGCTTCGACGACGAGGCCAACCACCTGCTGCTGTCGCAGGGTCTGCCGGCCGTGCGCTGGGTGGGCGGGCCTGAGATGGAGCTCATCGCCATCGCCACCGGCGGCCGCATCGTGCCGCGCTTCGAAGAGCTCACCACCGACAAGCTGGGCTCCTGCGGGCTCGTGAGGGAGCTTAGTGAGTTCACTCTTTGTTTATTACCCGACTGCCCTAGAAGGAGGGTAATGTTTTTCGAGAGTATTTATGTATGTGTGTATGTCTATTTCTATGGCACGCGGTATAGCCTAAACGAGTAGATGGATTTTAACAAGTAATGGTATCATTAGATTGGTCTTGACCGCCGAAGTGAAATAGGCTATATGAATATTAAAAAAAAGTGTGTGTGTACTTATGTACGCACCTAAGAAGTTACACTTCTTTGGCGTAACAAGATAAAAAACCAAACTGTCACAAAGTTTACAAAAGGAAAACAATCATTCTTCATGGACCACAGACCATAGCTAACTTCAGGGTGTCGGTTCTAGCTAACTTCAACCTGTGAATTTTGTGTGACAGTGATACGCGTGCATCTTAAAATGTCACTCATCATTTTTCCATAACGCGCCTACAGAAGTATAACTTCAAAAAAAAGTGTAGTCATATTTTCTTGTGACCAGCCCCCTTAGCCAAAACACATTTCTGTTACGCTAACGCTTCGTGCAAAATCTATGGCAACGACGTTTTGCACGAAGCGTTTGACAGAACTGTCACGTGACTCACGCCTAGTAATCTCTTTGCCATACATTTTGCACGAAGCGTTAACGTTAACAGAAAAGTATTTTGTCTAAAGGTGTCACGTGACTCACGCCCAGTAATGTCGTTGCCATACATTTTGCACGAAGCGTTAGCGTTAACGTTTACAGAAATGTATTTGGACTAAGGCGGCTGGTCATGTCTATCAAATTAAATGAGCTCGAAAAAACGATTCCAGAAATATAACTTACTAAAATTTAGGAAACAAAAAAAATATTTTTTTTTTCAAAAACCTGACTGATTAAAAAACAACTAAAAAGTTTCAACAAGTCACTCTTCAAGCAATCTGATGCAGTTGGTGATATTTAATCTGTGATTTAATTAAAATAAATTCCATCAACTGCATCAGATTGCTTGAAAAGTGACTTGTTTGTTTCTTGTTGTTTTTTTTATCAGTTGGGCTTTTTTTAATTTTTGTAGTGAATACTTCTTTAGGCGCGTTAGGCATTTTTGAGATGAGAAAAAATAAACTCGCGCGACACCGACCCGCTACGCGATCCGCTACGAGTGCTACGACGATGCTTAGCATTGTAGCTCGCGTAGCGAATTGAAATTAGAACTTCTTTAGGTTGCATTGGGCATTTTTGTTCAAGTTTTCACTTCTGTCGGCACTCCCGGAGTGCCTCTTTTTTTAGTAGATTTTTTTGAAAAAAAAAAAAAACTATTTTCTTTACCAAGGAATTATTATTTTGTACCCAGAAATCATCCCTATTTTATTCTGTCGACTATTTTCTCAATCGAAACCTCTAATACACATCCATTAATAATTCTCATTTGTATCTCCTCCAGCATTCGGCACATCCAAGGAAGAGATGCTTGTGATCGAGGAGTGCTCCAACAGTCGTGCGGTCACCGTGCTGGTGCGCGGCGGGAACCGCATGATCGTGGACGAGGCCAAGCGCTCCGTGCACGACGCGCTGTGCATCGTGCGCAGTCTCGTGCAGGTAACCACGACACTGACGCATTTTTAGGGTACCGCAGTCTAAATAAAAAATAAAAACGGTCAAGTGCGTGTCGGACTTCGTACATTTAGGGTTCCGTACCAAATGCGGGAATTATCAAAAAGAAAGCGAGTTTTACATTATTGGCTAACTTTTTGGAATTCCCTGCCAATGTGTTTCCTGAAATAGTGAATAGGTTACTTCTAGGCAAGCGTGCTCCATCGTCCACCACATCATTGATTACCATCAGGTGTCTCAGTGATCAAAGGTGCCAATGTAGTCACATATACCAATAATTACTATCAATTAGCCAACCACGCATCACCCTTGACGAACACCGAGTGACGTCACTATCCTCCAACCTCAGGATGACGTCATCACTGGGGAACGTCGCCCCCGGGGTAAAAAAAAATACATTGCAGACTAGAATATCAGATACGGAATGTAATCTTTACCTTACTCTTTCACATGACCAATCCAACCTTATATTTGTCTTTTCTTTATTTAATCCTACTATTTCTTTCACAGGACTCCCGTGTGGTATACGGTGGAGGTGCAGCTGAGATCTCCTGCTCGCTGGCAGTAGCCCGCGCGGCTGACAAGCTGTCCTCCCTGGACCAGTACGCCTACCGCGCCTTCGCCGACGCGCTTGAAGCTATCCCTCTGGCACTCTCTGAGAACAGGTAATGTGATAAAGCATTCTAGTACAGTTGGTAGACGTTTACTGATAATTGAGGCCGCGTTTCCAACTGCAAGCAAATTTCATGCAAGTTTAGCATTATATTGCAGGCTAGCAGCGGGGTATAATGTGATCGATCGGTTGTCCGTATCCCACACCGTAATTTAACTTGCAATCAATTTCATTTTAGGGGGAAATGCTGCCTATGTTCCATGTAAATGGCCGTACTAACGTCTAACTGGGCAGAAGTATCAAAACAAATAATATTCTAGAAACACGGTTTAGGAGTCTGCCAATTACACCGTACCATGACGGACGTAAATTAGAGCTGTCAAATTTAGTTAAACTAGCATACAAATTAAGGGTACACGTAAAAACATGTCGATTAAAAACATGGTGAAGCGCAAGGCGTAAACTAGTTTGACATCTCTAACTTAGATCATAGCTATAGCCGTCCTTTTCTCGCACTGCCTTTTTAGTAAAAGATAGCGATTCGCTATTTAACTGACTTCGCGAAAAGGAGGAGGTTATATGTTCGATTGTTTTTTTTTATGTATGTCCACCGATTTCTCTGTCGGTTGTGGACCGATTTACAAAATTCTTCTTCTCTTTTTTATCCGAAAGAGTATACTTCAGAGGTGGTCCCGTATAAATTTTATCCAAATTGCTTTAGCGCTTTTTCGATAAATCAACAAAAACAAAAAATGTGTAAACGTATTGGGATTATCAATTCGGACGTAACTTTATTATTTAGTTTTAGTTCTGGGTTATAACAATTAAAAATAAAAAACTATTTTATAAAAAATATAACAGACTTCCAAAAAAAGGTTTTTTTTTAGTTTTGTAAAAAAGTTTTTTAGTTTAGTTATTGAACAAGCGAATCGGCACCAATGCATGGTTAGCTAAGTGACGTCATTCTAAATCCAATATGGCGGACTGTTGTTTATGCGTTCCCATGAAATGGATATCAAATGAAAGGGTTTGCTTTACTGAGAAAATATAAGTTTTTTTTAAACTATATTATTAACAACACTTGTGTTTGTTTATTCCCACAGTGGACTGTCCCCCATCGACACTCTGTCTGAAGTGAAGTCGCGCCAAGCGTCGGAGAACAACCACAACCTGGGTATTGACTGCATGGGCACTGGTAAATACACTTTTATTACACTAGCGACACGGCCCAGCTTCCCACGTCTGTACAAATTATACACAAATCTTCCTCGTTTATCGGTCTTTCGAGGAGGAGTTAGCGGAGAAAAAAAGACAATAATTTTATACTATACAGGTTGCATTTTCCCAACTATCTTGGGGTCGGCTGCTGGAATACCAGTATTTTACACGGAGCGACTGCCTATCTGACCTCCACAACCCAGTAACTGGGTAATACGATACCCCTTGGTAAGACTTCTGACGACCCGTAACGACTGTCAAAGATCCACGATTGACAACCGTGACCAACGGCTTCACGTGCTTTCCGAGGCACGGGAGACGTCTCGGTATGTAAAGATGGTCACCCATCCATGGACCAACCCCGGCAAGCGTAGCTTAACCTGATGGATCGACCCGTGCAGCTGTTATTACTTTAGCCACGAGCTCCTCATAAGTATACTCTACTTATTCTGATCCCTGCTAATGACAGAAAAATAGCAGTGGGAAGAGCGGTACCCACCGCCACATGACTTTGTTAAGCTCAAGGAACATCTGTCCCTCGGTGAAATGAAAAGAAGGAAATAGAAAAAATACAAAGTGACCTAGACCCCCGGGAGTCTTACAATAACTAACCCTTGACGCAGGGAACGGTTGATTTTTGGCCCGCCAGATGATTAATGTTCAAAGATATAATTTCAACAATTTCTAATGCCATATTTCTCCACCAGGTTCCAATGACATGAAGACCATGAACGTCATCGAGTCCCTTCACTCGAAGAAGCAACAAATTTCTCTCGCCACACAACTCGTGAAGATGATCCTCAAGATCGACGATGTACGCTCCCCAGCAGACTCCATTGAGTAAAAGTATTATTTAAACTCTTATGTACTGTTATATCTATGATCTTTTATAATAAAACACGCCTAATATAACGTCCTTTACATATGCACGGCAAGAAACAACTTTAATAAAGGAAGTTGAGTATTTGTCAAAGTTTACTTTAACCAGAAAACCAAACTGAGTCTAATTTATATCAAAAAAAAAAAAAAAAACCATGTAGCTGTGTATCAGCACGTATCTCGATTTAGTTTTGAACTTTCCACTAAACCAAGCGTAACAGTGAGTCACTTTGGCGTAGTTTAGGAATGGATTTATTAATATTGGTGCATATTTTAACAATTACTGTAAATCTTTGTGCATATGCAAATGACTAGTAAAATAGATATTATTAAAACTTGGAGTTTGAAAGTGGGTTTTTTTCGATACAAATAATTTAGAAGGCTGTATCGAATTTTATCCAGTTATGTTTAGCCGTTTTTTGTGGTATTGACTGACAAACATCTACACGAACTTTCGCATTTACAATGTTAGTGGAAAGGTTTCGTATCAAGCAAAAACAAATCTGGAATTTAGCGGTTTTTACAACTAGCAAGATGCATAACGTATCTGATGAATATCACAAATGTACATATTTTATAATATGTAGTACAGAACCAATTTATTAGAATTTACTTGTTTTATTAATTAACCTTTCAACGCTAGACGGATTCGCTAGACATCCTCAGAAGAGCTTATTTTAATATCTGTGTCAAACATTTCTAAAATCACAACCCATTTTATGTAAACATCTCAACATGCGTGTTGGCGTGTATAAACGTTTTATGAGTTAGATTATTAGAACTGAATGCTAATAATGGTATTTTTACTATTACTAATATGGACAAAGCGACGTAGACCCCCGGGAGTCTTACGATAACTAACAGCCGCATTGCAAACGCAATCTTGACAAAAGAAACGGTTGATTTTTGACCAGCCAGCTGACATTTTCAAAGAATGTGTGACTATGGGCCTTTAACACACAAATTAAATCGTTAATATTTACAAAAATATCAATATTAGCATTAAAATTGAAATATTTCTATATTATGTCACGCTTAGCTGTGCTAGGCTTCGGATTTGGCAGTAATAGTAATTTTATTATTTTAATTACATATTAAGTCAATTGCATTTCTTTGTGTGCGAACGGTTTTATACCAAACGTAATGGATGCCTTACTGCACTAATAAAATAATAAGCTAATTTATTTATTAGTTTTATTTCATTCTGATTACCATACCCCACTAAAGGCCGATTTCACCAATCGCGCCCAGTTACGTTTAGCCGCTGTCATAAAGCTGGAGAGTTTGTTTGGTTGAACGCGCTAATCTCAGGAACTACTGGATCGAATTGAAAAAATATTTTTGAGTTGAATAGTCCATTTATCAAGGAAGGCTATATGTTATATAACATTCCGCTGCGACCAACAGGAGCAGAGCATCAATGAAAAATGTGACAAAAACTCCTTTTGAGAGCTCCAGTTGCGTGCGCTTCGTAAAACGGTTAAACGCAAAAATTATGTAAGACTGTGTACGCTAGTATTATATTATCTGTGGTATGACGGAATTGTTCTAAAAAAAGTCCGCGATAGCATATGTCAATTTTTTATGGTTAACTCACTATAATTTCTTTTATGGTTTTTATTTTTTACGCTAAGCTTAGTTCAGTAAAACTTAGTTTATAGAGCGAATGGTGAAATCAGCCCTAAGACTTACACATTAGTTCTGTACCAAGTGCAGCTATTACAAACATGAGAATAGGTACGTGAGAAAAATTTCCCTGTCGACAACTTTTCAACCTTATTACTTAGGCTGTGGGCGATAAATGGTCGGTCGGGAGTGCCGGGAGCCCGGGACCTTTTGCGGATGTACTACTGTGCTTGTGCGTACAACACGCGGGCGCGGTGGTCTGGGCGAGCTCGTGTTCACATTGGGCCAAAGGCTACAATATTTGGTCGCCATCGACAAGCGTTTGCGCGAGTGTGACGTGTTGTCAGAGATTGTAAACATGGACGACGCTCTTTTATTTGTATTCGAAAATTCAGCAATTTCCGTCCATAGCTTATTAAAAAAAAAAACTGTAGGGTTGCTGTTTGTGAAATTAAAGCCCCGTTGAACTTGATGATAATTTATTGGCAACTTATGTTACACGTTACAATAATTAATTAAGTATCATGCGACAACCCTAAGTGGAGGGATGAAACTACGTGGCTGTCGCCTTTCAGACCTCCCCTAGCTGGCTAGTTCCTGAAGACTGCTAGGCTATCGAAGCAGAAACTAGTCGTACTAAGGATCAGAGCTGGCTGCGTGGCTACCGGGCTCAGAACCTCTAGCTAGTGAATGACGATTTGTTCGAAGACAACTCTGCTCAAAGAGTAATGGCTCAATTACACCTTCCGATTTCAAGGGACCCAATTTAGGAAACAGGAAGGTATAATAGCAGTTAGAGCAGTTAGTGTCCGATTTAGTGAGATTGAAAGGTGCCGATTTGACTTCCTAAATTGTGTACGATTTAGGATAGTGTAATCGCATCACCCCGATTTAGAGCTAAGTGTTGCCAATTTAGAGACTTTGTCGCTACAAATGGGCTAGTAGTATTTTTGTTTGTGTTTAGAATTAAATTAAATTTCACAAAGTCTCTTTCCCAGAAAAAAAATCTGAGTCCGCTCTTTTTATTTTTAAGTCCGCTCCTGGTAGAATCAGTTTTTAAGAGACTTTAGAGCGACTTTTGATATTCTGTTTAGGGACTTGAATTTGTAAGAGTTGGCAACACTGCCGACTTAGGAGTTCAATTTAGGATAGTGTAATCGCTCGCTTCCTGCTTCCTAGTTAGTTTGTTCCTAAATTGGGTCCCTTGAAATAGGATGGTGTAATTGAGCCTTAATACTCTGCTTATAAAAGCGGATGGTTTACATGTGTGCACAATATTCACACGTAGTCGTCTGTAGTTGTAGTCTTCTAGTTTAAGGCTCAGTTACACCTTCCGATTTCAAGGGACCCAATTTAGGAAACAGCCCCCGTAGCATGACCATTTCTATCTCTATTCTACCAAGAAAAGACAAAGTTCTTTCTATCCAATTTTGTCGAGTTCGAGTTGTCTTCTACCCGAGCATGGAGCGCCGGGCGACCCGTAGACTGGTGTTTCTATGAAGACAAAGACATGTATTCATTCTTTCAATAATTATTAAAATATATTACTATTTATCGTCTGTCCGTCTGTCCATCTGTCTGTCTGTCCGTCGTCTGACAAAAAAATTATTGCATCTAATCGGAGCCTGTCTGTACGTCTGGCCGTTTGTCTGTCGTCCGTCTGTACATCTTTTCAGCTGTCCGTCTGTCTATCTGTCCGTCGTCCGTCTGTCCGTCTGTCAGTCTGATCTGTCCGTCTGTCAGTCTGTCTGTCTGTCCGCCGTCCATCTGTCCGTCGGTCCATCTGTCCGTCTGTCTGTTTGTCCGGCGTCCGTCTGTCCGTCGTCCGTGTGTCCGTCTGTTGTCTGTCCATCTGTCCATCGTCCGTCTGTCCGTCTGTGAGACTGTCCGTCTGTCAGTCTGTGAGACTGTCCGTCTGTCAGTCTGATCTGTCCGTCTTCCGTCTGTCTGTCTGTCCGCCGTCCATCTGTCCGTCTCTCTGTCTGTCCATCTGTCCATCGTCCGTCTGTCCGTCTGTCAGTCTGTGAGACTGTCCGTCTGTCAGTCTGTGAGACTGTCCGTCTGTCAGTCTGTGAGACTGTCCGTCTGTCAGTCTTTGAGACTGTCCGTCTGTCAGTCTGTGTGACTGTCCGTCGTCCATCTGGCTTTTGTCCGTGTGTCCGTCTGTCCATCTATCCATCTGTCCGTCTGTCCGTCTGTGCGTCTGTTCGTCTGTCCATCTATCCATCTGTGCGTCTGTTCGTCTGTCCGTCTTTCCATCTGTCCGTCTGTCCGTCAAAGTTATTCTGCGTCTCGTACCTTTGAAACCCACACACTCTAAGGGATAGCCCTTCGTTGGAGGTGTTCAGGAGAGGAATAAGGGAGCATTTCCTGTCAAGATGACCCATAATAATATGTTTTTTATAGAATTTCTTTGTTTATATTATAGGTATATATTATGTTTGTGTATCACATATTTGTTTAGTTTATTTAAGCAACAATGTAAGATTTTGAGTTTTGTTGTGCACTTATGATAATCCTAAGCAATTTTGTATTTTTCACCTTGTGGTTTGCTGTAAGAAAACCCAAACGCTGGGTTAAGCTCGCCTTTGTAATTAACTGTCTCATTGTGTTTTTCTGTATATGTTTTATGTGTACAATAAAGAATAATAATAAAACCCTCGAGACGCTACGCTCAGGTTTCTACATTAGAACTTTAACCACTCGGTTCGCTCATGGTTCAATCCTAGAATTCTTCGCTAGCTCAGGCTTCAATATAAGTACTCGCGCCAACAAACAACTTTGCAGCCTTGCATGACAAATAAAAATTTTTTGAAAAGCTATAATGTTGGCTACATTAAAACTTTTCTAAAAAACCTAACATGTTTAAAAACGAAGTTCACAAAAAAAAAAGAAAAAAAAAATATGAAAATGGTGACTTCAACTCATAATTTAATGGCTTTTGTGGAAGATTCACCACAATTTTCAAGTATGTAATGAGTCACAAAATTGAGTTTTTTTTAAATCAGTAGAGAACTTGTCTACGTCTAATGTGATGACCATTTCTATCTCTATGAAGAATAGAGATAGAAATGGTCATGCTACGCCGTAATTAAGGATAGACTAGATAGTTGGATACAAGTTCTTTCTATCCAACTATGTAGAGTTCGAGTTTTCTTCTGCCCGAGCACGGGGCGACCCGTAGACTCGCGTTTCTATGAAGGCAAAGACATATTCATTCTTTCAATTTCGTCTGTCCATCGTCTGTCACAAAATTTTGTGCGACTAATCGCAGCCCAATTGCTGTCACTTACGTATCTGTCTGTCCGTCGTCAGTTTGTCCGTCTGTCTGTCTGTCTTTCTGTTTGTCTGTCCGTCTGCCCATCTGTCTGTATGTCGGTCGTCCGTCTGTCCGTCTGTCGGTATGTCCGTCTGTAAGTCTGTCCATTTGTCTGTCTGTCCATCTGTCCGTCTGTCGGTATGTCCGTCTGTGGTACGTCTGTAAGTCTGTCCGTCTGTCGGTATGTCCGTCTGTAAGTCTGTCCATCTGTCTGTCTGTCCATCTGTCGGTATGTCCGTCTGTAGTACGTCTATAAGTCTGTCCGTCTGTCTGTCTGTCCATCTGTCCGTCTGTCCGTCAAAGTTGAAAGTCTGCGTCTCGTACCTTTGAAACCCTCGCTACACTCAGGATTCTTGATTTGAACCACTCGCTTCGGTCATCGGTTCAATCCTAGAATCCCTTACTTGCTCAGGCTTCAATACAAGTACTCGCACCAAAAAACAACTTTGCAGCCTTGCATAACAAATAACATTTTTTTTAGAAATGTTCAACCTAAGATGCTATGTGACTTCAACTCTTGATTAATATTAGGCTTTTGTGGAAGATTCACCACAATTTTGATATATTGAATAAGTCACAGAATTGAGTTTTTAAAATCATTATATATCTTATCTAGGTCCAATGTGATGTAGACAATTTGACACTTGTTGAGAAGAAATGATTGTAACACTTAAAAAAAAAGTGTTAAAAGTAGAGAAAAATTGGTGGTCATGCTTTGCATTGTAGACTTTTGTCGACTGAAGAATAGAAACATTTCTTCTCGTCAGTTTCAACATCGCCATGCTTAGGACGGTAGAAATCTTTCTACAATCTGTAATTTTGTCTATTCTTCCGTCGACAAAACCCGTTTCTACGGTGGTCATGCTACGCGTGGGAAGGTGTAATAGCAGTTAGTGTCCGATTTCGTGAGATTGAAAGGTCCCGATTTTACTTCCTAAATTGTGTACGATTTAGGTTAGTGTAATCGCATCACTCCGATTTAGAGCAAAGTGTTGCCAATGTAGCGACTCTGTCGCTACAAATGGGCTATTAGTAGGTATTTTTGTGTTTTTAAAATAAAATAAAATTTCCTAAATTGGATAATTCTAAAGAATACGCCTATTACGAAGTATACAGATAAAACAATAAGCATAGAAGAAGAGAGTGACATGAAGTTGTATAGTGTGTGTATTTGTACGGTGTGGATGTCTGTGATGATGTGTGTATGTTATGACTAACTGGCACTACAGGTGTAACTGGGCCTCTCGCGTTTGGTCTAACATAAGGATGACCTCTTTTTTAAGACGGTCCCGAGTGATATTGAAGAGGTCCAGTGTTGGAAACTTGTCATTATATAATGCTGGTAGTCGCAAGAAAGGTGACATCTTCATATAATTAGTGAAAGCCGAAGGAACAGCTAACAGATTGGTATGTCGCTAGATGGCGCTGTATGTGTGTTACAAAACTAAACCTCAGACTAAACATTAAAGTTACGCCCGAATATTGATAACTCCAATAACATGGAACATGGAATTTGAACAAGGAAACCAAAACGTCATCTACGTATAAATATTTTTTTGTTTTTGTGGAGTTTGTCAAAAAGCGTTGAAGCAATTTCGATTTTTTAAGGAAACCCCTCTGGAAACCCCCTTTCGTATAGAAAAAATATTTTGAAAATCGGTCCACAATTGACAGAGAAATCGGGGGACATACTTAAAAATACATACAGTCGAACATAGAACTTCCTCCTTTTTCGAAGTTGGTTCAAAATTCAGCTTATTATCTCTCATTCCGAGGTTGATCGCTAATTTGACTGGACTAAAGTGCCTCGCAAACATCTGCTTGCCGGAGCCTCGCAATGGCTAAGGCCGCCTCTAGGACAATCTTCACACTCTCGTACGGTTCCGACCTCCAGATTTTTTGCGCCGTCTCTCCGCAGATCATGTCCCACCTTCCATCTTGCGCCACATACCCTGTTACCTGTTCACGTAAAGATCTAACGAATGACAGCGTCAGCGGACGGCATTGCCGTGGCCGAGGCGAATACTTGGCCAGGCAAGTGATTTAAGTTCCAGGGCAGCCCGCGAAAATTAAATTTTCTTACGTTTTTTGCAATTTGCTGGTCAGTGTCAGGAAATCATGACATTTAATGATAAATGATGTTTATTCAGTAAATAGGTTACAAGGAACACTTTTACACGTCAATGTTTTTGTCAGTTTAAGCTAGATGAGGCCGGTGTTTCCTAGCTGACTACCCTGAGAAGAAACACCGAAACAAACTCAGAGGTCAAAGTCTCTTTTAAAGTGTTCAAATCCATACAATGTGTACTGGTTAAATCATATGAGAACCATGTACGTTTATGTCTGGGATGAGCTTTTTAAAGAAAGCAACACACGAATTCGAGTGGACCTGTCCAGACAGTGCAAGCATTTGTCAGTCATCGCGAAGCTCAACTCAGAACTTTGAGGAGCTCAACGAACCGACGAACAATACCAAAGTAAGGACATTTGAGTAGGCCGCAAAAATACTCAAACTGCCAGACAATCATAAAATCTACATGAATAAAACGATCTACATAGTTCTCGCATTCACATTATTCTATATGAGGACCATGCAGCTTAGTGTCTGTAGTGGTCTTTTGAAGAAAGAACCAAACATATTTGAGTGGACCATTTCCAGTCAGTGCAAGCATTTGTCAATAGTCGAATAGCTCAGCTTAAAAACCACTAAGGAGCTCAATGACATGACGAACAATACCAAAGAAACGACATTTGGGTAGGCCGCAAAAGTACTCAAACTGTCAGACAACGTTAAAAATTACTGTAAAAAGGAGGAGAAAATAATAATAATTTGGCATCAATTCTAACTGAGAGAGATGTATTGATGATTTTAATGAATATAATTCTATAAATACTAGTGTCCGACCGAAATTTCGGTTTCGGCCAGTTTCGGCCAAAAAATCAAGTTTCGGCCCGAGTTTCGGTTTCGGCCAAAAACGGCCGAACCCTTCGGCCGCGCCGAAACCTGAAAAAGAAATTGTTGATCTCAGTAAGTATGTCAAAAACACTGTTTTTATTTTTAATTAGATAATTAGTTATAAAAAATAAAAAGTATAAGTATAGATTTGTTACTATATTATACTTGTTGATTTGTTATCATAACCTATGATAAGCACCTTATATAATAAAAAAAAAGGTTCGCTAAAATGATTACCAAAGGTGATCAATTTGATTATTTTGATTATCTAATTATATTTGAATTAGCTATTCGAGGCTAACTGATTGTGATATTTGTGAGTATAATTAAAATGTAAGTAACTGAAAATAAATAAACATAATATATGAGCATCATATTTTAATAATAAATTTGTTTTATTCTAAACCACCATTAAAAAATCGCTAACTTTGTGTTACAAATAATGTATTTTTTTCACTTTATAGGGTAGTTAAATTTTAAATAGAACCTCTGTAACTGTGCTGCATTGTGATAAATCTTCGAAAGTAGAAACCTGTAATTATAGGTCGGCGAGATATTAATTTTAGAAAAAAACGGGCTTACTAACAGTTTTTCGACTTTTAAAGGACTTTTTTTTTATAAAATGTTCGGTTTCGGTTTCGGCCGAAACTACAACCGGTTTCGGTTTCGGCAAAATAACATGTTTCGGTCGGTCACTAATAAATACATACTTGCTACGACCGCGAATCAAATTTTGACCAAGATACAACCTGAACCCTGACCTGCAGATTGCAAAAAACGTAAGAAAATTGAATTTCGCGGGCTGCCCTGGAGCATTCACCTTAAGGCGCTATTAACTGCCAATGACCTTGAGTGGTCAGCTTGCGTGTTCTGTGCTGAGCTTACGTAACGCGTCGTACAGTAATAGGATTTGCCCATCAAGGAGCGCTGTCCGAAATTAGACGCATTAGTAAATAGTACACATAAAACAACAGGTATTAAAATAAAACACTGAGACTAAATTATAAATAAATAAATGATCTTTATAGTGGTGAAGGTTTTATGAAAATACACTTTATAGTTTTTGCGTGATTCTCAACGTGTTAGACATAACTTTACAAATTAATTACACTATGCTAAAGAAATATTATTTCAAATATTCTCAGAACACAAATTACGACGCAAATTGTATATAGTAGGTAGCATATATTTTTTTCTAAGAAATAAGACTAGTTGTTTAGACGTGATGATGAATTAAAAACCATTAAAAATCATATAACTGAGCCTTAGGAGGATTGTGAATTTAAAAAAACCGACTTCCAAAAAAAAAAAAGTAGGTACCTACAATAAAAATTAAAAAATTACTTTAATTTCGGAAGTCGGTGTCTGTATTTTATTTTTTCGTTATTTGACACCGACTTCCGAAATTAAAGTTATTTTTTAATTTTTGGTGTATTTTTTTTTTCGTCGGTAAGTCGGTTGTATTTTTGTAAAAAAGTTTTGTGTTTTTCACTTTTTAGTTGTTATACCCCAGAACTGAAAACCTCATTAGCATGGAACGTGGAATTTAAACATAGTCGTAATTAGAGAACACCAAAACGTTATCTAGGTATAGGTACGTATTTTTCGTTTTTGTTCAGTTTTTCAAAAAGCGCTGAAGCAACTTCGATAAAATTTATATGGGACCACCTCGGGAGAATATTCTATCGGATAAAAAAAAACTTTGTAAATCGGTCCTCAATTGACAGAGAAAAAAAAAACTGCCGAACATGGAGTCTCCTCCTCCTTTTTCGAAGTCGGTTAAAAATATAAATATTATTTTTACTTTGTCAGTATTGTTTTTTTATTTTAATTTAAGTACAACATTTTCCGATAACCGCAGCACGGCCGGTATGTCATTTTGATTTGAGCACATTTTGTTAAAATAAACCTATTATTATCTAGAATTTCGTTGCGATAATTGCAAATTACGAATGTGATTCTTCTTGTGGTTAATAGATCATATTCGTAATTTGCAACTATTTAGTGCAACTTACCTAAGTTGTTTTCTTTTCAATCAACATTGAAAGTCGTGGTCCTGCTGAACGAGCGCGCGAAAGTAATCATCGTTGATTTCTCGGTAAATACAAAATGTTTCAGTTGTGATATTTTTACGAAATGAATCACATATTAGGGTAGGTACTAATTATTTGTAATAGCTGTAGCATGGCCCCTTTTTCGGCGCTCATGGTGGTCCCGCTGAACTACCTCCACAGTCGATTTTCTCGAAAACTACTAAGGTACCAATTCTGTTGTTCGAGTACTAATTATTTACCAAATATGGAAGCGATTGGCGTAGGTGGTCCGGCGGTAGTCACGGACACGCTCTAACCTTTCATAGTCTAAGCTCTTGAGTTCCTATTTTAACCTTTAAACCCCGAGCGGCTCTCATGTGTGCCGCTAGTTTGCCTTGCCAAAAACCCGATTCACGCGTTTAAAACCGCTATTATCACTATTAGCCTAGGTCTTTAGACCTGTGACAAGGTTCATACACCCGGAACCTGACAGTCTGTAGTTACACGATGGCCGCCTGTCAACGGGGACTGACAGATGCTGAAACGTGACGCGTCTTCGGCGTTGAGGTACTTGGACCTAATAACCTTATTTTATTTTTACGGGTATATCTTCTGAACGGTATATTTTTTTCAAATTCTGTTTTCACAAACATTACACACAAATTCATAGCAACGTGCGTAAAAAATAGCCAAACGTCAGCGCAGCGGAAACTTGAATAACTTCGCAGTTTTATGACAAACCTCTCGTTACATACTAATTAGGAATGTATTTTTTTCTTGTACGTCCATAGGAAAAAGAATGTGCCGCTAGGATGACGGCCGTTTTTGTTGAATAGCTCCCCAATGGTTGCATGCAATTTGTACCTACCATACACAATTATACACGTCATATTCTAAATATCTACTAAACTGAAGTTCGACATTTTTTCGCTGCGACTACGCACACGCTCGTGGAAGTTTATTATATGATATTTAGATGCCAATTACTTATTTCGTACGCAATAGTTACATAATATATACATTTCCAAAAAATATGAAAATTGGACTGTTTACTATGGGAAAAACGTTATAGCTTTTTGTATGAAAATTTACAGCTTCACAATTATCTTAGAAACTATTCTATTAAAGCCATCGCTAAGAAGACTCGCATACAGTAAATAAAAGACAAAAGTATTATTACCATAATTTTATTGTAGTTGAAGTAAGCCTATATACATTCCGTACCATACAAAACAATTCTATCGACCTCAACCTTTGGATAATTCAGTTTTTGAGTGAGCGAGCGAGAGGAATGTATAGCTGACTCTCTCGCTCGCGTGGTGACTGGTATTGGAGACTTAAAGCTAAGAACAGTTAAACATACGACGACTATGCTCAGGAACTCTACATTGTCAGCTCCTGTAAAACAGAAATAAAGAATTAGTATTAGAAAGAGAAAATGCTGGAAGTGTAGTTCCCACAAGAGGGTCATGACCATCAATCTTATGCTGACACCACACTTGGCATATTTGCGCTTCATTTCGGTGATAAAAAAACTGTTTACACAAAAAAAATTAACTTCAAAAAAGAAAACAAAATAAGTGCAAAATAACTTTAATTTCGGAAGTTGGTGTTTCTGGTTTTGTTGCTTCGTTTTTTGACACCGACTTCAAAAATTAAAGTTATTTTGCACGTTTTCTGTTTTTTTTTTGAGTCGGTTCTATTTTTTTTTGTAAAAAAGTTTTCATTTTTCACTTTTTAGTTGTGTGTTACCCACTAAATTGTGTTAACAAAGCATATTTATGCGATAGCAGCAATCGCGGTTGATTTGCCGTCATTGTTTTGAAGTTTCGTTGTCTGTCTCCTTAACTTATCATCAGATAGATCTACATGAAATTTAAATGGGACCGTTTCGAAAAAAAAAAGAATTTTGCAAATCCGAAAAAAAATTACTAACATCCGAATTGATAATCTCCTCGTTTTGGAAGTCTGTTAAAAATGGACTTTATTCCGAATAACATAGGGTATCTGAAGATGTTATACTGGACGCACAGTATGGGAGGACCAGTATCTAACGTATTTTCGATCACCCATTTCTCTTACACCCTGTCATCACATCTCAACCTTTAACTCAACTTCAACTCAATATATAAGGTTGTCAGAATATCAACTTACATACGATGTTTTTTGTCTATCCAAGTTTAGTTTTATGAAAAATACCTATTATCTATGCTCTCTTAGGAGCCCGCGGATCATATTGTTTCTGAAAGTGTAATAAAAACATGCAAAAACCAGTACATACCATAATAGCGTTGACAATATCCGACTGGTTGTTCCTGAGCGCGCGCACGGCCCGCGCCCTCGACACGTTCGCCTGGGACATCACGATTTCCACATCCTTCTCGTCCACTCCGGTCTCGTCCACACCTTCTTCATCCTCCTCCTCGGCTATGGGTGCCACCGTCTGGGTAATAACAGAGAAGATTTGAGTTAGGACTTGAGAATGAAGAGATTTTATAACAAGTTTACAATTTTTGCTTGTTCGGGGATCTGGCAAGCTGAGAATCTTAACAGGTTGGCTCATCTGCTACTAAGCTGCCCAGTAGTCGCTACATACAGGGCAAAACCCTTCGGACACCCAGGTAACCTAAGCAAGATAGTCAGTAACACCAGGGCACTGCTGGCCTTCCTCGAGGAGCTGAGGTGGATCGAATGACAATGCTGTCCCACTTGTACGCAAAATACGCGCCTTGGCCGCCTTGAGTCGCGAAAACCAGCCCTACATACAGGTTGATTCAGTTCCGATGACAATGTATTACTTTGCAAGGGCCTGTGTAAATGATTTAATTGAAGTAAATAACCATCTGAAACATACCGTGCCAGCAGCAGCAGCATCATTGCCAGCGGCAGCACTCTCCGGAGCCTTGAACCGCTCTGCAGCGGCCATGGTGGCCTGTTGGGACAGGTCCTCGATCTTGGCCTCTCCAAAGACGATGTAAGTGTCCGAGTGAGGGTTCTTGTATACGTCTGGAGAGTTGATCACGAACAGGATGTTCTTGGATTTCCTGATTGTGACTCTGTTTACGCCTTGGACCTGGAATTGGGATTGAGAGATGTGTTACACTGTTTTTTTATTTTTATTACTTTACTCTTTTTAGGGTTCCGTACACGAAAGGTCTAAACGGAGCCCTATTGCTGTCACTCACGTGTCCAGCTGTCTGTTGTCTGTCACAAAATTTTATTCTGAAGAATTTTTTAACTCCCCATTGACCTATGAACTTGAAATTTGGTAATAATGTTTATTATTATGTATATTTTACTAACAAACATGAATTACAGACTTAGACTTTCATTGATTGAATACGAGGCTTTAAGCATTCTTGTGTGTTTATGTAAATGTTATTTAATCCATTTTTCTGTAATGTGCGTTATATCTGTGCAGAATAAATTATTTTTCTTTCTTTTTCTTCTTTAATTATATATTGATACTGATTTTTTCTTTGATGTTTCCCTTTTGGGGGGGTGTTTTCATTTTTATTATACTGTTACTTTACTGAGTTTGTTAAAAAACGGAGTGTTTAGAATCTGAACTACCTACCTAATTGATAGCTCACTGTAACAGGCACAATTTTTTATCAGATGTGGTTGAATGTTCACCTATTTGTGGTCATGATAATGCCGAATAGTAGACAGGAAACCACAAGAACATACCAATCTGATATTTATTGAGTGAGATTACTGACAAATAAAATTCCTGATATGGATAACTGGTACCACAGTAGTCCTACTAATTTCACTTCAGGACTCCGGCACCCTCCACCCTACCCCACCGCTGCCTACATGTCCCTGATTAAATTAGGACGTTCTAAAATACTTTATTTTATAGGATTTGATACCCGAAGGGTCCAAACGGAACCCTATTGCTAAGACTCCCTATATTTTCCCTCAAAATTAATGTGTGGAAACTATATGGTAATACTTACAGGCTTGAGACCAAGTTTGCTCATGATCTTGCGGGCCTTCTTCTCGCCGCGAGACTGTTTTGCCTTCGACACGATGTCAATACCAGCAATAGGGTTGGAGATGCCTCCAGCGCCTGGTGCACCTGTGAAGAACCATCAATTTTAAAATTTTATTCATTTTCATAATAATAGTGCGTTAGGATTGTAGCAGATGGCATTTTATAGTTTTGCTAAACACCATGGAAAAAGGCAACATATTTTTTAAATATTATATGTATGTAGGTAGTAAAAATTAAAAACATGCTTGTAACACTTAAAAATAACTAACTTATTTTGTTTTGTATACAGAGTGGTGATGACAATACGACATTAAATTAAACCTCGCATACCTCAAGACGTTCTCAGTCTACATACAAAAAATCATTTGAATATATCCAGTAGTTTAGTCACAGGAAATTATTTTTCATTTTTAACATTTGCTACATGATGTATCTGATAATAGGGAAACACTGTCAGGTTAACGACCCACATCGGCATCGGTATAAACATCAAAACATTAAAGTCACGTTGCCAACTCACTGCTTAAACACTTTCGCCAAATTAGTATTTTCATCTGATTTAGTGAAAATTATACCTTAACTCTGAGTAATAAGAGTCATAAAGCGTGTCATCAGAGTTGGATAAGAAAGTAACGAATGCGGAAATTGCAATGCACTCATAATATTAATAGAAAATTTAGTGTGTGCGAAAGAGATAAATCTAGTTTCGTTTGTTAGTTCGCTTTCTTGAAGAAATTTGCTACAACAAATTTATGTTAGTGTGTCGCCGCGGTCCTGTGACGAGTCACGCGTCCTCAGGCGCCGCATCGCCCGCCAAAAAGACATCAAGTCTAGGTACTTCCCCGCCGCTCGTGTTTTTTGTAAATTCATTTACGACGGTATTAGTGCGAAATTGGACGCTTTATTTTGGTGACAGGACACGTAACGTTTTAATAGGTATTTAGTTAAACAGTGAGTGAATTGTGCGAAATTAGACGCTTAGTTTTTATTGTTTTCGTGTTTTTTTTAAACGCAATCCAACGTGTAGTTCGCGAAGGGCAGGTCAGGTGTTGACCATACAACTATTCTTAAATTTTAAAACACGACAAACGGAAGCCGTATAAATACAAGAAATTGCATGCATTTTTACCTAGAGACAAACCAGTTAGGGAAAACTTCTGTCGCTGGATTGAAAATAAACATTTCGAGAATCCGGATTTCTTGTACAATGTGATGTGGACTGATGAAAGTACATTTACAAGGAACGGTTTATGGAACAGACAGAATCTTCGTTACTGGAGCCGCGTGAATCCGCGTCTAGGACGGGAGACTTCGCACCAGTACAGATTTGTTGCCAATGTTTGGGCTGGCATTCATAGCTGTGATTCTGTGCTAAATAATCTGTGATTTAGTGTAATTTTACTGAGCATTAATCCATAATTAAAAGCCAAAAAATCAAGTCGCTACAGGACCGCGCGTTGTTGCCGCTCTTACGACAGTGCAGGTTAGTGAACTCATATTTATAAATGGTGTTCTATTTCGTTTCTAGTTTTATGCCATTTAGTTTGTTTGAAATTTTTATTTTTTTATTTTCGATGTTAGGATATTTTTGATAGCTTAAACTTATTCTTATAAACTAGTATTGTCCGTGTTTTCATTTATTGTCGTATTGTCTTCTCCACGCTGTATATGTACGTAGTTAGGTAAGGTTTTATTTTGGTTTTAGTGTAGATATAGTTAGTTAAGTATTTTATAAATATGTAAATCTAGTTTCCAAATAAAAATAACTTAGATTCGTGTAATGGAGCGTTATTTTGCTAGATGACAGATAGTAGTTTGACATTTCTTTTTAACCGACGAAAAAAAAGGAGGAGGTTCTCAATTCGACCGTATATATATATTTTTTTTTTTTTTTTTTTCCAACTTGATCTGGAGCGAGTCTAACTCAATAAACCTAATTTATTGGAAAAAACTTTACTAAAGCACTTAATGATGGAATGGAATGATGGAATGGTGTAATATTTTACGACAAGTCAATCTCTCATACCTTGACATTGGCAAAATCATCGAATGTCTTCGATGGAGCCATAACCTCAAAAATTGAATTGAATTGGAGCGAGTCTAACTCAATAAACCTAATTTATTGGAAAAAACTTTAATAAAGCACTTAATGATGTCTCGAGGAGTTAAAGGGACCAGAGTCCAGTTCAAATGCTTTAAGCATAAGAATGAAGATGCTGTAAGTACTACTTTGGGATTTTTTCTTAAGTGACGCTAAGTTTTAAGCGTGGCATTTATGAGTCTCACCAAGCTTTCTTATTGTCGACAGGGTTCCTAGGTTATACTTAAGATGTTAAGAGAAATACTTATTAGAAAAAGGTCGGATCTTATACACAATTTTCTTGAAATAATTATTGGAAAAACAATGCGGTCTTAGCAAAAGGTTCTGAACACACATCCACGTGTCCAAGGATGATCAGGATTGTATGACCACAGCTGCGATACTACTTGTGGAATCTCCTCTCTGGACCTTAATCTTTGATCTTAGAATGATGGGTAATAATTATTCACCATCGACTGTAAGTGCTACATATAATTTTCTATATGACTACTTAATCTAATGTCACTGTGTTCTTAATAAATGTGAAAAGTAAAGACCAAATCTATGGACTCTTATTTTACAACAAATATTCCTCAAGCAATAAAGCTGTAGATTAAACTCAGGGTCTCATGCTGAAAACTATCTTTGGCGCTAGCTGGTGGAAGACAAAATTTTTTCTACACGCTTCTGAGTAATGCCATATTAGATTTAGAATGACATCACTTAGCTAACCAAGCATTGTCATCTAAACTAAACTTGCAAAATTCAGCTCAATTGGAAACTAAGAAGTGGGTCAAATTTTTTTTTTTTAAAAACGTTGCCCCACTTCTACAGGTGAATCTAATAAATGCCTGTTAAAAAGCATCTTCCTGACCTCATACGGTAGTTGGGATTGAAGCTTCTTTTATTCTCCCAATTAAATTCAGAATGTTTCAATATTATCAAGTTTTAGTTCAACAAACTGAAAGTCATAATGACATTTTTGAAACAATTGTGTTCAGGTTTAAGATTTTGAATACTTTTGAAAAATTTGGTGTTATGTACCTCCTTACAATTTGGTACAAATGAACTGCCAAAGGTTGACATTATAAATAATAATAACTAAGAGAGTAACTAAGTTCTTGAAACATACTTGGTAATTTTTAATTGTTCTTTATCATTTATCTCCAATTATAATTAAATAAATATCAAATATAAATTAAACTATTTATATAATTTAATTATTAACCTGTGAGTTACTGGAGAAACAGACGAAAGAAAATCGATTGTGTCTCGTCTCCCACATGCCATGAGACGTTGAAGGATTAATAGTCAATCATCAATAATTAACAAAACAAATTATAAAATTTTCAATTTTTCATTTTATTAAAATTTATTTAATTTATATTTAAAAATTTTAAATTAAAGCTTTATTTGATTTTGAACACTTCAGACACAGCCAAGGTAGATTTCATAATAAATCAAAAATATTGTTTGTTTATCATCATTAGTGTCCATGTTCTTTCAACTTAAATTAGGAATTGATTTTTTCAAAATGACACAAACTGTTGATAATGGAATACAAACAGAAAGCTATCTTACCAGCATCTTCCAATTCTGGGATAGTGTCGTCGGAGTCGCTGTCGGATGAGGCGGTCTCTTCCTTGCGCTTCTCAGTCATGGAGGCGGTGGCCTTATCAAGCTCAGTCAGTTCTGGCATTTTGATGTCTGTACGGGTTGGTATCTTCGGTTATGGCAAAATTCCTGTTGAGGTCGGTGGAAGGTTAGGATAAAAAGTACATCTAAGCTTATATTTTCTTTTGCTCTATTTTGCAATTGGTTTAGTAAACCATTAGCGGATTTATTACAGGATTATGCTGACTGGTGAGGTTCATTCTGCCAGTGAAGAATCTGCCTGCTTTTAATTGCTAATATAAATTGGGAAATTCGATAGCTGCTGGCTGATCTGCAGTTTCAATATAAAATTGGCATTTGCAATACACAAACTGCTCAAGCAGTTAAGACTTAGCAACTGACTGAACAGCGGTATTGGCGGCCCTAACAGATTCACACAGACAGTCTATAGAGCCTAACATATTTGGGGTCCAGATGGCAAATTCTCCTAATCATAAATCATTCTAATTCAAGATGCAACATTATATTGATGACAATCCAAAAAATTCTAAATTTCTAACTATATAGATAAGTTTCCAACAGATTCTGAACAGGTTAGAAATTTGGTATTGTTTATTTACTCTGCCTTTAACTGCACTAAAAATTTTAGAAAAATAAAAGATATTTGGTTGCTATGGGCCTAATTATTAAAATTCTCACCTAGTTTTTTATCAGATTATGAATTCAAATAAGAATAATTTAGAATGTGCTAAACAATTAAGAGATTTTTGTACAATAAGGGTGTCTGGCAAACAATTACCCATTCCATAAATGCAATTCAGCATATCATATTAGTCACTGTGGTAATTTTATAAAGTAACAAACTTTTTAATGCAAAAAATTGTGATGAGACAAAGGCTCCAAGTTAGACATCCTAGAATGGCTGAATACTAAAAATCAATACATCCACTGAGTAACACCAGGCTACTCAGGCTTTCTGCAGAGTATTAAGCTTTGATTTTAGAACCAATTCAGCATTATAATGAAACCTAGATCGGTCCGAGAGATAAACAGACTACAATAATAAGATTTATACGAAGCAAGATCATTTACTAGGTCGAAGTTGGAAGTCCCCAGTGCGCAAGTGCATGTCTACAACCAAACTTGTGTACTTTTAGCGAAATACTGCACTTCCAATCATCAATATTGGTACTAAATCGATATTTAATAGAGTATAGCTGTGATCTCACTACTCTGGAAGTAATAATAGCGAAGTTTCAGGCAATAGCCGGACTAGATAACCAAGCAAATGGACTCGAATGGTATGAATACATGACCGTCAGTTTCAATCAGCAAAATTACTAAACCATGAGCACCGATTTACAACGGTCGCACTTAATTTGTATTAATATGTGTAACACAAATCATTCGGACACATAATATCACTTGAAACAATGATTATTTTAACACTTGTGCGAAAAGTATGGGCGCGGGTTTCGCTATTACACCGAACAAAAATATTGAAATAACAATGCAAATATGTCGCGATTACACATCAGTACACTACAGCATTTTAAAATTACACTTACACACTAGGATTTCGTTAGAAACTGCAGATTTATTACCTTTATTTAGGAATAATCGGTATCAAAGGAATCAACGGGGATTCGCTTCAATTTGACAAGAGTGGAAAAAGAAATTTTCGACAACAGATAAAATATAATTGAAATTCTTGTCAATTTCTGTATGTATCCGAACGTTTCAGAAAATGGTTTTCTTACAGGTGGCAACATTAATTGTAATGTCAATTATCAAAAATGATGTAACAACGATGTAGTGCCGATATCGATAAAATATTTGCGAAAGATTTTGATAAGTTCTTACGAAATGTTCACACATGCTAATGAATACCCAAACTAAATGCAATTTATGTTTTTTTAACTTCTAAAATGAAGGTGATGGTCTTGTTTAAAATATCATGTGTGATGAAAATAGTTTGAAATGTTAGTCACGCGTTTAATTAAAATATTAAGTTGAAATAATATGTTGCAATCTTTGCTTACCTACAAAAAGATACACTACCTATAGATTTTTGTGTACAAAAAGATTTGCAGTTTCTAGATTCTATATCGTAAGTCTGTTCTAAGAATAGGTTCATTAAATAATACTAATCCGTCAGGCCCCTCGCGTCTCCGACGCGACAATAGGTTTTTGATTGTGTCTGCTAATGAGGGGCTTGACAGGTCTCCAGTGTTTGATGGTCTATGAGCAATCATATTATCATACTAACTACGTGACGTAGATAAAATGTATGTACAAAAGCCATTGACACAGGGTTTTAAAAGTAATTTGCCATTTTTCTTTTAATTATTTATTAAAATGCATAGTAGTTTTCCCTTAATTTTTATCGATATCGATGATTGTTCTAGTGGTAATGAACATCCCTTGACTTCGTAAATGTCAATATTGTCAAATCGTTCTCATTTCACTTCGCTCGAAGGCGGTGCTATTCGTTCTCCGCTGTTATTGTTCGTTTTCATCGCTATTCATCTAAAATACTATCGTTGTAAATACGTCACGAAGTGTCGTTCACAAATAAATATTCATTGGCAGTGATTGTGTTGAAAACATGTTGTAAATCGTGCAGTGATTCGGTGTTTTTATTCAAATTCAATCACCAATTATCAGGTCCAAAGTGCGTGTTGTTCTAAATTAATATTTTGTGCTTATGATCACAATTGATACGTCTCAAACCCCAGAAATGTCTTTGGAAGATAAGTTCAACGCTGCTGTGAATGTGATCCGGAGTTTGCCAAAAAGTGGTGAGTTGTTTTTTTTTTAATTTATTTTTTTATAAACGTCGTTGATTAATCGCCTCGTTACGTCTTTTGTAAGTTATTTATGACATAAACTTGTAGCTGCTAATCTGTTTCTAATGATACCAGAAACGAGATGTGATGCAAACTGCTATTATGATGCGTGTCGCGCATTGTATGAAAATGTAAACATGGTTGGTAAGCTGTTAGTTGCTATGGACATTTTTTTTACATATCAGACCACATTCTCAATAATTTTATTATGTTTCAACACCTCTGCTCATGTCCCAATTAGCATATCTTGCTGGTAATTATTGTGTTCTTTTTTTTTACATTGAATTTTTGAAATAGAAAGATACCATTTCCAATTTGGAGATTATCTCTGAACCAGTTTCACTGAAAATAAGAACAAGTAGACAAGCCAAATTCAATAAAAGTCACGGTTGTGACAAACCAATTAATGTCTTCTGTGTTTAGTCCAACAGCTGTTTGCTTTAGTTTTTTGTCTATTAAGGTGCGTCCACACCAAAGTAATTTTTTAGGGAGCAACATTTTGTAAAATGATTACGACAAAGGATTTTCATGTTGCAAAATATTGCTCCATAAAAAAAATCAAGTTACTTCAGTGTGGATGTACCATTACTGTATCTTATTCATTACCAAAGTTCTGATCTCTTAAGTATCTACCTCAAACCAACAAAAACACCCCTTATCTGTTCCCCTGATAATAAATGCCGATAAGTAATTGAATTAATAAATAGCTTGATTGATTAACAGACTTACTTAATTATTATTATCTATGTAAAATCTTTTGCTACTACTGTTTGTTTGAAAAACCACATTTTGGAATATCACAATGTCTGTGATAGACACACAGCCTTATTTATAAAACTCGCTAATCATTATGCTTAGTTTAAATACTCATGCTCTCTTGAATTTAGAATCCGCTAAGGATTCTAAATTCAAGAAGGTATAGGTCTCAACATCAAATTTAGCTGTCTATGGGACAGTACCATCAAATGATTAGTCAGTACCGTAAAACGTGGTAAATATGCAGGAATTGGGACGAAACTTTAAAAGGGATTTTAATGTTGAAATAATATAATTATTGCCTACAGTGACTTGCGACAAACTATATTATTTCAACGTTAAAATCCCTTTTAAAGTTTCGTCCTGATTCACCCCTGCATCCCTATTCACCACGTTTTACCGGTACTTTACCACCCACATCTACCCTTCCGGGTAGAAAATGTTAAATTAAGAAACTCCTTATCAGTATTTAAACTAATAACAGAGTGATTTTTTCATAAATAAGGCCCAAACTTGTAGCATTCTTTGTTTTATTTGCAATTATTAAAGACTTAATAATTTCTTTATGGCCAACCAAATCAGGACCTGGTATGTATATTTTGCTTACAAAATCTTAGAAACCTAATTTAGTTCACATACCAAGAACTGTGGAAGAAATGGAGGGAGGCCTTTGTTCAGCTGTGGGATAGCTGGGGAATAGTTCACATACAAAATACCTAAGACCACCAGAAACTCCAGGTTTCTGGATAGTAACTCACATTGTCACAAATAAAACGCTTGAAGTCAAGTGATGACATTCATATTGAAATAATTTTTGTTCTAGAAACTGTATCTGCAAGTATATCTGTCTTTGTGTACCTTTTTGTGTTGCATAAAACTATTAAATAAAATTATTTACCTATCGCCCGTGTAGTAATGCCAGATTTTAGTCGATCTTTGTGCCAGTTTTATTTCATCCAGATCTGTTTAGCAGTTTTGCTGTGATTTAGTAACAAACATCCATTGTTTAGCATTAATTTATAATATTAGTAGGAAATAAGATAAGTAACTTATTATGTATTTGTCCATGAGTTTAGTGTTGCTATGTCATTTAACACATGAAGTGTTGCCATATAATTTTAATGCTGCTTCTGTATAAGTGAAGAGGCCACTTTGCCCTATGGCATGGAAATTACTATTATTTAGTGCCATACCTAAACGTCTTTATTGCCGTAATATGTCAGCAGAGTTAAACACACATTGAAGTAACCATTTGAAAGTAATACCTATTCAAATGCAACCTCCGCAAATACATTAACATGTGTTTTTAGCCTATGAATCTTTGTTTATGCTTGCATCATTATGTAACCCTAGAGTTCCTGACCAGTTTGGTGAAATAAATCAAAATGTAAGTTTATTTTAAGATAGTTAATAAAAACAGGTTTTAAAGAAGGACATAACGTTGATTCAAGTTTAAAACAATAAACATATTAATGAGTTGGTTCACCAGTTCCTGATAAGTTGCAATCAAGTCTAGCGAATGAGTTATTTACATACAAATTCTGTTCAATTATCTTAAAAGATAGGTGGTAAAGAAAGACAAAAATATTTAAATGTACCTCACAAAAGAACTTATTTAATCCATCAAGCCCCTCGCGTCTCCTTAAGGAGACGCGACAATAGGTTTTTAATTGTCTGCTAATGAGCTTGGGGCTTGACGGGACTAATAATACAAATAATAATATTCTGAATTTAAAAAAAAAAAACAAAAAACGCACTATATTTTTCGTGTTCTTGTCAGCATATCCTTTCATTTGATCTGTAAACTAGTCCGCCATCTTTGAGAGTCCGCCATATTGGATTTAGAAAGGCGTCACTTAGCTAACCATGAATTGTCATCCAAGCTAAATATGTATGCAAAATTTCAGCTCAATCGGAAACCGGGAAGTGGGTCAAACTTAACTTCAAATATTTTTTTATATAGTTACTAGTGAAGCCAATATAAGTGTGAAAAAAAAGAGTGGCACGCTGGGAGTGCCCAGCGAAGTGAAAACTTGAACAAAAATGCCCAACGCGCCTAAAGAAGTTTTCACTTCAATCCGCTACCAATATAAGTGTGTAAAAAAAAGAGTGGCACTCCGGGAATGCCGACCGAAGTGAAAACTTGACCAAAAAGCCCAACGCACCTAAAGAAGTTTTCACTTCAATCCGCTACACGATGCACTACAAGTGCACGCGTAGCGGGTCGGTGTCGCACGAGTTAATTATTTTTTTCCCATCTCAAAAATGCCCAACGCGCCTAAAGGCTCAATTACACCTTCCGATTTCAAGGGACCCAATTTAGGAAACAGGAAGGTGTAATAGCAGTTAGAATTGCTCGCTTCATACTTCCTAGTTAGATCGTTCCTAAATTGGGTCCCTTGAAATCGGAAGGTGTAATTGAGCCTTAAAGAAGTTTTCACTTCAATCCGCTACACGATGCGGTACAAGTGCACGCGTAGCGGGTCGGTGTCGCACGAGTTAATTATTTTTTTCCCCATCTCAAAAATGCCCAACGCGCCTAAAGAAGTTTTCACTTCAAAAACTCAAATAACTATGAAAGAACTCCTTCCTATGAATATCTACAAGATTACCAACAAACTAGCGATCGTTAGAACCTTGAGCACAAATGTCTGTTTCACAATACTGCATAATCATAATTTATGCGGTACTGGCGGTGAATCGTTTGGACTTATACAGTTATTGGCTATATCAATCTAGCCGGCGGCGGCTCAATGCAGAGCAGAGCCCAGTGATAATGGCCCCGACTTACTAATAAGGTATTTTACTAAAAAAAAACAATTAGTTCCAATTGGACACGTATTTTGTCTTTTGTCACTTTACTTAAACAATAAAAAAACTTTTTTACAAAAAAAAACAACCGACTTTCAAAAAAAAATACACTAAAAATTAAAAAATAACTTTTATTTCGGAAGTCGGTGTTTGTAATTTATTTCTTCGTTATTTGACACCGACTTCCGAAACAAAAGTTATTTTTTAATTTTTAGTGTATTTTTTTTTGAAAGTTGGTTGTTTTTTTTGTAAAAAAGTTTTTTTTATTTTTCACTTTTTAGTTGTTATACCCCACAACTAAAAACCCCAATAACATGGAACGTGGAATTTAAACATTTGGAGTACACCAAAACGTCATCGAGGTAAACGTATTTTTCGTTTTTGTTCAGTTTCTCAAAAAGCGCTGAAGCAATTTCGATAAAATTTATATGGGACCACCTCGGGAGTATACTCTTTCGGATAAAAAAAGAATTTTGAAAATCGGTCCTCAACTGACGGAGAAATCGGCGGACATACATAAAACATACATACAGTCGAACATAGAACCTCCTCCTTTTTCGAAAGTCGGTTAAAAAATGAGGGCGATACAGTGCGTTGAAATGTCGCGACGCTTTTTACCACCAAAGTGACGTAACGAGCCCACACTCCTGAACTTTGATGCGTTTTTTTTGACATGGGAAAAGGCTAGGCAGATTGATTGCTCTCAAAACGGTTAAGGTAAACATCGTGAGGAAACCGGCATGTGCTAGAACCAAAAATTTGAAGACATGTGACGTCCACCAAACCTCACTGAGCACAATTTTAGCTTAAAGTGCAATTATACGACTTTTAATGGTTTTTAATTGAACATCACGTCTAAATGACTAGTCTTATTTCTTTGAAAAAAATATATGTTACTCTAGACAATTTCCGTCGTAATTTGATCTGAGAATATTTGAAATTATATTTTTATAACATAGTGTAATTAATTTGTAAAGTTATGTCTAACGCGGATAAAAAATTGAGAATCACGCAAAAACTATAAAGCGTATTTTTATGAAACCTTCACCATTTTAAAGATCATTTAGTTATTTATAATTTAGTCTCAGTGTTTTATTTTAATACCTGTTGTTTTATGTGTAATAAATTAATAATTAGACGCACAGACAGCCAGACAGACGGACAGACAGCCAGACGGACACGTGAGTGACAGCAATAGGGCTTCGTTTGGACTCTTCGGGTATGGAACCCTAAAAAACAGAAAACCATGACTAATTTGACACATCCATCACTTTTCTTCGCAGTATTTTCTCCATAGAACTACACATCACAAACAATTAATTCTAATTAACCAGTAGACGTAAAAGCAAGATAATAATTACCGCTCCGGCGTCCATTACTCGGGGAAACGAAAGTGCTTATGTAAGAACTTTTCCCTATATTCATGACCATACAAAATGTATGGGTTTAATAGGTATGGAAAACGTTAGTGCGTTTATAGAAACCGTGTTTTAGAGGGAAAGTAATGGTGAAGAATGGAACGTTTCTTTAGATATGGAAGACGTAACAGAAGATGAAGGATGATGTTAAGGCGCTATAAAATGCCAACGGTCTTGAGCTGGCGTGTTCTGTGCTGAGCTTACGCAACGCGTCGTACGTCTACCCATTAATAGGACTCGCTCATCAAGGACCGCTGTCCCAAATTAGACGCATTATTAATATATTATACATGAAACAACAGGTTTTGTACTAAAACACGCGTACTAAAAGATAAATAATTAAATTATCTTTAAAATGGTGAAGGTTTCATAAAAATACGCTTTATAGTTTTTGCGTGATTCTCATTTTTTTATCCGCGTTAGATATAATTTTACAAATTAATTACAATAAGTTATAAAAATATAATTTCAGATATTCACAGATCAAATTACGACGGAAATTGTCTAGAGTAACATATATTTTTTTTAAAGAAATAAGACTAGTCGTTTAGACGTGATGTTCAATTAAAAATCATTAGAAGTCGTATAACTGCGCCTTAAGAATATGTCTAATATAGCAATGCACGCACAAAACGTTTTAGGAACACATTCACTGTGCGTACAGCTAAGGAGTGGATTTCCTTGCCAGTCTGTTTACTGATAGGTAGCAACCTAGGAGTCTTTAAGTCAAGAGTGAATAGGTTACTTCTAGCCAAGCGTGCTCCATCTTCTGCCACATCATTGCTTACCATCAGGTGCGATAGTGGTCAAATGCGTGCCTATCAATGATAAACAAGTGCGTGTCGGACTTCACACATTTAGGGTTCCGTACCAAATGAGAGAATTTCAAAGAAACAATCTGATTTATCAATATATTGTAAAATATACGAAATAATCAGCACCAGGCCCGAGAGTCGACGGCGCGTAGTGTTCCACGCGCGCCTCAAAGAGTTGTCAGCAATAGGGACGGGGCCTGCCACGGCCGATGCCTGCCCGGGGGTTGAGGATAAATTCGAAAGAGTTACCTCGCCCCTGGGCACTCAGGGCAGGGAGGAACAGGGGTGGGTTTTAGTCAGTAAGAGTCTGACACGCCCTTCCGCTCCACCCTAGAGCGGAAGAAGTCATAGGATGATTTCCCACCACCCAAAAAAAATTAAAAAATACGTCAATAGGAAGTTAAAAAATTCTTCGGAGCAAAATTAAGACTGACGACAGACAGACAGACACGTGAGTGACAGCAATAGAGTTCCGTTAGGACTCTTCGGGTACGGAACCCTGAAAACTATTGACCATTCCCTACTGCAAATCCTACGGAATCTGAGTCGCTAATGAGATCCGGCTTACATAGCCAACCAAAAAAAGCACAAAGATAATGAAGTTGCCCATTTATTTCCTGGCCGTCTAGACAGGAAAAAAGATAGCCGTCATTTTTCTAATTGTTGATTCCATCTACAGTGCTATTTCGTTTATTTAGATTTACAATTCTGAAGTTTCGAATGCACTTTTCGCCTTAGCTAAGTCAAAAGAATTGCTAAGTAACAATTTCAATAATTTAGACAACTCTTCTTCTGATGCAATTTATTTCAGGGATTTTTCATTGTTGTTGTGGCTCGTTGGGCTCGTGGTAGCAAGCATGACTGCTGAGCGTGAGGTCTCGGGACTCTCGGGTTCGTTTCCCGGGTCGGACAAAAAGTTTTATTGGGTTTTTTCATTAGGAATTACTCTGTAGAGTCAGGCACTAGTTGTCTGGCATCTAAGCTGAACTGGACCTTTTTGGCGCAGCCGTGGGGCGCACACTTACCTTTGTTACTTTTATTTTTAACCGACTTTCGAAAAAGGAGGAGGTTCTATGTTCGACTGTATGTATGTTTTTTTTTTTTTTTATGTATGTCCGCCGATTTCTCCGTCAGTTGTAGACCGATTTTCAAAATTATTTTTTTATCCGAAAGAATATACTCCCGAGGTGGTCCCATATAAATTTTTATCGAAATTGCTTCAGCGCTTTTTGAGAAACTGAACAAAAACGAAAAATACGTGTACCTCGATGACGTTTTGGTGTTCTCCAAATGTTTAAATTCCACGTTCCATGTTATTGGGGTTTTTAATTCTGGGGTATAATAACTAAAAAGTGAAAAATAAAAAACTTTTTTACAAAAACAACAACCGACTTCCAAAAAAAAAATACACTAAAAATTAAAAAATAACTTTAATTTCGGAAGTCGGTGTCAAATAACGAAGAAGTAAAATACAAACACCGACTTTCGAAATTAAAGTTATTTTTTAATTTTTAGTGTATTTTTTTTTGGAAGTCGGTTGTTTTTTTTGTAAAAAAGTTTTTTTTTATTTTAATTAGGTACCTATCTAATTTTTTGTTTTGTTCTCAAATGACGCTGTTTTTTTTTTAATTTTGTTTTTTTTGTGTGCCTAACTGTAGCCAATAAATGTATTTTCTTTCTTTCTTTTCCCATGCCTCGGACAGCACGTAAAGCCGTTTGTTTTGTGCCTGATCTCTCCACAGTCGTGTCGGATTGCCGTCCCGGCGGACTATGAGAGTAAAGGAACAGAGAGTGCATCTGTGTCTGCGCACACGCTTGTGCACTATAATATCTCCTGCGCACTTGACTAATCTCTGTTGAGATTATAATAATAATAATAATAACCGTACCCAAAGGGTACCAACGGGACCCTATTACTAAGGCTCCGCTCTCCGTCCGTCTGTTAGCGGGCTTTATCTCTTGCTCCGTAACAGGTATCCCCCCTTAAATGGGGAAGCTCCCTTTAATTTTTAATTGATTTCTATTATTTGTTGCTAGAGCGGCAATAGAAATACATATTCTATGAAAATTTCAACTGTCTTTCTATTACGGATCATGAGATACATACAGCCCAAAACAAAACAACAACAAAAAACACGTTTCTAGAAACGTGTCTTTACACGCGGGTGGAGGGGGGGGGGGGGGAGCGTGTCTGACTCTTACTGACTAAAACCCACCCGTGTTCTTTCAGTCGCCTGTGCCAGGGCAAGGTGACTCCTCACGGACACTCCTTCGATCACTCCCGACTGTCAAAGGCCTACAAATGACAGCCGTGGCCAACAGTTTAACGTGCTTTCCGAAGTACCTCCGTAAGCGTTGATATCTTGAGGATAGACCCGTGTGGCTGTTATACCATCCAACAGTTTAACGTGCTATCCGAGACCAACCTCGGTAAGCGTTGATATCTTGAGGATAGACCCGTGTGGCTGTTATATCATCCAACAGTTTAACGTGCTTTCCGAAGTCCGGAGGAGTTTTGGTATTAAATGGATGGTCACCTATCCACAGACCAACCTCGGTAACCGTTGATATCTTGAGAATAGACCCGTGTGGCTGTTATACCATCCAACAGTTTAACGTGCTTTCCGAAGTACCTCCGTAAGCGTTGATATCTTGAGAATAGACCCGTGTGGCTGTTATACCATCCAACAGTTTAACGTGCTTTCCGAGGTACGGAGGAGTTTTGGTATAGAATGGATGGTCACCTATCCACAGACCAACCTCGGTAACCGTTGATATCTTGAGAATAGACCCGTGTGGCTGTTATACCATCCAACAATTTAACGTGCTTTCCGAGGTACGGAGGAGTTTTGGTATAGAATGGATGGTCCCCATCCACAGACCAACCTCCGTAAGCGTTGATATCTTGAGGATAGACCCGTGTGGCTGTTATACCATACAACAGTTTAACGTGCTTTCCGAGGTACGGAGGAGTTTTGGTATAGAATGGATGGTCCCCATCCACAGACCAACCTCGGTGAGCGTTGATATCTTGAGGATAGACCCGTGTGGCTTTTATACCATGCGAGCGAATCTTGATCAAATGTCTCTTAAACTTTTTTACAAAAAAACAACCGACTTCCAAAAAAGAAAATACACTAATAATTAAAAAATAACTTTAATTTCGGAAGTCGGTGTTTATATTTTATTTCTTCGTTATTTGACACCGACTTCCGAAATTAAAGTTATTTTTTAATTTTTATTGTATTTTCTTTTTTGGAAGTCAGCTGTTTTTTTTTATTTTGTTAAAAGTTAGTTAAAAGTTTTTTTACATGGAACGTGGAATTTAAAAATTCGTAATTGAAGAAAACCAATACGTCATCTATGTATACGTATTTTACCAGGGACCACCTCGGGAGTATATTCATTCGGATAAAAAAAGAATTTTGAAAATCGGTCGAAGAAATCGGTGCACATACATAAAAAAAAACATACATACAGTCGAACATAGAACCTCCTCCTTTTTCGAAGTCGGTTAAAAATAAGGTTGGGGTTGGTTGGTGGAGGTTTTTTTTTGTCGGATTACGGATCCACGTATGAAAACTGACAATAACACTTGAGTTGAAGACTAATTTGTGATAGAAAGATAAAAGAGATTACACTAAGAGGCTAACGATGCAGATAAACAGTTATCTCAGGCAGATAGTACGGTGGTATCTTTTAATACTGGACTTGTTATTTGGATTAAGTGTGTTATTGTGGTTTGAAAGTAGTCTGTGTAGGTTGTTGACCTTAGGAACAGGGTGTAAACTCTCGCAAACCTCCATGGAAAACGGTCCTCCGACCAGCCCCCCTAGCCATATTACTGCCATATTACTTTTCTATTATCGTTTACGCTAACGCTTAGTACAAAATGTATGGCAATGACGGTATACCGCCGTTTGCCCGAATTTTATTTACCCTAATATCATTTGCCATAATAGTCAACAGCCATAATATTATACGACGTAATATTCATTTGCCCTACTCTTATTTGCTATATTAGTCACGTGCTAGAAGCTTTGTTTCCCATAAAGTCACTTACCATAACATCATTTGTCATAATCATTGTAAGCCCTAATTATCACATGCCCTAATTATCACATGTCCTAATTATCACATGTCCTAATTATCACATGCCCTAATTATCACATGCCATAATTATCATATGCCATAACATCATTTGCCATCGACATTGGGTATGTAACGGTTTTTATATCAGGAGAAACTGGATGCAATCGGGACTTTAAGGCACTCCGACTCGGATAGGTTAGGTTAGAAGGGGATGCCGCCACCCCCTTCGTGGTTATTTTTTTATAAACCACACAGAAGTAGGAGCCCCGCCAAGCGGGGCTCCCTCGACCAAGCCCACCATCAACCATGCATAGAATATTTTAAGGTTTGGCTAGGTCTATTCGCTCGCTTCGCTCGCTCAAACGACCCCGCTATCCCCTTCGTGGTTATTTTTAACCGACTTCAAAAAAGGAGGAGGTTCTCAATTCGTCTGTATGTTTTTTTTTTTGTATGTTACGCGATTTCTCCGACAGTTGTGGACCACTTTCCAAAATTCATTTTTATCTGAAAAAATATACTCCCGAGGTGGTCCCATATAAATTTTTATCGAAATTGCTTCAGCGCTTTTTGAGAAACTGAACAAAAACGGAAAATACGTGTACCTCGATGACGTTTTGGTGTTCTCCAAATGTTTAAATTCCACGTTCCATTATATTGGGGTTTTTAGTTCTGAGGTACAACAACTAAAAAGTGAAAAATAAAAAACTTTTTTACAAAAAAAAAACAACCGACTTCCAAAAAAGATAAAACACTAAAAATTAAAAAAATAGGTATTTTAATTTTGGAAGCCGGTGTTTGTATTTTATTTCTTCATTTTTGACACCGACTGCCGAAATTAAAATAATTTTTAAATTTTTTGTGTATTTTCTTTTTTGGAAGTCGGTAGGTATAAGTTTGACCACTATGTGTGTGTCTTTCTGTTTGTCTGTGGCACCATAGCTCTTAAACGGGTTAACGATTTGAATGCGGTTTTTTTTATTTGAAAGCAGGTTTTCTAGTGGTGGTTCTTTTAACAAAAGAAGAAAAATAAGTTTCAAGGTCATCAGCTGTGTTTTTTAAATATTTGTTTTTCTTTTAAGCGTTTTTTATTTTATTTTATTGAAGTATCTTGTTATTTTGTTTACCTCTAGTTAAATACCAAAACAAAAGAAGTATAGTAACATAATTTTCCCTGACATCCGACCCAGTGGGAACTAGGTTTAAGTAATTAGAGCTTCACTGCGGAACATAGCTCATCCACATTTGCAAATCGCTCCCATTGTGTTTGGCGTGGGATATTGCGACAATGGAGTTATGAAAAGTATTATCAAAGAAGCGTTGTGAAAGAAAACTTGTTGGAAACGACTTTTATTTTGACATTGAGTGGGTTGTGTTTTGTAATTTTGTAATCTGTGGCTGTGGCATTCGGAATCTGGAAGCACTGCATTCTCCGCAACCTTGCCTGTAGCCTGGACCTTCGCTTCGTCTATCTTGGTATTGATGTGTAACATAAATCACTTCACACACAGATTGCAGGAAAATGAGAGGAAATATTATTTCCTCTCGTTTTCCTGCAATCTGTGTGTGAAGTGATTTCGTTAAAGGGGACGGAAGTGTGTAACAGGAAGCCGGAGAAGTGCGCGCTATTTGATTTGACCAATTCGAGCGCGCGCGGTTGTAGAGTTGGCCGTCAGATGTCTGTGAATTGAGAATCACGCAAAAACTATTAAGCGTATTTTTATGAAACCTTCACCATTTTAAATATAATTTAATTATTTATCTTTTAGTATACGTGTTTTAGAATAATACCTATTGTTTTATGTATAATAATAATAATGCGTCTAATTTCGGACAGCGCTCCTTGATGGGCGAGTCCTATTATTGGGTGGACGTACGACGCGTTACGTGAGCTCAGTAGAGATCACACAAGCTAACCATTTAAGGTCGTTGGCATTTAGTAGCGCCTTAACATATAACACGCCGAACCCACCCCACCTGCATCGTCTAATGCAGGTGGGACTTTGAAAGCGTGCTGCCGTGCACAGTGAAGCTCAGGGGACGGCGAGCAATGGGTAGCTCGCCGTCGCCGCGGCATCTCTTGTGTACTTAGCTGATCTCGGTTAAGATTTCCCACCTTGACCGAAATTCGGTCGGGAGGATTTTAAAGTATAAGTATTTCAAATTCAGTATTTCGTGCGTTATCTCCATATCAAGATACGTGAAGAAATTTTCCATCCCTTTTTACGAAAATCACGCGGACGGAGAATGAAATTTGGCACAGGTATAGTTTTAAAGAAGGAGTGCAGAAACCTAATATTTTTAATAATACTAGCACTTTGCCCGCGGCTTCGCTCCCGTGACCTATCCCGCGGGAACTGTTATTTTTCCCGGAATAAAAAGTAGCATATGTTACTTCCTGATAACATATCTTTCTATTGGCGAAAAAACGGTTAATATTGGTTCAGTCATTTCGGAGCTTATTCGGTACAAACAAACAAACAAAACAATTTTTTCTCTATATAATATTATTAGTATAGATGCATTAGAAATTTAATTTAAATTAAATTTCTAATGCAACATTTAATTTAAATGAATAAAAAAAAAACAGGTACACACACTACCATGCATTTGACACGCCTTTTTTTCGGCCAACGAATCAGCATTGCCATTCTACGTGGCAAAATGCTGCCAGCGTTCTGGGCACTTTTCCCATTGACAGCGATGTGGACGAATTTTTTGATGCCCAATGAGCTGTACTCCTACCGGATCTTTTATGCCGCTTGTACATATTTTATTTATTAAGTTATTTATTACTTTAGTATAATATGTATTGTAGTTATACTTTGTTGAAAATAAATTCCTATCAGTTTGACACGTGTATTTTTTTATGGTTCACAGTCATGTCAAGTCATGTCATACACACACATTGAAAATAACACCTCAAACTTAAAATTTAAAAAATGAGGTCGAATATCGACCTATTGGCGACCACTAGTCTCCATAAAAAATCAAGCACCGCTCAGCAATCTAAAATTATGTAATTTATTGCAACGGATCTCCGTTTTTTGTTCGTTTTACAATGTTGCGCGTTTGCATAATCTAAATACCTAATATATTTAATTTGTTTCGACCATAGAAGTAGAGAACTGGACTGAGCAGTACCGTCACAAGATTGTCTTATCTGTAAAAAGAGAAAGCGAATGTGCGGCCAATATCTGTCTCGTTTCTATAGGACGTAGTGACGTTGGTGACACGGATGTGGGCCAATCAGAATGCTAGATAAAAAATAGTGACCGACCGACGTTTAATTTTCTTTTCGGGCATTTTTGGCTAAAATATGCTGATTCGGCCATATTTTCGTTTTCTGTCATAAACCAGACGGAAGCTTCAGCCAAGCCGAAAATCAGAAGTTCGTGAATTGTCGCGCGTCCTTCGGCCTACTTCGTAAGTTCGACAAGACAAAAGCCGAAGCGTCTTTTTCGTTTTGGCTGAAAATCCATTTTCGGTTGGACACTAATATAAAGACAACATCTAGCCGCACAATATCTTTGTCTCTCTTACACATTTGTGATCGATTCACTTGACAGCTAGACATGAAACGCTTAGTCCAGTTCTCTATTTCTATGTTTCCGACGTAGACCAAGCAACGGGTTTCATTTCACGCTGCTCACAAATGTGAACATTATAAATAGTATTGCGATTTTTAAATTACATTTGTACATAATTTTTTGTACTTTTTGTGTTACATGAATAGAATTTTAGTGTAAACTTGGATGTAAGTACATGCGATCTGCGCAATAGTGATGTCTGTAATTTTCGAATGTTAGAATAGGGTACTGTTTGCAAAATAGTTTCGGCGCGTCGTTTACGAATGAGTTAAGGCGCTATTAACTGCCAATGACCTTGAGTGGTTGTCTTGCGTGTTTTGTGCTGAGCTCACGTAACGTGTCGTACGTTCACCCAGTAATAGGACTTCAAGCAGCGCTGTCCAAAATTAGACGCATCATTAATTTATTACACATTTATAATAACAAGTATTAAACTAAAACACTTAGACTAAATTATAAATAATTAAATGAAATTTAAAATGGTGAAGGTTTCATAAAAATACGCATTATCATTTTTGCGTGATTCTCAATTTTTTATACGCATTAGACGTAACTTTACAAATTAATTACAATAGGTTATAAAAATATAATTTCAAATATTCTCACATCAAGTTACGACGGAAAATGTCTAAAGTAACATATTTTTTCGTGTCTAAAGTAACGTCGTTTAGATGTGATGCTCAATTAAAAACCACTAAAAGTCGTATCACTGCGCCTTAATGATTACATTGAGATGCTTCGTTACTGTACAGTCTATTGAAGTCAGTCAAGTGCATGGTTTAGAGTTGCCTATATGGAAAGCACTGAATCGATTGCGTACCCAAGGAGGCCATTGCAAATATATATTTTTTTTTTTTTTTCCACAAGGTACTGTTTTGACCTCACTACTTTTTATTATCTATATCAATGATGCCTGAACACCCAATGCGAGTGTGGTGCTCCTGTTCAGACTATGACTCATTTGCTGGAGTGCCCAAAATATCTGTTCTGTGTGTGTGTATGTGTGTGTATATCTGTTGTGTATCTGCACCCTTGAAGACCTAAGCAATGCTGCGGATGAGGCAATAAACGTGGCTACAGGGCCCAAATAGTACGATTAAAAAAAAACCGGCCTAGACCGAGTCGGGCTCGCGCGCAAAGCGTTCCGTACCATCGTACAAGATTATACGCGTCTACTTGTTGCCATTATTAAGATCGAGCAAAAAAATCCAAAATAAGATACGTTTCTAGTAATACACTAATAATTTAAAAATAACTTTAATTTCGGAAGTCGGTGTCAAATAGCGAAGAAATAAAATACAAACACCGACTTCCGTTATGGCGCTTACTGACTACGATTTGAGATACCTTCAAATAAGGTTGAGAATTGAACATAATAATTGTGTTGATGATGCGAATAGGCATTTATTTTACGGGTTTTCTTTAGATTATCCAGAATAAACAATAAATTAAATAATTGTCAGGTCAAAGTTTTAATAAAATGCTAATTCTATTGAATTCTTAAAAAAAAAAATGTTGTTTTCTCTGAAAATATAGAGATGTTCGACGCCAAAGTTTATTTTTGTGGAGCAATTTCCAATTTTTTTATTGAGAATATCAAACTATTTTTTACTATTCTATTCGGTTAAAATTTTTCTTTAAACCCTTCTCTGTCCACTGTATGTTTTGCAAAGGATATTTTCATTGCATTACGTCATACTGGACTATCCGAGAAACCAATTTTTTTGACAATTGAGGTAATACCGCGCCTTAAAGTTATTTTTATTTTTTTGATGTATTTTCTTTTTTGAAAGTCGATCATATTTTTTGAAAAAAAAAATTCTTCTCTCCATTTACCAACAACTCTCAATATCGCGCTATAAAATGCGTAGTGAACTTTGAATTTGTGATTAATAACACGCACGCTTGCCTTGACACCAATGAAAACTTTATACTTTATTTTTGGTGATTCTTGCCAAATATGGAGCCTCTCATTGGCTCTTTAATATGGCACATATGTAGTATACATGAAAAGAGCTGTCGGTTTTATACTCAAGTATGTGGTGAACTTTAATCATCATCATGATAGAGCCCACGCGATAGGGCCCACGCTGTCTTTTTAACCGACGAAAAAAAAAGGAGGAGGTTCTCAATTCGACCGTATGTATATATATATTTTTTTTTTGTGTATGTTCAGCCCTCACTCCGTTATTTATGAACCGATCTTGATGATTATTTTTTTGTTAGATAGGGTATACCTCAAGGGTGGTCCCATATCAAGGAAATCAGGATCTGATTATGGAATCCTGGTAAAATTGATAGAGAACCTCGAAAATTGTGAGCACGTTTAGCGTTTCTGTACGTATGTTTGGCCCTCACTCCGTTGTTTATGAACCGATTTTGATGATTCTTTTTTTCTTAGATAGGGTATACCTCAAGGGTAGTCCCATGTGAAGGATATCAGGATCTGATCATGGAATCCTGATAAAATTAAGAGAAAACCTCGAAAATTGGGCACGAATATTGTTTCTGTTTACTTTTCATAACTTAATCAGGTATTTGCATTTAGGAATCATAACATCATGAAACTGAGCTGATGATGGAAACCATACCTTTCCTAAAAAATAGAAGTTAGATATAAAAAACTGGTTTTAGTGACAGATACCACTTAATATGCTTTAGAATATTGGAGGTAACCTCAACTGGTCAATATCCTGGGACACTCATGGAAGGATGGCTATATCATCAGCTTAGTGCCAAGAGGATTAATGAAGGATTAGAAATTAGCCTCAGAGTATTAAAAGATGATGCAAGTCACAAAAAATCATAAAATAAAAAACTTTTTAACAAAAAATTCAACCGACGAAAAAGTACTAAACAGCAAAAAATAAATAAAACTTTAAGTCTTATGTATTGAGCTAATTTACCTACATAAAATATCTAATTTTATATAAACTAATTTTGAGTCGGCGCCAAACAATAAAATGATTAATTACCTACATCTAGCCTTCTTCATTTCTACGTACTTAAAAAATGTAGATATTTAATAATCAGATTGTTGTTTGGCGCCGACTCAAAATTAGTTTATATAAAATTTCATATTTTATGTAGGTAAATAAGCTCAATAAATAAGACTTAAAAGTTTTATTTATTTTTTGCTTTTTAGTTCTTTTTCGTCGGTTGAATTTTTTGTGGTACCGGCTTTGTTGTACTTGACTTCTTCTTTTCGTTCGACGGCATTTTTAAGGGTAACGTACCCGAAGGGTAACCAACGGGACCCTATTACTAATCCTCGGCCGTCCGTCCGTCCGTCAGTCTGCCAGCGGGCTGTATCTCATGATCCGTAATAGGTAAACAGTTGAAATTGTCACAGAATGTGCATTTCTGTTGCCGCTATATTTATTTCAGACCAGGTCCATATTTTGTTAGTAACAATGTACTTAAGAGCTAATGTTAGTATTGCCAATAAAATTATTTTACGGCATGAAGCCGTGCAGCATGGGGACTCCCACCTATCAGTAAAAACACCCAGTATAGTGTTGGTACTGCCACGAACGCGAGCAAGTAGGGAGGCGCATCTTTTCCTAACGATAGCGGCAAAGCCATCCAGCCACCCGCGCACCAGCAAACATCCCTGACGCACTGCAACGCCATGGCAGCACCAACAGTACCCCTGAGTGCATTATTATATTGGACACGCAGATCGCTGTATGCCTGCTGCGAATAACTGACCCACAGGCTGCAGGTGTAAAAAGATTGGCCGTATGCTTTAAAAAAAATAATATATATACGGTCGAATTGAGAACCTCCTCCTTTGTTTTCGTCGGTTAAAAAGCGTGCTATCACCAATAATAAAAATAAATTATATAATATATTGAAAAATAAAACAAAAATTATAATAAAATAAATAGAAACATGTTTTTTTTGGTTTTTTTTTGCTCGATCTTAATAATGGCAACAAGTAGACGCGTATAGTCTTGTACGATGGTACGGAACCCGTCATGCGCGAGTCCGACTTGCACTTGGCCGATTTTTTAATTATTGATCGGAATAAATATTAATATTCATTACGCTGTATAGTATT
The DNA here is from genome assembly GCA_951329385.1 of Polia nebulosa. Taxonomy (NCBI): domain Eukaryota; kingdom Metazoa; phylum Arthropoda; class Insecta; order Lepidoptera; family Noctuidae; genus Polia; species Polia nebulosa. The sequence goes on along the minus strand of OX589614.1, from coordinate 13,209,690 downwards.
TACTTATTGTTTGCTGCACCGGTCGACGTCATTACGTCAGCGCCGGCTGTCGCTGAAAACCAGCGCTGGGGCTCTGTCTCGCATAGGGTCACGGCATTAAGGGTCTACTACCGGCCAAGTGGTGCCCTCATTGAATAAAAAAACCTTGCATAGCACAGAAAATAAATATTAAAGAATCCAACGTCACGTTTGTTACAAAGAGGATAAAGTATTTTTACGTTGTTAAAACAGGTCTCAAAATGTTTCGTATCCAAAGTAGTAGGCAAAAGTGTCAGAAACGGCCGTTTTTGGTACTTTTGCCTACTAATTTGATTCGTACTCAAATTAGTAGGCAAAAGTACCAAAACATTCTGAGACCGGTTTTAACAACGTAAAAATACTTTATCCTTTTTGTTTTCTATGCTATGCTACGATTTTTTATTCAATGAGGGCGGGGCTGAGCGATGGCCGTTTAGCGTGGATGTGACGCATGTTTCTGTCTTTTGCGTCGTGTTTATCGCAAATAAACGTATTTTCTATCTTTCTTTTATTGAAAAGAGTGTCCGTGAAGTTTCTTGCTCGTTCTTGTCCATAGAATTCTACCTTTGGAACGTGCAAATGACTTCATCTTTTCAAAAAGTGACTGTAAATGGTTAAGTTGATTTAAAATTGTTTTTGTTTGAATTTCATTTTTTGCAGAGAGGATTATTTTCAAACCGGTATTATAATATCTAGAGTATTCTAGAGTGGTTTAGTAACGGCTGTTTTTTAACAGCTGATGTCATGATGTCCAAATATAATGAAAACCAAAGTTCATTAACCCAATTAATATCATATTAAAATGTAAATAACAATTCATGTCCGTAATCAGAGCGAGACTACCCGATGTTTTGTTTAAAATTATGTTTTGTTATTAATTTACTGTTATTATTTTATGCAAGTACTGAATGCTGATAACCTTGTGCAGTGGGCTTACTATCGCGAGTGGGTAGTTATTGAGCTTGGTCTTCTCACTTGGTTTCTGATAAGAATTTGTGATGGAAATGTCGCTTTTGGGTCATGCATTTTGTTTTTTTTTGTGGGGTGGGAAACCATCTTATGACATCTCCCGCTCTAAGGTGGAGCGGGAGGGCGTGTCAGATTCTTACTGACTAAAACTCACCCCTGTTCCTTCCCTGCCCTGAGTGCCCAGGCGCGGTAACTCTGTTTCGAATTTATCCACAACCCCTGGGCAGGCATCGGCCATGACGGGCCCCGTCATTATTGCTGACAACTCTTCGAGGCGCGCGTGGGACAGTACGCGCCGTCGACTCTCGGGCCTGGTGCTGATCGGACGGCGAGCTACCCATTACTCGCCGTCCGCAGGCCTAGGTCTACGGTGGCCGGAGATCGTCTCGCGGCGCCGGAAGCCCAAGGCGTCTCCTGCGGTGGCTGCTGCTGAGGGCGTGAGGGCGACTCTGTTGTTGAGTCTCCCTCACCCATGCCGCCTCCCTCTTCGCGAGCATTACCGCTTCGCAGAAGGAGGAGACAGTTTCCCATTCCCTCTCGCCCCGTACCATGGCCTGAACCAGGGCCGGGCGCAAGAGGTCTCAGCTGCCTATCGTTTTGTTACAAAGAGGATAAAGTATTTTTACGTTATTAAAACAAGACTCAAGATGTTTCGTATCCAAAGTAGTAAGCAAAAGTACCCCGTTTTTGGTACTTTTGCTTACTACTTTTCGACGAGGTGCGACGTTGGATTCTTTAATATTAATTTTCTTTGCTATGTTACGATTTTTTGTTCAATAAGGGCTCCACTTGGCGGGTAGTAGACCCTTAAGGCGCAGTTATACGACTTTTAATGGTTTTTAATTGAACATCACGTCTAAACGACTAGTCTTATTTCTTTGAAAAAAAAATATGTTACTCTAGACAATTTTTGTCGTAATTTGATCTGAGAATATTTAAAATTATATTTTTATAACATAGTGTAATTAATTTGTAAAGTTATGTCTAACGCGGATAAAAAATGAGAATCACGCAAAAACTATATAGCGTATTTTTATGAAACCTTCACCATTTTAAGGCTCATTAAATTATTTATAATTACATAATTAAACGAACTTACCTGAAGTGAAGTTCTATTGTAATTATACGAAGGGCTTAGTCCGAGATATCTTCTATATTCACTATGTAGTTCCACAATCCTCGCATTGTGTGTGCCGCGAATATTTAGAGCAAAGCGAAAAGCTTCGTATCCAAGCAGACATATGCCTGCTGACAACACTATATCTGTAACTCATTCATTCAGAGCATTATTAAAGGATAATGATTTCCAACCTGACTCCAGGGATATTATAAATGATAATGATAAGGGCGGGTGGGAGCCCAGTATCTCGGACTAAGCCCTTCGTATAATTACAATAGAACTTCACTTCAGGTAAGTTCGTTTAATTATGTAATTATACTCAGGCTTAGTCCGAGATATCTTCTATATTCACTATGTAGATGTTCAGAGAATTGTTGGAAATGATTGCATGGTTTATATAGTATACAATTAAACACTTATTAAAGATCTAAACAAAAGAATTTATATGATTTATCACATCAATCTAATCATAGGTAACTAATTAATGTAATTCTAATTAATCGACTACCAATCTTTTATTTTACAATTGGTTTTTGTTAAAGTGTCAAGTACTTTACTTTTCTGTATATAAATAATAATAATAAACCTGTCTTATCCAACGACTAATTGTTTGGTTACTGACACAGCCAGTTTTTTTTTTTTTTTTTACTAAATAAGTGAATTATTCTGGGGCAGTGAATTCTATGTTATTCAATCGGATAACTGACAATGATTGTATACATTAAGCAGTAGTAAGAGCTAACAAAATTACCAATTTCTTAGTTAGTTTTTTCTAAGTTTAAGGCTACTATCTGGCAACCATTTCTGAATATGATTCCGGACAACAGATAGATCCCATGTATCATTATACTTAGGTCTAAAAAGTTTCAATTTGAAAACACCTTAAAAATCTCTTCATCTGTATATCTGTTCCTAAACTTGTATCTACTATAATTAGAGACAGAGCGCTGAACGGCACGTGTTAAGAGTAGCGTATGTTAACATTTTTGTGAGAAATTTTAAACTCTAGTATAGACCACTCATATACATTTTCCCAGTTACAAAACTTTTTAAGTGCTGCTGTTTATTGTTTAATAGTTTTTTGTGATAAGGAAGCTAAAGCTACAATGACAATTTTTTTTTTTTTTTATCATTTCCTTGCTAAGATGCCAGGAAAAAACTGTTGTAGTATAACTTCGTCCTGAAAGGTGGTAGCACTTCCGAAATTGTCAATTCGTTAATAAAGGGGTACCAGGTTTGTAAGGTCCATGGAAGAAAAACTAAAAAACCTGTTGCCTCATCACAAATAATTTTTTCCATACATTTGGAAATCATTCAAAATGGAAGGAAAGCATAACATAAGTTAAATGTTGACCAGTCTACAGTGAGTGTCAATATTTTTTGTATATAGATCTCTGTGCCAGGATATGTATCTATAACATTTTTTGTTTACTCTAGTTGCAAACAGATTCTTATTGGGTTCTCCAAGTGACTGTAATATTTAGATAAAATTTGCTACAAAATTCCCATTCTGAATCTATATTTTTATTCTGGATTCTTGTTCAGTTTCTTTTTTTTTTTTTTTTGATGTAAGTGGCAAATAACCATATTGTACGGATCTCACCCCACTGCCTTAGATTTCTAGCTAGAGAATTAAGTTTTTGAAGTCGTACTTCAAAAACCTTGCATACATAAATATTTATGTATGCAATTGCTGTGGTATTATTTATTCTGAACAATATCTGACCAGAGTGTAAATATTTGGCAAAATATTGCAACCCCAGAAAAGCAGCTTAAAAGTGCCCGAAAATTGGTTGTCTAATGTCCAAAACCCATTTGCATCTTTACCATTACGGTATTCCGCAGCCTGTCCCAGATGCATCCGAATATATTTTCAAATTAGATTTACACTTTCTTATAAAATTTTTTGACATGTTAATTTGACTACCCCACCATCTTAAATCATTTTTACAACGATCATTAATACCCATGATTGCATCAAAGTCATTGTTTGATGCACACAAAGCCTGATGTTTACTGTTCAAATGTTTTAGTGTACAAAAAACCATATGACACCGCTGGAGAGCATGCTACCAAGTTTTGCAAATTCTCTTATAGTACAGAAAAATAAACAAATGTTGTGACCTGTTGGTCTAGTGGTTAGTGACCCTGACTGCTATGCCGGAGGTCGTGGGTTCGATTCCCACCCAGGACAAATGTTTGTGTAATGAGCATGATCATTTGTTCTGTGTCTGGGTGTAATTTATCTATAATATTTATGTATTTAGAAAATATATAAGTATGTTTATCAGTTATCTAGTATCCATAACACAAGCTATGCTTAGCTTGGGACTAGATGGCGTTGTGTGATAGTTGTGGAATATTATTATTATTTGATTATATTTCTTAATCAACAAACAAATCGATTCCCTTATTAGAAGTTACTGACAATGACATTTCTTGTGTATTTAATAGGAATCCTAAAAATTCAGCAATATTGGATGGGACAATGTTACTCTTTTCCCTATTTATAATAAAGCCTAAACATTCCAGTAAAATTTAGGTCATCTGACAGTTATGAATACATTCCTGGTAATTATTACTAATACAAATAATATCATTCAGATAACTAACTGATTTTTAACCTTTACTTCTAAGGAAATTGATTACAGGCTTCAGTATCTGTATGAATGTAAAGGGAGCAGTACTGAGACCAAATGGCATGCATTTGAAGTCATACATTGTATTCCGGAACCAGAACCTTAGATATTTTTTATCTTCACCCATTTCAAGAAATATGTTATTTTTTTTTATTTTTTTTTTAAATTAACTTACAAAGTGTTCATATGTCTTTACTTTTAAAATGTTCTGGTGAAATAAATGTATTCAAACATTATAGATTTAGAAATAAATCTAATTTCTCCATTCGATTTGGGTATGGTAGAAATCTTTGAAAAATATTGTCTATAACTGGTACACATTTTGTAAGTACTCCAAGGTGTAACAAAATATTTTTTTTTCTTTCAAAATTATAAAATTTTCTGTCAAATGATTTTTATTTTTTGCAACATATTCTTGGTGTGGAGCCTCTGAAAAGGGATGTTATGACCTTTGGGCCAAGATAAGACAACTTTGTCTTGTGTTATCTTTACCAACAAGAATAGATAAGTCTACCAGCAAAAATATATATCTCTAAGTTTGCCATACAGACGGCTTGGCTGGAGGACGTTGTGGGGGTCTCGACTTGTAGTGTTGTGTCTGCTGGTGATATCTGCCCCCCCCCCCCTGTTTGATCTGAGTTTGACACACTCAAACGTGGAGGGCCCTGAAGTTGCACTGTTTTTTGGGATAATTCTGAGACTTTCTTGGTTAATTGGATTGTTTCTGCGAATGGAGTTATTTTGTTTAAAGATGGTGCCAGCTAATATTTTAATTGCTGTGCCAGCTTTTACATTTTCTTGAAATCTCTCCCCAAAAAGGAAACTCATTCCATTTTTGATTATTAAGTTTTTCCAATATTTTTATCCAGATTCGGGATTATTAGCTTTTTTCTGGTGATTGTGTCTTGATAATTGAGGTCCATCAATAAGCATGTGACATCACTGATTATTGAAATGAGTTTTATCTTGTTAACACCAACTTTTATAAGTTTGTGGCGGCAAATAGGGCCGCTATTGCAACACCCATCTGTTGTTGACATTCTTCAACTCTCGTGTCTCGGGCCTTCATAACATCGTTTAACAGTCCCTGCAGGTCTTTGTTAAGCTTAGGGCATCTAGAAGCTTGATGTTAGTAGGTAGCTACTAATTACTTCTTTACAGGTGCTTTCATATCTTGTTTCAGCCCTTGGGTAATAATACCTTCAAACCTTTTTACCAGTTCTATATGAATATCTGGTCCACATACTCTTTCTGTAGATACAGTTAGACGCCTTAATTATGGAATCATTTAAGATTTCAATTGGAGGATCATCTTTTGTGTTCTCTACACACACAGCACCCATAACAAGCTCAAACAAATATGTTTCATTTTCTATAAGTTACACAGCAGCCAGCTGTATACACCATTATGGTAATAAACTAAGCTATACATATTGCCGCCCCGTGGCTATTTAGTAAAGAAAATTTTCCTTTACCAAGTTAGGTTACAGCCATCGGCAGCAAGTCACACCAACAATGTTCTATTGCAAAAAACGGCGGGGCTTGCCCATTGACCTCACTCCACCGGAGTGCCTTTAATAACACGTGCCACGTGTTGTAGAAAAGAACAGGAACGGTCACAAGTTAGGTTACAGCCAACGGCAGCAAATCACACCAACATTTTTCTATTGCAAAAAACGGCGGGGCTTTCCCAATTTTCCCATTGACCTCACTCCACCGGAGTGCCTTTAATAACACGTACCACGTGTTGTAGAAAAAACAGGAACGGTCACCAGTTAGGTTACAGCCAGCGTCAGTGAGTCACACAAACAATGTTCTATTGGAAAAACGACGGGACTTCCCCGTTGGCCTCACTCCCCCGGAGTGCCTGTGTGATACGTACCACGTATCATGGGAAAAAACAGGAACGATCACAAGTTAGGTTATCAAAGTTATCTTTTGTAGAAAACTTGCCGGAAGGACTTTAGAATAAGGGTATATATATATGTATATATTTGGGAGGGGGGAGGGGGGTAGACCCCTCCCCCGTGGGGGAAAAGTTTAGGAAATGCATAGTTTTTTTTTTATGAATTTTTAAAATCTAATTTTGAGGTTATGTTTTTGGGAAGAACTTTCATTTAGCGTCAATCGCGGACTATTTCTAGACTATTTCCAAGCAATAATACGATCAATGGCATCTTCAAGGTCAAGATTAACACCCGAAAAGCCGAAGGTCAAGGTCATTCGTCGAAGGGCAAAGGCATTTTTTATTTTATTATAATGTTTTAGGTTTGCATGTCGATAGAGCCACGTGTCGCCGGAGCCCCGCTTCGCGGGGCTCCTACTTCTGAGTGGTTTATAAAAAAATAACCACGAAGGGGATGGCGGGGTCTGTTCGCTCGCTTCGCTCGCTCTCTTGACCCCGCCATCCCCTTCTAACCTAACCTGTCCGAGTCGGGGTGCCCTAAGTCCCGTGCTCGCTTCGCTCGCTCTTGCATCCTAAGTTCTCAAGCGCGATGGCAAATGCTCTCAAACGCGAGTACAGACATTGAATAACATGACACTAACAAATCATATAACGGCGCCAAATAAATTTTGCGTTTCGTTTCACCTGTAGCAGATACCATCAGAATAAAAAATAATAACTTTAGATTGTCAATAAATCAAAATTTTCGTAGTTGGTCACCAAAAAAACAGAAATTGTAACACCTAAAAATAGAATAAATTTAGTTTCGTGGAATGAAGCGTTGTTTTGCGAGTTGACAGATGACAGATTGTCGTTTGACGTTTCTTTTTCCAAGTTGATCTGGAGCGAGTCTGCCACTTTAAACTTTATTTATTGGATAAGTTCTTAAAAGCACATATGATGTCTCGAAAGGTAGCTGGAACCAGAGTTAAGTTCAAATGCATTAAGCATTCGGATGTAGGACGATGTAAGTAGTCTTTTTGGGTTTTTTTTCTGTGCTGATGCTAAGTCTTAAGCGCGTGGCATTCAGGAGTCTGATCAAATCTTTCTATTTGTTGGCAGGGTTCCTACGTTAGATTTACTTTAAGGATAAAAATATAAAAATGGTCGAATCATAGTCACGTCATATTTAGGAAGAATTATGCAGTTTTGACAATAGCGAAGGGTTCTGAACATAAGCACCCACGTGTCCAGAAATGCCCACGATTAGATGACCATGGCGTAGATGCCGTTTGAGGATCTCTGAACTGGACCTATAATCTTCAAAAGATGGGTAAAAGTGTTTCAACATGAATTGTAGGTTAAACATACAATTTTCTGTGAACGGAGTGCTCTCTTGTGTGATGCAGTGTTATAAATAAACGTGATATATGTGAAGACCAAATCTAAGGACTCTTATTTACTGCATACATACCTCATGCACAAAACCCGAAGATAGGTAACAGGGTCTCAGGCCATAAGTATCTCTGACGCTAGCCGGTGGAAGAAATATTTTCTTTACAATGTACGCCCAACGTGATGCATGAGGTTTGTTTGTGGTGATAAGGTTAAGATTAATTAGTACCTAATCTTTAGTTATGGTCAAGCTTATTAGCTAATTCTTATTTAATTATTTTCTTTGAGGTCAAGTATTTTGCCACAATTCTGGTTAAAAGGCACATTGTTGAAAATTTATATTATAGTTTCCAATTTTAAGCCTTTGTTTATTAGTTAAAACTTAAATAGTGTTTAACTTACTTTGTAAACATGTTAAATATTAATTTATATTGCTGTGACAATTTTTTCACTGACTTTATAAGCACATGGCAAAATTTTAGGTTGCCTGTCTTATGCCTTATTAATTAAGGGTTAAACTTAAAATAGTGATTAACTTAATTATTGGAGTTGTTCAATACCGGATATTATTGTGAAGGTACTTAATTTGAGGTTATCAGCACATGGTCTGTTGAGCCTCATCCTTTGTAATGTATTCTTGAATTTTATGATTGTAACAACTCATTATATTAGATGCACCTATGAGTGTCTAATATTAGCTTCTTATGTTCACTTAGTGAAACTTAAACTATAATTTGTATTGATCACTATTGTTATAACTCATGGTAATTTTTTTTACACTTATTATTATATACTATTGACTTGTTAATTTAACTTAAGTATAGAAACTTAAGATTTCTTTTGTTCAGGATGTATAAATTATAGATTGATTACCTTCTTAGGTAGGAATTTGTACATGAATTAAATTATTGTAATGTTTCAGTCAATCCAAATGTATCCTGGGATGAGATCTGCAAGCGCTATCGTGGTCTGTGTGGCAGTTTTAAGTAAGAGGACTATCTGGCACCTACGGTGGCCGATGAGGTACGCTTGTGTTCGGAACCAATTGCTGACCAATTTCTGACTTGTACCGTTTACTTGGATAGTTGACTGTGGATTGATAGTGAAATAGTCAAACGAATTTTAACTTGGTCTCAATATTTAATGAGAATTTCTCGGATGACTATAATACTTCACCGGAGTTATTAAAACTTTAAAATTTAAACTCACTTTACTTAATTACTTTATTAGTATAAATAAACTTCTCAATTCTCTTAGTAACTAGTGATACCAACTTTTATAAATGTGGGATATTTACTCAAATTTATTTATTGATGATCCCACAGGCGCCCAACTTAATTAAATAAAACTCAATTTAACTTTTACTTATTAAATCCTTTTAAATGGATTCACTTATGGAATTATATGTTTAATTCACATATAGAATTGGTTATAGGACATCTTATGGTTTGTTCACTGAAAGATACATGATAAATGTATCTGGTATATTGAATATCCAAATTTGTTTAGATGGACAGTTGAACCCCAATTCGTTTATTTTATTAACAATTGGCTAGGATGCTCGTAAGTCTGTCCATTAAAAGATACACGATAAGTGTGTCTGGTATATTGAATACCCAAATTTGTTCAGGTGGGCAAATGGTCCTCAATTCACTCTTAGATAACTAAATTTAACTTTTATTTATTATATTTATAATTAACTTTTGGAATTGATTATAGGACATCTTAAGATTTGTTCACTAAAAGATACATGATAAATGTGTCTGGTATATTGAATATCCGAATTTGTTTAGATGGATAGTTGAACCCCAATTTGTTTATTTTGTTAACGGTTGGCTAGGATGCTCGTAAGTCTGTCCATTAAAAGATACACGGTAAGTGTGTCTGGTATTGCATACCCAAATTCGTTTAGATGGGCAAATAGTCCTCAATTCACTTTTAGTTTTTGGCTTGGGGTTCATGCTTGAATTGCTCCCAAGCCAATACTTATGAAATTTGATTAAACAGTTTCTGATAATCCTGTTTAATTAAATTATCCTTAATGCTTTTGAATTTCAAATATATAGAATATGACTTTTGTAAATTACTTAACTACAAAGTTAAACTCAATACATAGATAAATCACTTAGATTTGTGATGTGATATTACTTTCTTTAGGAACTTGTTGTTATGGTATTACGTTGTTATGGTATTACTGTTACTTGCTAGGATTGGAGATTGAGGGTAATAAAATAAAACTTAATACTTACTCATTGAATCTCAATTACTTGAATAAGAGATTAATGTTGTCAAAACTAAATATTTTTTTATTTTTATTAGTTTTGAAATAGTTTCTTGTGAATACTTGATACTTCTAGTATCTAGTAGTTATTTAGATTAAAAATTTATAGATACTTTGAAATAACAATACTCTGCGTTGAGGAGTATTGATTATTTAATTAAACTAAACTTGAAACTTTATTTAAACGTGTGCATACCTACATACAGACTTTTGTTAAGGTGTATTGGGGGTTATGCATACCTTCTCATCCTGTTTCTTGATTTTTATTTGATACTTAATACTTAATTGAAAATTTAAATTAAATTAGTACTTATATAGTAGTAATTTAGTCATTGTGTCTGAGGGGAATCTAAATTCAGATTTGTTTAGGGTTGCCCCAGTTTCTGTCGAGGGTTTTGGTGAGATTCTGAATGCGCATGGCAATATAGTTTTGATTGAGGAAAAAAAAAAATCTTTCTAATGAAAGTTTTTTTTTTTTTTAACCGGGGTAAGGTGTATTGTAACACCTAAAAATAGAATAAATTTAGTTTCGTGGAATGAAGCGTTGTTTTGCGAGTTGACAGATGACAGATTGTCGTTTGACGTTTCTTTTTCCAAGTTGATCTGGAGCGAGTCTGCCACTTTAAACTTTATTTATTGGATAAGTTCTTAAAAGCACCTATGATGTCTCGAAAGGTAGCTGGAACCAGAGTTAAGTTCAAATGCATTAAGCATTCGGATGTAGGACGATGTAAGTAGTCTTTTTGGGTTTTTTTTCTGTGCTGATGCTAAGTCTTAAGCGCGTGGCATTCAGGAGTCTGATCAAATCTTTCTATTTGTTGGCAGGGTTCCTACGTTAGATTTACTTTAAGGATAAAAATATAAAAATGGTCGAATCATAGTCACGTCATATTTAGGAAGAATTATGCAGTTTTGACAATAGCGAAGGGTTCTGAACATAAGCACCCACGTGTCCAGAAATGCCCACGATTAGATGACCATGGCGTAGATGCCGTTTGAGGATCTCTGAACTGGACCTATAATCTTCAAAAGATGGGTAAAAGTGTTTCAACATGAATTGTAGGTTAAACATACAATTTTCTGTGAACGGAGTGCTCTCTTGTGTGATGCAGTGTTATAAATAAACGTGATATATGTGAAGACCAAATCTAAGGACTCTTATTTACTGCATACATACCTCATGCACAAAACCCGAAGATAGGTAACAGGGTCTCAGGCCATAAGTATCTCTGACGCTAGCCGGTGGAAGAAATATTTTCTTTACAAAATCACTGAGAAATTATTAAACTCAAATAAAATAACTAAATCTAAAGCAAATTTAAACAAAAAAAACAAACTACGCGTCAACTTATAATTTGCAAAATCAAAACGCATTATTAAAACTCCCTAAATTAGCAACCCTACCTGTCAAAGTTACGTCAAAAGTGATAAAATAGTGCGAAATTTGAGGTTATTTTATTAAAGTTTGATATTTTTTATCTCCGAAAGTATTTATTTCCTAAACTTGAAACTTCGTGAAATTACTCAAGATAACAAGTACTTTGCACAACAAAAAATTGAAGAGTCTACTCGGGATCCCTTATTGTGAAGTTGAGCCAACTTGCCTGTAAGTTCTGTGCCCGCCATGTCGGGTATTTCATCGACATCATTTTCTTAATAATTGTACGAGTCGTATCACTGGTGTTGGCGCCGAAGTCTGTGATGGTGAACGACTTCCTATGTTTTTATTTGCCTTTAATTTCTTTTGCAACTTATTAATCTTCTTTAGATACCACTCTTTTCTAGACTCACGCTTTCTTTTCATTTTTTAACGCTAAAAACCACAAAACTAAAATCTTATATATAAAATTTGACAAGCACACACGGCGCGAAAATAATGAATGAGTTACAGATATAGTGTTGTCAGCAGGCATATGTCTGCTTGGATACGAAGCTTTTCGCTTTGCTCTAAATATTCGCGGCACACACAATGCGAGGATTGTGGAACTACATAGTGAATATAGAAGATATCTCGGACTAAGCCTGAGTATAATTAAGTCTGTGTTTTATTTTAATACCTTGTTGTTTTATGTGTAATAAATTAATAATGCGTCTAATTTCGGACAGCGCTCCTTGATGAGCGAGTCCTATTACTGCGTGGACGTACGACGCGTTACGTGAGCTCAGCACAGAACACGCAAGCTAACCACTCAAGGTCATTGGCAGTTAATAGCGCCTTAAACCAAGATCTAATGACGTCAAAGCGAAGCAGTGCGATGCGTGCTGAGAGTGGAATTTTACTCGTTTAAGTCGATAACCTCCAAAACGTGTGAGCGTAAAGAATCTAGGTGAATGCTTCGCGAGTTTATTAATTCATTTTGTATCTTTCTATTTCGATGCACCTGCTTTTTGTTATAAGTATAGAGATAGACCAAAAACGGGGCCAAGTGCGTGTTGGACTTCTCACATTTAGGGTTCCGTACCATATGAAGGAATTTATTATCAAAGAAAAATTCTGATTTATCAATATTTTGGTATTTGTTAGTAAAATATACGTATTAATAAACATTTTCTTTTCACCTAATTTCAAGTTCATAGGTCACATTGAAGTTAAAAAATTCTTCGGAACAAAATTTTATGACAGAGGGACACGTGAGTGACAGCAATTAGGCTCCGTTTGGACTCTTCGAGTACGGAACCCTAAAAACATGGGTAGAAGAAGCCGAGGAGTAGAGAATGACCAAAGCAACTATGATTGCATATGTGAAAATGTCGTATCTAGTGAGTCTGTGAATACTGAGATGTCTGATAGATGTCGATATTGTTAGCTTTAATTAATGTGACTAAATATTGTTGATTGGTGGGTGCAGATGAATATATATTTTTAGATGATTTAATAGATTATTTTAATATTTAGTAGATTGTAACTGACTTCGGGTGTCATTAATATAGTTTTTTATTATTAAAACGGAAATCGGTTGCAAACTTGTTAAGGCGCTATTAGCTGCCAACGACCTTGAGTGGTTAGCTTTCGTGTTCTGCGCTGAGCTCACGTAACGCGTCGTACGTCCACCCAGTAAAAGGACTCGCCCATCAAGGAGCGCTATCCGAAATCAGACGCATTATTATTTTTTTAAATATAAAACAACATGTATTAAACCACAATACTGAGACTAAATTATAAATAATTAAACGATCTTTAAAATGGTGAAGGTTTCATAAAAATACGCTTTATAGTTTTTGTGTGATTCTCATTTTTTTTTCCGCGTTAGACATAATTTTACAAATTAATAACACAATGTTATAACAATATAATTTCAAATACTCTCAGATCAAATTACGACGGAAATAGTCTTAAAAAACATATATTTTTTTCAAAGAAATAAGACTAGTCGTTTAGACGTGTTGTTGTGATGTTCAATTAAAAACCATTAAAAGTCGTATAACTGCGGCTTTAAAAGAAATATTTTTAAGATTTTTCTGCCGGAAGTTGCTCGGCACGTTACTTTTTGAGTTGGCTTTTGTTAAAAATGGTATAAAAGCAGGTGACTGCATTTTTAAACAGTTTTTGTGCAGAATAAAGAATAATTAAGGCCCTATTACCTGCCAAGTGGCGCCCTCATTGAACAAAAAATCGTAACATAGCAAACAAAATTAATATTAAAGAATCCAACGTCGTCGAAAAGTTGTAAGAAAAAGTACTAAAAACGGCCGTTTTTGACACTTTTGCTTTTACTTAGGATACGAAACATTTTGAGTCCTGTTTTAAGAACGTAAAAATACTTTATCTTCTTTGTAGTAAACGCTACATAAGATTCTTTAATATTTACTTTCAACGCTTTGCTACGATTTTTTATTCAATGAGGGCGCCATTTGGTTGATATATACGCCTTAAGTTAAGTTACTAGTATTATTGTCGCTTCCCCACTAGATTTTCCATAATATGGAAGAAGAAGATATGCTTCTTATCAGCATGACAACAGAAGGATGGCAATATTAATATTTGGCACGAATAGTCATGCTGTTCTTTACAAATTACTTGCTGGAAATGTCAAGCCGCGCATGCGTGAGTTCCATCCTGACTTTAGATGAAGCTTTGAAACTGAATGATTGGTTTTGTTGCAACAGCATTGTTTGTCATCCATCATTCAATGTGGTGTGGCGAGTTGCCGCCACTCTGCAAGTTGGATGGGGGTGGTATCGCGACGTGTGTGCCTTGCTCTAACTTGTGAGTCAAGTGTGTAGCCGGCTTTACGGGACCATAGGCAATTTAAAAAGCAGCAATCGACGTCACTTCAGTGTGCCTATCGCCGCGAGGCAGAGCGCATCTCACCGCAGACTAAATTAATGTCTTATTAATATCGTCCCCGCAAATACACTAAAATCCCGAGTAATATCCCGTAAACGTTGGGGATTCTCCGGGAATAATAAATAACCCATATTTACCGCGTCCGTGTAACTATTGAACGAGAATAATCAAGAGTGTTGGTGTGAAGAAACGAGTGGCCACTCGTCGTCGTCCAGCGTGGCAGCCAAAAAAGTCAGGTACCACTTGTTCTTATTAACCTAGAGTAGGGCCGCATGCGCCGTCTACTGCCAACCACTCCTAACTTGAAGTTATACAGACAAATATAGGCAATTTTGGGCCAGCATTCAGTCCAAGTGTTTGGCCGTAATTAATGTCCTTCATCCGCAGAGTCCCTCGGCTATTTACACGCTTGGGCAACTCCACAAAGGGTATCGTATTACCCAGTAACTGGGTTGTGGAGGTTAGATAAGCAGTCCCTCCATGTAGAATACTGGTATTCAGCTGCATCCGGTGTAGACTGGAAGCCGACCCCAAGATGGTTGGGAAAAGGCTAGGCAGAACAAGGACTTGAATATTTTAACTGAATTATATTTTATAATTTAATGTCCATATTGGCAACGAACTATGTTATTTCAACGTTAAAATCCCTTTCAAAGTTTCGTCCCGATTCACACTTTTTTTTTACTTCTGCGTCCCTATTCACCACGTTTTACCAGTACCGCTTCTTTTGGAAGCTAATCGTAAATTAATGATTAGAAATTCATTAGTGAAATACAAAGAGTGAATGTTCTACCTCTGAACCGCTTCAAATTCAAATTCATTTACATTTCCAATCGAACTTATGTAAGTACGTCATTTCTACCTATAAATTAAGTATTTGTATTTAATTTTATACTAAGACTACAAGTCCATTGTACTGAATATAATTATTGGTTGTAATGTACCTACTTATAGCATAAAATACATTAGAACCAATGTAGTTATTTAATTAAGTAAACTAATTTTGAGTCGGCGCCAAACAACAATCTGATTATTAAATATAATAATAATAATAATAATAATAATAATATTCCACAACTATCACACAACGCCATCTAGTCCCAAGTTAAGCAGAGCTTGTGTTATGGGTACTAGACAACTGATAAACATACTTATATATTTCTAAATACATACATATTATAGATAAATTACACCCAGACACAGAACAAATGATCGTGCTCATCACACAAACATTTGTCCTGGGTGGGAATCGAACCCACGACCTCCGGCATAGCAGTCAGGGTCACTAACCACTAGACCAACAGGCCATCAAAAAAATATCTAAATATCTATAAAATATCTAAATTTTATATGTACGTAGAAATGAAGAAGGCTAGATGTAGGTAATTAATCATTATATAAAATTTGATATGTTATGTAGGTAAATAAGCTCAATACTCAAGACTTAATAAGGTTTATTTATTTTTTGTTAAAAAGTTTTTTAATTTAGAATTTTTAACCGACGAAAAAAAAGGAGGAGGTTCTCAATTCGACCGTATGTTTTTTTTTTTTTTTTTTTTTGTTTATGTTCAGCCCTCACTCCGTCATTTATGAACCGATCTTGATGATTCATTCTCTCTCAATTTTATCAGGATTCCATTATCAGATCCTGGTTTCCTTGACATGGGACCACCCCTGAGGTATACCCTATCTAACAAAAAAATAATAATTAAGATTGGTTCATAAATGACGGAGTGAGGGCTGAACATACACACAAAAAAAAAAATATGTATACGGTCGAATTGAGAACCTCCTCCTTTTTTTTCGTCGGTTAAAAAAACGAGTTAGCCTTACAGTAGTCGCATATGATGTGTAACAATTAATATCTCACCTTGGTAATAAGCAACATTAACATTCTATCCTAGAAAGTAAACACACACATTCTTTGCATGTTTCGCTTTAGAGAAAAAAACTTTTTACAAAAAAAATACAACCGACTTCCATAAATAATACTAAAAAATGCAAAATAACTTTAATTTCGGAAGTCGGTGTTTCTAGTTTGGTTTCTTCGTTATTTGACACCGACTTCCGAAATTAAAGTTATTTTGCATTTTTTAGTATTATTTATGGAAGTCGGTTGTATTTTTTTTGTAAAAAGTTTTTTATTTTTCACTTTTTAGTTGTTTTACCCCATTCTAAAACTAAATTAATAGTAAAGTTATGCCCGAATTGATAGCCCCAAAAATAGGGAATTTGAACGTAGTTGGTGAAATTAGGGTGTATCAGGGTGAACTGTACAAATCTGTATACCCCTTCAGAGCACATCAGCGTGATATAATGTTGTGGAGTGGTGAAAACAATATACAGACATGCGATTGCAGCAATTCTGGAATGTTTGCTATCATTTATTAAAGAGTTCCATTGTGTATCTCCGAAGCCCTTCATCAGATCTTCACCAAATTAAAATGGGACCAAATGTGAAGCAACAGCTTTCAAATAAAAAAAAAATCTTCAAAATCGGTTCACGTAGTTAGAAGTTATGAGGTAACACACATAAAAAAAAAAAAAAAAAAAAAAAAAAAATACAGTTGAATTGAGAACCTCCTCCTTTTTTTGAAGTCGGTTAAAAAGTGATATGCCTAGGGGTAGCGGATAAATTCTTAACAGAGTTACCGCTCCCCTGGGCACTCAGGCAGGAGAGGAACAGGGGTGGGTTTCAGTCAGTAAGAGTCCCACCCCGTCAAAAAATAAAAAAGTGGGAAAAGTGATGAGAGTAAATTTTTACGATGCGCGCGCACACTGTCACAAAAAACCGACACCCTGAAGTTAGCTAGAACCGACACCCTGAAGTTTGCTATAGTCGTGTGGTTCATAACGAATTGTCGTTTTCCTTTTGTTTTTGTGACAGTTTAGTTTTATAACTTGTTACGCCAAAGAAGTATAACTTCTTACGTGCGTACATAAGTACCTACACACACAATTTTTTTTGTTGTTGTAACAATCCTATCTATAATGAATGTATTATTAATGAATCAATTAATTAATTAATACTAGTTTGATTTTAAGCAAAACGCGAGGCGAGGTAACTCTTTCGAATTTATCCTCAACCCCCGGGCAGGCATCGGCCGTGGCAGGACCCGTCCTTTGCTGACAACTCTTTGAGACGCGCGTGGAACACTACGCGCCGTCGACTCTCGGGCCTGGTGCTGATCGGACGGCGAGTTAGCCACTACTCGCCGTCCGCAGGCCCGGGTCTACGGTGGCCGGAGATCGTCTCGCGGCCCCTGGCGTCTCCTGCGGCGGCTGCGGCTGAGGGCGCTAGAGCGACTCGGCTGTTGTTGAGTCTCCCTAACGTATGCCGCCTCCCTCTTCGCGAGCATTACTGCTTCGCAGAAGGAGGAGACGGCTTCCCATTCCCTCTCGCTCCGTACCATGGCCTGAACCAGGGCACGGCGCGAGAGGTCGCTGCCGCCTACCGCAAAACGCCTTCAGCTCAATATTCTAAAGTAATAAATTGGTCACCTGACTTACAGGTTTTGAATAAAACTTAGTTTAGGCACCAGTCTTCCACAAATTAAGTATAAAATTGTATCTTTAGACTAATTTAACTTTAAGCAGTAATTTGTACTAATAAGCTAAAATCTATTCTATTCACTTCAGCATGTAAGTCATGTTCTGGACAGAGCAATCGTTTTCACACTGGGTATCAGACGAGTCTATAAAAACCCATTCTGCCAAGTTGTATTTGCATAGGCCTGCCTGGGTTCAAACTTCTCACAGATAGGAGGCCTGTGCCCCAGCAGTGGGAACATTAAAAGGCTGACTGGATGGCTGACCTGGGTACGCAACTGAATGAGTGTTCAAACAAAAAAAAGTTCACAATCCCCTTCAACCCCCGCGGCCAAATCCGGGTTGTCAAATTGAACCCCGACGACAACCCGGGTTGACAGCACATTTTTTTTTTTTCTCTTTAATATTTTTTTTTTTTGTCCGACTCACCAGTGAGTCGCGGGGTTTCACAGGTTAATTATAAATTGCGTAAATACGAAACATTTTTTGTGATTTAAGAGATTCTGATTACAACAAAACTAGAATTGGTCTGGTCCTTGTCGTCATCCAAATAACTAAGGCCCTCCATAGACGGACTGCTTAGAGCAGGCGAGACTAAGTGCCGCCATAGACGGACTGCTTGGAGCGGTCAGTGCCGACTGCCGACAGCTTCAAGCGGTAGCTGTTCAATACAGAATTGACGATCGCCATACACTTGCTTGAGTCAGTGCATTTTTAGCTGAGACTGCAAATTAACTGCTAGAGCGGTCCGTGTATCACGAACGTCATTTTTTTATTGAAACTGCAGCTCAACAGCTCAGCAGCAACTCCAAGCAGTCTGTCTATGGAGGCACTTTGTCTTAAGGCGCTATTAACTGCCAACGACCTTGAGTGGTTAGCTTGCCTGTTCTGTGCTGAGCTCACGTAACGCGTCGTACGCACCCAGTAAAAGGACTCGCCTATCAAGGAGCGCTGTCCGGAATTAGATGCATTATTAATTAATTATACATAAAGCAATAAGTATTATACTAAAACACGTATACTAAAATATAAATAATTAAATTATCTTTAAAATGGTGAAGGTTTCGTAAAAATACGGTTTAGAGTTTTTGCGTGATTCTCAATTCTTTATCCGCGTTAGACATAACTTTACAAATTAATTACACTATGTTATAAAAATATAATTTCAAATATTCACATATCAAATTAGGGAAAAAAATAAGTAGAGTAACATTAATTTTTTTTTTAAACAAATAAAACTAGTCGTTTAGACGTGATGTTCAATTAAAAATCGTATAACTACGCCTTAATATATATATAAATAAATCTCTCCAGCTTAAAACATAGCTCCTAGAGCAGTGGTTCCCAACCTGTGGACCACAGGCAAGAGCTAAGATATGAACCTAGAAGGGTTTAAAATTTCAAACTTTACAACTGAAAAGTAACATTGATGCGAACTGATTTTAAGTGTCTATCAGACCCGGGCCTGCGGACGGCGAGTAATTGGTAGCTCACCGTCCGATCAGCATCAGACCCGAGAGTCGACGGCGCGTAGTGTTTCACGCGCACCTCAAAGAGTTGTCAGCGTCCCTGGGCACTCAGGGCAGGGAACAGGGGTGGGTTTTAGTCAGTAAGAGTCTGACACGCCCGCCCGCTCCAGCATAGAGAGGTGAGATGGGAGCGGGAGATGTCATTGGATGATTTCCCGTCCCACAAAAAAAAAAAGTGTCTATCAGAAATATTGTGTTTTCTATGACAATGCTCATTATTTTTTATTTGAAAGAATGAATGTATGTGTGCCTACAAGTTGAATTTATGTTATAATAAGTTATTTATAGATTAACATTGTTAAATTTTCTTCTGGACTTCTGGTCCCTGGTAAAGACAAAGCATCGAAAGTGGTCTCAGCTCTCTTAGCCAAAATACATTTCTGTAAAGGTTAACGTTAACGTTTACAGAAATGTATTTTGGCTAAGGGGGTAGAGCCTTTAGACAAAATACTTTTCTGGTAACGTTAACGCTAACGCTTCGTGCAAAATGTATGGCAAAGACATTACTGGGCGTGAGTCACGTGACAATTCTCTGTCTAACGTTTCGTGCAAAACGTCGTTGCCATACATTTAACACGAAGCGTTAGCGTTAACGTTTATAGAAATGTATTTTGGCTAAGGGGGCAGAGCCTTTAGACAAAATACTTTTCTGATAACGTTAACGCTAACGCTTCGTGCAAAATGTAAGTATGGCAAAGACATTACTGGGCGTGAGTCACGTGACAGTTCTCTATCTAACGCTTCGTGCAAAATGTCGTTGCCATACATTTTGCACGAAGCGTTAGCGTTAACGTTAACAGAAATGTATTTTGGCTAAGGAGGCAGGTCAGAAAAAGGTTGAGAGCCACTGCCCTAGACAAACATCACAGTACTGTGTGTAGTGTACACCGTTTAGTTACGAACTCTCTGACAAAGCCGTAATCAGCGCATTGAGTGCCACAGAATAAATATTCTTAGCAAGATGTACCTACAATCATAATAATATGTGCATTGTGCAAGGATACTAGGTCTTGTCTATTTAAACGTGGCTATGTTTTAAAACCACTTGTGATGTGTGCAGGCTTCTTCTTCCTTATAGGAAAAAACCTAGCCGATTTTGGTAGTGCGAGTCGAACTCGTACGCAAAGAGTTCCAAAGAATCATATTTATTCACATGATTTAAAAAAAAAATTAGACTTCTTAAAGGTTCCTCAGTAGTTTCGGAGATAAGAGTACTTACCTAGAAATAAAAACTAAGACATCTATCATGGCTATAATGCGAGAGAGAGACTAGCATAAAAAACGAATAGCATCATCCTTTTTTCACAACGGAATCATGAGGGCAATGACACTTAATAGTTCGGCCCCAGATCTTGCATGCGTGACCTAATAATATGTTATACATGCATATCACACTAATATTATAAAGGCGAAAGTTTGTGAGTGTGTTTTTGTATGTTTGTTTGTTACTTCTTCAAGCTCAAACGCCTGGACCGATTTCGATGAAATTTGGTAAGTATAACTTATACTTATATATGTAAGTATAACTTATACCCTGGATTAACACATACTTTTTATCTCAGTCTACGCGGGTGAAACCGCGGGGTGCTAGCTACATATGTTTCGGGAATCACGTCAAATGCTCAGTTCCAGATGATATGGCTATAATACCAAGCTATTACGTGTATTCAATGGGTTGGAAATCTAATACAAGCTAGGGATATCGGTATTTCCAAATCATTGGGTTGTAGAAACTAAACGGCTTCGCTGGGAACGGTTTAATTTAACCTACCTGCGGTAATAACCAATGTTCGGAGTAGGTAGAGCTATTTTTTAACCGACTTCGAAAATGAGAAGGTTCTGTGGAGGTATGCGGAACAGGGTGTAAAGTCCCACAACCTCCATTGAAAAGGGAGGATCCTCCGACCAGACGGGTGTTGTGTCTGGTCCGGGCAACTGCCCGATAGTTGATTTCGGGCTGTTGTATATGTTCAAATCGCGCGGAGAACTCTGCTTGCGTTATGTAGGAATTTAGCTGTTCTAGTTCTTGTGTAGCGTCATAGATGTCGCTACATCACTCCCCTCCAGAGATCGGAGATCGATTGTTCTCTTCTCGATGAGTCGTTCATACGTGATGCTTGCCGGGCCAGTGGAAGGCTGGTTCCAGTGAGTCGGAACCGGAAGAGGCGCATAGTTCACGGTGAGTCGGAACTGTCTGCGGTGATGATATCCCAGTGAGTCGGGATGATGTTGCAGGCTCCAGTGAGTCGGAGTACTGCTGCGGGCTCCAGTGAGTCGGAGCGGTGCGTCGTTTCGTTGTCGGCGTATCGCTGTCGGCGTATCGTTGTCGGCGTATCGTTGTCGGCGTATCGTTGTCGGCGTATCGTTGTCGGCGTATCGTTGTCTGCGTTATCGTTGTCGGCGTATCGTTGTCGGCGTTATCGTGTCGGCGTTGTCGTCGTACTGGCTGGCTGTATGACTCGTTGCTGAAGAGCTTGGAGGAAGTGATGATGATGACGTCACGCTGAAGTAGCTGCACGAAGGCTGCGCTGACGAGGTAATGACGTCATGACGAAGGCTGCGCTCACGTTCATAGTCGAGGGTCACCATTATAGAGGCAGGCGGAACAGGGTGTAAAGTCCCGCAAACCTCCGTTGAAAAGGGAGGATCCTCCGACCAGACGGGTGCTGTGTCTGGTCCGGGCAACTGCCCGATAGTTGATTTCGGGCTGTTGTATATGTTCAAATCGCGCGGAGAACTCTGCTTGCGCGATGTAGGAATTTAGCTGTTCTAGTTCTTGTGTAGCGTCATAGATGTCGCTACAGTTCTATGTTCGACTGTATATATGTTCTTTTTTTTATGTATATCCGCCGATTTCTCCGTCAGTTGTGGACCGATTTTCAAAATTCTTTTTTTATCCGAAAGAACATACTCTCGAGGTGGTCCCATATAATTTTTATCGAAATTGCTTCAGCGCTTTTTGAGAAACTGAACAAAAACGAAACATATGTATACCTAGATGACGTTTTTGTTTTCTCCAATTACGAGTATGTTTAAATTACACGTTCCATTTTATTGGGGTTTTTAGTTCTGGAGTACCTATAACAACTACAAATTGAAAAATAAAAAACTTTTTTACAAAAAAAAAAACAACCGACTTCAAAAAAAGAAAATACACTAAAAATTCAAAACAACTTTAATTTCGGAAGTCGGTGTCAATAGTCCGGTCAATTTAGACATTCGATGGTACATAAAGTGCCAACAAGCTGAAAATCAGTAAAATTGTTCAAAACATAATTATAAACAATGTCTAAAAGTTCCCCATCATTCCCGTGTATGGAAAAAAAATTATTCAAGGTCAAAGGTAAAAAAAATGAGTTTTTCGCGATTTTCAGCAAAACGGTAAGTTTTATCATAAACAACTTTTATAACTTTTTGAATCGTTATATCTCAGAAACGGTGGCTCGTAAGAAAAAGTAATGATACATTTTTTATAGATAATTTTATGATCTACAATTTATGTCTGAGGTACTTACTTTTTTATACTGGCCCGTCAGTGGTGGCGGCCACATCTCTTTGAAGCGCGCGTGGAACACTACGCGCCGTCGACTGACGGGCTCGGTGCTGATCGGACGGCGAGCTACCCACTGCTCGCCGTCCGCAGGCCCGGGTTTACGGTGGCCGGAAATCGTCTCGCGACGTCCTACGCCCAGTATCTCTCCTGCGGTAGTAGCGGCTGGGGCCGTGAGGGCCACTCCATTGAGCTTCCCTCACGGCCACGGGAGGACACGGCGGTACTCCGCCCAAACAGGGCAGACCTCCACCGTATGCTCCACCGTATAAGTCCGTCTGTCCGTCGTCTGTCACACAGGTTTTATAGCCAAACGGTTGGGAGCAGTTTTCAAATTTTCACAGTATAAGCATCTTGTTGACCCAAAACTATACAAATAGTCAAAAATACATTAGCACTGAACCGTTAATGTGCGTATCCGACACGCACTTTCCGACTACTTTATGAATCCTGCATTTTTAAAAGAGGAGAACATACCATTAAAGAAGATGGCGGTAGTCTAACGACAATATTTTGCTTCTTATTCGTCGTTTTCTAACTGCTGAGGATCGCGACCACATACGACGCGGCTCCAAGTTTTGCGGTTTTCTGCAATGTGAACCGCTCGGTATATGTTGCCTCCAACAGCCCTCTTTATCCTGTCAGACCATCTTTCCGGTGCTCGGCCTTGAGGGCGTTTTCCTTCCACCTTGCCCAGTATTATGAGCCTTTCCAGACTATGCCTAGGTGTAATATTTTGCTAGAGACATTTTAATTTATTAAATCCTACTAAAATATTATAAATCCGAAAATTTGGATGAATGTATGGATGTTAGGTACTCAATCACGCCGGAACAGCTGAACGAATCTGGATAAAATTTGGCACAGAGATAGGTTATACTTAGTCTTTTTTTTTCACCGAAGTAACACCTAGGCTATAATTTATCATTGGGGAAGTACTAATTCCGGCGCAAAACCGCTGGTAAAAGCTAGTATTATCTAAAACAATCCTAATAAAATTGAACTCCAATAAAGGTAATTGAATCGCTGCCCAACATTTCTCTATCTTACTAGTAGTAATAGTAACATAGAGAAATGTGAATCATCTTGTATGTATGTATGTATGTCGGGCTGGTTTCCGTAACTCCACACTCAAGGCGCGTATTTCGCGTACAGGTGGGACAGCATTGTCATTCGATCCACCCAGCTCCTCGAGGAAGGCCAGCAGCACCCTGGTATTACTGACTATCTCGTTTAGGTTACCTGGGTGTCCGAAGTGTTTTGCCCTGTATGCAGCGAGTACAGGGCAGCTTAGCAGCAGATGGGCTGCTGTCTCGTCCTCCTCCGTCCAGGCTCTGCAGAGTGGACTGACTGTGACTCCTATGACAGAGAGATGTTTATTAAAAGACCCGTGGCCAGTTACAAAGGCCGTGACTCTCCGCAACTGTAGTTTGGTATAATCTTCTTAAGGGCCTACCTCCCCATAAGTGGCGCCCTCATTGAATAAAAATTCGTATCTTAGCATAGAAAATATAGATTAAAGAATCCTATGTTGCGTTTGTTACAAATAGAATAAGGTATTTTTACATTGTTAAAACAGAACTCAAAGTGTTTCCTATCCAAATTAGTAAGCAAAAGTGTCAAAAACGGCCGTTTTTGGTACTTTTACCTACTACTTTGGATACGAAACATTTTGAGTATTGTTTTAACCACCTAAAAATACTTTATCCTCTATGTAACAAACGCAACATAGCATTCTATAATCTTTATTTTCTACGTTTTGCTACGATTTTTTATTCAATGAGGGCGCCACTTGGCGTATATATACGCCTTAATAATGTATAAAAATCTCGTGTCACGGTGTTTGCGGTTGCATTCCTCTGAAAGGGCTCGACCGATTTTAATGATTTCTTTTTGTATATTTGGTAGGTATGAGAATAGGTCCTAAAGTATTTTTACCCTCCTACCCACACCCCATTTTTTTATTGCAGAACAACGTTTGCCGGGTCAGCTAGTAATTATATAATCACATCTACTAACTACCTAGACCTTCGGCTATCATCGTCAGCATTCGGGCATCTTCGGAAATCAGCTAAAGTGTTTATTTCATTACGAAGTGCTGCACGATCATCTGATTCGGTTCAAGTTACAGACAAAATTGAAAGTGGTTCCAACCAGTTTTATTCCGTTCAAGTCAAACTGGTTTGTTTTGAAGTTCAAGATTTGTAGTGAAATAAAATATTATAGTTTAAAAAAAAACTAACAAACACGTTTTCTTGACGTCATTTTATTTTTCATTATTCTTCTCAGCAAACTCTTTGATTTGATAATGAATGCATAAAAAGTAACTAGTCCGCCATCTTTGGGCGTCCGCCATATTGGATTTAGAATGACGTCACTTAGCAAACCTTTAGAATTGTCATCCAAACTAAACATGTATGCAAAAATTCAGCTGAATCAGAAACCGGACAGTGAGTCAATTTTTTTTTTATTCTGTAGAGGCACGCGTTTGACTAATATCTCACCTGATGATAAGCGATGATGTGGTCGAAGATGGAGCACGCTTGCCTAGAAGTAACCTATTCACTCTTTTTTTTTGTATTTTTTTTTTACTCTTATTTAATTTCTAAGATTTTTTCACACAGTGACAGGTGAAGCCTGTATGCACGTTTTATTATTTTATGTGAACACATGTTTGAGCAAATAAATACAGCGCAGTATGGAAGAAAAATACATGTTGCGCCGAGCCCAAATAAATTGGGATAAGGGCAGGAGAATGATGATGAAGCGTGTTAAAATTAATTTGGGATTTTTATTGTCAGGCAAATGGCATAGCTTACTTGCTACTGTGGCATCAAGCATCCAAAAAAAAACTAAGGCTTTTCATCTGCAATAACTTTAAAATAACTATTAAATAATATCTGAAGAAATTTCGGATGGTCCCAACATGACCTGCAGGTGTATTCGCTAACTCAGTTGACATCAATTTGATAGACTATGCAGTACATTGCTGCTTTAAAACAAAAATGTACTACGTGGTGCTTAGTATAATCGATGTCCACCGAGCAAAGCAGCAATGTACTGCATAGTGCCTGTTCCACTTATTACAAGTTATGTGAAAATATTACCATTTTAAAAAGTTTATGTATAGTCTGTAGTTCTTTACAATAATACAAGAAATAGTTATGGAATATAAATTCTATATTGAAAGCAAAACAATATCTTTGTCGCAGGATTTGATCTCGAACCTTGTTTTTCTCAGTCTTACACACAGACCACGAGACCAGAATTACTTGAACTCCATCATTAAAATAAGCTATTACACTTATCATATTATAACAAATAGTTATAAAATATAACCTAATTCTAACGTTTTAAAGATCAAATTTGCGTGGCTATATTATTATTGTATTTGTTCATCAAATCCTCGAGCAGTTGTCTGATAAGCTCATATAAATTAAATAAACCTTAATGTTGCAAGCAGAGGGTCCAAAGTCGTTTGATTTTAGGGTGGGTCAGGTAATGTTGACAACAGTCTGTACATTTCCATGAAAGGAATAGTTCTGTTATGTCACTTTTTACAAGCTATTATTTAACTTGCACTGTTCGAAAGTTGTCCGGGGTTGGTACATGGATGGGTGACCACCTTTACATACCGAGACTCCTTCGTGCCTCGGAAAGCACGTTAAGCCGTTGGTCCCGGCTGTCAATCGTGGATCTTTGACAGTCGTTACGGGTCGTCAGAAGCCCGAAAGTCTGACAACCAGTCTTACCAAGGGGTATCGTATTACCCAGTTACTGGGTTATGGAGGTCAGATAGGCAGTTGCTCCATGTAAAATACTGGTATTCAGCTGCATCCGGTTAGACTGGAAGCCGAACCCAAGATAGTTGAGAAAAGGCCGTCAATTGCAAATAATTTTTCGACCATTTGTTGTTATCCGATTGAGCTGAAATTTTGCATGTGAGTTCAGTTCCGATGACAATGCATTTTTATGGTAAGCATGACCTAAATCGACATCCAGGATTAGCTCCAGATAGAGGAACTCTTCAATGCTGAACAGCATGGACACGAAATGTTGTGTCCGCATTTACTCGTAATTATGATAGCCGGTTTAGAAGCTGGTTTTTTTTTCACTATTATTGTTAAGGCGCTAGACCTTGAGTGGTTGTTTTTGTGATCTCTGGCTAATCCATATACGAAACTGTGAGAATGGTAAGGGGAGCGAGTAAACTTATTACAATCAGACTCTTTAAGGCGCTATTAACTGCCAATGACCTTGAGTGGTTAACTTGCGTGTTCTGTGCTGAGCTCACGTAACGCGACGTACGTCCACCCAGTTATAGGATTCGCCCATCAAGGAGCGCTGTCCGAAATTAGAAGCATTATTAATTTATTATACATAAAACAACATGTATTATTCTAAAACACGTATACTATTACAATGGTAAAGGTTTCATAAAAATACGCTTAGTAGTTTTTGCGTGATTCTCAATTTTTTATCCGCGTTAGACATAACTTTACAAATTAATTACTATGTTGTATAAATAAATTACGAAGAAAATAGTTTGGAGTAACATATATTTTTTTCAAAGATATAAGACTAGTCGTTTAGAAGTGATATTCAATTAATAATGATTAGAAGTCGTATATCTGCTGCGCCTCAATAATCCTAATCACACTGTCTGTAATTCGGGTGGTATTCAATTCCAAAATCTTGATATTTTGATGATTTTCTCTTTCTTTACCCCGAGTATGTACGAACGTGGCGCAGTTTCTGTTCTCCCTCTTGTAAAAAACCAAGAGTTTGTCTATGTATAATGTTAAGTTGCTTCAAAGTTCAAACTAAAAGCTTTGTTAACTTACTCGGTTATAAAAATAGCTTGGATGACTAATATAAAGTTTATACTACAGCTTTGACGACCGATGTGTGTGTTGTGTAGCGTCTATTTATAGAATACTTACTCGTTCTTTGTTTTTTGCTGGGAAGCTAGAATTCATACCTAAGTGTATGATTGATTGAAGAAGAATAGTTTTTATTTGTCTGTGATGCTTTTAAGCTTTTTATAGATTGGCTTTCTCAAATTAAGGCGCAATTATACGACTTTTAATGATTTTAAATTGAGCATCACGTCTATACTCCTAGTGTTATTTCTTTGAAAAAAATATATGTTACTCTTGACAATTTTTTTTCGTAATTTGATATGTGAATATTTGAAATTAATAATTTATAACATAGTGTAATTAATTTGTAAAGTTATGTCTAACGCGGATAAAAAATTGAGAATCACGTAGAATTTATTGAGCGTATTTTTGAAAAACCTTAATATTTTTAAAGATAATTTAATTATTTATCTCTTAGTATACGTGTTTTTGTATAATACTTGTTGTTTTATGTATAATAAATAAATAATGCTTCAATTTGGGAAAGCGCTCCTTATTGGGCGAGTCCTATTACTGGGTGGACGTACGACGCGTTACGTGAGCTCAGCACAGAACACGCAAGCTAACTACTCAAGGTCGTTGGCAGCTAACTGCGCCTTAAACTTCTTAACATTCCCTGGGCTTTCTATTAATGACGGACCGAAGCTTCGTCTTCGATTTCGACCATTTTCGGCCAAAAAATTATGACTTGGATATTTTCGTTATCGCCAATAACTAGACGAAGTTTCGGCCAAGAAAATCAGAAATGCTTGATACGCGTTTCGTTATGTTAATTGAAGATTTTCAAGGATTCAATCAAGGAATCAATTTAGTTTATTTTAATTGTGTTGATTTTTGACTAAGTTTAGTTGATTTTAATGGTGGTGAATCCTAATATAATTTATATTGATTATATTATAATACACGAGGAGTTCGTGGCTAAAGTAATAACGACCGCACGGTTCGATCCATCAGGTTAAGCTACGCTTGCCGGTGTTGGTCCATGGATGGGGGACCATCTTTACATACCGAGACTCCTCCTCCAATGGAAGTATCGTGTTCTATTTCTTTTAGGTTGCTCTTTCCCTCCCTTCTTGGAGTAAAAAAAAAAACAAACAAATTCAGTGTACAGCGGAAATATTAACAACTAGCACTTCGCCCGCGACTTCGTCCGCGTGAATTTCAGAAATTTATAGCCTATGTAATACACTCACAAATAACGTGGTTTTTTATTGTTGTTGCATTTTTTGTAAAAAAAGTTTTTTATTTTTCACTTTTTAGTTGTGGTTCCCATTAAAAGAGTTCCACTGTCTATCTTCGAAGATCTTTATCAGATCCTAATGTATTATAACTAAAACCTTCCTTGAAAAATATACACTTGAATAACGAAAACCCCATCCAAATGCGGATCAGTAGTTTTCGAGAAAATCGCGGACAAACAAGCACAGATACATACATACATACAGGTCGAATACAGAACCTCCTTTCTTTAACTTTTCTTTTTTTATTAATGATAGGCTCGCGTTTGACCACAATCTCACGGATCGCGGTTCAATTATTTTTATCCGCGAGATTGTGTTGTAATAAAATCTCTTACTACCCTTGGAAAGAGTACCGGTTGAGGCTTTTTTTTGCGGGATTTTCTCGAGTGAAGTTCAGTGGCTGTTTTAATTATTCGTTTATTGATTCCTAGTGGATATTGTGATGTAAAATTGGTGTAGTTTTGTGTCTTAAGTGTCTACGCAACTGGACAATAAGTGGAATCATTGAAACAGGCGCGATCTCGGTAAAATGGAGTTGAGAATTTTATTGTAGTATGTTCCTCAGCGAAGCCGAGAAGGCTGACGCGACACATTTATTGCCAAATACTCCAAAAAGGTAAGTATAGACTAGAGCATTTGCTAGAGCATTACAATGTAATGTAACGTTCTTACGAATGGTACAATACAGGCAAATGCTCAGTTACTTAGAGCATTTCCATGTAATGTAACGTTCTTGCGATTGTTCGACTCTGTGTTTGACGTAATGCTCACGGCGAGTGAGCATTTACCTGTAACATTTCTTTCTAACTTGCGTAAACTTTTTGTTGATATATCGGACCTACAAGTTGCGTGTCTTTGCTCGATAAAATGTTACACAAGAACGCTCATTGGATTTTAAAATCAGGTTGTAACAAAACATCGAGCATCCAATTCTAAATGTTGTTCAAGTAAATTTAAAAACAGCGAATGCTCGATGTTCTGTTACTAGTAAATGCTCTAGTCTATACTCACCTAAAAACATTAGAATGTGTTACATCTGCATGAAACAAAATTAATAAAAATACATTACTGATGACTACGTAAGACTAGGCAATATGGTCAAACGACTATAGCCTTCCCTTTCTGGGTAAATAAAAAACCAAAAAAAAAGAGTACCGGTTGAATCAGTAGATAAACGCTGTTAATTTTCCTGCACAGATGATGACACCGATATTTGCATTATATGTTTGTGGAATACAAATGTCATTCAAAGTTTTCCTCAACTGTCTTTACGCAACCGAAGACGTGCCACGATTTTTACATACAATACGGAGCCACTTGAAATGTTCACACTTTAAATACATTTTTCATCTATCGTTAATTGGCACGCGTTTGACCACCATCTCACCTGATGGTAAGCGATGATGTGGTCGAAGATGGAGCACGCTTGCCTAGTAGTAAACTATTCACTCTTGACTTAAAGACCCCCCCCAGGTCAGTGTTTCCTGATAGCTACAATCTGGAAGTCTATGTTGTAGCTATCAGGAACTCCGGCAGGGAATTCCACTTTGAAATAAACTAAGACATCTTGAAACTACACATTGACTTCAAAATGTTTATAACACACTTATATGTATTTACATCACTTAAGGCACTATTAACTGCCAATGGCGTTAAGTGGTTAGCTTGCTCTCGCGTTCTGTGCTGAGCTCACGTAACGCGTTGTACGTCCACCCAGTAATAGGACTCGCCCATCAAGGAGCGCTGTCCGAAATTAGACGCATTATTAATTTATTACACTTAAAACAACAGGTATTAAACTAAAATACTTAGACAAAATTATAAATAATTAAATGATCTTTAAAATGGTGAAGGTTTCATAGAAATACGCTTTATTGTTTTTGCGTGATTCTCAATTTTTAACCGACTTCCAAAAGGAGGATGTTATCAATTCGGATGTTTGTATTTTTTTTTTATGTATGTTCGGGCATAACCTCGTCATTTATTATAGGCGAATTTCCAAAATTCTTTTTTTATTCGATTGGAATTTGTTCCGAAATGGTCCCATTTCAATTTCATATAGATCTGATGATGCGTTTCGGAGACAGACAACGGAATTCTTCAAAAAATGATAGCAAATCAACTGCGATTGATTGATTGCCCATTAAATTGTGTTAACAATGGTTGTTACCATTGTTAACACAATTTAATGGGGAATCACAACTAAAAAGTGAAAAATATAATATTGAATAAATATAATAATAAAAACTTTTTACAAAAAAATAGACTCGACTTCCAAAAAAAAACAAAAAGTGCAAAATAACTTTAATTTCCGAAGTCGGTGTCAAAAAACGAAGAAACAAAACCAGAGACACTGACTTTTGAAATTAAAGTTATTTTGCACTTTTTGTTTTTTTTTGGAAGTCGGTTCTATTTTTTTGTAAAGATTTTTATTTATCCGCGTTAGACATATCTTTACAAATTAATTACAATATGTTATAAAAATATAATTTCAAATATTCACAGATCAAATTACGACGGAGATTGTGTAGAGTAACATATTTTTTTCAAAGAAATAATAATAATCGTTTAGACGTGATGTTCAATTAAATACCATTAAAACTCGTATAACTGTGCCTTAAAATTTTGCATAATGTTTAGTTTTAATGACAATGCATGGTTAGCTAAGTGACGTCATTTTAAATTCAATATGGCGGACTGCCCTAATAGCATTTATTGTGGGCATTCAGTTGGGCCACGTGCACTTCGTGGGTTGGCCAACTGTTAGATTTGGCCATCTAATAGAGGTAGGGCCTACATCAAAGGGCCCACAAAAAATGGCCAAAAAGGGGCCAACAACTGGGCCTGGGGGGGGCCAACAACTGGGCCTGGGGGGGGCCAACAACTGGGCCTGGGGGGGGCCATTGTAGATTTTTATTCCATTGGTTGTTTTGCATTGTGCGGCCTTCTTATACAATATTGACAGTTATCCTACAGTTGACAAATGGTTAGGGTTTGGTTAGGCTGGTTTCACAGCTGTCCGGGAGACCCGTACGGGCCGCCCGTACTGGCACCCGGAACGGAGACATACGTGAGGTGCTAGAACATTGTTTCACAGCGACGCGGAGCGGGTCGCATACGGACCAATCCGCGTCGCTGTGAAACGATGTTCTAGCGCCTACGTAAGTCTCCGTTCTGGGATGCCTTACAGGCGGCCCGTACGGGTCTCCCGGATAGCTGTGAAGCTAGCCTTAAGTGTAGTATTTTAGAATTACAGCTGTGGTACAAATATAATTAGAATTAAAAAATCATCATCATCAGCATTTTAATGTCCCCACTGCTAGAACACAGGCTTCCTCTCTGTGAGAGGGTGTGGACCGTAATCCACCACGCGGGCCCAATGCAGATTGATGGATGTCACATGTCTTCAAATTTTTGGTACTAGGACTTGCCAGTTTCCTCACGATGTTATCCTTCACCGTTTTGAGAGCAGTAGTGATGAAATAATTTACATAAAGTAAAGCGCCTGCCTGGGTTTGAACTCACAACCTACAACTTGTAAGTTGCGACAGTCACCACTGGGCCACCACTGTTCCAAAAAATATGTTAGGGTAATGCCATATGTGACTAACTCTACATTTGACACGATTTGAGTTTTATTTTGCATTGTTTTACGAATTCCACTATTTTTATAGTACTAATTTCAGTAATTTTGTATAAATATCCTTTAATTAAACCTCCGTGGTAATAAATGTGTACTTTATAACCCCGGTGGCTCTCATGTGTGCCGCTAGTTTTCCGCTAGTTTGCCTTGCCAAAAACCCGATTCACGCGTTTTAAACCGCTATTATCACTATTAGCCAAGGTCTTTAGACCTGTAACAAGGTTCATACACACGGAACCTGACCAAGTCTGTAGTTACACGATGGCCGCCTGTCAACGGGGACTGACATATGCTGAAACGTGACACGTCCCGGGCTTGAGAGGTTAAAAAAGTTAAGGTTTATTTAAACAAATGTAAATGTGACTGACACTTCATGCAAAATGAACTCGTGATGAAGTGTTTTTGAACTACAGATCTTTCTCGATGCATGTTTTATAACTAATTTGTAATAGTAGTCGTAATTTGTGTTTGTATTTGTACATGAAAAAAAATATTGGGATGTGTTGAAATGGAAAACCTTACATTCGTAAAAACTTTTTTATTAGAAAAATAAATTGTGGCTGACACTAATACAGACCAAAACGTGACTGACTAACGTTACTTTGGATTTCAGAATGTGGAGGTATATACCCAAGGGATGTTTAAAGGAAACAGCTGTAGAGATTTTGAATCAGCCGAGATGTATGTGTAGGGATTAGGTGGCGCGGCGCGCTCGCAGTGGTCGCGCGCCAATCGTCCATGCGCCGCCGTTGCTTATGCTTGTGACTCCCATAAGAATAATCGTATTTTTAAATGAAACATTACGAATTCAATACAATCATAACATAGGAACTTTACAAAAATAAACATATAAATAAAAAAAAATGCTATTTTTGCGTTTAATTACAAAATGCAGAAAATTATACATTCATAGAAACATTTTTATTAGAAAAATAAATTGTGGTTGACACTAATACAGACAAAACGTGACTGACAAACGTCACTTTGAAATTCAAAATAGTCGTATTTTTTAAATGAAACAGAAACGAATACAGCACAATTATAAGAATGACACTTTACAAAAATAAACTTACTCGTATAAAGAAAAAAATGCTATTTTTGCGTTTAATTACAAAATGCAGAAAATCATACATTCATAGAAACTTTTTTATTAGAAAAATAAATAGTGGCTGACACTAATACAGACCAAAACGTGACTAACGACACTTGTGAACATCAGAATGACTGGCCAAAATGACCGATCAGCTTTAAAATATTACTAAAATCTAATGCCTATTTGCTACTATTTGATACGTTTGTTTAAATAATTGGTACCTAATTAATAACTGAGAAAATGAAATCAAAAATTGGGCAGTCATTCTGATGTCAAGATGACTACCCACATTTAGAATCTCCACGTAAGGGCTCCAAAATTTCAATTCGCCTTTAAAAAATTAGTACCTATTTGACACTTAAACATATATTTTTTCTAGATTTTTAGGGCATCATTTAGTTCTACCTAATTTTGAGGACAATGAGTCATTTGTGTTTGCCATTTGTTAATATGACGCTAAGTCATTAAAACCCGCGGGTGCAGTGTTTAATTTTACCTCCAAATTACCACCTCCTTAATTATAGATCAAACAGGTAAGATCAGTATCCTTAAAATCAGCATTTTCAATTTTACCAGTAGATATATTACGCGTGAAAGTGATTTCCTCGGCATTAAAATCATCAGTATAATTTTCTGATATACAATTATTATGATGTTCATTAATAAATGATGAATTAGTACCTGCATTATTACTAGTAACATTACTTTTATCGTTGATCCTTAATTTACCTCTTAATTCAGTTTTTATTGCATTTTGATGACGCCTCTTTGTTCTTGCAGATAGTCCAGAATATTGTCGTGTAGAGCTGCTGTTATTAGCTTCATCATATTCTTCTGTTATCTCTTCCGCCATCTCGATCTCTAGCAAATCTAAACCAGTTTGTTATGACACCTGTGATTCCAGCATCAGTTGCTGTCTCTGCCAACTTGTTTCTTCACACTGCAACTGTAAATATTACGAAGCAGTACTTTAGCATTTCATTTAGAATAACACAATCGATAAAGTAATAATAAACCACAAATAATATTACTGGGTAATACGATACCCCTTGATAAGACTGGTTGTCACTTTCGGGCTTCTGACGACCCGTAACGACTGTTAAAGATCCACGATTGATAGCCGGGACCAACAGCTTAACGTGCTTTCCGAGGCACGGAGGAGTCTCAGTATGTAAAGATGGTCACCCATCTATGAATCCCGGCAAACGTAGCTTAAACTGATGGATCGGCCCGTGCAGCTGTTATTACTTAAGCCACGAGCTTCTCCATAAATAAATGAATCTAATATGGTTACATAAATATATCTAATATTATCTGTAATTTTCATAGTCATACCTACTTACAATGACTTTTGACAATAATTGTAAATTTTTCAAACTAAACTTATTATTTTATCCAGTCCAGTTGCAGTGAATTGCCAGAGAGTTGCTGAAAACCCGTTCCAGATTTCTTCTGGTAATTGTGGCAGTTCCTTTGCCACCAACATAGGCCAAAACATTTATCGGCTCATAGTCAATAAGCAATCATAAATAAACGTAAAACAATGTATGTATACTCGTTTATCTATTAAATTTCATATAATAGTAGTATTATAACTACATAGTATATCATCAGTACGTCCAGTGGTCTTGCTTGCTTGTAAAGCTTGTATATTTCTATCAGAATATTGTACTTACCAATTGTTCTTTGTGTTCTTCATCTTCAAGCCAATTTTCTATTTATCTAATATCGTCAAGTGATTTTAATGGTATGTCTATATCTACCAGCAAAGTGGCTGCACTAGACACATGTGTTGAAGGAGAGTGATATTCTCAGTAAAATATCATTTTGAGTTTGCTTCAGGTCCTCCATTGCGGTTTGAATGTGTCCAAGACATTGGGCAATGACATCTAAAATAATAATAATAATAAAGTAATACATTTCCTAGATAGAAGATTCCAAAACAATATAAAAAAGTGTGTGTGTACTTATGTACGCACGTAAGAAGTTATACTTCTTTGGCAAAACCAGATAAAAAACCAAACTGTTACAAAGTTTACAAAACGAAAACAATCATTCTTCATGAACCACAGACCATAGCTAACTTAACGGTGTCGGTTCTAGCTAACTTCAGGCTGTAGGTTTTTGTGACGGTGTGCGCGAGCATCGTAAAAATTTACTCTCATCATTTTGCCCTAACGTACCTAAAGAAGTATAACTTCAAAAACAGTATGCCTACTACTGTTTCTTTTGATAGATTTAAAGTAAAATAAATTCACAATTTTAAGAAAAACAATGATCCACCATCGTGGATTCTAAAATGAATGTCAGATTTGCAATCGGCACCCCCAAAAACCTATTACACGATACCCATATCGAATGTTTGAGTAAAAGTTGCATCCGCCATCTTTGATTTCAAAATAAGTGTCAGATTTGTAATCGGCACTCCCAAAAACCTATTAAACGATACCCATATCGAATGTTTGAGAAAAAGTGACATCCGCCATCTTTGATTTTAAAATGACTGTCAGATTTGCAATCGGCGCCCCCGAAAACCTACACGATACCCATATCAATATTATATAATATAATCATATTATTATTATTATTATAACTTCAAAAATAAAAAGGCTGTGACCTACCCGTGTGCAAAATTTCATTCAAATCCCTTCAGCCGTTATTGTGTGATTGACAGGCAAACATACAAACATTCACATTTATAATATTAGTAGGATGTAGGATTGTCGTATTTTATATTAGGGGGTGACATAACCTACCAACACAAGCAATTTTTGCTAAAGAATCAACCTCAAAATTGCGGGTAAAAAATGGTCAAGTAATTGTCAGACTCAATCCCGGGCTGATAAGTTTTAAGTTTTTATATTTCTATGTATTGTAATAATTTTGTGAATACTTATTGTTACTGAAATAATAACTTAATTGTCTGATTAAATAAATAAATAATATTAAATATTATATGCATAGATTTTATTTATTTTGAGGTTGGTCCCATAGTAAAAGTTAGCTGACAAATATTTTGAAATCTTATATTTTCTTACAAGTGACAAACTTTGTTACTTACCAACATTAAAATCTTGTATAAGATTTGGTGATGAACTAGGTGTAGATATACATACTTGTGGTAAAATTATTTTTGGCAGCAGATGGCCATCACTGTCAATTTGAAAAGGACGAACTTCCTTGTCCATTTTTCGGTTTCTACTCCTATAACGGTTGAAGCCAATTCCGATCTACTTTCAGCCTTTTTACATTTTTGTCTGACTTTAGAGTCGATCTGTAAAATAATCATTTATTATTAAGGTGTGCAGATACCGGGGCTGTTGTTGTCGTTGATGATACCCAGTAGGTGATTCATGGTCTGGACAGGGGCACCGCACTCACATTGGGTATCAGACCAGTCTATGAATTTTACCAAGTTGTATTTGCAGCGGCCTACCTAAATTTGCAACCCATTGAGTGATTTCCATATAGGCCACTGCAGTTCACGTCCAGGTGGCAGGTGTTCCCTGGGTTCTAAGAAGTCAGGAGCTGGGTGGTATTGGTCTTCCCATGGTTTTCAGGGGTGCATTAAAGGAGCCTTCCCGAGTGGTGTTAACTATATCGTTTTGCCATTCCAAACGCCCTGCACACCCTGGATGGCTAGCAGCTGGTAACGCAGAGTCTAGCTGATCATTCCTTTCACCACAATGGTAAATCCAAACAGCTCTCTTCAGAGCCATGTACAACAGCCCTTTTTAAGGTCACCTAACAATAACAACAACATCTCTGAGGGCACTCACCACAGTCTCTCCAAGTTGCATATTATGTTCATGTATTCAAATGATTTATTTACAATCTGTTTGCAGTAGCCTCAGAATACGAAGGTTTCAAACTCCGGGTTTTAGGAAAGCGGAACAGTTTTTCGTTTTGTTTGGCTGGTGAACAGTCACACTTAAACATTTCCTTCTATTTTTATCCATACCACAAAGGTTCAATTCTCACAAGCTTTTTGAACTCGTGTTACACAAAAAAATGCACTTTATACACACTAAACGGATATTAGTATCTATTAAGTATTTTTATATAGTTGGAACATTATTTCTAGCAAAAACTACCATTCCGAAAGAAAAAAATAACTGTCTCGTCTTGACGTCTGTCACTTTTTTGGCTTTTGTTCCTTGTGGAACAGACTACGGTCAGAGACCATGCTGCCTAGTCATCAGTTAGTTCGTTTTTTTTTTTTGTCTTTCTGATTTGTGTATATCTAGTGATTTAGATCATTGTTAGGCATATTTTATTATTATTACATATTTTTCGCTGATATAAATAAGTGTTATTTAAATTAACACTTACAATAATTTACCGGCTATTGCCGATAAGTGAAACCAAACGTGAAACGACGCCATTTTAAAAGTGTTATCACATCACAGTGTTGCCAACTCAGTGGATTTTCCACTAGATGTGGTGGTTTAGACTCCTTTTTTCTTACTGTTTCCTCCAAACTTTAATTTATTTTCTAAAAAATAAAATAAAATTTGGAGGCCCGTAATTCGGAAACGGTGCGTCGGAGGGCCATGCTTCTCAGACCTTAAATTAAATGGTTTCTATGGACAAGGTTAATAAAGTGCTACAATAAAAATGGCTGAAATCAGTTTAAAAAAATTGGTTGCCTGTAAAGTCGGTATACGGGCGAAAGTTTTACGTGACAACGACTTTGAGTGGTAAAATAATTTTAATGTGAATATTCATTCATTCGTATACTCTCACTCTCTCTCTCTCGCTCTGTCTCTCTCGCTCTTAGGCGGGCTAACTGTGCTCGAGTGGAAGGGACGCGTGCCTTTCACTTTTTATGTCTGTCTCTCTCGCTCTTAGGCGGGCTAACCATGCCCGAGTGGAAGGGACGCGTGCCTCTCACTCGCTCTCATTGTGAGCGCATAACGTGAGCGGAGCGTAACGCAGTTTCTTGAAGTGTCACCCGGCAAACCAATTTATAAGACGTTGTCACGTCAAAAAAAACTCCGAAAATTTGTCTAAATCCTTTGAAGAGCACTTGGAAATATTTTTGCAATTTTTTTTTTTTCTTAATTCTTCATTGTACACAAAAATTTTACATATTACATATGGTTACACAATTCATGTACAAAGGCGAGCTTAACTCAATGTTGAGTTTTCTCCCAGCAAACCTTTGAGTGATAGAGAGAGATCACTGTTGAGGGTAGGATCCAGTGTACAATACTTATAAACCTACATAAATAATTCTAAATATATATTATACATATTAATACCAATATAATACTAATATTATGTCAATTTGAAAGGAAGTGCTTTTTTATTTTCTTCTTGAAGACATCTAGAGAAGGACTGTCGCGTAGGGAGTGTGAGAGAGAGTTCCAGAGACGCAATGCAGTAACAGAAAAGGAGCCATTATAGCGGCTGGAAGTGTGACGCAGAATATGAAGGAGAAGAGAATTGTCAGTGCGATAGGGTTTACCCCTCGGAACGAAGTACTCAAACCGTTCACGGAGGTATTGAGAAGAATTAGGATTATGCAGGATAGTATAGAGAAGAGATAGGATAAGGGTATCTCGGCGATGCCAAATTGGCAGCCACCTCAATCTGGTCCGAAACTTCGACACATGGTCGTACTTGCGGAGGCCAAAAATGAAAAGGATGCATAAGTTCTGCAGCCGCTCGAGTTTGTTAAGGAGTACCTCCGTTGCATCTAGAAAACAGACATCCGCATAGTCTATTAGCGGTAGGAGAAGAAATTGTGCAAGAGTGACCTTAGTGTGAAATGGAAGAATAATAAGAATTTTTGGAGACGTTTAAGAGACTGAAAAGAGTAGAAAACC
This sequence comes from Polia nebulosa, assembly GCA_951329385.1. Lineage (NCBI taxonomy): Eukaryota > Metazoa > Arthropoda > Insecta > Lepidoptera > Noctuidae > Polia > Polia nebulosa. Next base: position 13,169,737 of record OX589614.1, on the reverse strand, counting down.
CTCTTACTAACGTCAGCATTATGAACCTCCCAAGAGAAGTTAGTGTCTATATGGACGCCTAGGTTTTTAGCGCTTTACGAGTACAATATGGGCACCGAATCATACACTACTGGCGGGCGAGACTGATGATCTAAAAGGCTGAGCATGTAGCTTGCGACTTAGTTGGGTTCAGTAAGAGTCCAAAGGATTTAGCCAACTTGTTGATATTTTCAAGGTCATCATTGATGGCATCCACAGCGCCAGCGAGTTAACCCATTCTAAAGTGACGGTATAACTGCAAGTCGTCTGCATAGAGATGATAGTTAGAAGTAAAGACCTCAGTGATAGCGTTTATAAAAACTGAGAAAAGAAGAGGAGAGAGGACGCCACCCTAAGGTACAACCGCAGCCAAATCACACCATTCAGAGAAATCCTCATCAGACCGAACATACTGCGAGCGGCCTCGAAGATAAGATTTGAAACACTCAATTACTGGCGCAGAGACATTAAGGGAGGAAAGGATTCCTAAGAGAATGTCAAAGTAAACTGAATTAAAGGCACTGCTGAAGTCCAGTAAAACCAACACTGTCAAGCATTTGTTTTCCATAGTCAGTCTTATATCGTCAGTTATTTTGACAAGAGTTGTCACAGTGCTATGGCCAGGTCTGAAACCAGAGGTAAGGACTCAGCATGCCATTAGAGGATAGATAACAAGACAGTTGCTTCTGACCAACGCTCTCGAGAACTTTGGAAAGGATTGGGAGGATGGATATTGGACGGAACTGAGATGGAGAAGAGGGATTTGAAACTTTAGGAAGTGGTAAGACGTGAGCCTTCTTCTAAGCAGAAGGAAGCGTGTTAGTGAAAAGAGAAAAAATTACTATGTGAGTTACAACAGGAACTATTTCACTCAAAATAGGTAGGAACATTTGGAACTGAAGACCATAGTCACCTAACGCCTTAATGGAGATGGATTGAAAACATTTCTTAATATCTAGCTCAGTAATTTGGTGGAAAGTGAAAGAAGTATTTGCTGGTAAAGGAAGATTGGAAAGATCACTGAGAGTCGAAGATTTAACATCGATATCGAGTATAATTGGTGATGTAGAAAAGTGCGCATTAAGTGCATTGAGGTCCATTTTATCAGAAGTACTCTTGCTAGAGGCTTTGCCAATACCAATAGTCTTTAAAAATTGCTATACTTGTGTCGGGTTGAAGTTATCAATTGAGTTGTGAATGTGATGCCTTTTGGCATTCCTACACAAACAACTGCAGCGATTTCGCATCTTCTTATAAAGGTCTCAGTTTTCCTCAGTAGCCCGATTCCTGTATAAACGCTTGGCCTTATCACGTTTCGCCATCAGGTTTTTTATAGCTGGGGAAAGCCATGGTGCAGGAAGGTGTTTGACTCTTACTTTTTAAGGGGTGCATCATACAAATTCAATATAGTACTTCTGAAAACTGACACCATAGAGTCCATATTCTCGCCGGTGAACACAGAAGACCAGTCAATCCCACCCGCATCAGCCCTCAAACGCTCCAAATCAACGTTTTTAAAACTGCGAAGAAAGAGAAATTTGGCCTTGCGTTGAGGAAGTCAAATTTTATAGGAAAGGTAAATGAGGTCATGGTAGCATTCTGTTACTTTTTTAGTCCACTTTCCTGTTGTTGATCTCATCATGTGACCAGTCCATTTCCATTTTAACTAAATACAAATAACAATAAAAATAAATAAATAATTAAAAAAAAAATTAAGTAATGTAACAATAAACAAGAAAAAAATAATTTCAGCACTCAAACCTCGATGCACTCGCCGGCTACATTAGTTTTATAATTAAAAGATAAAAAGCCTGTAGTCCAAACAAAATAAATACACGTTAGTATGTTTCCGAACGAAAACTTTGAGTAACACCGAACGGTCTAAATGTCAAATGACAATAATAACATAAGTAAAAAATCAAATCAAAACAAAAAACTAAAAAAATTGAATGACCGACACATGAACGACATAAAACATAAAAATGATAAGTACCTAGTATATTATATACTCAGAAAAATGGAAGACCCGCAACGAAGACTCATCACTTTACTGTCTAGCAAATTCTCTTATCGGGCACTGGCTTCGAAGTTACGGCTGAGGGCTCAGCAACGGGAAACTGAGCAACAAGTTCTTGATATTCCGAAGCAAACTCAATCTTCCGTCGCGATTTTTCGGAAACCTGGATGACAATCTTCCCCTCAGACGTCCAACACTTATGTATTCCGAAGTACTTCCGAGCATTCATAAAAATATCGTGTCTGAGCTTAGTCAGGAACTCAGAAAGCGTTAAACCAGAGCCTTTTAGCTTGGTTGTTATTTCGCCACACCTCATTCCTTACGATGCGGCTTTCAAATCTAACTAAGAGGGGACGAGGTTTGCTGGTGTTGCTTCCAAGGCGGTGACAGGCTGTTATATCTTTAGAGGCGACGTTGGCCATTTCCAGACGCTCCGACAAAACCTTCAGGAAACCATTGCTTAGATCTGCTCCTTTGTCCTCACTCAGGCCATGCAACAGAAGAACCTTAGCACGGGTTGTCATTTCGTGCCTATCCAGCCAAACACAAGCAACTCCATCTGGGATTTCAGTGAACTCAATGTTTTCCAAACTAGGGTCTTCAACTCAGTGAAGTCCTTGGATAGGCTGGCAATAGTCTTATGTGAAGCTTCACCACTGGCATTCTTCAAGTCTTCCTCATATTGTGACATTCTTGAAGCAAATGTAGGAGACAGCTCCTCCACAGTGCTTGACGATTTGGAGTACAGGTCCATTTCAGCAAAGAACAGTGCTTGCAGTGTAGAGAAGTGGTGTCAAGGAGATTTGATAAACTGACTGAGTGCACCAGAGGTTAATGTACTACTTTATTATGTTTCTTGCATTTAAAAGTTGTTTTTAATATTTTATTAAATTAATTATATGAGAGCTCAAAATTGTAACTGTATTATTTGGGACTACCCTCCAATTACTCAATTTTTTCTCAATAATTTCTCGAGATTTTTACATCATCTCATGGTTTTCGACTAGAGCAACAATTTCTTCCTTGAAAAGATTTTCATCCGAGCAACTATTTTGAAAATATGGAGCGTTTTGTAAAAAGTAAAATAAAATTTGGAGGCCTATAACTCGGGAACGGTGCGTCGGAGGGCCATGCTTCTCAGAGCCTAAATGGTTTCTACGGACAAGGTTAATAAGGTGCTCCAATAAAACAGGCCGAAATCTGTTAAAAAAAATCTCTGAAAATTTTAATGATCCGGCCCGACACTTAGAAGAATTTTGCAATCATTTTTTTTTTCTCAATAATTTCTCGAGTTTTTTACATTATTTCATGGTTTTCGAGTAGAGCAACAATTTATTTCTCAAAAGATTTTCATCCGAGCAACCATTTTGAAAATATGGATCGTTTTGTAAAAAATAAAATAAAATTTGGAGGCCCATAAGTCGGGAACGGTGCGTCGGAGGGCCATGCTTCACAGAGCCTAAATGGTTTCTATGGACAAGGTTAGTAAGGTGCTGCAATAAAAAGGGCAGAAATCTGTTAAAAAAAAACTGAAAATTTTACTAAGTCCTTTGATGATCGCGCACACTTAGAAAAATTTTACAATAAATTTTTTTTCTTAAATAATTTCTGGAGTTTATACATTATCTCATGGTTTTCGAGTATAGCAACAATTTCTTTCTTAAAAGATTTTCATCCGAGCAACCATTTTGAAAATATGGATCGTTTTGTAAAAAATAAAATAAAATTTGGAGGCCCATAACTCGAGAACGGTGCGTCGGAGGGCCATGCTTCTCAGATCCCAAATGGTTTCTATGAACAAGGTTAGTAAGGTGCTGCAATAAAAAGGGCAGAAATCTGTTAAAAAAAAATCTCTGAAAATTTTACTAAGTCCTTTGATGATCGCCGACACTTAGAAAAATTTTGCAGTAAATTTTTTTTCTTAAATAATTTCTCGAGTTTTTACATTATCTCATGGTTTTCGAGTAGAGCAACAATTTCTTTCTTAAAAGATTTTCATCCGAGCAACCATTTTGAAAATATGGATCGTTTTGTAAAAAAAAAAATAAAATTTGGAGGCCCATAACTCGAGAACGGTGCGTCGGAGGGCCATGCTTCTCAGAGCCTAAATGGTTTCTATGGACATGGTTAGTAAGGTGCTGCAATAAAAAGGGCAGAAATATGTAAAAAAAAATCTCTGAAAATTTTACTAAGTCCTTTGATGATCCAGCCCAACACTTAGAAGAATTTTGCAATCATTTTTTTTTCTCAATCATTTTTCGAGTTTTTCACATTATCTCATGGTTTTCGAATAGAGCAACAATTTCTTTCTTGAAAAGATTTTCATCCGAGCAACCATTTTGAAAATATGGATCGTTTTGTAAAAAATAAAATAAAATTTGGAGGCCCATAACTCGGAAACGGTGCGTCGGAGGGCCATGCTTCTCAGAGCCTAAATGGTTTCTATGGACAAGGTTAGTAAGGTGCTGCAATAATAAGGGCAGAAATCTGTTAAAAAAAAATCTCTGAAAATTTTACTAAGTCCTTTGATGATCGCCGACACTTAGAAAAAATTTACAATATTTTTTTTTTTTTTAAATAATTTCTCGAGTTTTTTACATTATCTCATGGTTTTCGAGTAGAGCAACAATTTCTTTCTTGAAAAGATTTTCATCCGAGCAACCATTTTGAAAATATGGATCGTTTTGTAAAATATAAAATAAAATTTGGAGGCCCATAACTCGGGAACGGTGCGTCGGAGGGCCATGCTTCTCAGAGCCTAAATGGTTTCTATGGACAAGGTTAGTAAGGTGCTACAATAAAAAGGGCAGAAATCTATTAAAAAAAAAATCTCTGAAAATTTTACTAAGTCCTTTGATGATCCGGCCCGACACTTAGAAGAATTTTGCAATAATTTTTTTTTCTTAATAATTTTTCGAGTTTTTTTCATTATCTCATGGTTTTCGAGTAGAGCAACAATTTCTTTCTTGAAAAGATTTTCATCCGAGCAACCATTTTGAAAATATGGAGCGTTTTGTAAAAACTTTGGCGTAATGTAATATTTAACTGCATTGGGCAGTCATTGGCCCAATGCAGTTGATATTTGTAGGGCCTACGTTATAAGCACTGCAAAAACGCCAACAGCTTTTAAGTAAAGGTAGGCAGTAGTAGCTTTGGCCCATCGTTGGTAAATGGTTGGTATAATGATAATAATTTACTGCGTTGGGTCATTGTAAGTTTGATGTAGGGAATCTAACTAACTATATCCCAACGGATTCCCCACTGTTGGCCACTTGATGCCAACAGAAAATGCTACTAGGGTGGTTATTCTTTATGCATTCCATGAAATGGGCAAGTATCAAAATAATGAAAGGGTTTACTTAGAAGAATATGAAAACTTCTCTAGATGTCTTCAAGAAGATAATCAAAGAGCACTTCCTTTCAAATTGACATAATATTAGTATATATTGGTATTTATTAGTATGTAGGTATAATATATATTTGGAATTATTTATGTAGGTTTATATGTTTTGTGCACTGGATCCTACCCTCAAATGTGATCTCTCTCTATCACTCAAAGGTTTGCTGGGAGAAAACTCAACATTGAGTTAAGCTCGCCTTTGTACATGCATTGTGTAACCACTAAGTACTATGTGAAATTTTTGGTGTACAATACAGAATTAAGAATGAAGAAAAATATGATGACGTCATTTGAAAGCGTGTTTTTTTTTAAATTATAATATTATTATAACCTTGTTATGATTTAAAAAAAAAAACAAGACAACAACAACAACAAGATTTTAATTAACATCATGTTTTTTTATAATTCAATGACTTTCAGTACACGCATTAGTCATCATGTGTTGTTGTTAAGCGTGTTTTTTTTTGTGGGGTGGAGGTCATCTAACGACATCTGCCGCTCTGGGTGGAGCGGAAGGGCGTGTCAGAGTCTTACTGACTAAAACCCACCCCTGTTTCTTCCCTGCTTGAGTGCCCAGGGAAGTGGTAACTCTGTTACGAATTTATCTGCTACCCCCTACGGCCATGATGGGCCCCGTCAGTGGTGGCTGACATTTTCTCTTTGAGACGCGCGTGGAACACAGCAATAAACAACACTACGCGCCGTCGACTCACAGGCCTGGTGCTGATCGGACGGCGAGCTACCCATTACTCGCCGTCCGCAGGCCCGGGTCTACGGTTCGGTCTCGCGACGTCCAAAGCCCCAGGCGTCTCCTGCGGCGGCTACTGCTGAGGGCGTGAGGGCGACTCTGTTGTTGAGCCTCCCTAACCCGTTCCGCCTCCTCCTTCGCGAGCATCACTGCTTCGCAGAAGAAGGAGGCTGCTTCCCATTCCCTCTCGCTACGTATCATGGCCTGGACCAGGACCGGGCGCGAGAGGTCGCTGCCGCCGATCGCCTGCACGAGGACACGGCGGGGAATAGCTACAACCTGGGAGTCTTAAAGTCAAGAGTGAATAAGTTATTTCTGGTGCACCATCTTCGACTACATCATCGCTTACCATCAGGCAAGATAGTGGTCAAACGCGAGCCTATCAGTGATAAAAAACTGGTACTACTTAAGCTAAATTCACAAGTCGAGAATGTATACTGCAATTCTATTGGATAACGTTTGCATTTCTCCGCTCCATTCCGCATCAATGAACTGACAATCTCAGACAAGACTGGTTTTGACAGCTATATGTGAACAAGACTACGTTTTCCGATAACTATCACACGGGAATCTTCAATAAACTGCCTCTATTAGGCAAGAAACATCGTTGATCGCATCTTTGCTTACCATCAGATAGTAGCAAAACGGGAAACTGTCGTAGGCAAACTGACGGGAAACTGTCGTGCTGATCCGATTTGAATGGGGTTTCGTTATTCAAATGCATATTTTTCAAGGAAGGTTTTGGTATAATTATAATACATTAAGATCTGAAGAAGATCTTCGGAGATAGACAGTGGAACTCTTCAATAACTAACAGCAAATGACTCGCGATTACTGCGATCGTTTGTCTATGTATTGTTTACACAATTTAATGGGGAACCACAACTAAAAAGTGAAAAATAATAAACTTTTACAAAAATTAAAAACCGACTTCCAAAAAAAAAAGGTGCAAAATAACTTTAATTCCGGAAGTCGGTGTAAAAACGAAGAAACAAAACCAGAAACACCGACTTCCGAAATTAAAAAGTTTTTCTACTTACACTTATTCCCAACCTAACAGTTTTTTAAATAAACATAGTTCTAAAAGAAAAATTACAGGTTTTGAAGTCCAAAGTACTCGTATTAAGGTACATAATTATCTCGTTTGAAGGGCAGTGCTCTCAAAACCACAAATTACTGTAATTTCGGTTGTACAAACCGCAAATGATTACTTAGGTACACTCAAGGACAGGCCTGTGTTATGGGACGCCCTTTCTAGATTGTTGGTCAATCACAGGTCGGCCGCAGTAAAGACAACCTCGTGTTCTCGGATGGCTCCGATCTTCGGTGTATATACGGCGTCTGCCCAGGGCACCTCTCATCTGGCTCCGCATACCTGTCGCCTGTAAATGTGGGGACCTTATCGCTGCGTAATCGAATGCTGTTACCGTCGCAAACATTATATTTTAAAACTAAATTTGCCTTCGAAACGTTAAGAAGCACCTCTCTGTAGACTCTGGTGGGTCTGATATAGCTTTGGGGTGCATTTTCGCCTGTACGAGTGGTAAAATTTAATTGTACGTGAAGCGCACCTCCCAAGTTGTCTGGTTGTCCATGTCATAGCTTGGTGGAAAGACCTCAGGAAGAAGTCCACCAACTCTGTTTTATTTACTTTATTTAGGTAACCAACAACGATACTTACATAAAATATGTGACAGAATAAGTGTTACTGTATTAATGGCTAATAATAATGTTTCCTTTTGTACTCGTACCACATATAATATGCGAAAGGATAATGAGAAAATTTTAAAATTTTAATTAAAGGCTCAATTACACCTTCCGATTTCAAGGGACCTATTTCCGACAGTCCGAACAGGTTACACACACAGGTAAACGTGAAAGTTACGTAAGAGATCAATCTTAAGATAATTTACGTAATGGTTTCTCGGTCACGGGTGCACCGAGTCGTTTCAAGAGATTGTGTCGTTATCCATGTTTTGTTTTATTTTTAATTTTATATGAATTTTGGTTGGTTTTAGTGGGAAAGATCTCGCTGAGATACGCAATGGTCATTTTTTTCTTTTTATTTCGATTACTTATAGTGGAATTAGTACTTCCCCCCATTTTAAATTATAGCCTATATGATATTCTGATGTATAAGCTCTATAACTGTGAAGTTTCATAGATATCCGTTCAGTAGTTTTCGCGTGAAAGAGTAACAAAAAGGCGAGTAGTAAGATGGTAAGATAGCATTTTAACCAAATTTACTAGTTTTTTAAGACAAATTCTGTCTTTCTTTCACATTAGTTTGATCATCTATCTGTCTAATATCATTTTTAACCGACTTTCGAAAAAGGAGGAGGTTCTATGTTCGACTGTATGTATGTTTTTTTTTTTTTTTATGTATGTCCGCGCATTTCTCCGTCAGATGTGGACCGATTTTCAAAATTCTTTTTTTATCTGAAAGAATATTCTCCCGAGATGGTCCCATATAAATTTTATCGAAATTGCTTTAGCGCTTTTTGAGAAACTGAACAAAAACGAAAAATACGCATATCTCGATGACGTTTTGGTGTTCTCCAAATGTTTAAATTCCACGTTCCACGTTATTGGGGTTTTTAGTTCTGGGGTATAACAACTCATCGTCATCATCATTCTCCTGCCCTTATCCCAATTTATTTGGGGTCGGCGCAACATGTCTTTTCCTTCCATACTCCTCTATTAGTCAACAACAACAACAACACACACAACAACAACAACAACTAAAAAGCGAAAAATAAAAACTTTTTACAAAAAAAAAACAACCGACTTCCAAAAAAAAGATACACTAAAAGTCGGTTGTTTTTTTTTTGTAAAAAAATTTTTTTTTTCAAAGTAAGTTTGTCTGGACCTATTTCTGGGCTATTACCAGATGTCGTTGCAAATAGTTGCTGTCTTTGCTTGTTTATCTTTCAATTAAACTTTCATGTTGTGTCTGTTATGAACCTAATCGATTATTTAAACTAATAAACAACAATTCTTGTCTCAAACATGCACTCCTGAACTCAAACCCAGGCACAACCTGGCACACCACATCGTCCAAATACTCGTAAATTCACTACCCGTCCAATTTAATTGTACGTTCATTTTAATAACAGTTAAATAGCATGATGACATGAATGCTGTCTTGCAAATCGATCCGTGACGACATGTTCTGGCAGGGTCGTGGGAGTGATCCAAACCCTGCACTGGCACAGGCAACTGAAGGAACACGGGTCCCGGGCCTGCGGACGGCGAGTAGTGGGTAACTCGCCGCCCGATCAGCACCAGGCCCGAGAGTCGACGGCGCGTAGTGTTCCACGCGCGCCTCAAAGAGTTGTCAGCAAAGTGTAGGGGCCTGCCAAGGCCGGTGCCTGCCCGGGGGTGGAGGATAAATTCGAAAGAGTTACCTCGCCCCCGGGCACTCGAGGCAGGGAGGAACAGGGGTGGGTTTTAGTCAGTAAGAGTCTGACACACCCTTCCGCTCCACCCTAGAGCGGAAGAAGTCATAGGATGATTTCCCACCCCCCAAAAAAAAAAAAAAAAAAAAAAGGAACACGGGTGGGTTTTAGTCAGTAAGAGTCTGACACGCCCTACCCTTAAATATTTATTTTATTCTGTTTTTAGTATTTGTTGTTATAGCGGCAACAGAAATACATCATCTGTGAAAATTTCAACTGTCTAACTATCACGGTACATGAGATACAAACTGGTGACAGACAGACGGACGGACAGCGGAGTCTTAGTAATAGGGTCCTGTTTCACCCTTAGGGTACGGAACCCTAAAAACCACTAAAAAGTTCCTAATAAACCAGTCTAATGCAGTTGTTGGCATGAAGTCTGTGATTGAACTAAAATAAATTCCACAAACTGCATCAGACTGTTTTTTTTTTTTGGACAGTGACTTGTATGGAACTTTTTAGTTGTTTTTCATCAGTCGGATTTAAATGTCAATGTCAGGTATTTATTATACAGTAAAAGTTGCGGATTTCACTCACTAGATGCTAGTCTACGTTATGCGTGCTGCATGTATGTATGATGCGTGTGTGTATACATATATGGCACGGAAATGTCAAAACAAGTTTTTAAAGGATATAAGTTTCGAATTTCCTCCACTAGATGGCACAGACTACGCCGTGCACGTTACCTATGTTTGTGTTCATTTTAATAACAGTTAAATAGCATGACGACATGAAGGCTGTCTTGCAAATCGATCTGTGCCCCATTTGCGGTAATGGGTCGTCGACGCTATGAAATGCTAGCAACAATTGTACTTTCGTATGTACTTGGGACACAATTTGGTCAGCTATGATGATAAATTCATTACCTTTGTGATCACATTTTGAGCCAAATATGGTTTCAATTAGTGCTTAGTGGTTGGTATCACGTTTTTAGTATTTAGTCTTGTTGCTTATGATAGCTTGCTTAATCCTTTGCCTAGCCTAGATCCTAGATCGAAAAATCGAAGACATGTCACGTCTTGCTTCGGGAATTGAGACATATTCAAATTATTGTCCGTGTCGATTCGGACGCAGTTGATTGGCTGCAAAGTTTTGCATATCAAAACGAGTTCGTTTTGATATGTCATAGGCTTGAACAGAGTCGATTGATTGGTGCATCCCGCACCACAACACGACACGACACAGTAATGGGCCTATAGCTTTACAGTCCATTCCCTCTCTCAGCCTCTCACAGGCCTGTGCTCTAGCAGTAGGATCATTCATCATCATCAGCCTTTTAATATCCCCACTGCTGGGGCACAGGTCTCCTCTCTGTGAGAGGGTGTGGGCCGTAATCCACCACGCGGGCCCAGTGCAGATTGGTGGATGTCACATGCCTTCGAATTTTTGGTTCTAGGACATGCCGGTTTCCTCACGATGTTTTCCTTCACCGTTTTGAGAGCAGTGGTGATGAAATACTTTACACAAAGTAAAGCGCCTGCCTGGGTTTGAACTCACGACCTACAACTTGTAAGTCGCAGGATAAGTCGTAGGATCATTAAGCCTATTATGTATTCATGAAGCCAAAAATAAGGTAAAAATGTACTTACTACAATTGGATTACGAAGACACTGAAAATGTAATGACCGTTCATGTTTAATCCTAACTAAAACACATACACTTTCCTGACTTACTTCACCACTACATCATTCACACACATTCCTCCATTTCACCAATCTTATAAGCACACATACCGACATCCTTACCTGATATATTATCTTCAAGCTCACCAACTAACCCTTAGCCTAGCACTTTCTCTGCCCGGGGGTGGAGGCTGCCCGGGGGTGGAGGATAAATTCGAAAGAGTTACCTCGCCCCCGGGCACTCGAGGCAGGGAGGAACAGGGGTGGGTTTTAGTCAGTAAGAGTCTGACACACCCTTCCGCTCCACCCTAGAGCGGAAGAAGTCATAGGATGATTTCCCACCCCCCAAAAAAAAAAAAAAAAAAAAGCCTAGCACTTTCTACTGGTACTTACTATGACGAATTATACAGGGTGTAACGGAAAGGTGTGGTCATATTTTAAGAACTGCATCTGCCCATCGATATGAACAACTTTCTTCAAGAAAACCTGACGAAATTCTCAAAAATTTTTTTTACCTCCCATACAAATATTGATCAATTGATGATAACTTTGTATGGAAAGTACAATTTTTTTTTGGGAATTTTAATTTTTTTCTTAGAGAAAGTTGTTTATATCTATGGGCAGAACCGGTTCTTAAAATATGACCACACCTTTCCGTTACACCCTGTATATAGAAGTGGCACACAAATGTCTTATGATAAATATTAGAATGTCAATAGCTGAACACTATCCCCTTTTTTTTTTTTTTTTTTTTTGTGGGGTGGGAAATCGTCCAATGACTTCTCCCGCTCTGGGTGGAGCGGGAGGGCGTGTCAGACTCTTACTGACTAAAACCCACCCCTGTTCCTTCCCTGCCTGAGTGCCCAGGGGTGCGGTAACTCATTTTCAGAATTTATCCGCTACCCCTAGGCATGAACACTATCCCCTGAGATACAGTTTTCCGCCTAGTTCAGGGGCTAGGGTCAATATTCTGTGCATCTTATTATGATCACCACAAAAATGTTGAAATACTTACTCATGTACCTATTGTAAAATTGTAATTTTTAATGGTGATAAATGAACAATTTTTTTTTATATCCTCTTGAATCCATTCAGCTGTCTTTATAAAATGTAAGTGCTAAGGAAGCCTTGCGCTGAAGCAAAAATGAGGTTAATCATGTTACCGGTGTGTAAGCATTCATTTAACACCACTACGATATAAATAAGTAAGGTTGTAAGGATCACTCTAGACAATAGGATAGATGACTAACATCTATTTGGTTCGTCAGATTATCAAAACTTATTAGACACGTATTTTTAGGGTTCCGTACCCGAAGGGTAACCAAAGGTAAGGGTCCCGTTGGACGGACGGATGGATGGACAGCGGGCTGTGTCTCACGAAAGTCTCACAGAATGTGTATTTCTGTAGCCACTATAACAACAATAAATTAAAAATTAGAGGGGGCTCTCCTACTAGAAACGTGTTTTTTTTTTGTTTTTTTTGAGTTTATGGGACGGAACCCTACGTGTGCGAGCCCGACTCGTACTTGGCCGGGTTTTTCAAAAGCCCTAAATCAAAATAACTTAGGCTATATAAATAAAAAATTAAAAAATTGCGACCACCATTAGGTAAGTTTAGTCGTATTTTTTTAGTGTTTTTTATCGGTCGGAGTTTTTGAAAATTTTCAATTTTGTCTTTCTCTTTCGTTTTAACCGATTTCAAAAAAGAAGGAGGTTATCAATTCGGCTGTTTGTATTTTTTTTATGTATGTTCGGGCATGACTCTGTCATACATTGACGGATTTGCAAAATTATTTTTTTGTTCGAAAGGGGTGTTCCGAAATAGTCCCACATATAGATCTGATGATCGGTTTCGGAGACAGACAACGGAACTCTTCAAAAATTGACAGCAAATCAACCGCGATTGCAGCGATCATATTACGTCTATGAATTTTTAACACAATTTAATGGAGAACCACAACTAAAAAGAGAAAAATAAAAAACCTTTTTCAAAAAATGAAACCGACTTTAATTTCGGAAGTCAGTGTCATAAAACGAAGACACAAAACCAGAAACGCCGACTTCCGAAATTAAAGTTATTTGCAATTTTTTGGAAGTCGGTTCCATTTTTTTTGTAAAAAAGTTCTTTATCCTTTGTTGTTTCTTTATTGGCAATGCAAGTCCCCATTACTCAATACGTATTTAATATTCACGTCGTATTCTTCGACCACTTATTAACCACTCGCGGTCAGAATGACAATGGCGATACAAGGTCTTCATCGATCTGGTTATAGTACTGCTGATTTCTATTTCTGGTTCTCTATATCGATCAGCTTTTGAATTAGAACTTGAAGTCTTATTGTTACGATACCTGAGTCTTAATTTGTTTTCAAGATTTTTTGTCTTGAATTTTACCACCACGTCTTGTAGTCAGGTCGTGAAAGAAAGATGTCTCTGACTAACTGACGTACTACACCCTACATTCTTGTTTGTTTCATCGACTAGTCGCACTAAGCACTTATCATAGATAGATAGATAGATAGATTACACTTATGGGTCTACTAACGGTCCAGTGGCGCCCTCATTGAATAAAAAATCGTAGCAAAGCGTAGAAAATAAAGATTTAAGAATCCTGTTTTTTTTTTTTGGTGGGGTGGGAAATCATCCAATGACTTCTCCCGCTCTGGGTGGAGCGGGAGGGCGTGTCAGACTCTTACTGACTAAAACCTACCCCTGTTCCTTCCCTGCCTGAGTGCCCAGTGGTGCGGTAACTCATTTGCAGAATTTATCCGCTACCCCTGGGCATGAGAATCCTATGTTGCGTTTGTTACAAAGAAGACAAAGTATTTATACGTTGTTAAAAAGTAAAAGTAAGCAAAAGTAGTAGTAAGCAAAATTACTAAAAGCGGTCCACAACTGACTGACAAATTGGTGGACATACATAAAAAAAAACATACATTCAGTCGAGCATAGAACTTCCTTCTTTTTGCGAAATTGGTTAAAAAGGAAAGATTTTTTTGTTTGTACCGAAACTACTGGACCGATTTTAACAATTTTTCACCAATAGAAAGCAAAATTATCAGCGAGTAACATAGGCTACTTTTTATCCCGGGAAAAATACCAGTTCCCGCGGGATAGGTCACGGGAGCGAAGCCGCGGGCAAAGTGCTAGTGTATGTATAAGTTAGAATTAAATCGAAACGCAGTCTAATCAATAATGAACTGATAGTTCAAGGCCCGTTACTCGTAAGTGCAAGACCGGTGTAGCTTAACTGGATAACAAGTTTTTGTCAGTGTACTTACTGATCTAATGGTTCTACTAGTGTGTGTGTTAATTACTGTTTAAAGAATATCAACTACCACTAAATAACTTACTTAGTTTGGTCCTTGTCTTAATTATTGTTTTTTGAGTTCTCGTTGTTGTATTGTTTGGATACTTATCATATTAATTATTTATTAGTATGTTTTAATTTTTTTTTTTTTTAATATTTTTGGTTTAAGTGCCTACCTCCGTATAAGTGGCGCCCTCATTGAATAAAAAATGGTATCTTAGCATAGAAAATAAAGATTAAAGAATCCTATGTTGCGTTGGTTATAAATAGGATGAGGTATTTTTACGTTGTTAAAACAGGACTCAAAATGTTTCGTGTCCAAAGTAGTAAGCAAAAGTGTCAAACACAGCCGTTTTTAGTAATTTTGCTTACTACTACTTTTGCTTACTTTTACTTTTTAACAACGTATAAATACTTTGTCTTCTTTGTAACAAACGCAACATAGGATTCTCATGCCCAGGGGTAGCGGATAAATTCTGCAAATGAGTTACCGCACCACTGGGCACTCAGGCAGGGAAGGAACAGGGGTAGTTTTTAGTCAGTAAGAGTCTGACACGCCCTCCCGCTCCACCCAGAGCGGGAGAAGTCATTGGATGATTTCCCACCCCACCAAAAAAAAAAAAACAGGATTCTTAAATCTTTATTTTCTACGCTTTGCTACGATTTTTTATTCAATGAGGGCACCACTTGGCGGCTATATACGCCTTAAGTGTACTTAAAAGTGATACAAAAAAAACTATCCAAATGCGTGTTGGATTTCGCACATTAGGGGTTCCGTACCAAATATTGGTATTTGTTTGTAAAGTATACGTAGGCCGGCGGCCGAACTTATGACACGCGGGATTGCGACAGTCATAGAGAGGATCCGGCAACTGGGACTCGAGGTGGCATTGCACAAGTCCGAGGCCATGTGTTTTCATGGTCGTCGGAACGCGCCACCTGCGGGTTCCCAGATCACGGTAGGAGGGGTTCGCATCGGCGTCGAGGGTACGATGAAGTACCTGGGACTCGTCCTCGACAGCCGGTGGAACTTTGTCGAACATTTTCGACGTTTGGCTCCCAGATTGGACAGGGCCGGGGCCGCCTTGAAGCGGCTCCTACCCAATCTGAGGGGGCCAAATGCCTCCTGCCGGAGGCTCTACGCGGGGATCGTGCGGTCCATGGCTCTCTACGGGGCACCGGTGTGGGCGCGTTCGTTGAGGCAGCGATCAGCTCGCCTGATGAACGCGTCCCAGAGGGTCATGGCGATCCGAATCATCCGCGGATACCGCACGATCTCCCGTGAGGCGGCGAGCCTCCTTGCCGGACTGTCACCGTGGGATCTGGAGGCAAAAATCCTCGCGCACCTGTACGAGTGGCGCGAGGAGGCCAAACGCCGGGGCGAAACTCCGCTGCCGCGACAACTCGCGGCTCGGCGTACCGAGCTCCGGCAGGATCTCATGGTGACATGGAGAGAGCGACTGTCGCAACCCAGCGCTGGGCACGCCACCATCGAGGCGGTGGTGCCCCTCTTTGAGGAGTGGTTGGAGAGGCGTCACGGCGCCCTCACCTTCCGCCTGACGCAGGTGCTCACCGGACACGGCTGTTTCGGTAAGTACCTGTGTCGGATCAAGGCGGAGGTGACCCCCGGGTGTTTCCATTGCGAGGATCGCCCAGAGGACACGGTGGAGCATACGGTGGAGGTTTGCCCCGCTTGGGCAGAGCACCGCCGTGTCCTCGTGGATGCGATAGGCGGCAGCGACCTCTCGCGCCGTGCCCTGGTTCAGGCCATGGTACGGAGCGAGAGGGAATGGGAAGCCGTCTCCTCCTTCTGCGAAGCAGTAATGCTCGCGAAGGCGGAGGCGGGACGCGTGAGGGAGGCTCAGCAACAGCCGAGTCGCCCTAGCGCCCCCAGCCGCGACCGCCGCAGGAGACGCCAGGGGGTTCGGACGCCGCGAGACGATCTCCGGCCACCGTAGACCCGGGCCTGCGGACGGCGAGTAGTGGGTAACTCGCCGTCCGATCAGCACCAGGCCCGAGAGTCGACGGCGCGTAGTGTTCCACGCGCGCCTCAAAGAGTTGTCAGCCAAGGGAAGGGGCCTGCCACGGCCGGTGCCTGCCCGGGGGTGGAGGATAAATTCGAAAGAGTTACCTCGCCCCCGGGCACTCGAGGCAGGGAGGAACAGGGGTGGGTTTTAGTCAGTAAGAGTCTGACACACCCTTCCGCTCCACCCTAGAGCGGAAGAAGTCATAGGATGATTTCCCACCCCCCAAAAAAAAAAAAAAAAAGTATACGTAGGTAATAATAAACATTATCACCAAATTTCAAGTTCATAGGTCAATAGGAAGTTAAAAAAATCTTCGTAATTAAATGTGTGACAGACGACGGACGGACAGAAAGACAGACGGACACGTGAGTGACAACAATAATGCTCCGTTTGGATTCTTCGGGTACGGAACCCTAAAAATGTAGCATTAAATAAAAACAACAATAAAACTGCGTTCCATAATTTGAGCAGAGGCCGTCTTAAAGAGAAAGTTTGTGATACATCGTAGACGGCTTGATAGACGAACTTACTTTCTTAATAGTTGGTAAACAAATTTTTTTAGTATCCCTATGGTTGAAACTTTCCACTACTCTACATTCAGACTAGCCTTTACGACTGGCGTGTATGGGATGATAATAATATGCATATATCACATAAAAGTTGTCAGAATAAAAAACTTAAAAAAAAAAAATAGAACAGACTTCCAAAAAAAGTGCAAAATAACTTTAATTTCGGAAGTCGGTGTTTCTGTAAAAAGATTTTTTTATAAAAAGTTTTTTATTTTTCACTTTTTAGTTGTGGTTCCCCATTTAAACTGTGTTTACAATTCATAGACATACGATCGCAGCAATTGCGGTTGATTTGCTGTCAATTTTTGAAGAGTTCCGTTGTCTGTCTCCGAAACCTATCATCAGATTTATATGAAATTTAAATGGGATCATTTCGAACAAAAACAGAATTTTGCAAATCCTTTTTTTGTTTACCATATATGACGGAGTTATGCCCGAACATACATAAAAAAAATACAAACATCCGAATTGATAACCTCCTCCTTTTGGAAGTCGGTTAAAAAAAAATACAAACATCCGAATTAATAACCTCTTCCTTTTGGAAGTCTGTTAAAAATTGTTTGCTTTTTATTTGCACAAACTTGGATTTGCCAATGTGACCAAGCCTTTGATGCCATAATTCATAGTTTGCTTTTTATTTGCACAAACCTAGTTTTGCCAATGTGACTAAGCCTTTGATGCCATAATTCATAGTTTGCTTTTTATTTGCACAAAATTGGATTTGCCAATGTGGCAAAGCCTTTGATGCCATAATAATTCATAGTTTGCTGTTTATTTGCATAAACTTAGTTTTGCCAATGTAACCAAGCCTTTGATGCCATAATTCATAGTTTGCTTTTTATTTGCACAAACTTAGTTTTGCCATAATTCATAATTATAGGCTTATCTTAGTTACGACCGTCGCGTTTTCAGCACATTTCCGGCTGAACGCAAATCAAAATTAATCTTATGACTTGCCACAGCCTCTCTCAAATGCCTTGACTAGGCAAGCCGTTCTTAATAGTTGTTCAACAAACTTTATTAGTAGTACCTAAGGTTAAAATTTTCCACGACCCTACGTTCGGACTTGCCTTTACGACTGGATGTATCTCCAGTCGTAAAGACTAGTCTGAATGTGTGCCTAGTCACTGTGTACAGTGTACGAATAGCATCAATGTTTAACTGCTTCATGTGTTCATATATATAACTATTGGTCGCAAAGAGTAGTCGAATTACAACCGTAACTCATTTAGATTTTAAGTTTATACGTTATTAAGGTTCTATGGACTTGGACAAACACTTTAACGTTTGACCATAAACAAAATAGTATGAATATATTGTGTGTGTCAAAACACATAGTGTGTGTAATGTTTTTTTATTAATTTAATTTATTTCTTAAGCATATTACATAAAAATATTATCTTTCTGCACTCATTCTCCTTAGTATAAACTTTAACTGTGCCAAATTTCATACTCCTCTGGCCGCGTAATTTTTGTTAAAAGGGGTGCAAAGTTTTGATAATGGTGTTGATTCTGTTGTGCACAAACTAAACTTAATTTAGGTTATTGCTATCTTTTTCTCTCTAATAAAACCAGAAAGAGACGGACGTAAATTAGAGCTGTCAAATTTAGTTTGAACTAATATTTCCATACAAATTAAGGGTACACGTAAAAACATGTCGTCTAAAAACACGGCGAAGCGCAAGGCGTAAACTAGTTTGACATCTCTAACTTAGTGCATAGCTATAGCCGTCCTTTTCTCGCACTGCCTTTTAGTAAAAGATAGCAATTCTCTAATTTTAGTTTAGCTATTGAACAAAAGAATCCGCACCAATGTCTGATTGAGGTTTTTTCATTACTTCTTTGCTTTTGTTTGGGTAACTTATCATTTTCTAGCCGTGTTATTGTATCGTTGAACTTGATTTTATCGACTCAATTTTGAAAGAAGTCTTAAGGAGATACCGCCGCTATACCTCTAACTGTAGTGTAGCTATACGTACAATAAAGTTGTTCCCAAAACGTTTATTGCGTGTGGGTGGGATGTCTACCATGTACCGGTGGCGCATCGCCGTACGTCTAGTGGTCCGATGATGGAACAGGCTTGGCAGAATTAAGAGGAAACAGGGCCTGCGAGGAATTTGAAAAATAGGTATTTAAAAAAACTATTGCTGTCGTGCTGCCTCAAGCCTGCCCCCGTAGAGTGCGATATATAGCTGCAGCTCAGAGCGATTTTATCACAATTTTTTTGATGAGATCGAAGTTTCTTATCCCCGTTTTTTCTCCTCGAGAACTGAGCCGATTCAATTATTTTTGGCACCAAATTTTTAAGAGTATATCTAGGTCCCTATTAAATGTTTTATGTTAAAACTTTTCGAATTTGTCTGGTAGTCTTCTAAGAACGGCGCTAAAATAGGGTATTTTTTGTAATTTTTGGAGGGTCGTATTTTCTTTACAAGATTAGTTGCTAAAAAAAAACTTTTTACAAAAAAAAAAATACAACTGACTTCCATAAATAATACTAAAAAATGCAAAATAAATTTATTTTCGGAAGTCGATGTTTCTAGTTTGGTTTCTTTGTTATTTGACACCGACTTCCGAAATTAAAGTTATTTTGCATTTTTTTTGTATTATTTATGGAAGTCTGTTGTATTTTTCTTTTTATAAAAGTTTTTATTTTTCACTTTTTAGTTGTTGTACCCCATTCGAAAACTAAATTAATAGTAAAGTTATGCCCGAATTGATATCCCCAAAAATAGGGAATTTGAACATAGTTGGTAAAATGAGGGTGTATCAGGGTGAACTGTACAAATCTGTAAACCCCTTCAGAGCGTATCAGCGTGATGTAATGTTGTGAAGTGGTGGAAACAATATACAGACATGCGATTGCAGCAATTCTTGTGGTGGCAAAAAAAGTAGAAATAAGTACTACTATTTCTACTTTTTTGCCACCCCGTAATTTCTTGTCTATCACAAGAAAATCTTACCTATCCGAATCGGGTAGCTCAAATTCTAAATTAGCAATAGCAAAAAAGAATATTCCCTTTTTTTTGTTAACTATAGGGCAGCATAAATATTTGGCCCGGGGCGCCAAATCTTTGAATACGCAACTCATCAGCACAGACACGAAATTTTGCGTGTGAATTTAAAAGGTTGTTTACTTTTTGCTCATTTCATTATAGTGCGATTTAATTCTATACAATTTGTTTTTTTTTACTTTTTCGCTGCCGGTAGCCAGTAGTTCACAAAAAGCACTATGACATGAATAATACTTTCTCTTTTCTATGGTCGTTGTCCAAAACGGAACGCTATTAAGTTTTGGCGTTCCGTGAGTTTGATTGAAAAACGAAAACTCCACACCGGTGATATCAATAGGGATGATTGCTGGGTACAACAATAATAATTTTATTTATTCCGTAAGTTAGATTATCAAAAATATTTGACAAGTATTTTTTGCTTTACCAAACCAATAAAAA
The DNA here is from genome assembly GCA_951329385.1 of Polia nebulosa. Taxonomy (NCBI): domain Eukaryota; kingdom Metazoa; phylum Arthropoda; class Insecta; order Lepidoptera; family Noctuidae; genus Polia; species Polia nebulosa. The sequence goes on along the minus strand of OX589614.1, from coordinate 13,149,116 downwards.
ATAAAGATAAAACGCATCAAAGTTCAGGAGTCGGGCTTGTTACATCACTTCTTGGTAAAAAGATGTTAATTTTTGACGTTACGCGAAATTATAAATGCGTTCTCATTTTTGTATTTTTTTTTAATGTATGTTCGGGCATAACTCCGTCATATATTGACGGATTTGCAAAATTCTCTTAATTTTTTGTTCGAAAGAAGTTTGTTCCGAAAAGGTCCCATTTAAATTTCATATAAATCTGATGATGGGTTTCGGAGACAGACAACGGAACTCTTCAAAAATTGACAGCAAATCAACCGCGATTGCTGCGATCGTATGTCTACAACTAAAAAGTGAAAAATATTTTTTTTTTCTTTTTCGTAAACAAAAAAAAAACTTTTTTATAAAAAAAATAGAACCGACTTCCAAAATAAGTGCAAAATTACTTTAATTTCGGAAGTCGGTGTAAAAAAACGAAGACACAAAACCAGAAACAACCCCAGAACCCTTATGATGATCACTCGTGCGTCTGTCTGTCTGTCCGTCCGTCCGTCGGTCTGTTATAGCCAATTTACTCCGAATCTACTCGACCGATTGAGTTGAAATTTGGTACAAACACGAACGTGTAACGTTAATAAATGAATTTGGAATATGGGGGTCACTTTGGGGGTGCAAATCAGAAAACTAAATAAAAAAGTTTTTTGAACTGTAATGTGCTACATATCAAATGAAAGGGCTTATTGTAAGGATTTCAAATATATTTTTGTCATAATTCCAAAATGTAAAGTTTTTAAAGTTATTTGAGAAAATAGATGAAAAATTACCATTCCCGTCCTTATTTCTGAAACCACTTGGCCTAAAATTTTGAAAAAAGTACAGAATTTAGTTCTTTACCTATATGTGGTTTAAACCTGAAAAAAATATGATTTGTTCGGAACACTATGCGCGCGAGCCCGACTCGCTCTGCTCTGGGTGGAGCGGGAGGGCGTCACACTTTTACCGACTAAAACCCACCCCTGTTCCTTCAGTTGCCAGTGCCAAGGAGCGTGGTGGACAACTACAACCGGATCTATAACTTAAAAGTGAATAGGTTACTTCTAGGCAAGCGTGCTCCATCGTCGACCACATCATCACTTACCATCAGGTGAGATAGTGGCCAAACGCGAGACTATCAGTAGTAAAAATGTCAATTTTTTTTTTTTATAAAAATTGGACTCGCTCTTGACGATATTTAGCTAAATCACGACTTTTTGGCATGGCCTGCTTGGAGCCATTATCTCTAAATTACTTCTCTTATGTCTTACATTATTATGTGACTATTATGTAATGTTATTCTGCTACATAACTAGTGAATACCTTTTTACATTCTAAAATTATATTATTTCCGCTATAGATAAGTTAGTTCATTATTATTTTATCATAGTACTAATGCTTTTATTTATCATTTTCATTCTTCTGCCCTTATCCCAATTTATTTGTTGTCGGCGCAACATGTCTTTTTCTTCCATACTTCTTTATTAGTCGTCATCTAAAAGTCACCCCCTTTTTACCCATATCCTCTTTTACTTAGTCCATCCATCGTTTCTTTGGCTTTCCTCTACTCCTATAGCCATCCACATCCATACGCAGAACTATCCTCACGACATTTTTTTCATTCCTCCGCATCACATGCCCATACCACGATGCTTTTATTTATATTTTAGGTTATTATTATGGCTTAGCTATGCTGTCGTAGCCGTCCCAGGTTCGAAAAAGCTTGCCGAGGTTGGTCTGTGGATGGGTGACCGTCCACTACATATCGAGACTGCCGTGCTGCACGTTAAGCCGTTGTGTCTCTGTTATTTGTAGATCTTTGACTTGATAGTCGTTAAGATAGTTATGTTTTTTGGGTATCCGTCCCCGAAGGGTCTAAACGGAGCCCTATTGCTGTCATTCACGTGTCCGCTTGTCTATCTGTCCGTCGTCTGTCACAAAATTTTGTTCCGAAGAATTTTTTAACTTCCCATTGACCTATGAACTTGAAATTTGGTGATAATGTTTATTATTTCGTATATTTTACTAACAAATACCGATATATTGATAGATCTGATTTTTTCTTTGATATTTCCCTCATTTGGTACGGAAGTTGGCCAGTTTGTTCCTTCTTTTGCGATGTTCTTTTCCCCAAGACAGTTTAATCGTTTATCCGGGACTCGTCGAGTTCTATTGTCTCGGCATTTTTCTGGTTTTCACCACTGTTGCTTCTGGCTTACAGGAGGTACAGTGGTTTGGCAATAGTGTGGTGGGCTTGTCAAACAAAAAAAAAGAAAAGGCGTTACGATTATCAAAATCCAGCAAATCTGACACCAGTCTTGCTTAGTTATCGTGTTGTCCAGCTTTAGAGGCTGGAAGCAAATTACTAGGCAGATTGATTGGCCTTTCATGCAAATGGCCAAATATGACACTAAAGTGTTCCAGATCCCGTAAAAATCCTGTCAAAGTTCGTCAAATGCGGATGCGCACTGTCAAATTAGTTCTGCATAGATAGCACTAAACGCCATCCACTTTTATCCCGAGCAGCCAATAAAGGCTCCGGAATAACAGTCACAACTCTAATGACACCTGCGAAAAATATTGATAGGTGCCGTATGGGGAATACCTCAGGTGCCATTTACTCAGGTGCTATTTAAACGGGTGCCCAATGTGGAATACCTCAAATAAAAAAACTTGAGAGGTGTCAAGGGATACCCGGATGGAACGAAGTTCCTTTCGATTAATTAGTGAAGGAATTGTAATATAATTTTTTTTTTTTTAATTTATAATATTTTTTTTATTATTAACTACGCACACACGCACGCACGTAAGAAGTTATACTTCATCATCTCATCTCATCGCAGCTCAGCTTAGCTCTTTTTTTTTTTTTTTTTTTTTGGCAGGAGTGGGAAATCCTCATGGACGAACGGGCTGACTCGCGAGCGAGCCAGCCCGAACAGTGTCAGACTCTTACTGACTAAAACCACACTCCTGCCACGCTAGTTGTCCCCTGACGTTGTCAGAGACCTTGTCTGGCGATTTTTGAATTTTAATATGTCTATATATATTTTTGCCATATTTTATCCTAAAAAGTGCTGAAGTTTTAAGTTAAAAAGAACTCTATTGTAATTTATGATGTTTGTTTATTTTGTCCTAAAAGGTGCTGAAGTTTTAAAATAAGAGAAGTCTATTGTAATGAAATTCGTTTGGTTTCCTACGCTTCACATGTTATATAAAAGTATATATTGTAAGCGTAGGTTTTAAATATCTTTATTTCTCTGAATAACTCTACTTGCTACATTTATACAAAATTCCAAAACAGATTTTCTGGTCTTCCCATTCTTAATTAAGTCGCCCATATTAGCGATAGTCAGTTCAGTACCGAGCTCCTGTTCCAAATCATGCCTCATTTTCGCAAACACAGGACAGTGGAAGACGATATGTGGCACTGACTCCACTGCGCTCGGGTCGCATATACACGATGGGTTCTCCTTACACTTAAAGCGATGTAAGTATTCGGAGAACCCACCGTGCCCCGTCATAATCTGGGTGTCTACCCCTGTTGGCCTAATCTTTCTGACAGTTCTAAAGGCGTCCACCGCGTCCGGGAGGAAGATCTTAGTGACCGACGCTGTTTCCCCAGTTTTGTACCTAGCTACGGTTCCATTCGTCAAGCGACCCCAAACGGATTTGCCGCTTGACGAATGAAACCGGGCAGCGGTCGTAATCCGGTTTCTTTTTAAGGTTGAGTGCAGCTTCCTTTGCCAGGTGGTCTGCGCGCTCATTGCCCTCCAGGCCAGCATGTGCCTTTATCCAGAACAAAGAAACATCTTTGCTCTGGGACAAGGCCACATTGAGGTTCGCTCTCGCCTCCACTGCCAGTTTTATTTTTTTTAATTTATAATATTTTTTTTTATTATTAACTACGCACACACGCACGCACGTAAGAAGTTATACTTCATCATCTCATCTCATCGCAGCTCAGCTTAGCTCAGATCAGCTCAGCTCAGCTCAGCTCAGCTCAGCTCAGCTCATTCAGCTCAGCTCAGCTCAGCTCAGCTCAGCTTAGCTCAGCTCAGCTCGGCTTAGCTCAGCTCAGCTCAGCTTAGCTCAGCTCAGCTCAGCTCAGCTTAGCTCAGCTCAACTCAACTCTTTAGCAATAACAACAACTATAGCAAATAATGTTTGATAATGCTTGATCTGCTTGCAAACTTTGTACCTACCCACCAAAAATACAAGAAGTTTTTATTAGATTGTTTTTCCAACACAATCTTTTTGGATGGACAGCCTCATTAGTGTCGTGACAACTTTTCGTAAGAATTTTTTCCGTCTAGCCCCCTTTCACAACGCGCGATAAGGAACTTCGTTCCAAAACCTACTGTTGCGTCCCACATGTGACGTCCACAGACCCTGACGGGTTAAAACTTGGGTTAGCCATTTTTTATTGCAGTCTGACTACGATAACCATTTGTTGTTATTTAGTTCTGTAGCGACATCTATGTCGCCACATACGAACTAAACACACAAATACTGCATCGCGCAATCAATGTTCTCCATGCGATTTGAACATATTTATACAACAGTCCCAAATCAACCATCAGGCAGTTGCCCGGACCAGACAACACCCTTCTGGTCGGAGGATCCACCAATTTCAATGGAGGTTTACGGGACTTTACACCCTGTTCCGCATTCCTCTATAGTTCAGTTGATCTCTGACCTGAACCTGTGAGAATGGTAAGGGGAGCGAGCAAACCTATTACAATTAGACTCCTTCAGGCGCTATTAACTGCCAATGACCTTGAGTGGTTAGCTTGCGTGTTCTGTGCTGAGCTCACGTAATACGTCGTACGTCCACCCAGTAATAGGACTAGCCCATCAAGGAGCGCTGTCCGAAATTAGAAGCATTATTAATTTATTATACATAAAACAACAGGTATTATAATAAAACACGTATACTAAAATATAAACAATTATATGATCTTTAAAATGGTGAAGGTTTCAAAAAACAATTTTTCGCTTTACAATTTTTGCGTGATTCTCAATTTTTTATCCGCTTTAGACATAACTTTACAAATTAATTACGCTATGTTATAAAAATATAATTTCAAATATTCACAAATTACGACGGCAAACGAAAGAAAATAAGTAACATATAATATTTTTTTCAAAGAAATAAGAATATTAATAATATTTTTTTTGGAGGTTGGGAAATCATCCAATGACTTACTCCCGGAGGGTGTGTCAGACTTTTACTGACTAAAATCCACCCTTGTTCCTTCAGTTGCCTGTGCCAAGGGCCGCGGTAACTCTCTTTCGAATTTATCGCGACCCCATATTTTTTTTTTTGTGGGCTTGGGAAATCATCCAATGACTTCTCCCGCTTTGGGTGGAGCTGGCGTGTCAGACTTTTACTGACTAAAACCCAACCTTGTTCCTTCAGTTGCCTGTGCCAAGGGTCGCGGTAACTCTCTTTCGAATATATCCGCGACCTCATTTTTTTTTATGTGGGCTTGGGAAATCATCCAATAACTTCGCCCGCTTTGGCCATTACGAAATGCTACCAAAGCCTAGATTAGTTTCTAAACATGTCGGGGCTTCACCTCCAGTCAAATGTTTGACTTGTAATGTATTTGCAAAGCACAAATATTTGTTCGGTAATTAGACTTGTCTTTTTAAGACTCCTAGAATATTCTCTTACTGTGATGTTGAAAAACACTTTTTTGACAAATTGGTGTTAATTAAAACATGTTTTAACCGACTGCCTTATGTACGAGTAAGTATGTACTGTAAAGCATGTAAAAAAACCCTGTCCGATCCTGAACGGTATTACTTGGTATCGTACTGCGTACACATATACGTATTCATTTAATAGATACGAGATTATTATTTTTCCCCAATGAAAATAATTAATAAAAAAAAGAAAAACTTATCAAAGGCAACACTGAGTGCTCGACAAAGTTCACCTACAGTTTTGTGTCAAAGAAGCCGCCTGAGCGAGACGGTATTTTTGATCCTTTGTTAAAGAGTGCCTACAGCGCGGCTAGTACTGGGCGGTATCGTTTGAAATAAAAATAGGTAAAAATGAAAAGATTTCGCCGACCGGTGGAGTGTTGTCAACTTATGAAAATTTTCCATAATTAGAGTTAAATTTCGCATATTTTATAAAAATAAAAAATCTGTAACTTTTTGTTTTTATGAGTTACATTTAAGTCACTTTTGAAGTCGGTGTCAAATACCATCTGAAATAAAATACGAACACCGAGTTACGAAATTAAAGTTATTTTGCAATTTTTTGTGTTGTTTCTTTTCTAGAAGTCGGTTGTACTTTTTGTATACAACTGTTTTATGTATGTTCCCCGATTACACAAAGACGCCTGGACCGATTTGGAAAAATCTTCTTTTGTTTGAAAGGGTATACTTCCCTGGCCCTATTCCCATTTAAATTTGGTAAAGATCTAATAAAGAATTTTGGAGATAGACAATGGAACTCTTCAATAAATGAAAGCAAACCTTCCGAAGTTGCTGTAATCGCATGTCTGTTTATTGTTTACACCTCTTCACAACATAACATCACGCTGATACGCTTTGAAGGGGTACACAGATTTGAACAATTACCCGGATACACCCTAATTTCACCTATTACGCTTAAATTTCATTTTTTTAGGGCTATCAATTCGGGCATAACTTTACTATATCTATTAAGTTTTAGATACCCTGGGGTACAACAACTAAAAGTGGAAAATAAAAAACTTACAAAAGAATAGAACCGACTTCCAAAAAAAGTGCAAAATAACTTTAACTTAACTCTGCGAAACCCATCATCAATGAGACCATTTCGGAACACCCCTTTCGAACAAAAAAAGAATTTTGCAAATCCTACTTACTAATATTATCAATGTGAAAGTTTGTGAGTGTGTATCTTTGTTACTTCTTCACGCCCAAACGGCTGGACCGATTTTGATGAAATTTGGTATGTAGATAGCTTATAGCCTGGATTAACATATAGGCTACCTTTATTCCGGTCTAGGCGGGTAAAACCGCGGGGCGCAGCTAGTCCGTCTATATGTGACGGAGTTATGCCCGAACATACATTAAAAAAAATACAAACATCCGAATTGATAACCTCCTCCTTTTGGAAGTCTGTTAAAAATTGTTTGCTTTTTATTTGCACAAACTTGGATTTGCCAATGTGACCAAGCCTTTGATGCCATAATTCATAGTTTGCTTTTTATTTGCACAAACTTAGTTTTGCCTATGTGACCAAGCCTTTGATGCCATAATTCATAGTTTGCTTTTTATTTGCACAAACCTAGTTTTGCCAATGTGACCAAGCCTTTGATGCCAGAATTTTGCAAATCCGTCAATATATGACGGAGTTATGCCCGAACATACATAAAAAAAAACATCCAAATTGATAACCTCCTTCTTTTTGAAGTCGGTTAAAAAAAATACAACCGACTTCCTTTTCTTTGTAAAAAAAAGTTTTTCATAGTAGGTAAGATACAGAAAGATGCTAATGTCTGACTGCCTCTAGAATTAATATTCTACTACTTATCAATTTACTAGCCAAAATAAACATTGCATCATATCTATGATTTGGTGTAAATAAATAAAGCTATAAATATGTCTTAACATATGGACATTTATATTAAATCACATCATAATGGCTATAAGAGTAGGGGAAGGCCAAAGAAACGATGGTTGGACTATGTGAAAGAGGATATGCGTAAAATGGGGGTGACTACAGAGATGACGACTGATAGAGGAGTATGGAAGAAAAAGACATGTTGCGCCGACCCCTAATAAATTGGGATAAGGGCAGGAGAATGACGATTTATATTAAATCACATTGTAGACATAAACAGATTGCTAGGGTCGAGAGTTCAATTGTATTGAAACAAAGAGTAATAACTACAAGATAAAATATTCTTTATGTACTTCATCATAAGGTTGAATTTGTAACTGTAGGTTTAATCTATGTGGACAGTACATGCCGTTTTGCGACAAATAGGTGCCTATACAATAATCATATTCGCAAACTATATTGCATTGTGAAAATGGTTCTAGGTCGTTTCGAATGCTTGGCTTTCATCATCGCAGACTACAGCAGTCCACTGCTGGACATAGGCCTCTCCAATAGGAATGATTCTTAAGTAGGTACAAAAAGAAAACAACCGACTTCCAAAAAAGAAATATAAATGTAAAAAAGTTTTTTTATTTTTCACTTTTTAGTTCTTATACCCTAGAAATAAAAACCCCAATAACATGGAACGTGGAATTTAAACATACTCGTAATTGGAGAAAACCAAAACGTCATCTATGTATACATACGTATTTTTCGTTTTTGTTCAGTTTTTCAAAAAGCGCTGAAGCAATTTCGATAAAATTTACATTTTGCACGAAGCGTTAACGTTAACAGAAAAGTATTTTGTCTAACCCCCCTGACGTGTTAATACGTATATTTTACTAACAAATACCAATATATTGATAAATCTGATTTTTTAACCGACCTCAAAAAAAGGAGGAGGTTCTCAATTCGACTGTATTTTTTTTTTTTTTTTATGTGTGTTACCTCATAACTTGTTACTGCGTGAACCGATTTTGAACATTTTTTTTTTATTTGAAAGCTGTTGCTTTACATGTGGTCCCATTTAATTTGGTGAAGATCTGATGAAGAACTTCGGAGATACACAATGGAACTCTTCAATAAATGATAGCAAACCTTCCAGAATTGCTACAATCGCATGTCTGTATATTGTTTTCACCACTTCACAACATTACATCACGCTGATACGCTCTGAAGGGGTATACAGATTTGTACAGTTCACCCTGATACACTCTAATTTCACCAACTATGTTCAAATTCCCTATTTTTGGGGCTATCAATTCGGGCATAACTGTACTATTAATTTAGTTTTAGAATGGAGTACAACAACTAAAAAGTGAAAAATAAAAAACTTTTTACAAAAAAAATACAACCGACTTCCATAAATAATGCAAAAAAATGCAAAATAACTTTAATTTCGGAAGTCGGTGTCAAATAACGAAGAAACCAAACTAGAAACACCGACTTCCGAAATGAAAGTTATTTTGCATTTTTTAGTATTATTTATGGAAGTCGGTTGTATTTTTTTTGTAAAAAGTTTTTTTTTCTTTGATAATAACCTCATTTAGTACGGAACACTAAATGTGCGAAATCCGACTCGCACTTGGCCGGTTTGTATTTTTACGTGAAAAAAGAATAAAATCGTGTCCAATAGTTTTAATATCTAACTGACAGACTAAATCATATATGACTTCTAATGTTTTTAAATTGAACATCACGTCTAAACGACTGGTCTTATCTCTTTGAAAAAAAAAAAAAAAAAATGTTACCCTTAGACAATTTTTTTCGTAATTTGATATGTCAATATTTCAAATAATATTTTTATAACAAAGTGTAATTAATTTGTAACGCGGATAAAAAATTGAGAATCACGCAAAAACTATTAATTGTATTTTTATGAAACCTTCACCATTTCAAAGATAGTTTAATTATTTATCTTTTAGTATTCGTGTCTTAGTTTAATAAATGTTGTTTTATGTATAATAAATTGATAATGGGTCTAATTTGGGACAGCGTTACTTGATGGGCGAGTCCTATTACTGGGCGGACGTACGACGCGTTACGTGAGCTCAGCACAGAACACGCAAGCTATCCAATCAAGGTCGTTGGCAGTTAATAGCGCCTTAATTATTAGCACTGCTATGATATATTCGCCAAATCAGTTAATCAATTCACATTTTAACCGAGTTTTAGCATTTATCCACGCATAACTGAATACAATACGTAGGTACAAGGTTAAATACATAACAGTTCATAATACATAATAATTGAATACATAAATAAATAATTATCCAGTTCATTGGAATTAGATTCGTGTGTCAAGGATTTATTTAAACTGATCGAGAATAATCTGATCCTACCAAAAACACATAGGTAAGTGAAAATTAGGTTGCCTAGCATACGAAGCTCATAACGCTTTCACTGTTAAATAAAATTGACACAAACAGAATTATGACAGAATGTTTCGTATCTAAAGCAGTAGGCAAAAGTGTCAGAAACGGCCGTTTTTGGTACTTTTGCCTACTACTTTGGATACGAAACATTCTGAGACCTGTTTTAACAACGTAAAAATAATTTATCCTCTTTGTAACAAACGTGACGTTGGATTCTTTAATATTTATTTTCTATGCTGTGCTACGATTTGTTATTCAATGAGGGCGCCACTTGGCCGGTAGTAGACCCTTAAGTAAGATATACGAGTATGCCATAATTTGGTGTTTCACTTCGTTGTGTTTAAAATAATCCGGCCCTATATCGTCAAAATGTGAATCTATAAGCCCGAAAATTTCACCGAAACTTATCCGTAAAGAGCCTAATGAGCCAGTTATTCATTTAATTTATTTAAAATTTAGCAACCCAAACCTTCGAAACATTGATTTTAGCAAGAATCATGTCGGTAATCATAATGAAAACGAAACTTTTAACCACGTTATTGTCCTTGACTTACAAAGTCAAGACGTGTAAACACGTTGTTGATTCGTATCACTCACTCAGCTGTTGGGAACGTGTGATTATTAACCCTTTTAGGGTCGTCAAGATCGGAATCAGTTGTTGTTGGTATGTTGGTAATCTGTATTTTTTTTCTTTAAAGTTTAATATTTCGCAAATGGATCACTGAATCGAAAAATTGTCTTCGCAACCCCACAATGTTTTTGAAAGACCCATCCAACGATACCCCACACGATGGGATAGACGAGAAAAATAAATTCATCCCCACTTTAGGTAAAATAAAAAGTTTTTATTTGACCAAGCTACAAGTACATTTCATCTTAGTTACTAAATTACTTACTTACTAATTGCTAGGTATACATACCTAAATTACTCTTTCTATTACTCTGCATTAAACAAGGTCCCCGGTTGTGTAAATGCCCCCTTCTTCCTGTGCTATTGCCACCAGTAGCCAGGTCTTCCTCTCCTTTTACCTTATTTTTTTTTGTGGGGTGTGAAATCATACAATGACATCTCCCGCTCTAGGGTGGAGCGAGAGGGCGTGTCAGACTCTTACTAACTAAAACCCACCCCTGTTCCTTCCCTGACCTGAGTGCCCAGGGGCGCGCTAACTCTGTTTCGAATTTATCCACAACCCCTGGGCAGTCGCCTTTTACCTTGAGGTCCTCTCTATATGGTGGTATTGTAGGTCCATTTTTTGATTCTAAGCCTCGCTATGTAACCGGCACACTTCAATTTTAACTTTAGGTACAACACTAGGTATAGGATGCCAAAAAAATACTTTTTTCGCGATTTTACAATAAATACAGAAGTAATTCCTAGTATGTGGCAACGTTTTCTTAAAAATAACAAGATAAGGGTTCCTTGTTAGGACTACGGAACCCTAAAAATTATCGAAAAATATGCAGCTCACGTCCCTCCAATTTTGCAACAAAACACGTCAAAAAAATAAAGCTCCATAAATAAAATCAATACTTTTAATTACACATGTGCTGTTCCGGAGTTTCAATTAAGCCGCATTCACAAACAGCGATGCAAAACATTTTGTTAATTAACGCATGTCAAAGGATTTTTTGTTTTCCCGTTCAACGTTACAGTATGTTTTGTTTGGGTATTCGTTTTTAGGGTTCCGTGCCAGAAGGGTAACCAACGGTACTCTGTTACTAAGCCTCCGCTCCGTCCGTCCGTTTTCTGTCAGCGGACTGTATCTCGTGAACCGTTGTAAGTGGATCATTGTTTTCACAGAGTGTATAAAAGCAAACCATTTATTTCAATCATACCCTGTACAAGCACTTTTGAATTGTCAAGGTCGGTCAATCATAAAACGTAGGTCTATATGGAGAAGAACATGCGAGAAACTCCACGGAATAGTTACAAAATTATGGTTACTCGTACATCAAACATAGAGAACGATGTAGAAAAGTTTTTGGCGGGATTTTCTCGAGTGAAGTTCAGTGGCTGTTTTAATTTTCGCTTATTGATTCATAGTGGCTATTGTGATGTAAAGTTGGTGTAGTTTTGTGTCTCAAGTGTCTACGCAACTGTAACAATATGTGGAATCATTGAAACAGGCGCGATCTCGGTAAAATGGAGCTGGTAATCTAATTGTAGTAAAGACTACCTCAGCGAAGTTTGCCGAGAAGGCTGACTCGACACATTTGTTGCCACATACTGCAAAATACATTAGAATGTTAATACATCTGCATTCTAATGGGGAAAAAGAAAAAGTTATAGTGATCAAATTAAGACTTGGCTTAAAGGTCTTGTAACCAAGCCAGTGGCATAGCCCCAATTGTAAAAAAAAGACGATGTAGAAATGTGCACGTCAAAAGCGTGTCTGTTTAATTCTATTGCCGCTATAACAACAAATAATAACTGCCGATTTAACCTCAATAACACAGTTACTGAGTAACGAATTGGTATTCATAGTTATTATTAATAAAGTTGTTTTATTTCTTCAACAGGATCATACCAGCCGAGCAATGAGTTGATGCTGCGTTTCTACAGCTACTTCAAGCAGGCCTCACAGGGACCCTGCGACAAGCCAAAGCCTGGATTCTGGGATGTAGTCAACAGGTGAGATATCTTTGTTATTGGTTTTTTTAACGATATGGTGTTGCTCAGTCCTTCTGTCAAGGCGTTGCAAAAGCTACTGAATATATGTGAAGTGTACGCTAGTAAGCATGGTCTCAAATATAATGTAAAGAAAACGGAAATAATGGTATTTAGATATGATAACAGTCCCTTACCTACACCTGATATATCGTTGTGTAACACCAAACTTAAAGTTGTGAAAAGTTTTAAATATCTCGGACATATCGTAACGAATAAACTGCGAGACGATGACGACTTAGAGAGACAGAGGAGATTGTTGGCCGCGAAAAGTAACATGCTTGCTCGGCGTTTCGCTAAATGTACTGGCCAAGTTAAAGTCACTCTGTTTAATGCGTACTGTCGGTCGCTTTACACTGGCCACCTCTGGTACAAACACACTCAACGCACATATAACACCTTACGTGTGCAATACAACAATGCATTTAGGTGCATATTTGGGCTACCGTGGCGGTGTAGTGCGTCCGGCATGTTTGCGGAGAACAGGGTTGACGATTTCTTTGCTGTATTGCGTAAGGCTAGGGCCGCGTTTATGAGCCGTGTACATGTTTCTGACAATGGCATATTGAGAGCCATATATGAAGCTAACTATTTATTTGTATATGGCTGTCAATATTCCTGCTAACAATTTTATCTAATGATTTTGATTATATTTTTATTTTATATTGTTTGTAATAATGTTGTTGTATTAATATGGGAATTTCCTGAAATAAATGATAATTTAATTTAATTTAATTTAATTTTAACCGATTATTTTATATATGTTCGGGCATAACTCCGTCATATATTGACGGATTTGCAAAATTATTTTTTTTTCGAAAGGGGTTTTTTCCGAAATGGTCTCATTTAAATTTCATATAGATCTGATGATGGGTTCCGGAGACAGACAACAGAACTCTTTAAAAATGGACAGCAAATCAACCGCGATTGCTGCGATCGTGTCTATGAATTGTTAACATAGTGTGATGAGAAACCACAACAAAAAAGTGAAAAATAAAAAACTTTTTTACAAAAAAATAGAACTGACTTCCAAAAAAAGTGCAAAGTAACTTTAATTTCGGAAGTCGGTGTCAAAAATCGAAGACACAAAACCAGGAACACCATTCCATCCTTCCATTCCATTTCATCATCCCCACCACCCACCCAACCAACCCACCACCAACATCAAACCATAACCTCCCAACCAACCAACCAACAACCAAACCAACCAAACATTACCAACCATCATCATTTCATCATTCTCCTGCCCTTATCCCAATTTATTTGGGGTCGGCGCAACATGTCTTTTTCTTCCATACTCTTCTATTAGTCGTCATCTCTGTAGTCACCCCCTTTTTACCCATATCCTCTTTCACACAGTCCAACCATCGTTTCTTTGGCCTTCCCCTATTCTTATAGCCATCCACATCCATACACAAGACTTTCCTCACGACATTTTCTTCATTCCTCCGCATCACATGGCATACCACGACAACCGATTTCCACACAACTTTTCAGTCAGCGGTGTCACTTTCAGACTTCCTCTTATATACTCATTCCTAATTCTATTCATGCGCGTAACACCACACATCGCTCTTAGCATTCTCATCTCAGCTACATGCAGTTGCTTTTCATTCATCCCTTTGTGGCCCAACATTCTGAACCATACAAGATAGGAGATCTGACCATTGTTTTATAAATCTTCCCCTTAAGTTTTAGGGGAATGCGGGAGTCACAGATAGTCCCGGTGACCTGCCGCCATTTCATCCATCCAGTGTTAATTCTGTGCTTAACAGTCCGATCTATTTCGCCATCGCTTTGCACGAGTGAACCGAGATACCGAAAATCGGAGAAGACTGGGAGAAGCGCGCCATCTAGCACTACAGCTTCAGAACTGGAGAGACCGCCGAAATCGCAGAACATGTATTCAGTTTTGGTTCTGCTGATTTTCAAGCCAACTTTCTCCATTTTCTGTTGCCATTTCTCCAATCTGCTCTGGATCTCAGGTCCATCTTCACCGACCAGAACAATGTCGTCGGCAAACAGCATGCACCAGAGTGCATCTTCCTGTATTTCCGACGTAAGAGCGTCCATAATCAACAGGAAGAGGTTAGGACTTAAAGAAAGAAAGGACTTAAACCAAACATTACCAACCGTTTCCTTAAAAAAAAAAAAAACATTTTTTTTCCATTTCAATTTTTATTTATTTAATTGTAAGCGATGATGTGTTCGACGATGGAGCACGCTTGCCTAGAAGTAACCTATCCACTCTTGACTTAAAGACTCCCAGGTTGTGGCTATCAGGAAACACAGACTCGGGCAGGGAATTCCACTCCTTAGCTGTACGCACCATAGATGTGTTCCTAAAACGGTTTGTGTGTGTGGGTGGGATGTCCACCATGCACCGGTGGCGCATCGCCGTATGTTCCGGTGGCGCATCGCCGTATGTTCCGATGATGGAACGGCTTGGCGGAATTAAACTGTGTAATTCTGACGCAAACTCCCCGAAATGTAACCGATAGAAAACTGACAATTTGGCGTCGATTCTCTGCGCGTCAAGCTGGTGTCTGGCAGATCCTTCTTTGTTATTTTTTGGAGGTTGGGAAACCATCCAATGACTTCTCGGAATGTCAAATGACTTGACAGAGGGCGAGTCAAAATTTAACTGACTAAATCCTATCTTTGTTCCTTCAGTTGCTTGTGCCAAGGCCGCGGTAACTCTCTTTCGAATTTATCCGCGATCCCAGGCAGGCATCGGTCCTAACGGACTCCGTCAGGTACTGCTGACATCTCTTTGAGGCGCGCGTGGAACACTACGCGCCGTCGACTCTCGGGCCTGGTCCTTTTTGATCGGCGAGCTATCCATTACTCGCCGTCCTCAAGCCCGCGCCTACGGTGGTCGGAGAGGTGGAGATCGACTTGCGACCCCCGACGCCCGGGCGTCGGAGGTCGTCTCCTGCGGCGGCTGCTAGGGGCGTAAGAGTATCTTCGTTGCGTCTCCCTCACGCTTTCCCCCTCCTCCTTCGCGAGTCGTGGTTTCTTGTTTTGTTTCTTCGTTTTTTGACACCGACTTCGGAAGTTAAAGTTATTTTGCACTTTTTTTTGTTTTTTTGGAAGTCAGTTCTATTTTTGGTATGTAAAAAAGTTTTTTATATTTCACTTTTTTAGTTGTTGTTCCGCATTAGATTGTGTTAACAATACAAAGAGACACAATGGCAGCAATCGCGAGTCATTTACTGTTAGTTATTTAAGAGTTCCACTGTCTATCTCCGAAGATCTTCATCACATCCTAATTTTCTAAATATTAAAACCTTCCTTGAGAAATATGCATTTAAATAACGAAAACTACATCCAAATTGGATCAGAAGTTTTCGAGAAGATCGCAGTCAAACAAGCATAATTACATACGTTACAAATACAGAACCTCCTTTATTGAAGTCGATTAAAAAAATAACCACGTGTGTTTAGTTTAAACACTTCTTCATCGTCGTATTGATGATTCCAAATTTTAAACATTGATTAGCTGATTCTTAATTTATAATTTTCTATAGATAATTCTCGTCTGTATGTTTTTGTTTTTTTGTGTTAGTTACGCGATATCTATATCATTCATATCATTTGAGAATCGATTTGGATGATTTTTTTTTTGTTTCGTAGGTTATAATTCAGAGGGGCAAAAAGGTCGAAATCGATTCAGCGCTTTTTGAAAAAATCAACATAAACAAAAATTAATATGTATACACAGATGACGTTTTGGTTTTCTCCGAATGTTCAAATTCCATGTTATTGGGGTTATCCATTCGGACATAACTTTAATATTTAGTTTTACTTCTGGGATACAACAATTAAAAAGTGAAAAATAAAAAACTTCCACAACTTCCGTTACTGGGTAATGATTCCCCTTGGTAAGACTGGTTGTCGGACTTTCGGGTAATGTGCTTTCGGGCTTCTGACGACCCGTAACGACTGTCAAAGATCCACAATTGACAGCCGGGACCAACAGCTTAACATGCTTTCCGAGGCACGGAGGAGTCTCGCTATGTTAAGATGGTCACCCATCCATGGGCCAACCCCAGCAAGTGTAGCTAAACCTGATGGATCAACCCGTGCGGCTGTTATTACGCGTGTTAAAACCAATCTTCTCTAATTTCAGAGCAAAATGGGAATCCTGGAACAAACTGGGCAACATGACAAAGACTGAAGCTATGCAGGCATACGTCGACGAATTACACAAGGTAAACTAAACAACATCCCAACTTATATTATAATTGCGAAAGTTAGTTTGTTTGTTACTTTTTTACATCTAAACTACTGAACCGATCATCATAAAATTTTGCATATACGTTGTTAAAAAAAAAACCAGCCAAGTGCGAGTCGGACTCGTACACCAAGGATTCCGTACAAGCTTGCGGGTATCTAAATAGTTCGAAATTTTTTGCCAAAAAAACTTTATTTTTTTAATGTTTTCTGTAATTTAATTAGACGTGGTTAAAATAATTTAAAATCTGTTTGAGCTTGTGCTAGTGAGGTCCTTTCATACGATGCCCCACATGATACGGTCGCCTCACTTTAAAATTTGGACCCGAATTTCTCGTATAACCTATTTTTTGTGATGTAATTAAAAATTTACGGTTGTCAGACTTTTTCCTTGACTTTTGTTATAAGACTTTGCTTCTTGCCAAATTTCATGATTGTAGGACAGCGGGAAGTACCCTATAAATTTTGATTCCCTGGAGAGTGTCGAAATATACGTTTTATGCGGCATAAACGGCCGTATCTTTATTTTACGTTAACATAAAAGTTTGATTTTTCACAGCTTCAAGGGACTGTAGACCTGAGTATATGGTTTTAATTTCAACTCGATAACTCCACGCGTTCCCGAGATAAAGGCTCTTGACAGACGGACAGACGGACGGACGGACAAAAAAGTGATCCTGTAAGGGTTCCGTTTTTTCCTTTTGAGGTACGGAACCCTAAAAAGGAAAACAAAAAGATGTATAAAAGGACATAGGATACCTTTCCTGTTCTGTGTACCTTAAATCCTGAAAAAAAAAAAAACTTTTCCCATGGGCAAAAACAATATCTTTCGACGATCACAATAGGGTTGATAGTTTCTTAAGAAACTCGTAATTGGTTCGACAGTTAGATTACCAAAAAATATTGGACACGTATTATTCTTTTGTCACTAGAACAAAAAATGAAGACGATACAGTGCGTTGTACAGGTCACCGGGACTATCTGTGACTCCCGCATTCCCCTAAAACTTAAGGGGGAGATTTATAAAACAATGGTCAGAAATGCTGTCTTGTATGGTTCAGAATGTTGGGCCACAAAAGGGATGAATGAAAAGCAATTGCATGTAGCTGAGATGAGAATGCTAAGAGCGATCTGTGGTGTTACGCGCATGGATAGAATTAGGAATTTGTATATAAGAGGAAGTCTGAAAATGACACCGCTGACTGAAAAGTTGTGTGGGAATCGGTTGTCGTGGTATGGGCATGTGATGTGGAGGAATGAAGAAAATGTCGTGAGGAAAGTCTTGTATATGGATGTGGATGGCTATAAGAGTAGGGGAAGGCCAAAGAAACGATGGTTGGACTGTGTGAAAGAGGATATGGGTAAAAAGGGGGTGACTACAGAGATGACGACTAATAGAGGAGTATGGAAGAAAAAGACATGTTGCGCCGACCCCAAATAAATTGGGATAAGGGCAGGTGAATGATGATACAGTGCGTTGAAATTTCGCGTGATGTCACGCCGAGCTACACTTTTTTACCACGAAGTGTCGTAACAAGGCCCCACGCCTGAACTTGGATGCGTTTTATCTGTAATTTTTTATTGGTTTGGTATAGCAAAAACTACGTATCCAATAAGGAGCGTGCAGGAACTATGGCGGCACATAAATGTCAATGTCAAGTATTATTAGAGTAAAAGTTGCGGATTTCACTCACTAGATGCCAGTCTACGTTATGTGTGCTGCATGTGTGCATGATGCGTGTGTGTATACATATGGCACGGAAACGTCAATGACAGAATGAAGTTTTTAAAGGGTATAAGTTTCGAATTTACTCCACTAGATGGCATAAACTACGCCGTGCACGTTCCTTATATTTTTTGAAAATCTAACTTAGGGCCTACATAGAATTATTATTTTTAGACACATGAAAGATCCCTATTGCTTTAGACGCTAGATGGCGCTGCATATCTTTCAAATCATTTGGTCCGTGTGAAGCCGGGGTGGGGGCGTAGTTATACGACTTCTAATGATTTTTATTTGGAAATCACGTTTAAACGACTAGTCTTATTTCTTTGAAAAAAATATATGTTACTCTAGACAATTTCTTTCGTAATTTGTTATGTGAATATTTGAAATTATATTTTTATAACATTGTGTAATTAATTTGTAAAGTTACGTCTAACGCGGATAAAAAATTGAGAATCACGCAAAAACCATTTAGAGTATTTTTATGAAACCTTCACCATCTTAAAGATAATTTAATTATTTATATTTAATTGTACGTGTTTTAGTATAATATCTGTTGTTCTAAGTATAATAAATGAATAATGCGTCTAATTTCGAATATCAAAAACGGCCGTTTTTGGTACTTTTGCTTACTACTTTGGATACGAAACATTTGGAAACCTGTTTTAACCACGTAAAAATACCTTATCCTCTTTTTAACAAACGCAACATAGGATTCTTTAATCTTTATTTTCTACGCTTTGCTACGACTTTTTATTCAATGAGGGCGCCACTTGGCAGGTATACACGCCTTAAATAAATGACAGTATGTATTTACCACATCACTTGTCAGGTTAGCGCCTCCACGACCTAGGACGACTTGCTTACTTATGTAGTAGGTGCTAATGATAGTAATCGAAGTTATGTGGCCTTGTACATGTGGTTGTTTTTACGATACATGTTATAATTTCTTATTAGTCCATGTCGTTCTAAACTTAAGCCAATTAAATAATTGGGTGAATCTTCTGGCGTTTCGCAGAAAATAATGACTGAGTGTTGCCGACAATGACGAATCGTAGGCAATTCTATTTTAATACACTAGGATTAAAGTACACTAGTACTACTAGGCAATTAATACTACTACTTTAGTTTAATACTAGTGGTTTTGGAGGGGGAGGGGGGGAATCATCCAATGACTTCTCCCGCTCTGGGTGTAGCGGGAGGGCGTGTCAGACTCTTACTGACTAAAACCCACCCCTGTCCATTCCCTGCCTGAGTGCCCAGGGGTGCGGTAACTCAATTTCAGAATTTATCCGCTACCCCTAGGCATAATACTAGTGGGTTAAAGTTGAATTTTCTACAATTCGTCAGTGTCGGCAACATTCCGTCATTATTTTCAGCAAAACGCCAGGAGATTCATCCGATTACTTCAAAACCATATAATGATCCCCTGAACGTCCGGCGGCATACCCGTATGCCGATCCAGATTACGCGGCTTAAACCTCTATTATTAAATAACTAAAGAAAGATCTTATATCCTGTGGCATGGTTCACATGCATTCTTAGATAGTTATTACATAGTGTTAGAAAAAAAACGCAACACAAAACGCAACGCAAACGCAGAAACGCAATTTTAAAAAGCCGTTATGTTGTTTTGATTTCGTAATTTGAATTTTGAGTGTGAATAATAGGAAAATATGATATCGGACTCTACAACTCCAACACAACAACTCTATTACTTGTCTATTCATAGTGCAACATGCAAAATTTCATGATAAAGTGATACAGTGGTTTTAACAACTACCCACCCACACACACACACACACACACACACACACACACACACACACACTATTCCCGACAAATCGTTGATGGGCGAATCAACTTTTAAGGCACTCCTTTGGAAATATTTTACAACAGTAAAAATAAAAAAAACAAAATAACGAAAACTTACAAAAATAAAGTGTAATGTGTTAAATAATTTGTCTTATTTTGAGATTATGTAGTTGGCCACGACATATATGTTAGTGCCCGTTAAAGCTGGTGCCCGTGTCGTAAAACTATCCCCTGAGTTACGGTTTTGAAAGTACGGAAATGTGAAATAAAACTAAATGTACTGAAAAACTTAAATAGTAAATATTTATTTCAACTTAAAATGCAGTCTTCTAATTAATCAACCGTAATTTATAATAACAGTAAACAACAAATAGAGACAGTTTAAAGTCCACTGCGTTACTTTGGTCATAATACTTTTAGGTAAATCGCTGTATTAAGGTAATCAGTCAATCATTACATATTTCTAAGTTGAAGTCTAACCCTGAAGTTTGCTAATGAACAGTATTTAATAATGTAATAACATTTTGTTACAAGCTATAGTAAAAAATCCTTACACAAATTAAGGGACAAAGTGGTAACGCCAGAGAAAAATTGGTAACGCCTGAGAATTTTAGACTATCTAAAAAGTAATAACAGCAATATGATGTGTGTACTATTAGTAATAACATTTTAAGTCAACTTATCCAATCAGTTTTTTTGAAAGGTACACACAATTAAAAAAACTTAAAATTAAACGAGATCACAGGCAACCTGAATTATTCTAATAGGAACCTTAATTGAAGTAAGTATAACATAATTAGTCTTATTTCTTTTCAAACACATTTACCGATTTTTGGAACTGGTAATACGAACGATGTCCTTTCTTGATAATTTCTGGTGTCGGTAATTTCTGGATAATGTTTACATAATCCACGTAAGAAATATCTTTTTCATCCAAACGGAAACGTTTGGCGTTTTCGTCCACTACTCGTAAAAACATTACTTTTACTTCTCCGTCTTCTTCAACATCAGTCAATGTTTTGCACGCATAGGTGTATGATTTGTTTTTAGATACTCCTACATACACCTTCACTAACAAAAAATCTCCACATCCAATCGTCTTACTTTGGTCATGACTGCAACATGGTAATTCTTCGTCCGATGAATATCCACTATATATTACTTCATATATTCTTCTGTGTCTGTTCGTCATATCCTGTAATTGATTTGCAATTTTTAGGTTACACAAGGGTTCATCATCATCATCATCATCTGACGCAGTTTCCAAGTCCGGTATTTTTGATTTCGGATTATGATTTGTGAGCTCTAAATTAGCGTCCGTTGTCATGAAATCAATTATTTCTTTTGTTATTGAATTGTTCGACAAAATCTCATCATTCGTCAAGTCAGGAATGGAAGCACTCGGTCCAATAACTTCCGCAACATAGGACGCTCCGATATCGTATGCCTTTGGATCGAGACACATACAGAATCCTCTTCCTTCCGGACTACCAGGCTCACAGAAACAACTTAAGTCCCTAAATCTTAATTTACCATAGCAGCTCGAAAATACTTGATGAACTTTTAAGGTTCCTACAAGCCTGGGAATGTTGACTGGCAAGGTTTTATGTTGGTCCTCGATTTTTTTTTCATCGATTAGATATAATTTTATTTTGCTGACGTTATTCATCTTATCATAAAATTGCAGAACGTCCGAAATATCATCACCATTGGCTACAATTTTATCTGCTGTTCTTTTCAGAAATCGTCCAACGCCATCAGCAGGGCCTTTTCCATGGCCGGCTTCAAAAAATGACCACGTCATGTAAGAGAACCCGTAATCATAATACTTCGTACACATCAAGTAAAAATTCTGCTTTTGCCTGTACTGTGTACTTGGGCCGTCCGAAAAGAAATGCACAGTATTGACAGCATGAAATTTAGATCTTATCCATTTTAATACTGGATCCAAGTGACACCAAATGGCGGCAGGTTGGTGATTATTTGATGCAGAAATACTGCAAAAAGAATTGACCATATAACCTCTTGTAGAATCACTATCAAAAGTATAGACCACAACCGTGTGAAGTGAAACTTGTTTGCGTGATCCTCCAAAATGATGGGATTGTACTTCTTGGCTATACTTACAACTATAATTTTCACTAAAGTCTGCGACCACAACGCATTCATTCGAGCGAATACATTCAAGAACACAACGAAAATTTTTAAATTGGGTCTTAATATTAAACACGTGCTTTTTAAAAACTGCAAGGTCGTTCTCAAATATTTTTATAAATATACCTGCTTCTTCATTTTTATTTTCTTTTATGTTTTTAATAGTTTTAAGATTTTTTCCATCTTTAGTGTATTTTTCTTCCTTTCTTACCCATTCTGTCCATGTTATTGAAACTTTTATATTTGTACTACAATAACTATTTGTTTTATTGACACACTGAATGCATTTACCATATATGCAGTCTTTGGAGGTAGTACTGCAAACTGTTGATTCAATAAGAAGATTTAAGTTATCAGTGCCGGTTATGCCGTTTCTTTTTAAAGCTTTTGCCTTATATGCAAAATTCGTGTGGGTTTTGCAAAGGCACATATCTCTGGCGTCCACAGAAGCACTTACAACATAAAAAGGCTTATTCTTGGTAAAATAAAAATAGGAACAACGAAGATTAGGGTTCTCTTTTATAAAGGTTTTAAACAAATTTCTCATTGTGTCTAGCATAAATCTTGGCTCCACTGTACTTTAGCGTCGGTTCGTGCGGGGCTTCACAATTTTACTGCTTGCACATCTATTTAAGTAAAACACTTTCGTAAAATATTACACTGCGGAGACGTCTAATTTTTGAGAAAAAAATGCCGAAAGTTTCAGAAAATTCCAATAAAATTACAATAAAATTGACATTTTGCCACAGATAATGTACGAATTTCATTCCTAGGTCGTTTCGTTTTACGTTTAGACAAATCGACAATGGATTTTAATGGTTTTTAGTGTAAATATTGCGAGTTTTTACCTTTTATTCATTTTTAAATATCTGCTACCATCATGAACTCAATTATGAAGCAAATATAATAAAATTAAATTTTAAAAAGTTGTACTATTTTTTATTTACTTTAAAGATCGTGAGTAACGAAACGTAATCGAATGTAATTATAATTACCGCGAAAAAAACGTTTGACAGTTGTTACTCTTACTTGTCGTATGTTTTCACAGTCGAGAGCGTCTATCGTACTCCTGTTTCTAACTAAGATTGATTGAGACCACTGGGTCCCCGATGAAGTGCTAAGTGTCGTGCAAGTGTTGGACTCTATTGAGCTAGTGGCAATGACAATTTAGGGTGCAAGAGCGAGCGAAGCGAGCTCGGGACTTAGGGCACCCTGACTCGGACAGGTTAGGTTAGAAGGGGATGGCGGGGTCAAGAGAGCGAGCGAAGCGAGCGAACAGACCCCGCCATCCCCTTCGTGGTTATTTTTTTATAAACCACTCAGAAGTAGGAGCCCCGCGAAGCGGGGCTCCGTCGACACGGGACTCCATCGACATGCATACATACATCGGGACTTAGGGCACCCCGACTCGGACAGGTTAGGTTAGAAGGTTCATTATAATAAAATAAAAAATGCGATTAACCTGACCTGACCTGACCTGACCTTGACCTTGGGGTTTTAATCTTGACGTTGAACATGTCATTGACTGTATTATTGCTTAGAAATAGACTTTAGACCCGTCACGTGATCTTGTTTACCCTTCATTTTTCACCGATTTCAAAAAAAATTTGGCAATTTTTTTCTCGGCCCCTATGGTTTTCCGCACTTTGGGGTTTTCAAATTTACACTAAAAAGGGTATCCTCTACCCAAAAAAAAATACCTACTATAAAAACGCGACCGACGCTAAAGTACAGTGGTTCCATAAATCTTTTTTGAGCTTTTATGCCTGCTTTTGTGAGTGTTTCTTTTTTACCGGCTGTTGCACGTGATATGTCATCTCTCAAGTAAAAATCCCTAATTTTCTTCTTTAACACTGTGTCTTTATCTGTGCTCTCTTTTCTTTTCAGAATTTTGTCAACACCTAAATTCTCTCTAAGTATTTGTTTTTTCATTCGTGAGTCTTTGACATCTACAGTTTCAAATATCTTCTTTATTACCTCTCTTTCTTTCCTAGATTTTGTCTTTTTGAATGTCTTCTTAATAGCACCGCTCAATATTCTGTATCTTAAATCTTCATTGTTTTCAACTTTGTTGGTTTTAGTTTTGATTTGTCTGTTATATCTTTTCTTAAATTTCTCGTACTTTCGTCTTAAATTGTGATTATCTTGCCTCAGTTTTGCGTTTTCTCTATGCACTCTCGACCTGTCCTTTTTAACTTTTTTTCGACCTAATTTTGCTGAAAGTGATGGTGACTTAGCTAATAGCGATGCGCATAGGGGAGTAGGTGATGCTGGTGGTGGTATTTCTGGTGGATGAATCGCATGGGGAGGTGTTGGTGGTGGAGTTTCGTCTACAAAGTTTTCCAACCTGGAGTCAGATCTAGGCGAGTCTGGGGGTGTTTGGTGTAATAAACTTTCTACAGCCCGTTTTCGTTCCTTAAGTTGTCGTTTTCGTAATCTCCATATCACATTTGCATTATATTTTTCTTTAGGAGTCAAATCTTTTACTAATCTCTTAGTCTTATGATATCGTTCTCGGTGCTTTTTCTTAGCTTCTTCGTACTTTTCTTTATTATTTTTTAGCCTTTCCCTATAGCGTTTCTGTTTCTCAGCTGCACTTAGCGGCATTTTCGTTAATGTTGCCCAGATCTGAGACAAAATAACGTATTCTTTATTATCTAAAAGATAAGTAACTTGTTTTATTGATCTGTTAGCACAGACAAACCATGTAAACGGTGTTATGGGGCATTGTTTAACTTTTAAGATTTTTGTAAAATTTTTAGTAATAATGATAGATACATACATACATTATTAATCTCTCAAAAAGATAAAAAAACACTGATAATATCCCTAATTAGCTATGCCATTCTGCCTTACATTCTCTGGCGTTACCGGTAACGCGAGAGAAAGGTCTCTAGCGTTACCGGTAACTCAGGAGAACAGTATCTTGCGTTACTGATAACGCAGGAGAAAATTTTGCTTAAAATGGCGATAAATAATTACACCATTGAAAACAATCAAAAAATAGGTCATGACCTTAAAATCAGACAACGTGGGTGACGTTGTAACGTAATAATAGCAAAATATTTAAAAAACTCACCGTGATTTACGTCGTAACGCTGTAGAACGACAATAAACCCACGCGCACTCCCTGAGAACTTACCGCAGACTGAGGGGCGGG
This sequence comes from Polia nebulosa, assembly GCA_951329385.1. Lineage (NCBI taxonomy): Eukaryota > Metazoa > Arthropoda > Insecta > Lepidoptera > Noctuidae > Polia > Polia nebulosa. The sequence goes on along the minus strand of OX589614.1, from coordinate 13,123,370 downwards.
TGGCGTGAGGCCGGACTTTTCGGACCACTCCAACGAAATATTAGATAATCGTCTCATCTTCTAACATTGAATTAGACGCCATCTCTTGAAAATTGTCTTCAACTTTTTACAATAACGCAGTAGACCAGAGATTTTTAACAATACTTGGGACAGATCTTTAGGGACGTTAAATAAATATTATTTAAGTAAAATAACTACAATTTTGTACTTAAATGTAAAGCTTACTTAATTCTGAATCGAAACTTCTCGTAAATATTCAATGTTTTCATAAATATTTTTAAAGAAAATTCATAAATTGTTTCGTCACCTATGCTTGGGGACAAGTACTTTTGGTATGAAGAATGATTTTGTTCTGCTGAGTTACCAAAAAATCTCGTAAATCTGACTTTAAATTTATAAAAAGATTATATTGCTGTGGTAGTTAAAAATCGTATTATGTGCTAGGTTGAAAATTTAATTTTTTTTCAGAGAAATTAAAAAAATATGGCCACTTCCATGATGAGGACATGAAAGGAGTGCCTTAAAAGTTGATTCACCTAACAGAATTTGAATAAAATTCAACTCTTGAATTACAAGTATTGTTTACATGTTATTCTAAGGTCTGTTTATTCAACAACCCAAAAAAGTTTACTTTAAGTGCCTCGCTCCAATAGAAACCTCAGCAAGTTGTTTTTTATGAGCCCGGTCGTAAATATGTCAAACTGCGATAAGAGGCGCGGCAGTTGAGGAGTGATAAAATGATCTTTTAAATATTTTGAGTACTGTATGGCTGCAAAGGTTCGATTTACGGAATGCAATCCCGTAAGAAAATTGAAATCCCGGTATTTGCGGACTGGACAATCTGAGTCTCGTGGGATTTAGGTATTTCATGAATCCCGCACATATGTTAAATTTCATGAGGATCGGTTACGGTTTAGGCATGAAACGGTAACCAACGAACAAGCAAACTTACTTTCGCATTTATAATTTTAGTTGGGATGCATTTAAAGTGGGTCATTCAAAACTCGTTGCAATCTTAAAACAGACTGTTTGTCAGCTCTAAAATACGTGATTAAAATCTCTTCGGTCCACCAGTTAGATTACCAAAATCTATTAGACACTATTTTTGTTTTTGTCACGCAAACAGAAAATGAGAACGATCGGGAACGTGCACGGCGTAGTCTGTGCCATCTAGTGGAGTAAATTTAAAACTTTTAGCCTTTAAAAACTTGTCATTGACATTTCCTTGTCATATATGTATACACACACTCATCATGCACACATGCAGCACGCGTAACGTAGACTGCCATCTATTGAGTGAAATCCGCAACTTGTACTGTAGAAATACTTGACATTGACATTTATGTGGCGCCATCTATAGTTCCTTCACGCTCCCTATACAGTGCGTTTTATCTTTGTTATTTTTATTTGGTTTGGTAAAGCAAAAAATACTCGTCCAATTTTTTTTTATTTTTATTATCTAACTCACGTTACCCGTATGCACAGTGACCGCTGGGCAAAAGTCTCCACAAAGTGGGTGGATGAGGTTGGACGGCGCCGCCGAGGGCTGCCCAGGAAGAGGTGGCGAGACAACCTCTCTTCCTCTCTTCTACTTTGCTGTGTCCGACAGTGTCCATATTGATATTTTATTATGTTATACCACCTATTTAACACATATGGAATGCAATAAAGTATTGAGTATTGAGTATTGAGAACCTAGACGTCTACCGCAAGGGTTGGTTAGAATTGGCCCGTGAAAAGAATACGTGGAAGATTCTGGGGGAGGCTTTTACCCAGCTGTGGGACAGTAAAGGCACGGGGTCTCATCTCTAACAAAGAAAATTTAGTTCAAAATTTCAATAGATGGCGTAATATGCATCGATTTCTTATTGAAGTCTAAGTAAACATTAATATTTGAAAAAAAAAAAGAAATTGTAATATTTGTATTTTCTTATTTAATTATAATAAACTGCCAGCATAAAATTGTGGAATAATTGGCTCCTAATTCAAATTTAGAAGTTTATTGGAACGAATCCTTAGGCATTTATATTTCTTGTACCAATAGATGGCGCTGTTATGAAGTGCCAAAAATACTATAAAGTAATTCCTCATGTGTGAGAAAATATTGGCAAGACTTAATGTAAATTCATTCAACTTGCAAGCCGTCGCTGCTAACACCATCTAGCGAAGTGTAGAGGACGGTCCCGAACGAAGAAAAAAAGTTGCTTGTGGAAGTCGAAAACCCGTAGTTACGTCGGTACCGTTTCTTTGTATGGGATGAGGCATCTGTACGCTAGTATTATAATATCGACTAAATAAAAAATACCTTGTTGCATTAAGTCCGCCTATGTACTATTATTGTACATGAAGTTTAAATAAATTAATATAATTATTGGTTTTGTACCCAGTAATCATTTCTATTGCAATGTAAGTTGATCATCTCTGTAATAAGTAATGTATCCATATTAACTGCATTGTTTTTTCTGCCAACAGATAGTAGAAACAATGTCATACAACCGAGATGTAGCGTCATTCCTGTCAGTGGACGAGGACGATCAAGGGTTCCCTAACAATGACCTTGAGCTGGTGGCAGGAGACGTGCTGAGGAGGGTTAGGTCCGGAGAGAATACTCCTGCGTGTGAGTACTACCATATCATCATCAGCATCATTTCAGTGCTGAACCTAAAGACAGGAGGTCTACACCCAGTAGTTGACAGCTTTTTTTTTTGTGGGTGGGAAATCATCCAATGACTTCTCCCGCTCTGGGTGGAGCGGGAGGGCGTGTCAGAATCTTACTGGCTAAAACCCATCCCTGCTCCTTCCTGCCCTGAGTGCCCAGGGGCGAGGTAACTCTGTTTCGAATTTATCCTCAACCCTCGGGCAGGCATCGGCCATGACGGGCCACGTCCTTATTGCTGACAACTCTTTGAGGCGCGCGTGGAACACTACGCGCCGTCGACTCTCGGGCCTGGTGCTGATCGGACGGCGAGCTACAAAAGATACAAAAGCCCTAACTCTAAGTTATCTCTGTGTATGTGCTACTATCTCGCAGGTAGTACTACTTCCACCCCAAAAGCCCTAACTCTAAGTTATCTCTGTGTATGTCCTACTATCTCGCAGGTAGCACTACTTCCACCCCAAAAGCCCTAACTCTAAGTTATCTCTGTGTATGTGCTACTATCTCGCAGGTAGCACTACTTCCACCACAAAAGCCCTAACTCTAAGTTATCTCTGTGTATGTGCTATCTCGCAGGTAGCACAACTTCCACCCCAAAAGCCCTAACTCTAAGTTATCTCTGTGTATGTGCTACTATCTCGCAGGTAGCACTACTTCCACCACAAAAGCCCTAACTCTAAGTTATCTCTGTGTATGTGCTATCTCGCAGGTAGCACAACTTCCACCCCAAAAGCCCTAACTCTAAGTTATCTCTGTGTATGTGCTACTATCTCGCAGGTAGCACTACTTCCACCACAAAAGCCCTAACTCTAAGTTATCTCTGTGTATGTGCTATCTCGCAGGTAGCACTACTTCCACCCCAAAAGCCCTAACTCTAAGTTATCTCTGTGTATGTGCTACTATCTCGCAGGTAGCACTACTTCCACCACAAGAGCCCTAACTCTAAGTTATCTCTGTGTATGTGCTATCTCGCAGGTAGCACTACTTCCACCCCAAAAGCCCTAACTCTAAGTTATCTCTGTGTATGTGCTACTATCTCGCAGGTAGCACTACTTCCACCACAAAAGCCCTAACTCTAAGTTATCTCTGTGTATGTGCTACTATCTCGCAGGTAGCACTACTTCCACCACAAAAGCCCTAACTCTAAGTTATCTCTGTGTATGTGCTATCTCGCAGGTAGCACAACTTCCACCCCAAAAGCCCTAACTTCACGTTATCCTAGGTTCGCGCTCAGTGTCCGGAGCGTCGTCACCGATCCGGGGACAATCGCCGCCGCCGCCGCCGAGACAGCGACACGACTCCGAGGACGAGTACATAGATACTGTTGATGTTAGTATAGTACGTATGTCTTCACTAATACCAAGGTGGCGGGTACTAATTTGCTTGTGTGTGTTAAGAGCGTTTTTACTGTCGTGCGGAATTAGCCAGAAAAATTTGACTCGAACAAAATAACGTTGCAAGTTAAATTAAATCTTCTAAAACCGTACCGACCAATGCTGATCTAGCTCGTGTGTGCAAATCTGTTTGACAATAAAAACGCTCTCTTTTTTTTTTTGGTTGTAGGAAATCATCCAATGACTTCTCCCGCTCTGGGTGGAGCGGGAGGGCGTTTCAGACTCTTACTGACTAAAATCCACCCCTGTTCCTTCCTTGCCTAAGTGCCAAGGGGAGCGGTAATTCTGTTACAAATTTATCCGTTACCCAATAAAAAAAACGCTCTAAGGATGCGATTCCACTGAGCGGAGCGTCGACAATCGTCGTCATCGACCAATCACACTGGTTCGTCGAATCATCGCGTTTCTCGACTTGTCTGTTATTGGTTGACTCCATTACGTACCCTAAAGCTCATGGTAAAAGGTTTCAAATCCCTGCTCTAAAAGCTAGTGTGGTTTTTCTAAAAAGGGATGGCGCTATGCCTGTATAGCTCCATCTCTTTCGCGCACTAAATTAATGATTTGCATACGCGCACTGTTATGTGAAATATAATTAGGAAACGACAATCACTACATATCATACTAATATTATAAAGGCGAAAGTTTGTGAGTGTGTGTGTTTGGGTGTTTGTTACTTCTTCACGCAAAAACGACTGAACGGATTTCATGAAAGTTTATATTAATAAAGTTTATACATCAGATTAACATTCAGGGTGTAAGGGAAACGGTTCCGAAAACGGAAACAGGTGATAAGGCTAGTGATTCTCTATACGATACTTCTTTACTTTTAATTATAGTTAAAGACACTCGTTTTCTTTACAATTTTAGTATGCAATGTAATAATTGTAAAATATCAGCTGACGCTCGCGCATTCCTCGAGTTATCAGTGCGTGCGGGCTCGCCGACAGCCGCGCGGCTAACGACCCCACGTCCACACGAAGCCCACCTTTACCCGAAGTAAAGCGAAAGATCACTTGTATTGTATCCGTTTGCATTTAGGTTGTATATAATATAATCTACGTTCTGGCTTCGGAAGCGTTCCCCTTACACCTTGTATATGCTATAATTTATGGGGGAAATACTAATTCCACGCTGGCGAAACCGCTGGCGTTAGCTAGTACATTATAAAACAAAGTCCCCCGCCGCGTCTGTCTGTCTGTCTGCGTTAAACTCAAAAGCTACTGAACGGATTTTCATGCGGTCACCAATAAACAGAGTGATGCATGAGGAAGGTTTAGCTACACTGGCAATACGCATCATCATGAACAACTTTTGTTGATTACTAGCTGACCCAGCAAACGTTCCTGTGATTAAAAAATTGAATAATTTAAAAAGCCCGACTGTAAAAACTCTAAAAAGTTCCGAAAAAGTCACTTTCCAAGCAGTGATGTAGTTGGTGGCAGTTATTTTATTTCAATAAATTATTGATTTGATAACCTTAGACTATGAAAGGTTATAGACGGAGTGTCAAAATCCAGCAATCTGAAGTACCAAAATGAAAAGCCGGCTTGTATCTGTACACGCGAAATAAGCTCACATAGACAAAATGAGAAGCCGATACGTCATCGTTATGTTCGTCAGGGTCACTCACACATTTTAACGACCCTGCTTCATTTAATGTCCAATGACGTTCCGTCTATAACCTTTCATAGTCTAAGTTTATGACACGAGATTTTTATATGTTAGATGGGAGTTATGGATGTGTGGAGTAACGAGAATGGATAAAGTGAGAAACGAGTACATTAGAGGTAGTTTAAAAGTGGCGCCAGTCACCGAAAAGTTGAAAGGGAACCGCTTATCTTAGTATGGTCATGTGAAGAGGAGGGATGAAACACATGTTACTAAAAGAGTTATGAAAATAAATGTGGATGGATGGAGAGGGAGAGGGAGGCCAAAGAAAAGATGGATGGATTGTGGGAAGATTATTATTTCGTTTATTCATTTTTTAAACATATTAATTACATTTTTAAATATTTAAATATAAAGGATAAAAAAAAAACATTTAAAAATATAAAAAATAGTATCCCACCGGTATCGGGAATAGGGTCCAAGCTACCGGCGGTCAGGGCTCCAGAGAGAGGAACCGCCTGACAATGCGAGCCGTGTCCAGAAGTACTGCTTTCTGAATCAAGCCCTTGATCCAGCCGCCCAACGAGAGCCTCCTGAGGTGTTGGTCGAGGCTCGTGGCTATTAAGCCATTGGCTGACACGACTATCGGTACAATGATCGCTGAGTCCACATCCCACATGTCGACAACCTCGCGAGCCAAGTCAATATACTTGATTTGTTTATCTTTCTCGGCTTTCACGAGGTTCTCGTCATGTGGGACGGTAATATCAACAATCATTGCACGCCTCTCGATTCGGTCCACCACCACTATATCAGGCTTATTGGCTACAATAGTCCTGTCAGTGATGATGGACCGATCCCAGTACAATGAGATATGACCATTATCGAGAACTGGGTCGGGCGCATATCTGTAGTACGGCACTTCCGATTCCACAAGAGAGTACTTCAGAGCAAGTTGCTGATGGATAATCCTGGCTACAAGGTTGTGCCTGTGCAAGTACTCACCGTTAGCTAGACGAGAACAACCAGAGATTATGTGGCGGATTGATTCTCCCGGACGATGACATGCCCGACATATGTCAACCGTGCCGTCCTTCACAATAAATCTGCGGTAGTATAAATCTGCGGTAGTATAACTTCGTCCATAATTGCACAGACAAAACCTTCGGTTTCCCCAAAGAGGTCACCGACACGCAACCAGGTTACGGACGCTAGTTGGTCTACATCGGACCCATGTAGGGCCCGGAAAAAGCGTCCGTGAAGTTCCTTACTCTGCCATATTTCCCTGCGACCGTTAGTGTCAAGCACTAGAGGTTTGCTCCAGTTCTCGTTAGCCAAGGAGAGTGGGGTAAGGCCCTTGTCCACCGCCACTACATCTCGATGCATACCCACGTCAGCAGCTAGGAAATATTCCCTCAGACTGCATACCTCGCGGTTGTGTAGGGTCTTAGCATTTAAAAAGCCTCGGCCTCCACACTTCCGCGGAATATACAGTCTCATCACTGACGAACGTGGGTGATATAGCAAACTGACTTGGTCGCGTGACATAAACAAGGTTAAAACAAGAGCATCTGCTTACCTTCTGTTGACCTTGACCAACAAAACAGCTGCATTCCGTGGAAGTTTTAAATTTGCTGCCAGCCGCTGCTGGAACGACCTGCCACCTCCTTTTCGTGCTATAAAGACGGTTGGTGCTTTTAGTTCCAAGTACAAGCAACATTTACTACGAATTCAAAAGGAAACAACCACATAATTTACCTGGGATCTGCACGCAGTCAGTATTGGTGACATTATCATTTTGCCAACCTGTAACATCTTTTTCTTGTGACCACACAAACACAACACTTACACTTCACAAACAAACATAGTACTGTTTTAGATACATAATTTTTAGTCAATTACACAATCTAACCAAGACACAAATTATTTATTTCATTTATATATAACACCAAATATGACACTTTCTATTTATGGTTTTTGACAGCCGAATGCCGAATTGCCGATCGACCATGCACAGATTACTATTTACTAATATGCGACCATAGAATATAAAACGTTTAGCTGCGCGTTGCACCAATGCATCTTAATTATAAATACCACAGAGTAGATTTATCTGATGTTAATTAAATTTTGTTTTATAATTTTTATTTTGCGTGTCTGCAAAAATGCACTCCTTTGGTTTTTTGTGTTATGGCTTATTTTCATTTGTTATTTATTCATATTTGTTTTTGTTTTAGTAATTTTGTACCGTGTCCCGTGAGTATGTCTGTGGGAACGGGCCCTAACAGAATACCAGCGCTGCGTTATTTATTGCATAATTATCGCAGCATAACGCTGAGTTAGGAGCCTTTTTGGCCTCGCACAGTTTTTATTTTTTTGTTTGTTTTTAGAGTTACCATGTTCTTGTTGTGAGGTTCAAATAAATATTATTTCTTTCTCTTTCTTTTCTTTCATGCATTCGGTATGCAGTTAGTAGTGTACGGACCCGCCTATCCAGGGTGTCAAGTTCTGTTTGAGTCCATTTGAGTACGCCGAAAGAGTACATCAATACTGGCATGACCCAACCGTTGAAGGCGCGCACCTTGTTTCCGCCCGATAGAAGGCTATTAAATACCTTCTTCAGGCGGCCAAAGAAGCGCTCCCTCAACGATTGCTTCATGTCAGCAACATTGATACCTAACGCTTCCGACATACCCAAATACTTATAGGTTTCGGTTGGAGAGAGGGATCTCAGGTTTATGGAATCCGAGAGTTGTGTTCCCACGGATTCCACAATCTCCCCTCGCTTTACATGCATGACTGCACATTTGTCCACACCAAACTCCATCCTGATGGCACTACTGAAGGTTTCAGTTACCTTCAGTAGCTCCATCAGTTGCAGATTGTTGGGGGCAAAAAGTTATAAAAAAATTATAAAATTATTATTATTAGCTGTTTAATACATTTTGTCGAGTTATGCAAAAAATGTATGGAGCAGTTGATTTTTTTTTTCTTAATTTTATTGTTGGACCAATAGTAAAAGTTGTTCATAATGATGACCTTTGTCAGTGTTTTCACTTATTGTTATATTAACGTCTCCACATTATACTGGGTGTAACGGAAAGGTGTGGTCATATTTTAAGAGCCAGTTCTGCCCATGGAAATGAACAACTTTCTCTAAGAAAATATAGCAAATTCCCAAAAAAAAATTGGATTTTCCATACAAAGTTATCATCAGCTGATCAATATTTGTATGGGATGTAATAATTTTTTTTTTGAATTCCCTCGGATTTTCTTGAAGAAAGTTGTTCATATAGATGGGCCGATGCAATTCTTAAAATATGACCACACCATTCCGTTACACCCTGTATAAACCAGTGGCTCCCAACCTTGGAACTTGAACTACAGAATAAAACAATTTTATATTAAAAAGAAACGTATCATAAATTCAAAACTTGTAGCACAAGTCATCATCATAATTCTTCTGCCCTTATCTCAATTTATTTGGGGTCGGCGCAACATGTCTTTTTCTTCCATACTTCTCTATTAGTCGTCATCTCTGTAGTCACCCCTTTTTACCCATATCCTCTTTCACACAGTCTAACCATAGTTTCTTTGGCCTTCCCCTACTCTTATAGCCATCCACATCCATACACTAGACTTGCCTCACATTTTCTTCTTTCCGCATAATATGCGGAGGAAGCAAAGGTATTTTTAGCACTAGTATTCTTTAAAATCAAAAGTAAACAGCATTGTCATAGAAAACAACATTTCTGATAGAAACTTAAAATCAGTTTACTTCAATTTCCCTTTTCAGGTGAAAAGTTTGAAATGTGTAAACGTTTTGAGAACCACTAGTCACGTCAATTAATATTCCAACGACCTATTTCATCATTCATCATTTTAGCCGAAAAACGTCCTCTGTTGAACAAAGGCGTGCGTCGTAGAAGTGCGTCTCGCATCCATTGGTTTTGAACTTTATTGTGTATGAAAAAAAGGAAATAATGTTATGTTACAAATTTTACAGAGCGAACCAGAGGTACCACCACCACCACGCAGAGACTCGTCGCAAAGACAGACCGGCCAAAGACTTAGCAACGGACACGCGCATCAAATAACCTCACAGCTCACACGTAAGTCTTATTCTTATCGGAACAAGGTGTAAAATCCCGCAAACCTCCATTGAAAGGGAGGATCCTCCGACCAGACGGGTGTTGTGTCTGGTCCGGATGTTCAAATCACGCGGTGCAGGATTTCCGTGTTTAGTTCGTATGTGGTGACATAGATGACGCTACAACACACATAGACTATCATCGTCAGTATTTTAGCCGAAAGACGTCCAATGCTGGACATAGGCCTCCCCCAAGTGTCGCCCATCACAACGACCTGTTCTGTGCATCACGCTGCCAGCAGACACGCGTGTCCTTCACCAGGTCATCGCTCCACCTTGTGGTAGGCCTTTCAATTCTGCATCTGCTGATACGTTTTCGCCACTCCAGAATCTTTCGACCCCGACGGGCTCAACTTTTCTGTGAGTAATCTGCCTGTTTGAACCCCCGATGCACAACTCGTAAGTCGGGGCCTATACCGCTAGGCCACCACTGCTCAGTCCTTCAAGCGTTTTTGCCATACCTATTATTGGAATCAAGTGTAACAGCTCACAATTTTAGGACCCATTAATATTAGTGTTTTTAACCAGTGGTGCTTGGTAACTGGGCTTACTCCAGTTGTAAAAAGCCCCTTTGTGTCTAATGGCCTAGTTTTGTTCTGTCTCCCGCTTGATTAGGAGGGAAGTGGAAATTATGTTTTTCTTACTCCTCCGCTGTCTTTTCTGATTAATTTCGTTGCGGGACCCAAGACAGTTTAATCGTTTCTCTGGGACTCGTCGAGCTTCATTGCCTCGGCGTTTCTCTGGTGGTCGCCACTGATGATTCTAGCTTACAGACGTTACAGTGGTTTGGGAATAGTGTGGCGGGCTTGCTCAGTCCTTCACCACCAACACCACTGCCTCTATTTCATTGACTTACCCTATTTTCAATTGTATTTTTGTCAATGTTCCAGATCTGAAGGTACTGGAACAGCTACCTGGCACCCTCGCGCGACTGGAAGCTGACGTGGCTGCTCTTAGGAAAGCAGTGGAGGGTGACCGCAGGATACTTGACGTTAGTACTGATATCTGTTGCTTTTGGCCAACCTCTGAACTGAGACCGTTTTTGAGGAGGTTTTGGGGTGTAGGAGGACTGTTGACACCCGTCAGCGGGTTAATTACTCAATTCAATTCAAAATATTTTATTTCACACTAGCTACCCGCCGCGGTTTCTTACGGGTTCAATTTTCTTTTAATTATACAGTATGTAACAAAAACCCTGTCCGATCCTGAAGGGTATTATTTGGTATCGTACTGCGTACACATAATTATACGTAATCATTAAATGGCTACGAGATTATTATTATTTACGCCAATGAAAATAAATAATTTATAAAAAAAGAAAAATTTATCAAAGGCAACATTGAGCGCTCAACAAAGTTCACCTACAGTTTTGTGTCAAAGAAGTCGCCTGAGCGAGACGGTCTTTTTTATCCTTTGTTAAAGAGTGCCTACAGCGCAGCTAGTGCAGGGCGGTATCGTTTGAAATAAAAATAGGTAAAAATTAAAAGTTTTCGCCGGCCGGTGGAGTGTAGTCAACTTATGAAAAAATGCCATATTTAGTGTTAAATTTCACATATTTTATAAAAATTAAAAGAATATAACTTTAGGTTTTTATGAGTTACATTTTTTTACTATTTTTTTCTAGTATTTATGTTAAACCAGGAATATGCCTTTATTGGATCGGACAGGGTTTTTGTTACATGCTGTAAAAAATTATATTTAAATTATTAATAATAATTAAAAAATAAAAAAAAATAATTACTACCATTACCTTGGGCCTTGGTTGAGAAATGAGTACATTAGAGGTAGTTTAAAAGTGGCGCCAGTCACAGAAAAGTTGAAAGGGAACCGCGTATCTTGGTATGGTCATGTAAAGAGGAGGGATGAAACACATGTAACTAAAAGAGTTATGAATATAAATGTGGATGGATCGAGAGGGAGAGGGAGGCCAAAGAAAGGATGGATGGATTGTGTGAGGAGTGATATGAAAGTAAAGGGAGTTAGTGATAGCGTGACAGCTGACAAGACAGAATGGAAGAAAAAAACGTGTTGCGCCGACCCCAAGTAACATGGGATAAGGGCAGGAAGATGATGATGACCTTGGGCCGTTGTGTTCAAGGCTATCATCCATCATTGGCCATTGTTCATCATGGCCTGACCTCATTAACCAGCATGGCCCATCATGGCCCGTCAAGGAGCATCATGGCCCAGCATTATCCATTATTAATGTGTTATTAATATGTCCTGCAGCAAGTGTCCCGCGGCTGGCGCTGGCCGTGGCAGGAGCTGAGCGCGCCGACGCTGGCGCTGCTGATCGTGTGGCCCTTCATCGCCTACAGGATCGCCAAGAGGCGCTCGCGCTCGTAACGTAAGTCACACTCCAATTTTTGGTTCTAGGACATTCCGGTTTCCTCACGATGTTTTCTTTCACCGTTTTGTGGGCAGTGGTGATGAAATACTTAACATATAGTAAAGCGCCTGCCTAGGTTTGAACCTACGACCTACAACTCATAAGTCGGGACCTTTACCAATAGGCCACCAATACTTAGTAAATCACCACCATCATCACTGTATTTTCTTTTTTGGAAGTCGGTTGTATTTTTTGTATAAAAGTTTTTTGTTTTTCTCTTTTTAGTTGTTATACCCCAGAACTATAACTAAATATTAAGAGGGAACAGGGCCTGCGAGGAATTTACAAAATAGTTATTTAAAGAAACTATTGCCATCCTTCTTCCACAAGCGTACCCCAGTAGAGTGCGATAGGGACAGCTGTCAGACCGATTTTATCACAAATTTTTTGACGAAATCGACGTTTCGTATTTCCCTTTTTTCTTCTCAAAACTGAGCCGATTAAATTATTTTTGGCACCAATTTTTAAGAAAGAGTATGTCTATGTCCCTATTAAAGGTTTTATGTTATAATTTTTCTAATTTGTCTGGTAGTCCTCTAAGAACGGCGGTAAATTTTTTTGTCATTTTTGAATGGTCATATTTTCTTTATTTATTAGTTGCTGAAAAAAAGAAAATGACGGGGACGAGCCAACAGCAGACCTAGACTTAAAAAAAAATGGTTACTCTACAGGCATTATTTAGGAAGAAAAAAGGGGAATACATTTGTATGGAGAATCGCAGCCCCTGTTCCCTCTTAAAGTTGCGTCCGAATTGATAACCCCAATAACATGGAACATGGAATTTGAACATACTTGTAATTGGAGGAGACCGAAACGTCATCTACGTATGGGCATTTTTTTTTTGTTTTTGTTGATTTTTTCAAAAAGCGGTAAAGCAATTTCGATCGAATTTATATGGTGGTTCTCTGGAGTAAGTATACTCTTTCGAATTAAAAAATAATTTTGAAAATCGGTCCACAACTGACAGAGAAATCGGTGGACATACATTAAAAAAATAAAATTAAAAACATATATACAGTCGAACATAGAACCTCCTTTTGTGACCCTTTTGCAAAGTCGGTTAAAAATAAGTAATGAATCGAATCAATACATAATGTCGTTGTTTTTTTATTTTTAAACGACTTCAAAAAGGACGAGGTTCGCAATTTGTCTGTATGGATTTTTTTGTATGACACGTACTTAGAGTTAATTATTAACACAGCCTGTCAAGTAGTATATCCTTAGATCATCTATGTCATAATAGTCCCGCCGGACGCTACGAGATGGCGCTGTACAAATACGTCACGAATCTGGATTGCGGTGTTAAGATTCTCCGTGAATTAGTGACCCTCGACAGATTAATTATGGCTCCTCGATGGATCAGCCTGTTGCCAAGCTGAGCAGTTGTGTCCGCACGCTGCTCCTCCGCTCGGTCCGCTCTCTCCAAGTCTCCACCGGTTCTCCCTGTGTGCGGTCGTAGGTGCTGGTTTCGGCCGGCGCTTGCGGGAGTGCGCAGGGGTAGCCGACCCGTCGCTGCCCAGTGGGGTAAAACCCATTGTTGCGGTCGCGGAGGCAACATTCCTGTTTCTAACTGCCTAAAACACTCGTGTTGCTGCTAAAATATGCCATCGAAGGGGAGGTCCGGTGCCCGTCGCTCTTTGGGGCAAGGGGCCGGGCCGACTCCATCACCACCGGACCGTCCGATGACGGGCCGGACGCAGCAGCCCCCAGCAAGAGGGGAAGCATCGCCCGGCGCATCATCGGCCGAAGCACCTGCCGCACCATCAGCATCCACCTCAAGAACGACCGCCACCGGCCCGCCGACGACACCTGCGACTGCGCGCGTTTCGCCGGCGCCGTCGCCGTCGCTGAGCCGGCAGCCGGCCGTACCGGCTCGCCCATCGGCCTTCCGCCCCGTCCCTATGCAGGCGTCGACGAGTCTGCCGCGCGCCCCGGGCGCGACACGCACCCGCCGCCGCGAGGGGGCGCGCTCTGCTGCGCTGCCAGCTAGGCCGGCGCATAAAGAGGAGCCCTATAACCCCACGTCGCGACCCGACGTGAGACCGCAGGCCCCGCGCATCGCTGCGCGGACTGCGAGCCCTACCGCACCCAAATCCGCGCCGCGCCCGCGCACCGCTACCCCCGTGCTGCCTGACGCCGAGCTGACGTCCCCCCCGTCGGCCCCATCACCAACACCACCACGACGCCCGCCGCCGCCGTTCACGCCGCAAGTTGTGACAACCACCAGCGGCGCGCTATCACCGTCGCCACCCAGGGGCTCCGCCCAAGACTCCCCCGCGATGTCTGCATGTTTTTCCCCTCGCGAAAGCGAGTGGTCAGACATGTCGACATCGGAGGGTGAGAATGAAGCGGAGTCCCTGGCCCGATTTATCCTGGGTCCCACATTCGGGCAGAAACGCGGGTCGCCCGCGACTCGCCCATTGCGGAGAGGAGGCCCGACGAAGAGGAGGAAGAGGAGGAGGCGAAGCGGCGCCAGCTGCGGCGCACACCGCGCGAGCGCAGCGAGGCTGAGCAGCCGTCGTTTGCTTCCGTCGCAAGGACCTCGCCACCACCAGCCACCCAGCGAACTCCGCCCGCGACGGTCGCCACGCAGCGCGGCAGCACCTCGGGCCAGATACCAGCACCTGCACCACCTGCAGGGAAGAAGCCGCGGTACCCGCCGCTGGTAGTGGAGAAGTTGCCAGACTGGCAGGTCCACTTCAGGGCCTTGCGAGATCTTCTGGGCCGCCCGCCGACTGCCCGCCCTTATCAGGGTGGCATTCGATTCCTCCCCGGCAACGAGGAGGAGTACCGGATGGTCCAGAGGTACTTGTGCGGCCTGGAGAAGGAAACCGGCCTAGTCTGGTTTTCCTATTCGCTGCCAGCGGAGAAAGGGTTTAAAATAGCCATCCGCGGGCTGCCGGCGGACACGGACCCGGTAGCCATAGAAGAGGAGCTCCGCAGCCTGGGGTTCGAGCCGCAATACGTGCGGAGCATAAAGGCCCGCCAAGGACGCTCAGGCTGCATCATCACGCCGTGCTGAAACACCAGCCCGACGTACGGCGAATATACGACGTCACCTCACTGCTGCTGATGGGGGGCGTCACGATAGAGGGATGGCGCGGGAAGAGGGGTCCCGTGCAGTGCCACCGTTGTCAGCAGTTCCGGCTCTTCACATCAGTGCCACCGTCCGCTCGCTTGTGTGCGATGCGGGGCTGGGCACGTCGCACGCGAGTGCCCCCGGCCCCGTACGGAGCCGGCATCGTGCGCCAACTGCGGCGGGCCACACCCCGCGTCGCACCGTGAGTGCCCTGTATTTCGCAGGGAACTCACGAACAGGCGTGCGGGCACGGTGGCGCTGACGTGCAGAGTTGCCCGGTCTGCCACTGCCGTGGCCCAGGCCACCACCACAGACGTCCACGAGGCCCGCAGCACCACCCTCATGGCGGCAGCAAACGGGCCCACCAGCCGAGACGCAGCCCCTCCAAAGAAGAGGAGGAGAAGGAGGAAGAACCGTGGAGGGAAGCCCCCTCCATCCACCGATATCCAGCAGCCCCAACACATGAGTCGGAATCTACCCGGGGCGGCCTCTGTAACAGCGGTCGTCTCTAAGGTAAAGGTTCCGACCATATGCCGCCGCACGGAACTACTGGTGCCAGAGGGCGCCACCGCTGCCGATCGCCGAGACACTGCCGCCATGCGTCCACACTACGCGCCACTAAGCGCCACTGTGGCCGCCATCCCGGAACGGGAGCTCCACCAGCGGGCCACTGGCCTCCTGCTGGACCTAATTAAGGCCATCAGGAGGGGCCAAGACCCGCTCATCACCGTGCTGGAGGGCATGGTGGCCATCCTGGTCCTGTGCCAGGGCGGGACCGCCGCCGGCAGCCAGCCGCCAGTCGACGCCGAGTAAGTCGTTTCACTTACACGCGACCTACTCGCACAGGAACACTTCACAACAGTACATACGCTGTGCGCGACGTGTTCTAAGTTAATATAGACACGTCGCGTAACATAAGCCATACACTCACTGACTCCACACACATGTGAACTCACGCATTATATGCGTGGCTTGTACGCGCATACAATGTAAACATGGGCGGTTTTACACATTCAATACCGCCTACACATACACCTACGGCTCCGCGGTCCGGACGGCAACCGGCTAGCTCTGGAAACCGGGCGGACGGGGGCCACTCACTGAATGCTGTGGGCTCACCGTAAGCGCCGGCTTGTGCTGGTCGTCATCCGCTGGGCCTCCTCCAGGGAACTGGAGGTCTCACCTGGCGGTGACTGACCGCCTAGCTGCCGTGAACATACGTTTCGAGCCTACAGCATTACACTTAGCAATACACATGGGTGATTGCTATGAGAGCCTCGGCAGGCGTTAATCGCCTGTTTGGTAGGTTCTTGTATGCAGTCACCCTAAAACCGCCGCACCTATATTGGGCCCCACGAAGCACCCGTATTAATGGGTGGCAACTGATCCCACGTCGAAAGGCTAAGCCTAGTACGTCCGTCGCGCCCCTTACGGGGTAGCAACGATTTCCCGGAGGCTCCTCGACACTAGATGGAGTTGTACAAATACGTCACAGTTCTGAATCGCGGTGTTATGACTCTCCGTAGCCTAATGACCCCCTAAGGGATAGGGAATTGTAAGTCAAATTAAGCTATTTCGCCTACTATCAGCGAGGTGCATCGGCGGATCTCGTCCTACTTGGAAAGGTCACGCGGGACACCCATGATAGTTTGGTGGAGTAGCCGAGCCTGTATACTTTTTTTGGTTAGAGGACTACGTCCCCACTCCCCAGCCCTCGTCCGAGCGGACTCGGCTGTGTGGAACTGCGCCTGTATTTTTATAAAGTTTTAAAGTCAACTAGTCAAGTATTGTTTAAGTAAACACTGTATAATCCTGCTGCAAAAATATACGTCTCAAGCTATCTTCGAGTTTTCTTCACTTCTGTGACGACATCGTCCAACCCTCCTACAAAATTTTATTTTTATATTTTTATGTTACGCGATTACTTCGCCTTGATTAGATTTTGATGATGCTTTTTTTGTTTGGTAGGTCATACTTCAGAGATGGTGATATATAAATTTTATCGACATGAATTCAAGGCTTTTTGAAAAAATCAACAAAAACAAAAAATATATTTACGGATATGACATTTTGGTTTGCTCCATATTCAAATTCCATGTTATTGCGATTTTTGCCCAATAGTTTAATTTTTTTTTTTTTTTTCTGGGGACTCTTTGGAGTTCTACTTACAACAACTAAAAAGTTAAAAATAAAAAACTTTTTTACAAAAAATACAATTTAAATTAAAAGTCAACTTTTTGCAAAATAACTTTAATTTCGAAAGGCTGTGTTAAATAACGGAGAAACAAAATACAAACACTGACTGCCGAATTTAAAGTTATTTTGCAATTTTTAGTGTATATTCTTTTTTGGATCAACTCAGTTTTAAGTAAATTGATAAAATGCTTCATAAATTGCAAGCATTGTGTCGTCGCGCATCTCTTTCTTTTCTACGCAGTCCGAGAGTGACCGCGCTCTAAGTTCTACACTCTTAATTTTCAATTATCTGTTCCAGGTAGTAGCCAAGCTGAACACCTAGCCATAAGGGATCACTCGTCGTCAACACCGACCGCTCACGAGCCGGTTATTATCAACAATAACCGCGCTCGTGGCCAAAGTAGATAGTTTGGTGTATTTTGTAACTTTACTAGTGTCATAGTGTATTTTATTGTGAACTAGAGAACCGGCCCGGCTTTCCATGGGTAAAATTTCTAAGTTTTACAAGGGTCTTTACTAAAATTTCTTTGATTCAAATTACGAACACAAAAAAAATGTTTTCTTTTAAAACTATCTTTAGACCTTCGTCATCATGTGTAATGGAAAGTATGGTGCCCATTGAAATTTAGAACTTTCTTAGTACATTCCAAATAAAAAAATTGGGCATCGAATACTAATTTTGATCAGCTGATGATATTTTTTTTTAGAGCAGTGGTGGTCCAGTGGTAACAGCTGCGACTTACAAGTTGTAGGTCGTGAGTTCAAACCCAGGTAGGCGCTTTACTTTGTGTAAATTATCATCACCACTGCTCTCAAAACGGTGAAGGAAAACATCGTGAGGAAACCGGCATGTCCTAGAACGAAATAATTCGAAGACATGTGACATCCACCAACCCGCATTGGGCCCGCGTGGTGGATTACGGTCCACACCCTCTCACAGAGAGGAGGCCTGTGCCCCAGCAGTGGGGACATTAAACGGCTGATGATGATGATGATAATTTTGAACGTAAACTCCTTTATTTATGGGAATTTACTATGATAGTTCATATCTATGGGCAGAAGTTGTATAAAACGAAAACGCCTGGTCACGCATTTTCCTTACACTCAGTATAATGAAGGTGAAACTAAGAAGGGATTTTTAAAAATTTGTGCAAAAAAAAATGTGGATGGAGGATCGTAATTTTTGGCGATGGGTTCATGACTTTTCATAGTAAAATACACTATGGTATTTATAATCTCTACTATGTATGTATGGGTTGGTCCATTTATATCAAAATCCATGATTTGTGCAATTAATGTTCTCAAAGCGAGCTCTCGTTTTTGCTTTTTCGAGCTCGAAAACAATCGGTATGAAAGAAAACGGACTGCAGTCAAAGGGGCGCATCTGTCCTTTTAGGCAAAATTTACTTATTCGGAATCAAGAAAACAAGGCGCATCTAGATATATTCTTTACAATTTTGACGTGTGTATCTGTTTATGGCATAGTAACTCCTAAACGGACGAACCGATTTTGATTTGGATTTTTTAAAGAACACTTAAGGCCGTACTACCGGCCAAGTGGCGCCCTCATTGAATAAAAAATCGCAGCATAATTTAATTCAATGAGGGCGCCACTTGGCCGGTAGTCAACCCTTAATCGAGAATATTCCAAGCTGTGATTCAAGTAAATCTGTTCAGCCATTTTGAAGATCACCAACTATTTTTTTATTTCATGAAGGGATTTGAGGTTTTTTGTGTGGGGTTTTAAAACATCGCCGAAAAAGGGTACATTTGAGATTGTAGCGACATCTATGTCGCCACATACGAATTAATCACACAAATCCTACATCGCGCAAGCAGAGTTCTCCGCGCGATTTGAACATATACAGCATGTAATAAAAACCCTGTCCGATCCTGAAGGGTATTATTTGGTATCGTAATACGTAATCATTTAATGGATACGAGATTATTTTTTTTTCCCCAAATGAAAATAAATAAGGTCGTGGGTTCGATTCCCATCGGACAAATGTTTGTGTAATGAGCACGATCATTTGTTCTGTGTCTGGGTGTAATTTATCTATAATACTTATGTATTTAGAAATATATAAGTATGTTTATCAGTTGTCTAGTACCCATAACACAAGCTCTGCTTAGCTTGGGACTACATGGCGTTGTGTGATAGTTGTGGAATATTATTATTATTAATAATTTAAAAAAAAAGTTATCAAAGGCAACACTGATCGCTCGACAAAGTTCACCTACGGTTTAGTATGAAAAATGCCGCCTGAGCGAGACGGTATTTATGCGTCCTTTGTTGCGTGCCGCCAAACCGAGAAGTTGTGCCTACAGCCCCGCTAGTGTAGGGCGGTACGCTTTGAAATAAAAATAGGTAAAAATAAAATGATCGCCAGCCGGTGGAGTGTCGTCAACTTATGAAAATTTCCATACTCAGTGTTAAATTTCGCATTTTTTATAAAAATAAAAAATCAATAGATAACTTTTCGTTTTTATGAGTGACATGTTTTTTTACAACTTTTTCTAGTACGTATGTTAAAACAGGAATACGCCTTTGCCTTTATGGATCGGACAGGGTTTTTACTTTTTGTTACATGCTGTATACAACAGTCCGAAATCAACCATCGGGCAGTTGCCCGGACCAGACACAACACCCGTCGGAGGATCCTCCCTTTTCAATGGAGGTTTGCGGGCCTTACCCTTTTTCTCCGTTTTGTTTTTTGGTCAGATGCGCCCTTGCTTGCTTATACCGAAAGCGGTAAAAATGGTTTTCTGGCTCGAAACAGTTGAATTGTCAAACGATGATGCTAACAATATGTGTAGTTCTTAAAATGTGTTTTGTTTTATCACAAATATTGCATTTTCAATTATATTTAGCTAGAGGCTGAAAGTTTTTATATGTGAATGGGAATATGGGAATATTTTAAGTTTTTTTTTTTGAAATTTTATATTAAATAATTCGAAATGAATTTAAAATTTTACGTCTCAGTCAAAGTAGACCTTACATATGTTTGAAAAATATAAAATTTCTCAAATTATTTATGTTTGTTCTATCTCGCCAAGGCGGATTTGTCTTGAATGTATGTGTAGGTTCCATCACAATAGGCGGCGATGCGCACCCGGTGCATGGTAAACATCTCACCCACACGTACGAAACGTTTTGAGAATACATTGATTGTGTGTACAGCTAAGGAGTGGAATTCCCTGCCAGTCTGTGTTTCCTGATAGCTACAACCTGGGAGTCTAGTGAAAAGGTTACTTCTAGGCAAGCGTGCTCCATTATCGACCTTATCATCATATCGATGAGAAAGTGGTCAAGCTACACTTTTTATTCTGTGTGCGTAAGCTCTGAGCGCTAAATGCCAAAATAGCTTATTCACACAGAGACAATGTGCACGTGAATGTACACACAACCAAGACCAACCCGCCTACGTGAAATAGAATATCTAAACAGAGCCTTTAGGACAAAATACTTTTCTGTTAACGTTAACGCCAACGTTTCGTGCAAAATGTATGGCAACGACATTACTGGGCGTGAGTCACGTGACAGTTCTCTCAGCAGGTAATGTCGTTACCATACATTTTGCACGAAGCGTTAGCGTTAGCGCTATTATAAAAGTTATTTGGCTAAGGGGACAGACTCATTGCTTTTGACGAGGCATTTAATGAAAATTATTTATTTATTTTACGGAAATCAAATTCCTTTTAATTTTTTTTTTTGAAGTTTGCAATAAAATGGTCGCCAACTCGTTTTTATTCAAAGCAAAGAAGAAAAACATTGTTACCTATATTTTTAGTTTATTAAAATAAAGGTTTTTAATTTCATATTTTTTAAATACTTATTAAATAATTTTGGTTTAAGTTAAATTTATTCTTAAGTGGTATTTTAGTTTAAATTGTTGGTAAATCTTATGTGATATGTAGTTTAGGATAATATGCGCTTAGTCAGCGTTGTAAAATGTGTTTAAATATTTTTAAATCTCAACTTATAATGGTAACTTATTTATACAACGTTATCAGTATCATTGGTAATGGTTTGTATCATCATTCATTTTTTTCCATGTATTACGTATCAATTACTACTTTTATAAAAAAAAAAGCTCTTGCTAGACGTACGGCGATGCACCACCGGTACATGGTGGACATGCCACATGGAACACATTCATTGTGCGTACAGCTAAGGAGTGGAATTCCCTGCCGGAGTCTGTATTTCCTGATAGCTACAACCTGGGAGTCTTTAAGTCAAGAGTAAATAGGTTACTTCTAGGCAAGCGTGCTCCATCTTCGACCTCATTGCTTACCATCAGGTGAGATAATGGTCAAACGCGAGCCTGTCAATGATAAAAAAAATCCTACTCAACATCACATTTTGTTACTATTATTTAATAAAAATTACACTGCTGACTAAGCATATATTAATAATATTAATTACTTCGTACAGATATTCCACCTAACGGGCTAAGTCAGATTCATAGTTACGAATATAATAGTAGGATTAATAAACCGATGTTTCTATATCTCCATACAAGAATAACCGTAGTTTCTAAAAACCTTTTCACTGACAATTCTTACGTCAACATACCTTTTTTTAGCACGCTTTTATTAAGGGTGGTATTACATTTATCCTACATCTTTGTCCAATATCTATGTCCTATATTTAATCAAATTTCTTTGACGGATGCCTATACACTTGTCCAAGATTTTACGTAGTCTGAGAAAATGGAGGAACGTTGAGCAACTTTATGTGCTGATGACATCATTAAAAGAAAAAATAAAACAAGAAAAAGCTTTGGGTGAAGGCAGGGATCGAAAGGCGAAAGGAGAAAAAAACATTCAAGATAAAATTAATAATAACAAGTCGAGGACAAACATTCCTAAAAGCGTTATTATTACGTATAAATGACTCATCATTCAATTACCTACATTGTTATGAAAGTATCACCTAAAGAAAGACAAAATCTTAAGTTGCAGCCATTTTGATTTAAATGTCAATATTCTTTGATCAAATATCGGTGTTGATGACACATTTGACGAAGTCTTCCTACTTCTTTGATCAAACTCACATTGGACAAAGATCTAGGATAAATGTAATGCCACCCTTAGCTTGGTATGTACCTATGTAGCGGAATGTTTGAACGTGATTTTCACCCACTTCAAAACGTCGGATTTAATTGAGACTTTGCACACTTACAAAGGACCGATGACAATGCATGGCAAGCTAAGTGACGTCATTCTAAATTAAATATGGCGGACTACCAAAGATGGCGGACTAGTTATTTTTTTATGCATTTCCATGAAATAGGTAGGTATCAAATGTTAGGGTTTTCTGATAAAAATACAAAAAATATAAAATAAAGCGTTTTTTTTTTTAAACTATAGAAAATTATTTGTCTTGAGTGTAATCATCAGTAACTTCGCCCGCTCTGGGTGGAGCGGGAGGGCGTGTCAGACTCTTACTGGGGCCCAATTCTGTAACTTCTGAGTTAAGCGACAACCCATCGACACTCTATCGACACACAACAGACATTATTTTGCCACTGTTGCAAATTTGGTATTCTGCAAAAACTTCGATATGCTATTGACATAATATTGTAGAGCAGACTACCAATTATTAAAATAGTCTTATTATGGCGTTTCAATGGCACTACAGTGGCAAGTCAATGACCATAAATAATTTATAGAATACCAAATGTCAATGACTATTCTATTGAGACACCACTGACACACTACCGACACACTATTGACAAGTTAGTTATTCTACAGAATTGGGCTCCTGACTAAAATCCACATGTGTTCCTTTAGTTGCCTGTGCCAGGGGAAGGTTACTATTTTAAACACGCCCGCGACCCACG
Organism: Polia nebulosa; assembly: GCA_951329385.1. Classification (NCBI taxonomy): domain Eukaryota; kingdom Metazoa; phylum Arthropoda; class Insecta; order Lepidoptera; family Noctuidae; genus Polia; species Polia nebulosa. The sequence goes on along the minus strand of OX589614.1, from coordinate 13,100,052 downwards.
TCAACATATCTGGAAACAGACAGAGAGAGACAGCAACTTTGTTTTATAACAGACTAGTGAACCGCCCCGGCTCCGAACGAGTGCAAAATAAAACCTCATCTGTCACGTAGGTCATATGTGACCACGAACAATAGATTTTCTTTCGTGTCTGTTGTCTGACAGATCAGCCATCATACAGTATGTAACAAAACCCCTGTTGTTCCTTCTACCCACGTTTTAAGAATCGGTATACAAACGTAATAAATAAATAATAAAAAAAAAACTTTATTTCGGACAAGCAAAATCAATATCAAAAGTCATTTATTCAAACTAGGCTGAGAGCCAGCACTTTTTGAACGTCAAAGTTCTACATAAAGACAGTCTCCCAAAAACGCCCGCCCGTCACCACTTCCTAGCAACATCCATTGGGGTTAGAAAAAAAAAGAAAGATAACTTATACCTATGTTAGTGAACTTATTATCTATTTGGAAACAAGACTGTTGTTCGAAATACATCTTCGAACAACATCACCTAATAAAGGAGACTCGTACCTCCCCGCTATGGTCTTCAGGATGGAGTTGGAGCTCCCCCGCACTCTGCAGAGCAAAGAGGCAGATTTCTGTCTGACGGTGGCACGGAAGCCATCAACGTGCTTGTGCAAACATACCTGATGCACTGCAGAGACGGGGCAGCCCCATCAACATCCTGAACACGTTATTATATTGGACCCGTAGGGCGTTGATAGCCCTCTGAGTATAGTTGGTCCACAGGCTGTATGTGTAAAACACTTGGCAATAAGCTTTAAAAAGCGTTATTTTGACTGCCTTGCTACAGCGCGCTAACCTACGAGCAATAAAGCAAGTCATTTATAAAAAAAACTGTTAAAAATAATTAAATATTTAATTATTAATATTTGTAATGTTTACCTGATTTATTACCTCTACAATTCTGCATGAAGCGATTGAGAAACCTGTAGGCTATTTAGCGAAATAAAGATGTACTTGTAAAATCATAATCTAAACATTTTTTTTGAATGTGTCGATTTTAATAGTTATTTGATTTTGACCTCTCGACTAGCCAATGTTTTAATTTTTTTTAATTATAATTTCATCTATGTTGTGCTTCTATGTAAATGTACACATCCTTAAAAGGAACAACTGGGTTATTGTTACATATTATACACACAAACCTTCCTCGTTTATCGTTAAGAGGAGTTTGCGTTAAATCAGACGGACGCGGAAAGCCACTTTGGTTTATACCATGTAGAGAAGAGAAGAAATAGGGTATGGATAAGATTTCTTATAGGTTTTTAGAAACTACGGTTCAGTATCACACTATAGGGATGATTTTTCTTGATTTTGAAAGAAAAAAGCAAATATTTTGTTATCTCCTATATTTGAGATGATTATCAAATGTTGGACCTACATACTGTAAATACAAGGTTTAAATTCCATTGCAAACAATTTATTAGGACCTTTTCAATAAAAAAATGGTCACTTAAAATACTTGAGTTTGTGGCGATAAATTTAAATCATCTCGAATCATTAATTCAAGTTTAAGGAAGTATTGTCATAGAAAATGTACCGAGCTTTTACTATCTATGTGCGTCACTAGCAGTAACAAATTACCTTTTCAACATACTTACTCGAAAACCTACCCCTACCGCTTTTAGGCTTGCAATGTGCTGTATTTTGCACTAATACAGAAAAGTGTTGCGGCCAGCTTCCACCACAATTTACTATATAGGGTGACTGGTAATTAGTGACCGATACTTAAACACGTGATTATACTCATGATAACAAACATCTTTCCCAAAGAAAGAACAGCGTCACGCGGCTAACAGCTGATAGGCTCAGCTGTTAGTTTGTGTGTGTGATCACACATAGGCACGCGCGCGCGAATTTCAAACGACTATTGCGTTATTGTGATAAAAGTGAACGAGTTTATATAGAATCTTACTTTGGGAAAGTTGTTTGTTATCATGAGTACAATCACGTGTTTAAGTATCGGTCACTAATTACCAGTCACCCAATATTTATTGTATCAGGCTGGTCGCTCGGCCCTCGCCAAGCCGCATGAAAAAAATCCTCGAGCCATTTTTCACAATTACTTGTCATCTACTAAACATTGTTTAGTAAGTTTTATTGATTATTTTTGAGTTAGTGTGTTGAAAAACGTCGTTTGATACTCGTGGGCAATACGGATGTTTCCTCGGTATGAATATAATAATTCTATTTAGAACGTAAATTAGATTAAAAAAATATATTGGACACGGTATTTTTTGCTTTACCAAACCAATAAAGAAATGACAAAGATAAATAAAACGCACCAAATTTCAGGGGCTTGTTACGTCACTAAACAACGTGTACGTCATTTCCGTTTACGTGACAAAAGGAAATGGCGTGTCCAATATTTTTTCTAATCTAACTGACGGACCAATAGGGAATATGCATGAAAATATATTTGTTATCTAACCGGTTTAACGATGTATTTAATAAAATAAGAGTACGAATAGTGAAATCAGAATCAAAATTGATCGAAAATTAAACGAGATATAACAATTTTAAACAAATATATCTGTCCCTCTCTCGAAAACGCTGTTTTCTATGGCAGTTGTATGGGCGTCATGTCCTTTGACGTCAAAGAACACGTCGGAATTCTATTTCTAATTATCAATTTTAAAGCTTTATAATTTCGTCGCTGATGATGATATTTTTGAAAATTCCTTCATATTTGTTCACAATAGTTAATAAGAACATTAAAATAATATCATGCATAATCCCTATTAGGTTTTTTTAGGAAACTAGCCTATTGTCTCAAAAAATGACCTCACCTTCAGTTCGGGCGTGTAGGTATAACGCCTCGGATGAAATGATAAAGTTTGCCCAATTACATCAAAATGTTGACAAAATAATTTTGTAAAATAAAACCATTCATCTAAGGTCTCGATATCATCTCTATAATGTGATAGATTTTTTTTTTCTACACTATAGCCCATTAATTAATAAATGTAGAAGAAAACTAATTAATCAATCAATTTATACCTGTCAAAGGGTTTTGGAGCAATGTATGATTTATCTTATAACCAAAAATACTGCATTCAGGGCTTAATTAGACACATCTACGGACCGGGCTCGGCAAGCGTTGCTTGACCTTAAGATAGACCCGTGTGGCTGTTATTAGTTATACATGAACTGAGCTCCGTTCGAAATAAGTTGAAAATCATAATTGTTCCAAAATTCTATAAAATTGTATTTGGTGTCTAAAATATTGGAATTTTTGTCAGTCAACACGATATGTCGATTATAATGAATTATGCATGAACATTTATTTGTTATTGTAACTATGAAATAAAGGGAATTTTTTACTGATTTTCTGCATTTTCTTAATTCTTTATTGTACCCCAAAATTTCACATAGTAGGTACTTAGTGATTGCACAATGCATGTAAAAAGGCGGGCTTAACTCAATGTTGAGTTTTAGAGAGAGATCACATTTGAGGGTAGGATCTAGTGCACAAAACATATAAACCTACATAAATCATCATCATCATCATTCTCCTGCCCATATCCCAATTTATTTGGGGTCGGCGCAACATGTCTTTTTCTTCCATACTCCTCTATTAGTCGTCATCTCTGTAGTCACCCCCTTTTTACCCATATCCTCTTTCACACAGTCCTGAGTCCAACCATCGTTTCTTTGTCCTTTCCCATACTCTTATAGCCATCCACATCCGTACACAAGACTTTCCTCACGACATTTTTTTCATTCCTCCGCATCACTTAGATACCACGACAACCGATTTCCACACAACTTTTCAGTCAGTGGTGCCACTTTCAGACTCCTTTTATATACTCATTCCTAATTCTATCCATGTGCGTAACACCACATATCGCTCCTAGCATTCTTATCTCATAAACCTACATAAATAATTCCAAATATATATTATACTTACATACTAATAAATACCAATATACTTATATTATGTCAATTTGAAAGGAAGTGCTCTTTGATTTTCGTCTTGAAGACACTAGAGAAGGACTGTCGCCTAGGGAGTGTGGGAGACAGTTCCAGAGACGCACTGCAGTACATTTTATTTATTTTGATCATTTGTGAAGGTCAAGCTTTAAATATATTTCTTGGTAAGAATTGATTGACTTTTATTGTAGTAAAAATTGATTTGATTTCGGATTGAGACTAAAATAAAATACAAAACCTTAAGGCTATGAAAGGTTATAGACGGAACGTCATTGGACATTAAATGAAGCAGGGTCAATAAAATGTGGGAGTGACCTTGACGAACGTAACGATGACGTATCGGCTTCTCATTTTGTCTATGTGAGCTTATTTCGTACAGATACAAGCCGGCTTCTCATTCTGGTACTTCAGATTTCTGGATTTTGACACTCCGTCTATAACCTTTCATAGTCTAAGTACAAAACTTTGCGTTGGGTATCAGTTATTTCTCAGGGATGTGTCCTAACAGGCGCTGCCTTAGGTACCTCTTGATATACCACTTTGGACCTTTGGGTCCCGGAGTGGTATTTTAAAAGGTAACGGGGTCCTTACATAAACTGATGGTGATCACCGGTAGTTTTAGTGAGGTAAGAATCCCCAACGAAATGCGTCCAGAGCTTTCTGCCCTTGAATACCAAAATTTTCCTTGCCCAAACAATCAATCAGTCCACGTAGTATATCTCTGGGTAGTCTGTGGTTCATTCCATCATAGACTACTATACGCCCACGCCTGTTATTTGTATGCCGCCGAGGAGCTTCTAAATAAAGTTGAGCGATTGCAAAATATTTGATTGTTGTAATCATTTCTTAATGTTTGTGCAACGTTTATTATGTACTTACATACAACGTGAACTGATTTTTTAACCGACTTTAAAAAGGAGGAGGTTATCAATACGGATGTTTGTATTTTTTTTATGTGTTCGGGCATAACTTATAAAGAATTTTGGAAATCCGTCTATAAATGACGTTATAGACGGATTTCCAAAATTCTTTATTTGTTCGAAAGGGGTTTGTCCCGAAATGGTCTCATTTAAATTTCATATAGATCTGATGATAAGTTCCGGAGACAGACAACGGAACTCTTCAAATAATGACAGAAAATCAAGAAGTCGGTTCTATTTTTTTGTAAAAAAGTTTTCTGTTTATGGACTCAGCCTAGACCCCACGACACAGGGAATCCTAGTGTGGTCTTTTTTTTTTTTGGGGTTGGGATATCATCCAATGGCATCTCCCGCTCCACTCTTACTGACTAAAACACAATCGTGTTCCTTCAGTTGTCTGTGCCAGGACAAGGAGACTCATTCAAACACACCCGCGACGTGTCTATGGGTAGGACATAAAATAAAACAGCGCATCTATAAAAACATATTCGTTATATTCGGTGTCTGTCGTGGTCAGTTACAATAATATCAACAAAGCTAAGTGAAAGCTGCGACATCGCTTTTGTACACTCACTTGCAGCGCTTACGTGACGAGATAATGCATTTTTACGTAGATTCAAATAGTAATAATAATATTATTGTTAAAAAAAAACTTAAAAAACTCGCTTTGACGACGTCACTAAGCTAACCATGCATTGTCACCCAAACTAAACATTTCAGAAAACTTTCAGCTCAATCGGAAACCGGGAAGTGAGTCGAATTTAACTTCACACAATTGTTTATGTCACCGAATAATTGTAACACTATCAAAGTAAATGAAAAAGTAAGTTGTTACTTTTGATTTGAAGACTCAAATTTTTGATTCATAGTAAGTAAGTAGGTACAAGTAGGTACCTAGTTACTTTTGATTTAAAGACCCCTAGGTTGTAGCTATCAGGAAACAGACTAGCAGGTAATTCCACTCCTTAGCTGTACACACAATGAAAGTGTTCCCAAAACATTTTGTGTGTATGGGTGGAATGTCCACCAATACCGGTGGCGCATCGCCGTACATCTAGTGATCCGATGATGGAACGGGCTTGGCAGAATATAATTATTCAATGAGGGTTTTATTAATTAAATGCGCCAGATGGTAGCACTGAGGCGTCAGGTGACAGGTCCAAGGCCTTATATTTTCTGACATTTGTAAATGGATGATGTTTGGTCAAAGTTACATTAACGTATTAAATGCATTATTCCGCCGCGCACCGGCCGCATAACACGCTTATACAAATCAGAGACGACAAAACAACAAAAAATGGAAAAACTGGTAATACTCATTATGAATGATCTGTTACTATGGGACCGCGAAAGAAAAATCAGCTGCTCAGTACATTTTGTCGAGTTATGCAAATATACATAAATGTATAAGATATTAGATTTTTTCCTAATTTTAAATTGGACCCATATTAAGCTGTTTTTTTTTAAAGAGTTGTGGCTATACCACTGGCTTGGTTACAAGACCTTTAAGCCAAGTCTTAATTTGAACACTCACTTTTTTCCGCATTGTAATGCAGATGTAACACATTCTAATGTTTTTTTGCAGTATTTGGTAGCAAATGTATCGAGTCAGCCATCTCAGCAAGTTTCACTGAGGTAGTCAATGCTAATAAAGTTCTTAGCTTCATTTTACCGAGATCGCGCCTGCTTCAATGATTCCACACATTGTCCAGTTGCGTAGCCACTTGAGACACAAAACTACACCAATTTTACATCACAATAACCACCAGGAATCAATTTGCGAATAATAAAAACAGCCACTAAACTTCACTCGAAGAAATCCCGCCAAAAAACCATTAAAAGTTGTTCATGATTATGAGTGTTGGCAGCGTTATCATTTATTATTGTATTGTCGTCTCCCCGTTGTATAATCAATCTATAAATCGCTCTATCATCTATTTAATACATTTATAACGTTTATTGGTGCGTATCCCACACATATTGACACAGGGAGACTATCCTCTACTTTCTAAAGCACATTACTCTGTCGTGTCGTGTTGTGGCGCGGGATACACCAATCAAACAAATCTGTTTCAGGGCTCGGAACCGTTATTTAAAATAACGTTTTTAAAACGGTTAGAACAGTTCTTTGTACAACATTTTGTTCGGAACGAAAACGAAATGAGAACGCTTTCAAAAACCAGTTTATTCCGCAGGGCGTAGCCTCGCTCAGTGCGGCGACAACTGAATGAAAATTGTAAATATCGTAGTATCGCACCATTCAAAAATGAAAAAAAAAAAACGGTAAATAACGTTTAATTAATCGAAAACGATTTAAATTTTGTTTTTCTTCAAAAACGTTGTTTATAACGTTCCATTCGAACGTAACCGAAACAATCGTTTTTAAGGTAAAAAAGACGAAACTGTTTAAAAAAATATACCGGTATCCGAGCCCTAATCTGTTCAAGCCTGCCAAACTGCGTCAGAAGGCGCCACGACACGACATGACATAACACAATAATATGAACCTGGCTCATTTCCTCTACTCGACTCAATCAAATTGACAGTTATTTACTGACGATTTTTTTCCGTTGTGAAGGCGACTCGAGCCGAAAACTTCCTCAAAGCTAATACTAGAGAAAGTTTTCTTCAAAAAGACTTAGAATATACATAGGCATTCTATTTATCTCGTTGTTCTTGTGCGCAAGCGCTACAGCAGAGCATGTACCCATTCGATTCCCGGGTCGGGAAGATCTTTGTTTTTTTTTTCTCCTGGATTTTATATTATTTCATCGTCTTTAGATATAGAAATACCTAAGGAGGATAAATAAAAAAAAAAACATAATCTTTTAATTCAAATAAAAACTTAAAATTGTGTTTAGAATTTTCCATCTCGTCTGCGAGGTAACGCCATATAAAATATATTTAATTTCCCTGTGTCAATATGTGTACGGCATTTATAATTTAAAGATACACTTCGTTTAAATATTATATTTCTTATCAACATGTTATAGTTTGTTTCCTTATGAATTTTATACATATAAAGTCGTGATTTTAGAAACTTTTCCCTAATTTAGTAAACTTTTTCTACAACACCGAGAAACATTTCATTTTTTAACAACTACCTACATTTTAAAATCACGACTTTTTTACTTTAGAACAGTTTTTATTTCAACGTGATTGCTTAAGAAAAGTATATTTTTAAGATTCTGCATAAGTTAGGTACTTTGTAATATCTTCTTTGCAATATAATGGAATGAATAAATTATATTTCTTAAATTAACCGGTCAATGTTCGAAAAAAAGCACGTTTAAGGAGTACCTTTTTGTGATCTAGTATCCAGCACCCCATTTAAGGTTCATTGAAATTTTATCTCAAAAAACCGTTTTTATAATATTTTTAAGTAAAATTCGTATAAACTTAACTTTAAATGAGGTGCTGGGGTAATATACGTTAAACCAATGTTGGCTTTATATCAGGCAAGGTAATGCCGGTCATTTCACACATTAACCAGTTAATGTAAGAAACAACTGCGTACATTAACCGTAATATCATAATAAACACACCACAAATATAAAATTTTACAATAATATCGAATTCACATAGAATACGAAGTATTTACAAAAATATTTAAAGCTAAATGGAGTAAAATATCTAGAAACTATGTTATTTTTAATAATAAAATAATAATAAACGTTATTTGTAAAACAAAAACATAATGTTTGTCAATGTAGTGAAACTTAAACTTAACAAGTTAAAAATAAAACAAATAATAAAACATGGCTGTCGGTAATAATAGGAACTTAAAACTATGTACAAATATAAATACATATAATGTAAAAATAATAATTTACGCATGATTCCATTTTTCCAGCCAAAACCTTGGTGTCTAAGCTAACCTAAATATTTTTTTTTTATTGACAGGCCCGTGTTTGACCACTATCTCACCTGATGGTAAGCGATGATGTGTTCGAAGATGGAGTAAGCTTACATAAAAGAAATCTATTCAGTCCAAACTTAAAGACCCCCAGGTTTTAGCTATCAGGAAACACAGACACCGCCAGAAAATCACAAATTATAAAGAGTTCAAAGAAATATGTGTAAAAATCGAGTTCACTAATGTTTGGCCCGTTTAAATGTAATCTTCATTTAATAGAACTTATTATGTATTTTATTTTAATATTTAATTAGTCAATTCAACACCTGAAATTTTGCAAACCATAGCTCCAAAGGCATTCCAAGTCTTTTCCTCCACTCGACTCAATCGAACTAACAATCTTGTTATTTATTCACAGTATTCGAAGACTTTTTTGAAGGACACAATAAGGTCTTACCTTGCATTCGCGCAAATTATTATTATCACCATTTGAAATAAATAAACTTAAAACATAATTACTGCAATCAAATGTTACCCTTAAAATTACCTTACTTAAAATGCATTAAACATATACAGATATTATAAGGAATAACCGGGGAAACTGGAAAGTATGTGATAGGAATAAATAGCATGCAAATAGTAGTTAAGGGTATTGAACCGTATTGTATTTAAATTCAGAATTCGAGACAATCATTAAATGTTGGAACAATCAACTCTATGTCTCGGATCACACAGATCAAAGTTTCATGGCAACCCATAATTTTTAGGGCCTTTGTAATACTAAAAAATGAATTCAATAATTACAACGCTAAAGTTGATACTTGAGTTGGAGGCGCTGCATGGAATTATCTCGAAATATGAAGCACTTATTGACTTTAGCGTTGTGTATTTTAAGTTGCTTTTCAAAGAAACATGTGCATTAAAAGGCCACAAAACATGAAATGGGTTGCAAAGGTATTTGCATTTTTTTCATGTTTTCTGTCCCAAAGTTTGTTGTCCAGTTTCAGTTTGTTGTCCCAAAATTTCATAATTATCTCGAATTCTGAACTTAGGCCAGCTTCTATACAAAAAAGTTCCAACCCTAAATTCGAAAACTTGTAGAAATTATTTTTTCAAACGCGAATTCATATTAAAAAATTGTTCGTTCGACGTAAAAATTCGATTTTAATAATTATTTAATAAAAGCCACGAATGTTAAATTAGATTATTTTTATACTTCTTAATATCAATGTGAGGTAACGATTTCTATAAGCAACTTGCTTTACTTATAGTGATTTTTTTGCTGACTATATCTATAAATGCATAAGAAAATGACACTTTATTAACTAAATCAATCAATTTTCATACTTTAGTCAACTTTTTTTGTTCTCGTCCTCCCTGAGTATATATAAAAAAAAATCTATACTGAATAAACTCATCAGGTCTGCGGAGTTCCACAAGTTAATTTAGTTTGATTCTGATTAATGCTTGTTATATAACATTCCCATATAAATGTGTTTTTCTATTATAATAATAAATTCTAGCAGTTTCACAAAACACCTAGTTATTTTGTAAAATATCCAAGTAACAATTAAAAAAAATTAAAAAGGAAATATTGGATTGTATCTAGCATATCTATTCAGGTATCTTAAAATAGTCAAAAATAAACCCGTTTGCACTCAAATCACAGGGCACATCCATTTTTTATGTACATGCCACACTATTCTCAAACACTGCAACTCCCGAAAGCAAGAATCAACTGTTGCGACCACCAGAAAGCCGAGTAAATGTTCGACGAGTCCCGGAGAAACGATTAAAATGTCTTGGGTCCCGCATTGATATTAATCAGAATAGAACAGCAGAGGAGTAAGAAAACATCATTTCTACTTCTTTTTTTGATTTATTTAAATTAGATTTTTTTTAGTAAACTACCCTATTACTCGTTAATAAGAATACCTCATCATCATCATCAGCCTCTTAATGTCCCCACTGCTGGGGCACAGGCCTCCTCTCTGTGAGAGGGTGTGGGCCATAATCCACCACGCGAGCCCAATTCGGATTGGTGGATGTCACATGTCTTTGAATTTTTGGTTCTAGGACATGCCGGTTTCCTCACGATGTTTTCCTTCACCGTTTTGAGAGCAGTGGTGATGAAATAATTTACACAAAGTAAAGCGCCTGCCTGGGTTTGAACTCACGACCTACAACTTGTAAGTCGCGGCCAATACCACTGGGCTACCACTGGCTAAGAATACCTGCTTTCGTAATATTTAGGTAATTCATCCATTGTACCTGGCACCACATAAATGGCATGCGGTTAGCTGACGATGACAAGAGTTGCGACACTGGGACTAGGATTTTTTTTAAATCTCGTTCCAATTTAGGCGAAGCGTAATTTTAGTGCAAACGGGTATTTAAATGAATATGTCTTAATGTTAGTTTCACTTTACGGTAAAATGCTCAAGCACGTTCTTTGCAGTCTATTTTGAACTCTATTTCAGTTGAGATAAGTACTAGAACATTTTACTATTTCGTGAGCGCTGACTCTAACTTGGAAGTTTTGTGTAACAAATGTAAAAATGTGTATTTTCCATGGATATCTCATCTACTCGTACCGTCCCTTAAAAGTATATTTTGACTTTTACACCTATAATAATCAATTCACAAAAATATCAACACGACAATATAGGTCTTTATACCTCGTAATAACGGTTAAATTCGCATACGCAACTCAATAAGTCGCCTTGAAGTTTCCAGTTGTCTCTGGTACTTTAAGATGTATTTTAGCAATGGAAAGACTTTCAGAATGTCTTTAGCCGATACACACAGCCGTTATTTAATCACCGATTTAAAATTAGCCATTATACCGAAAACGCACTGGTAAGCTTGCTTAGCACCAAGAGCCTAGCAAGTCACCTGGCGAGTAGCGAAGTGAAACAAACGTTCTAAATTGTTCGCAACCGGCCGCACTAATACACGTTAAGCGATAAGCGGGTAGTTGTCACGCTACGCGACAATTGAGCAGTTCTGTGTCAAGCTAGGTGACCAGCGGGCAGTTTTTTGCCACGCTAGGCAACAACCGAGTACTTCTGTGTCACGCTAGGCGACCACCGGGCAGTTTTGTGTCACGCTAGGCGACCATTGAGCAGTTCTGTGTCAAGCTAGGTGACCAGCGGGCAGTTTTGTGCCACGCTAGGCAACAACCGAGTACTTCCGTGTCACGTTAAGCGACCACCGGGCAGTTTTGTGTCACGCTAGGCGACAAACGGGCGGTTCTGTGTCACGCTAGGTGACCACCGGGCAGTTTTGTGTCATGCTAGGCGACCAGCGGACAGCTGAGTGTCACGCTAGGCCACAAGCGGGTGGTTTGGTGTCACGCTAGGCGACCAGCGGGAAGTTCCGTGTCACGCTAGGCAACCAGCGGACAGCTCTGTGTCTCGCTAGGCGCCAAGCGGGCAGTTCTGTGTCACGCTAGGCGACCAGCGGGCAGTGCTGTCACTCGCTAGGCTTTAGGCGATAAGCCAGCCACCTGGCAATGCATTTTCGGCCTTAGCATTAAAATGTATACTTGTCAAGTAAATGATGATTTATTAATTTTAAGTTTAACTATGCAAGCTAAACTAACTTAGCTAAGCTCAAAGTCCTGCCTTAAAGGGACATACGCAAGCATCAGTTACGTCAAAAATATAGTTTCGTCGAAGTTATAGGACATTGCCGCTACTCGTCAGTCACGTCATGATCTGCACGACATACAGTCAGTGACTGATCGGCGACCTGACGGGAACAAAGTTACTGATGTATGTGTATGAACTTTAAGGCCGAAAACGCACTGCACGGCTTGCACCACCGCGGCCCTGGCACAGGAGACTGAAGGAACAGGGGTGGGTTTTAGTCAGTAAGAGTCTGACACACCCTCCCGCTCCACCCAGAGCGAAGGAGGGTCGCCTAGCATATAGCATCGCAGAACTTTTCTTAATGTCCCTCGGCAAACTGCGTGTTCCGCCAGTCGTCGGCTTTCTATTAGTTGCCCTTTTCATTTGGTGCAGACCGGACGCACTCAATCGACTTGGAAGTCTGAAGAGTTTTTAATACTCTTTTTATGGTACCGCAGCGTTTAATATTTATTTTTTTCCGTTTTTAATATTAATAATTATCATTTTTAATAATAATAATTTTTTTCGCCCTGCCTCACTGGTGCGGCGTTAAGCGGTGACGGGTTTGTAATTTATTTTAAAAAAAATGGAAGGAAAGCTGCTAAAGTCGCAGGCACGATTGCAATAGGGAATATGCATAAAAAATATTTGTTATCTAACCGGTTTATCGATGAATATACTAAAATAGAGTACGAACAGTGAAAGCAGAATCAAAATTGATTGAAAATTAAACGAGATATAACAATTTTGAACAAATATATCTGTCTCTCTTTCGAAAACGCTGTTTTCTATGGCAGTTGCATGGGTATCATGTTCTGTGACGTCAAAGAACATGTCGGACTTCTCTTTCTAATTATCAACTTTAAAGCTTTATAACTTCGTCGCTGATGATGATATTTTTAAAATTCCTTCATATTTGTTCACTAAAGTTAATAAGTCTTCAATTGAACAAATAAAAAAATATCATACATATTCCCTATTGCCGAGGGACATTAAGAATAGTTGTACTGTACTAAAATCTTCGTTCTCACGAAGAAAATTGCGAATCACCTGGCGAGGAGCGTCCCAGAACCAACGTAATAAAATGTACGTTATCAACCACACCGCGCAAAGGCTTTTTCGTCCTTACTATCAAATACGGTTCTAAGCTCACTTACAAACTATTACCAAACATCATTCTATCATCGTAGAGACTCAATCTATTACTTTCACTACCACGACCTTTTTGTAACGCCCTATCCCTTCTTGCTCTTCTGACGGCCACAGGAAGGTCACCAGGTGTCTTAACTCTCCCTGCCGGATTCAGAAGATTAATATCCCCGGCAGAAGAGAATATCTCACTGACTTGTTCTAGAGAATGCTGTCTTTTTATAGCTAAATTCTTTAACGTCGGCTTTGGAGAACGATTTCCAGGATATTTTAATTCTGCTGTATCAATTTCGCCGTTAAAAGCCGCTAGGTACACGGGATTGTCGCCACTATATCCATTGACTAAATTCTCTTTATCGTTTGGATCGCTAAATTCGTTATCAAAATTCGTGTATTTATTTTGGAACTTGTTAAACGTGAAGTCTGTAACTTGGCTGGATTCCTTTAACACTTCGTTTTGGTAAATTTTCTTTTTTTCCGCGTCAGTTTTTGGTATGGTTTGCATTGTTATTTTTGAGCCTCCGTTTTCGGATAACAGCATCAAATGCTCATCTTCACTGCTTGAGCAATCAGAGTTAATGTCGAATGGGCTTATGTTACCGTTATAATTGTCTTGCGTATCTATGTATTGCAACTCTAAGTTGATACTTGCTCTAGAAGACGAACCACTATTAATAATTCTATTATCACAACTCAAACGTTTCTTGACGGTAGAATCCTCAGATTCCGAATTAGATTTCAAAATACTTTGAGATGAAAGTGAAGTTTTAACAGATCTTTTATTCAGACTTTCCGAACTGCCCTTTTTACTTTTCATTTCGATAAAATCAGGAGGTTTCGCTTTTGGGACTATTACTGCGAAGATTTGGTTCGGAGTTCTTGCTTCGTTCTCTCTGTTTGGCAGTTCTTTGAATCCAAAGACTTTGTTTTCCGATTCCATCATCATCGTCGGTGACAGTGTTCGATTGGGTGGTGAAAGTGTGCAAGGATCTTCAAAGTTGTAAGGGGACCTATCTTGATTAATAGTCAGATTTGAGGGTCGATCTCTTTCATTTATATTTGAAGGCTTATCGATAATTGATGTCATTGTTTTATGAGAATTGTCTGCTAGTTTAACTTCAGTCTCTTTCCGGTTTAATTTTTCAAAGAATTTTTTTATCCCCCATTTAGGTTTTTCTACTTTTACGTCTTGTAGTAGATTAGTCTGTTTCGGGGCTCGTTCAATGTCATGAGCTGTGACGTCATTTTGAACGTATTCCAACGGTCTTTGGTAAGACCGTATCTCGCTTAGACCAGAATTTTCTAGTAGAGGTAACCTTGTATGGCTTGAAACGCGAGCTACGGAAAGACAGTTTTCTTCTATGTTAGGAACTCTTAGAGTTTCTATGGGTGCGGTAATGTCTTTTAAGGACTTGTGAATAAGTTCGACAGTCGCTTGCTGGGTGTTTGTATGTGTGTTCCGTTCTATGCAAGCGTTGCGACCTATGTGAGGTTGGGGGTATAGCAGAGGTGTGTGAACGTCACAGTTTTGCGTCGAGGTACAATTTGAGTTTTTGTCGGATTCCGGTGGCGGTGGAACGTTGGAGTCAGCTGTGAAAGAAGAAATATTTATATTAATATATCTTTATTATTATATTCTTAAAGACCATATATTTCTTATCACTACAACTTCTGTTAGTCAGAATATAGAGGCGACCAAGCGATTTTCATAATAATTATCTTTCAAACATGTTTTCCCAAAAATAATTGAAATTATTTGGTCTTGATTATAGACCTCGTTGCGGCAATAAAGCTCGGTGCGAAAAATAACGCAACTGTCTCGAAAACATTCATGATTATTATCATGAAGAAAAAATCATTTAGCTTAATTGTTTGCATAACTTGACGGAGTGATGGAGATGATCGAGAAGATCACGGCGGAGATGAGAATGTTGAGATGGATGTGTGGAGTCACGAGAATGGATAAAGTGAGAAATGAGTACATTAGAGGTAGTTTAAAAGTGGCACCAGTCACCGAAAAGTTGAAAGGGAACCGCTTATCTTGGTAAGGTCATGTGAAGGTAACTAAACGAGTAATGAATATAAATGTGGATGGAGAGAGAGAGGCCAAAGAAAGTATGGATGGATTGTGTGAGGAGTGATATGAAAAAAAGGGAGTTAGTGATAGCGTGACGGCTGACAGGACAGAATGGAAGAAAGAAATGTGTTGCGCCGACCCTAAGTAACATGGGATAAGGGCAGGAAGATGATGTTTGTATAACTCGACAAAATGTGCTGAAAAGCAGTTTTGTTTCGTCATTTTAGTGTTAGTCCCATAATAGAAGAAGTTCACAATGATGAGTATTTCCAGTGAATTCATTTATTGTTGTATTTCCGTATCCATATAGTACCTATATGATTTGAACTCACCACCAGGCGGGTGTGGATGTAAGTTGTTGTCGTGTATGAGCGGGCCCTGCGCGTGTAACATCTGTTTCAGCTCAGCCATGCGCTCTTCTACGCAAACTGCGGTTAGTCTGAGGGAGAAAACAATAACGGTTATAAAAAAAATCAACATCTAGGTCTGACTATGGCATCGTAGCTCCTATATACAGGTGGCCCGATTTCAACCCATTTTACAATAAAAAACATTTGTACAAAAAAAAAAATACACTAAAAACTTAAAAATAACTTTAATTTCGGAAGTCGGTGTTTGTGTTTTATTTCTTCGTTATTTGACACCGACTTCCGAAATCAAGTTATTTTTTAATTTATAGTGTATTTTTGTTTTTTAGAAGTCGGCTGTTTTTTTTTGTAAAAATGTTTTTAGTTGTTATACCCCAGAATTCAAAACCCCAAAAACATGGAACGTGGAATTTAAACATACTCGTAATTGGAGAAAACCACAATGTCATCTAGGTATATATATTTTTCGTTTTTGTTCAGTTTTTCAAAAACCACTGAAGCAATTTTTATAAAATTTATATGGAATGATTTATAGAAAATTTATAGAACCTCCTCCTTTTTCGAAGTCGGTTAAAAAAGGAGGTTCTGTATTCGACCCGTATGTATGTATGTTTGTCTGCGATTTTCTCGAACTGATCTGATTTGAATAGGGTTTTCGTTATTCAAATGCATATTTTTCAAGGAAGGTTTTAGTAAATAATACATTAGGATCTGATGAAGAACTTCGGAGACAGACAGTGGAACTCTTCAATAACTAACAGCAAATGACTCGCGATTACTGCGATCGTTTGTCTAAGTATTGTTAACACAATTTAATGGGGAACCACAAGTGAAAAGTGAAAAATAAAAAACTATTTACAAAAAATAGAACCAACTTCAGGCTACCGGGCTTTTTGTGTTTAACAGAAGGCTAGTTTAATCAGGGTGTTACCCCCATCGGTGTGTCAAAATCAAAAGTTATTTATTCAAAATAGGCTGAGAGCCAGCAATAGGGAAATATGCATGATATTTTTTTATTTGTTCAATTGAAGACTTATTAACTACTAGCTTCCGCCCGCGGCTTCGCCCGCGTGAAAAGTGTAATTATAATAAGTCTGAGTGGTATTTTCAGAGAGTAGCACGTTAAATAAATCCTGTAGAAATCAAAATCAAAAGTTATTTAAATTAGGCTGAAAGCCAGATTTTTTTGAACGTCAAAGTTCTACATACACTCACACTCGCTCAGTGTGTCGGGGTACCTATCTTGTTACTCTAACCGTGTTAAATATAATAGTTTACCATATCGAAACTGTTTCATTTATTGAGTCCCAAACATATCCTAAATTGGTGCTTAGCTTCTCGCTCGTGTCTCCGTCCGCTTAGACATTTATATTAAATTAACTTTTTCACGATTTTGGCACCCTGGTAGAGTTTAACTGTGGTTGCATCCGCGTGCAGGTCTGAAATTTCTCTTCTTCGTGATTCTGTTTTCCTGGTAGTTTAAGAAGCTATACCGCTTAGGATTCCAGCCCCGAAAATACTTATTCATGATGTTACCTCTCCACTTCATGATTCTGGTCTCCTGGAACTTTGTGAGTAGCGTACCGCTCATGATTTCAGTCCTGGAAATACTTCTCATGTTTCTGGTCTCCTGGTGATTTGTAAATCTCTACCTCTCCTAATACCAGCCTCGGATTATGTTTTGTGATTCTGATCTCCTGGTAGGTTGTGACTCTATGTGTTTCTGGTCTCCTGGTATTTTGTGAATTTGTACCGCTTAGGATTCTAGCCCCAAAAATACTGATTCACGACTCTGGTCTCCTGGTAGTTTGAAAATCTCCTCACCTTTCATGATTCCAGCCCCAGAAACAATTTTTCATGATTCTGTTCTCCTGGTAATTTGTGAATCTGTACCTTTCACAATACCGGCCTCATACACCAGCCTCGGAATATGTTTTGTGATTCTGATCTCCTGGTAGGTTGTGAATCTAAACCGCTCAGAATTCCACCCCCCTGGCAGTTTGAGAATCTATACCGCTCACGATTTCAGCACCGGAACACTCTTTGTGTTTCTGGTCTCCTGGTATTTTGTGAATCTATACCGCTTAAGATTCTAGTCCCAAAAAGCCCTGGAACACTCTTTGTGTTTCTGGTCTCCTGGTATTTTGTGAATCTATATCGCTTAAGATTCTATAATCCCAAAATACCGATTCATGACTCTGGTCTCCTGGTAGTTTTATAATCTATACCTCTCATGATTTCAGCCCCGAAATCACTTTTTCATCATTCTGGTCTCCTGGTAATTTATGAATCCTCTACCTCTCATAATCCCAGCCTTGGTATATATTTGTAATTCTGATGTCCTGGTTGTTTGTGAATCTGTACTGCTCGGAAAACTTATTCATCATTCTGTTCTCCTGGTAATTTGTGAATCTGTACCTCTCATAATACCAGCCTCAGAATATATTTTGTGATTCTGATCTCCTGGTAGGTTGTGAATCTATACCGCTTAGGATTTAAGCCCCAAAAATACTGATTCATGACTATGGTGTCCTAGTAGTTTGTGAATCTCTACCTCACATAATACCAGCTTCGGAATATGTTTTGTGATTCTGATCTCCTGGTAGTTTGTGAATCTACACCGTTTAGGATTGTATCCCCGAAAACACCTATTCATGATTCTGGTCTCCTGGTACTTTGTGAGTCTTTATCTCTCATGATTTCAGCCCTGGAAATAATTCTCATGTTTCTGGTGTCCTAGTACTTTTTGAGCGTGTGCGCACGTTCAGCCTGACTTTGGATTTCTACTTCCACCTCAGCCTTCGCTAAGTCTTGTCATTTACCGGGATAAAAAGTAGCCTATGTGTTAATCCAGGTTATGACCTACGTGTGTGCAAAATTTCATTGTAATCCCTTCAGCCGTTTTTGCGATACCTTCAGCCAAACATACAAACAAACAAACATACAAACTTTCGCATTTATAATATTAGTAGGATAGTGAACAAATATGAAGGAATTTTCAAAATATAATCATCAGCGACGGAGTTATAAAGCTTTATAGTTGATAATTAGAAAGAGAAATTCGACATGTTTTTTGACGTCAAAGGACATGACGCCCATACAACTGTCAAAGAAAACAGCGTTTTCGAGAGAGGGACAGATATATTTGTTTAAAATTGTTATATCTCGTTTAATTTTCGATCAATTTTGATTCTGCTTTAACTGTTCGTGCTCTATTTGAGTATATTGATCGATAAACCGGTTAGATAACAAATATTTTTTTCATGCATATTCCCTATTTTAGGAACATCAAAGTTCTATATAAATACAGATGCCCGCCCGTCACCACTTCCTAGTGTTTTAGCTGTGAAGAAGAAGTGACGACCAACTCCCCAGCAACACATCTGTCTGTTATGTTTGAAAAATTTACTGTGGCTAACTTTATTATTTACGTTCGTCGAGTGCCAAAGAAGACTTTTCATACAAAAGATTTCCCCCATTATTGGTTGATTTATATTGAATGTAGATGTTAGATGTAGGTCAGGGAGAGGGCGCTGCAGTGCCACCGTTCGCTTCGTATCCGTGTTTAAATTATTTTTTAAAATAAAACAGTGTTTAAAAGAAGTGAAAAATCTAATAAGTTGAGTGTTATTCCATCTAGACAATAAAAAAGACATAGTGAAAAACAAACTTTACGAGTGATTTTCAAACAAAGAACAAGTGTGCCGTACTAAAGGCATCCTTCATTGAACGTCGTACAGAAGGCTAACTAGACAATAAAACGCTTATAAAAACGGACTTCGCGTGTGTGGAGTAGATAAGAACAAAAAACAAATAGTGAGCGGTGCATTTTAGATTGAAATATTAACTTTATAACAGCAGTATATTGAGCAGGAGAGAACTTTAAAGGCCACTCGCTCATGGGCTGATGGAGCCATCTGGGGCCGTTCCACCACAACGAGTGTCTTATTAAATCCGACGGCAGCATGCCGCGAGACAGACAATCGCTAGGATTCTCTTT
Organism: Polia nebulosa; assembly: GCA_951329385.1. NCBI lineage: Eukaryota > Metazoa > Arthropoda > Insecta > Lepidoptera > Noctuidae > Polia > Polia nebulosa. The sequence goes on along the minus strand of OX589614.1, from coordinate 13,080,094 downwards.
CCCGGACACGTGACGGAAACAAGCGGCAGGTAAGTTTTCCTGTATTTGAGCAATGCGGTTGCTGACAAAAATAGACCATCTATGGGGAGATGAGTGGATCCACGAGAGAGCTATGGTGGAGTCCGAGAAAGCGTGGACACCTGCAATGGGTACACGAGCGGAAAGTTTTTCCTTGACTACGCGAACAAGTTTAGACAGAAGTAAAGCGGCGATTGTTGTCAAAGAAAAATAATCATCAGCGGGTTCCCAGGTTAATCCAAGGATTTTGAAATTAAGGACATCATTATCCATGCCAGAAAAATTAACTGGTAAGCGGTGAGACTCTGGGAGAATCTCTAATAAAGCGGGTGAATTGGTAGCCCATTTGACTAAGTCAAAGGAACCTACCTTCATTAAATCAATTAAATCGCGGGATAGACGCATAGCTGTCTGTTCGTCCGAAACAGAGTAGACGTAGTCGTCCATGTAAAACTGAGTTTCTACCAATTTAGAAGCCACAGGAAAGCGGTCGCTTTGCTCACACGCCAAGTTACGCAATGTGCGCATCGCTAAATAAGGACTAGGTTTTAGTCCGAAGGGAACGCGGTTAAAATGAAAGGTGCGAATAGGCTCACCTTTGCTAAAACGATACAAGATTCGTAAATATTTGCGGTGGTGCTCTCTTACACCGATACGCAAGAACATTTGTTTTATATCCGCTGTCATCGCGACAGGGAATGTACGAAAATCAAGCAATAACAAAAACAAGTCTGCTTGCAAATTAGGTCCGACATGCAAAATGTCATTGAGCGACAACCCTGAGTGAGTTTTGGCGCTAGCGTCCAAAACCACTCGAATGCTGTCCTTGTCCGGTCTAATGACGGCATGATGCGGTATATAATAACCCTCCTCTGTCAATTCAGAGTCGGGCACTTCCGCTAAATACCCCTGAGTTATATAATCCGCGATAGTTTTATTATAATTCTCGCGTAGGGTCATTAACGCAAACTTACGCTCAAGCGCAAGTGAGCGCCCAGGGGCGTAGCCGTGCGAGCTACCTAGCCCGCTGGGTGAGCGCGCAAAAGGTAGATCGACAAAATATCTGCCGTCTTCAAATAAGACTGAAGAATTAAAATTATTTTCACACTCTAATTCGTCCGGACTAATAAAACGTTGAGATGGAATTTCCTCTAGCTCAAAAAACTTATGTAAATTTGACTCGACTTCAATGTCGGCCTGCGCGGTAAACGAAGATGCAATGTGTGTCACATCACTACTACAACAATCAATATCACCCATAAGTACATAACCGAAGCTAGTCAGTACAGCAGGGGGTGCGCGGGTACCCGAATCGACCCTGTCTCCCAGGTAAATAAAGGGGAACAATTGTGCTCCAAGCACGACGTCTACCGTGCCCGGCACGTTCCAAAGCGGATCAGCGAGCTGCAAGTTACTTAAGTATGACATGTTATCATTGTTATGTTATCTAATTAATTTCGCGGGAAGTCTGTCTGTAATACAATCAACAACTAACGCTTGTATCGAAAACTTCGTATGAGGATCAAACCGAGATTCTATGTTTAGATGAATAAAACCGTGTATTGGTTTCGATGACATTCCAACACCTTGTAAAAATGAATTGCGTAATTTAATTATGGGTAAGTTCAAACGTTTACAACAGTCCACAGTAATTAAATTATTTTGCGATCCGTTATCTAGTAGGCACCGAACCACCTCCTTATCTCTGATGTCGCTATAGTATGCATATAACTGCGCGGTCGCTAGCAAAATGGTTGACCCAGTTTTAACAGCTGTAGTGAGCGAAACAGATGTATCCTTAGTAGGCGCTTGCGGCTCGGGCGATAATGACTCATGTTTTTCTCGGAAATGTAAGAGAGAATGGTGGTTCTTCTTACAAATTTTACAAACGTTACGTGACCTACATTTAACCAAAGAATGGGATAGACTTAAACAGTTTATACAGCCACGTTTAGCTTTAATAAATTCAAAACGTGCAAGCGGTGTTCTAATATTTTTAAACTGCGGGCAATAGAACAGCTGATGTCGTACGTCATCCTTATCGCAAAGCGTACATTTGCCATTCGAAACCGGTTCATTACGCGATACGAATGACTTAGCGGTATTATTTTTTGTTTGATGATTAACTGAACTAGACTTAGCGCGCGGTTCCGTCTGTAAATTATTACCGTATGAGCGTTGTAGTACCTTAACATATTCTTGCATGAATGTTATAAACTCAGCATAGGAAGGTAATTCTTTTTCACTCACACGTGATTCAAACTGTAAGACAGTTTGCGCGTCAACCTTTTTTAAACCACAGTGTAATAAAACAAAATCCAGTAAGTCTGGAATGTCTAACTGCTTCAAGGCTGCGACGGACGCTGAATATCGTTCCACAAAAGTATTGAGGCTCGCGGCATTTCCGGCGCATTGTTTAATGTCCAGTATATTATTGAGATAATGAATCCCTAAACTACGCTTATCTTGATACCTTTTTACGAGACTGTTCCACATAACGTTGTATGTATCACCTGTAGGAACAATGCCTGCGGTCAGTTTTAAGGCATCATGAGTCAACTTACTGATCAAGTACTGGACACGCTGCGAGTCAACCAGATCGGTATTTAAATGAACATTGCTTCGAAACATTTCATAAAATATGGGCCAGTTTTCCGCTTTACCATCAAACGTTGGCAAATCTATGGGCGGTAATTTTATCCGAGTACCCACTTTGTGTTCCGATGTTTCGTTTTTCGAAAGTATGAGATTACGTTTATATTTAATATTAGAATATAAGTCTTCAATAGAATATAGACTCGAATAGTCTGGTGCGGTTTGGTCAATCTCGAATTGCAATTCATTCATTTGTTCTATTATTTCCTCAAATTTGTTATATTGCTCAGTAATTGTTTCTGACTGCGCTAAGAATGTCTCATTTGAACGTGAATCATAGTTCGAGATGTTTCTGGAATCATTATATATGCGATTAACTCGCTCGAAAATCATTTGTTTTTTAGCGGTAAGCTGAGCCAATTTAGCTTCTTGCTTGCGGGACGCCATTTTGGGGCACTAATAAAGTTATGTGCCTACCGTAATGACTTGTACTTAATTTGTACTGAATTTTACTGATGCCTATCCAGGCTCGAAAGGACCATCTAATGTAGTTGCCCAAGCGTGTAAATAGCCGTGGGACTCTGCGGATGTAGAACAGTAAGTACGACCAAGCACTTGGAGGGAATGCTGGCCCAAAATTGCCTATATTTGTCTGTATAACTTCAAGTTAGGAGTGGTCGGCAGCAGTCGGCGAATGTGGCCCTACTCACAATTTGTAAAACAAGTGGTACCTGACTTTCCGGGCTGTTCTCGATGGTTGCACGTCGACTTGTCGAGTGGCCACTCGTTCTCTTCACACCAACACTCCTGATTATTCTTGTTTAGTAGTTAACGGACGTGGTAAATATGGGTTATTTATTATTCCCGGAGGATCCCCAACGTTTACGGGATATTACTCGGGATTTTAGTGTATTTGCGGGGACGATATTAATTTAAGACATTAATTTAGTCTGCGGTGAGATGCGCGCTGTGCCTCGCGGCGTTAGACACACACACTCTGACGTCAAAACTGACGTGACGTCGATTGTTGCATTTTAAATTGTCTATAGCTCGCGTAAAGCCGGCCACTCACGTCTGTCTGACAAATTAAAGCGAGACACACACGCGACGTGATACCAACCCCACCCAACTTGCAGAGTGGCGGCAACTCGCCACACCAGGGGTTCTTGCACATATAAAATGTTTTAATTAATGACATAATCGAATGAAAGTGTAATGAATATTATTTACAATCTATTATATTAATTTATTATTATTATTGATTTATATAATTTATTTTTACAAATTTTCAAATTATTTTGCTATTTTTAATTAACAAATAATTCAATCTAAATTTATTTTAATTTCTCAATATTTAATTATAAATGTTTTTACTCTTTCAATTCTGTATGCATGTAATTGGCAAGAAATATAAGGTTTTTTTATTTATTTATTTATTTTATTTATATTGAATGTAAAAAGACAGTTTCTGAAGCCGAAAACCACATATTCTATTCTTTATTTGGATCATTTTTTTTTCACTAGACCATACCTGGGAGGCCACTGGTTCTGGAGATATTGAAGGTCAAAGTCACAATTTTTTTTTACTTTTTTAAGAAAATGAATTCCAAGTGTTATTACTGAACTTTTTTCCAAACAAACATTACCTGAATTTTCGATTTTTCTTAACAAACTACGAATTTGAAGTTACAAAAACGTAATGTTACGTAACGTTAAACGTATCCGACAAGTACCTACGCGGTTTAGAGCGAAAGGGCGGGGTTTAACTCTGCTTGCCTGGGTTCGTGTTACATTGCGCGCAATAAAAATAGCTTTTTTTTTTTCATACTTAATAATAAAAGTCGTTTCCCAGCAATAATTTTTGCGCAAAGCTACTTTATTAGATGTACAGTATGCGTAGTTGACGGCTTTGTGATATGTCTTGTCACATGTTTGACATTTTCCCTTAGTCACACAAACTTGCTCGTATCTATCTTCTTTTTGCACTACCCTAAACAGTTAACGGCGTATATAGTCTACTTTGCAAAGATCTAGCCGTTATATGCTCATAACTATTCGTAACACAAAAGAATCAATTTAATTTTTTGTGGGTAAGAAATCAACAGATGACTTCTACCGCTCTGGGTGGAGCAGGAGGGCGTGTCAGACTCTTACCGACTAAAACCTATGTTTCTTCATTTGCCCTTTGATAAATGATTTTTATTTTGTAAATTGGTTATTAATGACACTTTAACACGTCAATATTTTTTTGTCAGTTTAAGCTAGATGGAGCCGGTGTTTCCTAGCTGAGAAGAAAAACCGAAACAAACTCAGACTTCAGTCTCTTTTAAAGTCCATACAATACATACGTACTGGTCAAATTATATGAGAACCATGTACGTTAATGTCTGAGATGAGCTGTTGAGGAAAGCAGCACGCAGGTTTGAGTGGACCTGTCCAGACAGTGCAAGCATTTGTCAGTTATCGTGTAGCTCAACGCGACGCTGTGCGTTCCAGGGTTGCGGTGACTCTTTCGAACAATCCCGCGACCCTGACAGGCACCAGCTTTTTTTTTTTGGGGTGTTAAATCATCCTATGACTTCTCCCGCTCTGGATGGAGCGGGAGGGTGTGAGAGTTTTACTAACTAAAACCCGCCCCATGTTTTTTCCTTGCCTGAGTGCCCAGGGGCGCGGTAACTCTGTTACGAATTTATCCGCGACCCCTTGGCATGCAGGCATCGGCCACGATGGGCCGCGTCAGTGGTGGCTGACATCTCTTTGTAGCGTGAGTGGAAAACTACGCGCCGTCGACCCTCGGATCGGACGGCGACCTACCCATTACTCGCCGTCCACAGGCCCGTGTCTACGGTGACCGGATATCGTCCTGCGACCACCGACGCCCAGGGCGTCTCCTGCAGCGGCTGCGGCTGGGGGCGTGAGAGCCACTCCGTTGAGCCTCCCTCACCCATTCCGCCTCTTCCTTCGCGAGCATTAATGCTTCGCAAAAGGAGACTGCTTCCCATTCCCTCTCACTCCGTATCATGGCCTGGACCAGGACCGGGCGCGAGGGACCAGCCCTAGCAGGTTCAGTCAATCATACTGACAATAGACGCTTACCTAGCCTCAGCATCATGATCCCAGCATTCATCACAGGTATCAGCAGCTATCTTCAAAGCGCGGGATTGTTGCACCGGCCCCTTTGGTAGAGGCGGACGTGCCTTATTGCGGGATACTAGGCTCTGTACAGAACAAAATATGATTGAAATTCGTACTGCTATGTTGTATTTTATATCGAGACATCAATGTGTCTCTTGAAAGCATGTGCCTTCAGTCCCAGTTATCATTCGTAGATAGGGACAGCAGTTCTAGATAGGGACTCATCCATAAATTACGTCACACGTTAAAGGGAGGGGAGGGGTTGACGAAGTGTGACAACGGGTGGAAAGAATTATAAGTTTCGTGACGTCACATTATCTAGTATTAAACGCGAAGTTTTAACTATTAACGAAATACTTAAAAATATTTTTCAAACCATTTCAAAATATTTTAAATGGAAATTAAAGTAATTTCGGAACTGCTGTTTTAATTTATTAAATTCTAGATGTGAAATTGCAAAATATGTCACGGCACTCGAGGGAGGAGTCTCACAATGTGACCAGCTGTGACAGGTACTAGGAGGGGTATAAAAAACATGAATTTCATGTGACGTAATTTTATAGATGGTCCATAAGATATCAAAATCAAAAAAAAATCAAAAGTCATTTATTCAAACTAGGCTGAGAACCAGCACTGTTTGAACGTCAAAGTTCTACATAAAGACAGTCCCCCAAAAAACGCCCGCCCGTCACCACTTCCTAGAGTTTTAGCTGTGAAGAAGAAGTGGCCAACAAACTCCCCAGCAACACATCTGTCTGTTAAGTTTTAAGAACTTGAATCTATATAATTCTAAGCAACAATCTTAACATTATGTAAAACAGAAAAATAAATATATGCCGTCTAAAATATAATCATAAAATTAAATTAAATAATCCGCCACTTGCCAGCTAGCACACATATGTAATCTGACACCAGTCGTGCCAAGAAATATTGTATACCCAACTGGCACTTGTTCCGCGGCTTTGCTCACTTGACCTATACCGCGGGAACTGTTATTTTTTCCGGGATAAAAAGTAGCCTGTGTTACTTCCTGATAATGTAGCTTTCTATTGGTGCAAAAATGGTTAAAATCAGTTCAGTAGTTTCGGAGCTTATTCGGTACAAACAAACAAAAAAATCCTTCCTCTTTATAATATTACTAGGTATAGATTACTGGGTTGTTGAGGTCAGATAGGCAGTCGCTCCATGTAAAATACTGGTGCTCAGCTGCATCCGGTTAGACAGGAAAACAACCCCACCATAGTAGGGATAAGTCTAGCCCGGTTGATAGATTCCGCAACATATATATGTTCCTACTACCTATATTATTAATTGGGACAAGCCCGCCACACTATTCCCAAACCACGTATATTCTGGCTTACAGTGGCGACCACCAGAAAAAACGCCGAGGCAATGAAGCTCGACGAGTCCCAGAGAAACGATTAAACTGTCTAGGGGTCCCGCAACGAAATTAATCTTGCGTCCGTGTTTCCGAATGCATACAACCCTAATCTCTTCAAAATTAGAGTGAACAGGCTTCTTTTGGGTAAGCTCGCTCCATCGTCGACTCTGTCTCTGTCACCTTTGACCTAGACTAGAGTCAAGAGCAAACCCATCTCAAATAAAAAATAAATCAGAAAAGAACAGCGGAGAAGTAAGAAAAACATAATTTCCACTTCCCGGGATCCTTTTTTGGGGGCCGAGTCACCCGCGTCCGTAGGAGTATACCCATTGAGTCCCTACACGTGGTCCCCGGGTGGTGCTAATCAGGTGACAAACTGGTGGTAGGTTTCGACCGATGGCTTGCGACCACCCACTGGGCAAAGACGAACCGCCAAGCGGCCTGGCCGTGTTCCGGTACGATGCTCAGTGTAGCCAATCCAGAGGAGTTGGGTCGAAATAGTTGTTCCATTGCAGGCAGACCAGCCGGGCTCGCGCTGATATGAATGTATCGGGAGACTAGTCGCGGAGGGTAGCGGGATCCGAGGCACGGTGCGCCGCTGGCCGACCGCAGTTAGTTGGGGGCCCAAGTAGTGTACTAGCCACACACGAAAGGCTGCCCCGCCAACTGACGAAAAATCCCGGAATGCACCATCGTGCTGGTTGGCGACCAGATGAGAGGGCCCGATGGACATTCCCGGGGGGGCTCGGGCGTCCCCGCAGTCTCCAGACTAGTCCCCCAATGATACCGTCCTGTCAGTGCGTGCCTGAAGGTAGCCAGCATGGAACCTCATTTCACTTCCTTCTCCTCTCCTTCCTTCACTCTTTTATTAATGAAAAAAGGAACTAAAAAGAAAAAAGCTGTACAGCGGCAGCACTCCCTCTCACATAAAGTGCACCTCTCTAACATTCGAGGTCTGCACTCAAATCTCGCCGCAGTCCACCACCACCTAGAGACTGAGAAACCAGCTCTCTTATTCCTTTCGGAGACGCAGATCGGATGTCCGTCTGACGTGGCGTACCTATCTTACCCAGGGTTTACCCTGGAGCACAATTTTAAGCCACGCGCTGGTATATGCATGTACGCCCGGGACGACATCTGCTATCGGCGTCTCCGTAACCTTGAGGACTCCAGGTTCTCAACTCTTTGGGTCCTAGTGGACACAGGCCTAGATAAAATTGTCTACGCCTGTGTCTACCGTTCGCACAGCGGTGATCTGGAGACAACTGGGCTCACACAACACCTGAGTAAAGCGGCGGATGTGGCTCAGCAACGGTACCCTTCTGCCCAATTGGTGTTACTGGGGGACTTCAACGCCCACCATCAGGAGTGGCTCTTCCCATACCAGTACACAGACCATGCTGGACAAGAGACGTATAAGCTAGCGCTGGCGTTAAATCTTACCCAGCTGGTCCAGGGGGCAACGAGGGTGCCGGATGTTGATTCGCACACAGCCAATTGCTTGGACCTTCTGCTGACAACAGATCCAGACCGTTACTCAGTGTCGATTTCTTCACCATTAGGTACTTCCGACCACTGTCTGGTGAAATCTGTATCCGTCTACTCCCCGCCCGATCCTAGCCCTAGAGGCACCAGGCGGGTTTGGCGATACAGGTCAGCAGATTGGGATGGCATGCGATCTTTCTTCGCATGTTATCCTTGGGGGCCCACTTGCTTTTCTTCGACTGATGTTTCGTCATGCGCGGACGCCGTGACGGATGTGTTGCGGCGGGGAATGGAGTACTACATTCCATTCTCTGACGTAACAATGTCTGGCGGGGCTCGACCATGGTTTGGTGCCGAGTGCAATCGCGCTGATGCGCTTAAACACGCGGCCTACCTAGCATGGGTCGACGCTCGGACGCGTAAAGCGAGTGACGTGAGTCAGAAGAAGAGAGCCTTCAACAGGGCTGCCAAGTTCTGCAAGAAGGTGTTGCGGAAGGCTCGGTTTGACCACATTGGCCGAATTGGGAACAAACTTGCTTCTTACCCAGCTGGTAGTAAGGCGTTTTGGTCCCTGGCTAAGTCGGTTGAATCGAACTTCTGCCGCCCCTCACTACCTCCACTGCTGAAACCCGACGGGTCGCTGGCCCACTCCGCTGAGGAGAAAGCAAGCTTGTTTGCCTCTCTGTTTGCGGAATCTTCGCGTCTAGATCCTGGTGGCGCGAGGCCCCCTGGTACTCTTGGTGGATGCGAGTCGATTATGTCAGACATTCGCATTCATCAGAAGGATGTCCGGAGGGTACTGCGTAACCTGGACGTGAACAAGGCTAGTGGTCCCGACGGGATACCGGCAATTGTACTGAGGACTTGTGCGCCTGAGTTGTCTCCGATCTTGACACGCCTATATCGCCTTTCGTTTGAGACTGGAAAAGTGCCGATGGCTTGGAAGCAAGCTAACGTGCAACCCGTACCCAAGAAGGGTAGTCGAGCTGACCCAGCAAATTATAGGCCCATCTCGGTAACTTCCGTTCTCTGTAAGAGTATGGAACGTATACTGAATGGTAAGCTCCTAGCATACCTAGAAGCTAACGATATCCTAAGTGACCGACAATACGGCTTCCGCCGAAATCGGTCAACAGGAGATCTTCTAGCGTATGCCATTCACATCTGGAGTGAGGCCATCGACAAACAAGGGGAAGCCCTTGCGGTCTCCCTTGATATCTCGAAGGCCTTCGACCGGGTCTGGCACGACAGCTTAATTGGCAAGCTTCCTTCCTTCGGTCTGCCCGCTGGATTGTGTGATTGGATAGCAGATTTCCTGAGGGATCGGTCTATCCGAGTAGTCATAGATGGCTGCTCGTCCGGACTGCTGGCTATTAATGCCGGTGTTCCTCAGGGGTCGGTGCTCTCGGCAACATTGTTTTTGCTGCATATTAACGATCTGCTAAAACCCGGCACCTTTGGGTATGCAGACGACAGCACTGTTGCCGAGAGATACGTGCCAGACGCACGAGTTAGTGGGTCTCAGGTCCGGTCTCTCCGAGAGGATATGGTTGGGCGCTTGAACTTGTCCTTGCAGGCTGTCTCAGAATGGGGCGATGCCAATCTGGTTAAGTTCAATGCTGCTAAGACCCAGGCGTGTCTTTTTTCTGCTAAAAGGAGCCAATTTCACCCGGCTCCATCTTTCCGAGGTGTAACCGTGCCGATAACCGACCGACTTGATCTTCTTGGTGTTACTTTAACATCTACCCTCAATTTTGGTCCCTTCATAGAGGCTAAGGCTCAAGTGGCTGCCAAAAAGTTAGGGGTCCTCGCAAAGGTGAGACGATACTTCACGCCGGAACAGCTGCTCCAACTCTATCAAGCGCAAGTCAGATCGTGTATGGAGTACTGCTCTCATCTTTGGGACGGATCTGCAAGATACCAGCTTGATGCCCTTGAGTCAATTGAGAAACGAGCCAAGCGGATCATCGGCAATGATAGACTCGTTGAGTCAAAACTCCAAAGTCTTGAACATAGACGCCGAGTTGCTAGCCTGTCGGTTTTCTATCGATTACATTTTGGGGAGTGTGCGACGGAATTGCATGATCTGATTCCGCCAAGCCCGTTTCATCTAAGGACCACAAGACGTACGGCGAAGTGCCATCGGTTCATGGTGGACATCCCATCCATACGCACAAAGCGTTTTGAGAAAACATTCATTGCACGTACAGCTAGAGAGTGGAATTCTCTACCGGAGTCTGTGTTTCCTGTAAGATACAACCTGGGAGTCTTTAAGTCAAGAGTGAATAGGTTACTTCTAGGCAAGCGTGCTCCATCTTCGACCACATCATCGCTTAACATCAGGTGAGATAGTGGTCAAACGCGAGCCTATCAAACATAAAAAAAAAAAAAAAAAAAAATCCTAATCAAGCAGGAGACAGAACAAAGCTAGACCATTAGGCACAAAGGGATATTCACAACTGGGGTAAGCCCAGTTGCCAAGCACCACGGATTAAAACACTAAAAAACAATGGGTCCTAAATTTGTGAGCTATTATTGATCAAATGTAATACATTTGATCAATAATACGGTTCATTTGATCAAATGTAATACATATGATCAATAATAGGTATGGCAAAAACGCTTGAACGCACGGAAATTATTTCTAGTTTCCACAAGGTCCGTGTGATAGACAACTCCAGACGTAGGCTGAATACTATCCAACATAATATTGCGTTCAGTTTGCCAAAGAGTATACTCCCATAGGATATGATGTGCGGATTGTTCGTATTCGCAATCAGGTGTAGAACATTGACAGAAAGTCAAGGCAACAAGCTTTATCCTTAAAGTTGCCATGACCTGTGAGAAATTGGGCAACACAGTGATCCAGCTCCAGCCATGTCCTAGCCAGCTGCTCACGAACTGATGGGAAGAACTGGTGTTGTCGGCCTTTGATGGAACCTCCCACCTACATTGCTATTCGGATAAAAGGTCCTTCCAGATGTCAGTACCTGCATCATGGCCAGACTGGGCCGCGGCGGCAGGCTGTGGTGCTGATAGGGCGGTGCATAGGGTGGCACGGGCCCCGCGTGGGCCCCTCTCGTTCTCCACAGCATCTCCCACAGAACAAGCCCTAGTGCGAACACGTCTACGGCGCATAGGGCTGCTCGGGCTCCGCTGAGGTCGAGTGCGCCTTCAAGGGCTTCTGGAGAGAGGTAGCGGAGGGTGCCGGCCTGAAAGAGAAGAATGGACTTTGTTAGTATAGCGGTAAAGTTGGTTTTTCAGTTGAAAGAATCCTTGATGTTACCTATTCGAAATTATTAATGGTTAGATGGCAATGGGTGGACAGAAAAAATAAGACCCCAGTATGCATTAAAAAATCGGCCAAGAGCGAGTCAGACTAGCACGCATAGGGTTCCGAAGATTTTTTTTTATTTCATACCTGAAATAAAAAAAATTCTTTCTTTTTTTTTAAACTATATACTTCTTATAGGTTTTCCGGTAATCTATATGTAGAGAACTACCTCCTGTATTTTTTTTTAAATTTATAGACTGGTGGTTTCGGAGGTAAGGGAGTGGAATGGTTGGACAGGCGGACAGACAGCCAGACACACGAGTAATCCTATAAGGGTTATGTTTTTCATTCAGACTCGGACGTTTTTCACACGGATAACTTTTTAAATACTTTGGGTCCAGAAGCTGGCCACGTAAATTGCAGCATCAGTTGTAGCTTTCATCAGGTCTTCCAGAGTGCATGTGTATGGGTACTTCGGGCATTCCAGTATGTGATGGACGGGGACCGCACTCACATTGGTTGCCATAAAGATGGCTGACTGTGACGACATCTATTGTTTTAACATGCCACAGTTGATGTATGTCTAGGAATATTTTCTTGTTTCAAACTTTTCAAAGCGCGATTTTTTGTAGTCGGGTTTTAGTTGTTGAGCTTGTTTTTTACTTAAATTATTTTGGGGTTACATTTTACTTACCCTTACCCTTTGGTAAGGGTAAGTAAAATGAAATATAACCTTACCAAAGCCCGTGCCGTGTTGGTTAAATGAAATATAACCAACACGGCACGTTTCCATTTAATAAACTTTTTGAAGTTATACTTCTTTTGGCACGTTAGGCAAAAATGATGAGAGTAAATTTTTACGATCCGCGAGCACACCGTCACAAAAAACCGACAGCCTGAAGTTAGATAGAACCGACACCCTGAAGTTAGCTATGGTCTGTGGTTCATGAAGAATGATTGTTTTCCTTTTGTAAACTTTGTGAGTTTGGTTTTTTATCTTGTTACGCCAAAGAAGTATGATTTACCCGGGCCTGCGGACGGCGAGTAGTGGGTAACTCGCCGTCCGATCAGCACCAGGCCCGAGAGTCGACGGCGCGCAGTGTTCCACGCGCGCCTCAAAGAGTTGTCAGCAAACAGGACGGGGCCCGTCATGGCCGATGCCTGCCCGGTGGTTGAGGATAAATTCTAAAGAGTTACTCGCCCCTGGGCAGTCAGGGCAGGGAGGAACAGGAGTGGGTTTTAGTCAATAAGAGTCTGACACGCCCTTCCGCTCTACCCTAGAGTGGGAGAAATCATTGGATGATTTCCCAAAAAAAAAAAGAAGAAGTATGACTTCTTACGTGCGTACATAAGTACACACACACTTTTTTTTTTGTAATTCTTAACTTTATGTTCTCTAGACTCTAGAGAACGTAAAGTCTAGATGGCCACTATAACGAATTTACTGTGACGTCACATAGCCTATAACCAATGGACAATCAATAATTCAAAACGCTTCCAACGATACACAATTTGTCAATTTCAATAACTAGATTAGAAGTTAAGAGGGAACATGATTATGTACATACATACTGGTCAAAATTAGAACCCTCCTTTGGGTTTCACCGTAGTCGGGTAAAACGGCTAAGCAGATTTTGGTATAGCTACTGAATAAGTTTTTTTTTGTTGTTTTGGGGTGGGAAATCATCCAATGACTTCTCCCGCTCTGGGTGGAGCGGGAGGGAGTGTCAGACTCTTACTGACTAAAACCCACCCCTGTTCCTTCAGTTGTTTGTGCCAGGGCGACATGACTCTTTTAAACAGTCCCGCGACAGCTCCTCCATACGTTACCTCAGTGATCCTGGTGGGCGCAGCTCGGTCCCTGGCGGCGTGCAGCAGCTGCGCCAGGCCCAGGTCCGCCAGGCGAGCTTCTCCGTTAGCTGTCACCAGGACGTTGTTGCTGTTCACGTCGCGATGTACCACGCAAGGTTTGCTGCCGGCTGGCAGAAAGAAGAATGGATTAGATACGGGAATTAGGGCAATAGAGTATTTTACTCTTTACGAGAAAAAAACTAAAAATATATTATTGAGATAGCATAGGCAATAAAAAGCAGCCAGAAAATGTCAGTTTAAGTTCATAAAATAACGAAATAAATTTTAAAATTCAATGCAAAGTTTTCAGTTTTTTTTAATCTGTTTTTAACACCATGGAATAGTAGCCGCCATGTTATACGTCATACGGCTATGTAGACTATTAAGTGTCAACTGTCAACTGATTAGCGTTTCTATGCTTTGTACTTTTATTTACATAGCCAACTGACGTCATGACCTTAGAGGAATATGGCGTCCACTGCGTCCGGCGTTTTCGTCATATTACGCGCGAAATTTGAAAATGTAAATGCATTTTTAGGGCACTTATTGATTAAATAGATTTTTTGTGGTTTTTTTTATTGGTTTATTAACACTATAGAATCTAATTGAGACACTTTTCAAAAATGGGTGTAATACCCTATTGACTCAAACGTCACCCCCATTAAGTTACAAAAGAGATAGCGAGGTGTCCCCACCACGTCACCACTCTTTCTTATACCAATTGCTGCGTCGTTAGCTCGTTCACTCTAGCCCCGTCATCCCCTTTGGAACTCATCCGTGTCGGGGTGCCCTAAGATTCTGAGCTCGCTCTTGAACTAATTAGTTTAGGAGCTGTAGGGGTCCACCACTCAGTATCAAATGCCGCTAAATGCACTCTCTGTCTACGTTCCCTACATAAGATTTGGTGATAATTTACTATATTCGGTGTTTAGTATATTATTTTGTAAGAGAGCTTTTTCTTTGGTTTCAAAGTATGTTTTGGTGGTCGTTATATTTAATGCTTTATCTTTTAGGGTTCAGTACCCAAAGGGTAAAAGGGACCCTATTACTAAGACTCCGCTGTCCGTCTGTCTGTCACCAGGCTGTATCTCATGAACCGTGATAGTTGGACAATTGAAATTTTCACAGATGTATTTTTCTGTTGCTGCTACCACAACAAATACTAATAAAATAAATATTTAAGGGCTCCCATTCAACAAACGTGATTTTTTTGCCGTTTTTATAGATAATGGTACGGAAACCTTCTTCGCGAGTCCGACTAGCACTCGGCCGGTTTTATTATTATTATTGATTACTAACTTCTGGCAGCTGCTTCGCCTGCATGGAATTAGTATTTCCCCCACTATAAATAATATCCTATGTAATAATCCAATATAATCTATCTCTGTGCCAAATTACATCTAGGTTCGTTTAGCCGTTCTGGCGTAAATGAGTAACATCCTTTTTTTTTAATGTTGATAGGCATACGTTTGACCACTATCTCACCTGATGGTAAATCAAGGAACGGAATGTTGCCACTTAAAATATAATATTTATGACGCTGTATAGTATTTAGTTTATTCATTGTTTGCTGCACCGGTCGACGTCATCACGCCAGCGCCGGCTGTCGCTGACAACCAGCGCTGGGGCTCTGTCTCGCATATGGTCGCAGCATTGTGCTGAGCGATGGCCGTTTTGCGTGGATGTGATAAATGATAAATAAATGATGATAAATGATGTTTATTCAGTAAATAGGTTACAAGGAACACTTTTACACGTCAATGGTTTTTGTCAGTTTAAGCTAGATGAGGCCGGTGTTTCCTAGCTGACTACCCTGAGAAGAAACACCGAAACAAACTCAGAGGTCAGTCTCTTTTAAAGTGTGTACTGGTTAAATCATATGAGAACCATGTACGTTTATGTCTGGGATGAGCTTTTTGAAGAAAGCAACACACGAATTCGAGTGGACCTGTCCAGACAGTGCAAGCATTTGTCAGTCATCGCGAAGCTCAACTCAGAACTTTGAGGAGCTCAACGAACCGACGAACAATACCAAAGTAAGGACATTTGAGTAGGCCGCAAAAATACTCAAACTGCCAGACAATCATAAAATCTACATGAATATAACGACATACATAGTTCTCGCATTCACATTATTCTATATGAGGACCATGCAGCTTAGTGTCTGTAGTGGTATTTTGAAGAAAGAACCAAACATATTTGAGTGGACCTGTCCAGTCAGTGCAAACATTTGTCAATAGTCGAATAGCTCAACTTAAAAACCACTAAGGAGCTCAATGACATGACGAACAATACCAAAGAAACGACATTTGGGTAGGCCGCAAAAGTACTCAAACTGTCAGACAACGTTAAAAATTACTGTAAAAAGGAGGAGAAAATAATAATAATAACCCACATAGTCCTCACATTTACAATAATTAAGTAATAAAAAAAAAAAATATATATATATATATATATAATACTTTACAAAGTAAATATTCGTGTCAAACAAAATAGTAATAATAATATGTCAATAAAAAAAAAAATTAAAAATATAATATAATACTATACAAGTATTCATGTCAAAAACGAATATTAAAAAAAAATATATATATAAAAAAAAATTCATCAGTAAGTAGTACATATGAAAAGAATGGCTCATGTATATCATTGAAGCAGCTCAATCCCACGCCTTTTTGTCCTCAAGAAAGTCATTAATTGTGTAAAAAGCTTTCTGGCATAGCTTACGTTTAATAAATGATTTAAATTTATTTATGCTTAGTTCTTGAATTTGGCTAGGAAGTTTATTATAGAAACGTATACATTGGCATCTAAACGAACCACCTATTTTTTTCTTGAGCCTGGTTTTAGGTACAATAAATTTGTGTTTGTTCCTAGTATTTATGCTATGGATATCACTGTACCTTTTAACCAGATTACTATTTTTATGTGCATACATGAGATTCTCATAAATATATTGAGAGGGAACAGTCATAATATTAATCTCTTTAAATTTGTCTCTGAGGGAGTGTCTGGGACTTAATTTATAAATTGCACGAATAGCCCTTTTCTGTAAAACAAAAATTGTCTGAATATCGGCGGCATTTCCCCACAACAGAATGCCGTACGACATCACACTATGAAAATAACTAAAGTATACTAAACGAGCTGTCTCTAAATCAGTTAATTAAACCACGAATTTTCCTTACGGCGGCGGCGTATGCTGCAGAGCTAAGTTTTTTGGACAGTTTATCTATATGGGGGCTCCACTGGAGCTGCGCATCCAAAGTTAAACCTAAGAACACTGTGGCATTCTCGGGTTTCAACTCTTCACCCTTTATTGACACACTAGTGTTCACTTGTATTACATTGGGTAATGTGAACTTTATGCATTTTGTTTTTTTCTCGTTAAGGAGAAGATTATTGATGTTGAACCAGTTAACTACAGTTGAAAGAGCATTATTTACATTATCAACAACCACCTGCTGACGTTTGAGTTTAAATAAAAGTGAAGTGTCATCTGCAAACAGCACTATATCATGTTTATCCTTTATGAGGTAAGGCAAGTCGTTGATATAGATTAGAAACAAAAAAGGACCCAGAATTGAGCCTTGAGGAACCCCCATTCTGACTACAGACCCGGGAGACCTTTTGCCGTTCACATCAACTCTCTGAATCCTATTACTCAAGTATGAAGTAAGAAGATCCAGAGAGGCGCCCCGGACTCCGTAGTAGTGCAGCTTCCTGATCAATGTATCATGGAGAACGCAATCGAAAGCCTTAGACAAATCACAAAAAATGCCCAACGCATCGCATTTATCTTCCCATGCATTATAAATGTGTCCCAAAAGTTCAACACCAGCATCAGTTGTTGAACGACCCTGATGCATGTTTTCCCCCAGCCTTTTCTTTTTTTGTTGTTTCTCTGTATTTGCGTCATGTATACCGTAAATAAATGTATTTTCTTTCTTTCAGTCGACGATGGAGCATGCTTGCCAAGAAGTAACCAATTCACTATTGATTTAATTAATTATACGTGAAAGAGGATATGGGTAAAAAGAGGGTGACTACAGAGATGACGACTAATAGAGGAGTATGGAAGAAAAAGACATGTTGCGCCGACCTCAAATAAATTGGGATAAGGGCAGGAGAATGATGAATGTGCGTTTGTAATCTGCGCAAAATAAATAATTTTTCTTTCTTTCTTTTCTTCTATTTAAAAAAACAATCCTTGAGTAGCCTTCTTAAACAACTTACTTGGAGTATGCAGGTGAGCGAGAGCGGAAGCGAGTCCGTGAGCGATGTGAGCGAACTCTAGCCAAGCGAGCGGAGCGTTCTGCAGTCGAGCGCGGAGCGTGCTTGTACACAGCTCCACTACTATGAGGTGCTCGCGACCGCCCTCAGTGAGGGTGGCTCGGCTGTCACTACCTGGGAATGGAAGATAAAAGTTTGGTTGAGTGTCGAATCTTTCCTGGGCACTCAGGCAGGGAAGGAACAGGGGTGGATTTTAGTCAGTAAGAGTCTGACATGCCGTCCCGCTCCACCCAGAGCGGGAGAAGTCATTAGATGATTTCCCACCCCACAAAAAGAAAGAGTGTCGAATCTCTGCAGTAACTTGTGTCTAAGGGCCGATTTCACCATTCGCTATAAAAACTAAGTTTTACTGAACTAAGCTTAGCTTACGCTAAGCTTAGTTCAGTAAAACCATACAATTATTGTTTTACCATACAATTACCATAAAAAAAATATAGTGAGTTAACTTTAAAAGATAGACATGCTGTCGCGGACTTTTTCTTAGAACTTTAAAAGGAGAACAATTCCGTCATACATAATTTTTGCGTAACTTTAACCGTTTACGCAGCGCACGCAACTGAAGCTATCAAAAGGATTTTTGTTGCCTGTTTTTGCTACATTTTTCATTGATGCTCCGCTCCTGTTGGTCGCAGCGTGATGTTATATAGCCTATAGCCTTCCTCGATAAATGGGCTATTAAACACAAAAATATTTTTTCAATTCGATCCAGTAGTTCCTGAGATTAGCGCGTTCAACTAAACAAATAAACAAACTCTTTAGCTTTATGACAGCGGTTAAACGCGTTTAAGCAAGCTTAAACGCCGAAAACTGGGCGTTTAGAATTAGTGAAATCGGCCCTAAGTGTTTCTTACCCGACTGCCCCAGAAGGAAAGTAATGTTTATTGAGAGTTTGAGTCTATGAGGTATCATTTGATTGCTGTTTACAGCCGAAGAGACATAGACTAATAAATTTTGTCCATGGAGTTTCTAACACGTTCTTCTCCATAGAGATCTACGCTTTTGAATGTGTAATTAACTCCATCTTTCTGATTGACCGACTTGACAATTGAAAAGTTCGTGTAAATGGTTTATTTGAAATAAATGCTTTGAGTATTGATTTTGAACAAAAAAAAAATGGCGACCAAATTAAATCAAAAGTCATTTATTCAGACTTGGTTGAGAGCTAGCACTTCTTCAAAGTCAAAGTTCTACATAAAGACAGTCCCTTAAAAACGCCCGTCACCACTTCCTACCGCCATTAGGTAAGCGTAGGCGAAATTTTTTTGTTACATGGTCGTGCGGGATATCAAAATAGCTCGAGGAGACGCTTTCAAAAACATAAATCACTAAAAAGTAAAAAATAAAGAAATTAAACAATTTAATAAAACTCAACAGACAAAAAAAAGTTCCAAGTCATTTCTTTTTTGTTGTGTTTCTCTGTCTTTTGCGTCATATTTAGCGTAAATAAACCTAATTTCTTTCTTTCTTTTCTTTTAAATCTGTAATTAAACTAAAATAAATTCTTTTCAATTTCTTTTATTTTAGACTAGATTTCGACAAACACTACAGTCGTTTAGTCCGATTTCGAAGGTACAAAAATGACATAGAAAAATACACTTTCAGTTTTTTCCGGATTCTGAAATTTACAACTAAGAACCGAAATATTACGTACCATGAAGACAAAAGAGTGAACTAAATTCAGCCGTTCTCAAGTAATGCGCTTACCAATGAACAGACATACGGTTTTACCAAGATATACAGATTTTCCAAAACTTAATTATGAATGTATTTTATTTTTGACTTCCTTTTCATTTGTTTTATCTGCCATTTTAACATTCAATTGTGCTCTATAATTAAAAGAAAAAAAATAATATTATATTTTAACTTTTAAAACCTTATTGTGTAAAAAAAAGAGCTCAAAAGTCTACCTGTCGGGCTTTTCGTGTCAGACTCTTACTGACTAAAACCCACCCCTGTTCCTTCCCTGTCTGAGTGCCCAGGGTTGCGGTAACTCTGTTAAGAATTTATCCGCTACCCCTAGGCATGCAGGCACCGGCCACGATGGGCCCCGTCAGTGGTGGCTGACACTAATCTCTTGTTCGTCGCACGTGGAACACTACGCGCCGTCGACTCACGGGCCTGGTGCTGATCGGACGGCGAGCTACCCACTGCTCGCCGTCCGCAGGCCCGGGTACCTGTCGGCCTTACAAGCCAAATTCCAGGGCAAAAAAAAAAAACGCTATTTTGTCCGTAAGTTAGATTATTGGACACCTATTTTTGCATTATCAAATCAATGAAAAATGACAAAGATAAAATGCATTAAAGTTAAGAAGTGGGGGCATGTTACGTCACTTTTGAGTAAAAAAGTGCTACAATTTTATCCCAGATGTGACGTCATGCGAATTTTCAACGCACTGTATTGTTTTCATTTTTCGTTTACGAGACAAAAGAAAAAAACGTGTCCAGTATTTTTTGGTAATCTAATTGACGGACAGATTACATTTTTTTTAGTCACCAGCCCAACTGTCAAAGCCCTACAGGTAGACTTTTGAGTGCTTTTTTTATTGTAAAACTTACTGTACACGACAAAAGTCACACAAATAAATGATCTTCTTTTTTCGTGTCGTGGTACATTTAAAATTTAGTTATACTGTTTGGGCCCAGTAAGTGGCCACGTTTATAGCGGCGTCGGAGGCCCTGTTCAGATCATCGAGGGTGCAGGTGAAAGCACATTCAGGACACTCCAGTAGATGGGACATAGTTTGAACAGGAGCACCGCACTCGCAC
Source organism: Polia nebulosa (assembly GCA_951329385.1). Taxonomy (NCBI): domain Eukaryota; kingdom Metazoa; phylum Arthropoda; class Insecta; order Lepidoptera; family Noctuidae; genus Polia; species Polia nebulosa. The sequence continues at coordinate 13,059,296 of OX589614.1, read as the reverse complement.
TGTGTATTAGATGGATCGATGATCCCCCATCCACATTGATTCGATAAATGATTATTATTGCTAACTCACCATAATATCTCAATATATTGGGATGAGCTACATGGGGCAGGGCATAGACACAGGCCTCTCTCTGCCAAGTGCTGCAGTTGGAGTACAGTTTGACAGCAACTGGAGTCGTTCCCAAGCTACCTCGCCAGACTGAACCGAACTTGCCTTGACCTGTTGAAGGAGAAATAAATATATTTACATTAATATTATTGCTTTGTCTAGATCTAAGGTTGGAATGTATAATGAATTTATTTATGCACACACAAAACACTTAGAAGAGAAAAAAATAACAGATACAGATAGCAAGAGCACAAAGGTGCTGCTTATTTAAAAATAAATTTCGTCCAGCAGACCTGCGACTGGAAAGTTGGATGAGAAATATAGACACAGTGTGTAAATAGATAATTATGGAAACTTAAAATAGACTAGAATCCATAAGTATAAAAATACGTATCAAAATCGTTTTTTGACACCGACTGCCGAAATTAAAGTTATTTTTTAATTTTTAGTGTATTTTCTCTTTTGGAAGTCGGTTGTCTTTTTGTAAAAAAAGTTTTTTATTTTTCACTTTAATAAAATGGAACGTGGAATTTAAACATACTTGTAATTGGAGAAAACCAAAACGTCATCTATGTATACGGATTTTTCGTTTTTGTTCAGTTTTTCAAAAAGCGCTAAAGCAATTTCGATAAAATTTATATGGGACCACCTCGGGAGTATATTCTTTCGAAAAAAAAAGGATTTTGAAAATCGGTCCAAAACTGACAGAGAAATCGGTGGACATACATAAAAAAAAAAAATAGTAGTAGTAGTAGCCGAACATAGCTCCTCCTTTTTCGAAGTCTGTTAAAAATACAGCATGTAACAAAAACCCTGTCCGATCCAATAAAGGCGTATTCTTGGTTTAACATACGTACTAGAAAAAGTTGTAAAAGAAATGTAACTCATAAAAATCAAGAGTTACAGATTTTCTATTATTATAAAATATGCGAAATTTAACACTAAATATGGTAAATTTTCATAAGTTGACCGGCAATATCTTTTCATTTTTACCTATTTTTACTTTAAACGATACCGCCTTGCACTAGCCGCGCTGTAGGCACTCTGTCTCGCTTAGGCGGCATCGTTGAAACGAAACAGTAGGTGAACTTTGTCGAGCGCTCAGTGTTGCCTTTGATAAGTTTTTCTTTTTTTTTTTAATGAATTATTTTCATTAGGGAAAAATAATTATCTCGTATCCATTAAATGATTACATAAATGTGTACGCAGTACGATACCAAGTAATACCCTTCAGGATCGGACAGGGTTTTTGTTACATGCTGTATAACTAACTTTAGATACAATAAACAAATGTAAATCTATACAGGTAACTGAAAGGTCATAATTTAAGAACTGTATCTGCCCATCGATATGAACAACTTTCTTCAAGAAAACCTGAGGAAATTCTCAAAATAATTTTTTACCTAAACAAATAATAAATCCGCGATGATAACTTTGTATGGAAAGTTCAATATTTTTTTTGGGAATTTTACGTTGTTTTTTTAGAGTAAGTTGTTCATTGCCATGGGCAGAACAGGTTCTTAAATAAAATATGACCACACCTTTACGTTACACCCTGTATATACAAAATTGAATCTCTATTTGCTTCGTCACGGCATCGCGCGTTTGACAGTTCATAGCTAAGACAGGACAACGTCTGTCGGGTCAGCTAGTAATTAAATATAAAACAAATATCTATAATAAATATAATTATTCTAATAAAACAAGAAAGAAACGGAATAAATAATAATAATATATAATTAGTTGGGCAAAGGCTAGGCAGATGATGATGAAAACAAGAAAGAGACGGACGTAAATTAGAGCTGTCAAATTTAATTGGAACTAATATTTCCATGCAAATTAAGGGTACACGTAAAAACATGTCGACTAAAAACACGGTAAAACGCAAGGCGTAAACTAGTTTGACATCTCTAAATTAGTTCATAGCTATAGCCGTCCTTTTCTCGCACTGCCTTAAAAGGCAATTTTAATTTAGTTATTGAACAAGAGAATCGGCACCATTACATCTCTAGACAATTAGTATTAAATAGAAGCTCACCTATGTGTTCAATAAGCGTCAGATTATCGACACAAGACAGCCCAGTCGCCAACGCATCTGGTCCGCTTCCCATTACATCTCCTGTGGAACAATAATAATTTTCTATGGTTAAAAAAAAACACACACTATTTTTAATTTTACGTATTCTTAGCAAAACCTTTCATTTGATACCTATATCATGGAAATGCAATAAAAAATAATTAGTCCGCCATCTTTGGGAGTCCGATATTTGATTTAGATTGACGTCACTTAGCTAACCTTACATTGTGATCGGTCATTGATAAGTGTGTACCCATATCATGGAGAGCTGCCCGGGGTTTGAGGATAAATTCGAAAGAGTTACCTCGCCCCTGGGCATGTAGGGCAGGGAGGAACAGGGGTGGGTTTTAGTCAGTAAGAGTCTGACACGCCCTTCCGCTCCACCCTAGAGCGGAAGAAGTCATAAGATGATTTCCCAGCCCCCAAAAAAAAAAAAAACCCTTATCATGGAAATGCATTAAAAATAACTAGTCCGCCATCTTTGGGAGTCCGCCATATTTGATTTAGAATGACGTCACTTAGCTAACCTTACATTGTCATCGGTCATTGATAAGTGTGCGAATTTGCATTTCAATCCGACGGACGTCTTGAAGTGGTTGAAAATCTGTTTTTTTTTTTACTGTTGATAGGTATACGTTTGACCACTATCTCACCTGATGGTAAGCGATGATGTGTTCGACGATGGAGCACGCTTGCTTAGAAGTAACCTATACACTCTAGACTGCTAGGTTGTACGTATCATGTTCAAAGATTCCATTACATAGATACATAGCAAGCTAATAAAAGCGAGTTGGAAACAAAATATATTTAGACTTGCTCATTTATAATCTAAGTAGAAAAGATATCACATATCAGATATATCTTTTCTACTTACATTCTATGGATATTTTGTTAATCAATCACGCCTCATCAGCTGATCAAAATTAGTACGGTAGGTCCATTTTTAGGTTTCCGTACCCGATGGGTCCAAACGGAGCCCTATTGCTGTCTCACGTGTCCGTCTGTCTATCTATCCGTCGTCTGTCACACAGCTTTTATAGCTAAGCGGCTGGAGCTACAATCTTCAAATTTTCACAGTATCAGCATCTTGTTGACCTAAAGCCATACAAATAGTCAAAAATACATTTGGTACGGAACCCTTAATGTGTGAAGTCCGACACGCACTTGGCCGGTTTCTTTTTTTTATGACTGTACTCACACGAAAAAATAAACAAAGGAGATGTTTGATTTTGGGTTACCAATATGTACACTACATAGATAAATAGGGAAAAATAGGGGAATTTCATAAAAATACTCACATATTCATGTGATGAAGGGTTCAGGCGTTCAAAAATGATAATTTTAAAAGTTTTTTAATAAGATGGTAACCCTATTTTTAGGGCAGCCATGAAAGTTGTGTTTGACATGACGTGTGACGACTTTGACAGTTTTAAGAATGAGTATTCAAAGCAAAGAAAGACTCAAATAGTTTCGGAGTTTTTTTATCGCAGATATTACGGTAGGTACACGTCAATCAAATGTCATTGTCAAAATTACATTTTTCACATACTGCTGATCAGTTCCACCATGTTTTAATTTATCTTGTGTTGCTCTCCTTGACCAAGTTAATTTGAAAGTTACATTGAAACGAAGTGAAATTAAAGAAAATTAACAATGTAAAACGATTACTGTATTATATAGCGATATTTACATATAGTGTACATAGTACAAGCCCAGGCTCCATACATTTCTGGAACATCTCCCTTCGTATGCTGGGAACGTGGATCCACGCGAGACACAATGGCTTTTTAATTGTGTCTGTAATTATATGAAAGGTTATTATACATTACTAATATTAAGTAACCAATTATTGTGAGATGTGAAAAAATGGCTTTCGAATTTTTGAAGTGAAAACTTCTTTAGGCGCGTTGGGCATTTTTGAGTTGGGAAAAAACTATTGAACTCGCGCGCCACCGACACAGAGTGTTCCGACGCTACGCGTCGTAGCACTCGTAGTGGTTCGCGTAGGGGATTGAAGTGAAAACTTCTTTTTGTTCAAGTTTTCACTTCGGCACTCCTGGAGTCATCATTAGCCTTTTAATGTCCCCACTGCTGGGGCCCAGGCCTCCTCTCTGTGAGAAGGTGTGGCCCGTAATCCAACACGCGGGCCCAATTCGGATTGGTGGATGTCACATGTCATCAAATTTTTGGTTCTAGGACGTGCCGGTTTCCTCACGATGTTTTCCTTCACCGTTTTGAGAGCAGTGGTGATGAAATAATTTACACAAAGTAAAGCGCCTGCCTGGGTTTGAACTCACGACCTACAACTTGTAAGTCGCGGCCAATACCACTGGGCTACCACTGCTCCACATAATAAATACATTTTGTGAAAATTTTAACTGTCGACCTATTAAGGATCATGAGATACAGCCCGCTAACAGACAGACGAACGGACGGACGGACAGACAAACGGACGGACCGACAGCGAAGGCGGGACCCTATTAGGTACTAATAATAGGGTCCCGCATCCGGTTAGACTGGAAGCCGACCCCAAGATAGCTGGGAAAAAGCTAGACAGATGATGATGAATAGGGTCCCGTTGGTCGTCAGTCGTTAGGGGTCGTCAGAATTCCGAAAGTGACAACCAGTCTTACTAAGGGGTATCGTATTACCCAGTAACTGGGTTGTGGAGGTCAGATAGGCAGTCGCTCCATGTAAAATACTGGTATTCAGCTGCATCCGGTTAGACTGGAAGCTGACCCCAAGATAGTTGGGAAAAGGCTAGGCAGATTGAATACGGTCCCGTTGGTTAACCTTCGGACACCTTAAAAAATTAAAAGTTACCTTTCTCGATATGCAGCGTGTCGGTATCACTATGATGGTGTCTGTTACTGCGACAGTAGAGTTTGGTCAGCAGCAGCGCCATGATCAGGATAGCTACTAGCGCCAGTACGGAGGAGGCGAGTATGTTCGACGCGGCGACCATGTTGTGGGCGCCACTGTCCATCGTTGACTCCGCTTTCATTGTTACTGTTTCTTCTTTGAGGGTTACTGGGGAGAGAGAATAGAAATTAAATTTGATCAAAATTTAACTACGTCGACAGCGTTATAATTTGCCTCGTATAAGTGCTCATGTACAAGATGCCGCAACCACGTCAACACCGCGCCGCCCGTCGCCGCTTGATTGCCCATACCAATATAATTATGGTTACCCGGGCCTGCGGACGGCGATGAGTAATGGGTATCTCGCCGTCCGATCAGCACCAGAGGCCCGAGAGTCGACAGCGCGTAGTGTTCCACGCGCGCCTCAAAGAGTTGTCAGCAATAACGACGGGGCCCGTCATGGCCGATGCCTGCCCAGGGGTTGTGGATAAATTCGAAACAGAGTTACCTCGCTCTTGGGCACTCAGGGCAGGGAAGGAACTGGGGTGGGTTTTAGTCAGTAAGAGTCTGTCCCACTTCACCCAGAGCGGGAGATGTCATTGGATGATTTCCCAACCCACAAAAAAGAAAAAACAACATATGGTTGTTAGTAATAGATTGATACCCACGAAGATCACACGTGTCGCATTGATATGCCCAGTTTAACGAAAAAAAAAAGAAGTTAGTGTTAGCTTACTATGTGTATAGAAAAATTTCGGAAGTCGGTGTTTGTATTTTATTTCTTCGATATTTGACACCGACTTCCGAAATTAAAGTTATTTTTAGTGTATTTTTTTTTTGGAAGTCGGTTGTTTTTTTTTGTACAAAAGTTTTTTATTTTTCACTTTTTAGTTGTTATGCCCCAGCACTAAAAACCCCAATAACATGGAAAGTGGTATTTAAACATTTGGAGAACACAAAAACGTCGTCAAGATATGCGTATTTTTCGTTTTTGTTCAGTTTCTCACAAAGCGTTAAAGCAATTTCGATATAATTTATATGGGACCACCTCGGGAGTATATTCTTTCGGATAAAAAAAGAATTTTGAAAATCGGTCCACAACTGACGGAGAAATGCGCGGACATACATAATAAAAATAAAAAAAAACACACACATACAGTCGAACATAGAATCTCCTCCTTTTTCGAAAGTCGGTTAAAAATGGCAAAATGAACGTCGTAAGACCATTAGAAAGCCATCCATTAGAAGTGCATCCTACTCTGATGAGACGGGAGCAATATGGTGATTTTCATACACTTTACGAAGATCAAATAGGGGTGGCGAGGGTCGCGGTGGTGGCGGCACCGTCTACACGAGCCGTTAACATCTTTCAAAGTGCAGGCGTTGTTGCAGAGGGCATGTAAGAGGCGAGGTATTGTTTGGGACGTAGCTCAGCAAACGAAAAAGTAAAGTTTCTATAAAATAAGAGGCCAGCTTATATTACTTTGTTACTACTGACGTATGTGTACTGCTTGTAGAAAACTATTAAGAAGCCAGCTTATATTACTTTGTTACCACTGACGTATGTGTACTGCTTGTAGAAAACTATAAAGTAAAATAAGAAGCCAGCTTATATTAACTGAATACATGTTCTGCGATTTCGGCGGTCTCTCCAGTTCTGAAGCTATAGTGCTAGATGGCGCGCTTCTCCCAGTCTGCTCTGATTTTCGGTATCTCGGTTCACTCGTGCAAAGCGATGGCAAAATAGATCGCACAGAATTAACACTGGATGGATGAAATGGCGGCAGGTCACCGGGACTATCTGTGACTCCCGCATTCCCCTTAAACTTAAGGGGAAGATTTATAAAGCAATGGTCAGAACTGCTGTCTTGTATGGTTCAGAATGTTGGGCCACAAAGGGATGAATGAAAAGCAATTGCATGTAGCTGAGATGAGAATGCTAAGAGCGATGTGTGGTGTTACGCGCATGAATAGAATTAGGAATGAGTATATAAGAGGAAGTCTGAAAGTGACACCGCTGACTGAAAAGTTGTGTGGAAATCGGTTGTCATGGTATGGGCATGTGATGCGGAGGAATGAAGAAAATGTCGTGAGGAAAGTCTTGTGTATGGATGTGGATGGCTATAAGAGTAGGGGAAGGCCAAAGAAACGATGGTTGGACTGTGTGAAAGATGATATGGGTAAGAAGCGGGTGACTACACAGATGACGACTAATAGTTGTGTATGGAAGAAAAAAACATGTTGCGCCAACCCCAAATAAATTGGGATAAGGGCAGGAGAATGATGAAGAAGCCAGCTTATATTACTTTGTTACCACTGACGTATGTGTACTGCTTGTAGAAAACTATAAACTAAAATAAGAGGCCAGCTTATATTATTTTGTTACCACTGACGTATGTGTACTGCTTGTAGAGAACTATAAACTAAAATAAGAAGCCAGCATATATTACTTTGTTACCACTGACGTATATGTACTGCATGTAGAAAACTATAAACTAAAATAAGAAGCCAGCTTATATTACTTTGTTACCACTATGTGTACTGCTTGTAGATAACTAAAATAAGAGGCCAGCTTATATTACTTTGTTACCACCGAAATAGGTGTACTGCTTGTAGGAAACTATAAACAAAAATAAGAGGGCAGCTTATATTACTTTGTTACCACTGACGTACGTGTACTGCTTGTAGAAAACTATAAACTAAAATAAGAAGCCAGCATATATTACTTTGTTACCACTATGTGTACTGCTTGTAGAAAAGTATAAACTAAAATAAGAGGCCAACTTATATTACTTTGTTACCACTGACGTATGTGTACTGCTTGTAGAAAACTATAAACTAAAATAAGAAGTCAGCATATATTACTTTGTTACCACTGTGTGTACTGCTTGTAGAAAACTATAAACTAAAATAAGAGGCCAGCTTCTATTACATTGTTACCACTGACGTACGTGTACTGCTTGTAGAAAACTATAAACTAAAATAAGAGGCCAGCTTATATTACATTTTTACCACTGACGTACGTGTACTGCTTGTAGAAAACTATAAACTAAAATAAGAGGCTAGCTTATATTACTTTGTTACCACTGACGTACGTGGACTGCTTGTAGAAAACTAAAGTAAAATAAGAGGCCAGCTTATATTACATTTTTACCACTGACGTACGTGTACTGCTTGTAGAAAACTATAAACTAAACTAAGAGGCCAGCTTATATTACTTTGTTACCACTGACGTATGTGTACTACTTGTAGAAAACTATAAACTAAGAAAATTAGAGCAAAGTGGTGAAAATAATTATGACTAGAATTTTTGAAAGGGCTGACCAATCCTAGGGTTTTCAAATATTTATTATAATAGTATTAAAGAAAATAACTTACAGAAATCAGCATTGCAGTAAGTATTGGTGCAGCAACAGAACTTGGAGCCGGGTAGTCTCGGGGCTGAAACTCGGGTGCATCTGTCACATGAGCTTCGCCCTTCAGTCTGAGCTGCGCGCCAACATCCTGGGCAGACATAATATTTTAAAAGTGGTAAGTGGTGTGGGTTTTGAGAAGGAATTCTTCGCAAGTAAGTGCCTCCATAGACGGACTGCTTGGAGCAGTCAGTGCCGACAGCTTCAAATTTCAATACAAAGTTGACATTCGCTATACACGGACCTCTCAAGCAGTTCATTTGCAGTCGCAGATAAAAATGCACTGACTGCTCCAAGCAGTCCATGGAGGCCCCAATCGCAACATCTGCTCTCGTGCAGTTGGTCTCGACTGCTCTAAGCAATCCGTCTATGGAGAGCTTAAGGATCGTTAGTTGCGCATTACTGGATTTTTGAAGCAATATTTATTCATTTAGATCACTAACAAAGGATACACATACATGAGTCAAATCACAATTATAAAACCGGCCAAGGGCGAGTCGGACTCGCGTATTATGGGTTTACTTATTGCATTAAGATGGAGCAAAAAAAGTTATAAAAAACACGTTTCTGATAAGGGGATATAATTTATTATTTGTTGATAGAGCGGCCGCAGATATACACATACTGTGAATATTTCAACTGTGTCATGGATCTGAGATACAGCCCGCTGACAGACAGACAGACAGACGGACGGACGGATGGACAGACGGACGGACAGCGGAGGCCTAGTAATAGGGTCCCGTTGGTTGGATCCTGAAAGGTTGGCAGGAAAGAAGGCAAGTCATATCCTGCGAAGGGGTTTCACACTGGCACTGTGTTTGGCAATTCGTGTCCAGGAAGCTAATCATGCACATGAATATAATAATAATTATCTGTAGTTTAAAAAAAGCGAAAAATAAAAAACTTTTTTACAAAAAAAACAACCGACTTCCAAAAAAAAATACACTAAAAATTTAAAAATAACTTCAATTTCGGAAGTCGGTGTTTGTATTTTACTTCTTCGTTATTTGACACCGACTTCCGAAATTAAAGTAATTTTTAAATTTTTAGAGTATTTTTTTTGGAAGTCGGTTGTTTTTTTTTTTGTAAAAAAGTTTTTTATTTTTCGCTTTTTAGTTGTTATACCCCAGAACTAAAAACCCCAATAACATGGAACGTGGAATTTAAACATTTGGAGAACTCAAAAACATCATCAAGATATGTGTATTTTTCGTTTTTGTTCAGTTTCTCAAAAAGAGCTAAAGCAATTTCCATAAAATTTATATGGGACCACCTCGGGAGTATATTCTTTCGGATAAAAAAAGAATTTTGAAAATCGGTCCACAACTGACGGAGAAATGTAAAAACATACATACAGTCGAACATAGAACCTCCTCCTTTTTCGAAAGTCGGTTAAAAAATAAAAACCCCACTTTAATTTTTTATTTATCATGTTCTTCTCAGCAAATCATGGGATACCAAATAACTAGTCCGCCATATTGAATTTAGAATGACGTCACTTAGCTGACCATGCAATGTCATCGAAACTAAACATGTACTTACGCAAAATTTCATCGGAAACCGAGAAGTGGGTCTAATTTCACTTCTAAGATTTGTTTACACAGTTACATGGTGTTAAAATAAGTAGCCCACCAGAAACGTGAACAGGGTCCAAGCTACCAGCGGTCAGGGCTCAGGGCCGTAATGATTGTTACTATTATAATTATTTTGCCTTTGGTGGATTTTTCTAACTACCTTCCACACACTTGGTAGCTATAGGGCCGTTTTTAAACTAGTGGAGGCCATGGGCACATTAGGATAATGGGGCCCCTATGACTTTGACACTTTTGACTTTTTAACCGACTTCAAAAAAAGGAGGAGGTTCTCAATTCGACTGTATTTTTTTATTCGTTTTATTTATGGAAGACAGTAGTATTTTTTTGTAAAAAGTTTTTATGGTCTATTATGTTAAAACAGGCGTAAGGAGTAGATTATCATTATCCACTTTAAAACCACTAGTTCACAGATGATTCTACTTTAAAACAGTGTAGGTACTAATCACTATTATAAGTACCAGTTATGTGTATTTTTATTTTAAAAACGCTGATTTTCGGGGAGTAGATCATACTCTCAGCGCTTAACACTGGCAAAAGCTTAAATAAAAAAGTAAGTATTCTAGTCAGTATTTTTATAGTTATATTAATTTAGTTATTGTTAATGAATATCGGTTGGTGATCTGGCAGGAACTAGGGGGGCCTCCATCAATCGCGGAGCCGGATTGGGAAAGAGGGGCCTGGATAGCTAGTTGGCCTTATTTGCAAGAACAATTCCAAACACTCACCTTGTCCAAGAACAGTAATATTCCCATCGTTGTCCTGATGCCACAGCGTATAACAAGAAGCCCTGGTGTCAGTGCAGTGTTCCACCTGAGCCACCTCACCGTTGGGCAGTGTCGTCTCAGTTATGGGGCCTCTCTCTGAAACAATAGCTGCAATTTGAAGGGTAACTAACTCTTCACTCAAAAAACTTACTGCTAATTTTAGGGTTCCACCACAGTCAGGTGCAGCATGACAATGCGAAAATGTATTATCATAGACATTGTTTTATCTGTAGTTCAGTCATTTCTATGAAAATGTGTTGTTGCATTGTCACACTGTACTTATCTGCGGGACAAGGCTCCTGGTAAATAAACCGTTTTTTAAAAGGAATATTTAGAAAATTCTTGATTTTTTTTTAAACATTCCAAAATAGATCATACAGCTAACTATTTTAATTCTAATGATGCATGAGTCATGGCTGGGAAATCACTATTACAAGATAGAGAAGATTACAAGACATTACTATGACATGAAGAACAAAGAGCTTGTGTGTGACTAAAGTAATAACAGCCACACGCGTCGATCCATCAGGTTAAGCTACGCTTTCCGGGATAGGTCCATGGATGGGTGACCATCTTTTCATACCAAGACTCCTCCGTGCCTCGGAAAGCATGTTAAGCCGTTGGTCCCGGCTGTCAGTCATAGATCTTTGAGTTGTTACGGGTCATCACAAGTCTGAAAGTCTGACAACCAGTCTTATCAAGGGGTAAGATAGGCAGTCCCTACATGTAAAATACTGGTATTCAGCTGCATTCGGTTAGACTGGATGCCGACACAAAGATAATTGGGAAAAGGCTAGGCAGACGATGATGACTACGACATGAAGAAGACATGTTCCTATTTCTTTCCGGTCTCCAATTTAGTTCCTTTCCCATTTTTTTCAGGGAATTATTTTTAGAGCAAACACTGGTGCGGATTCTGTTTTGTACGAACTAAACTTAATTTAAGCTATTCCTATCTTCTTCTCTCTAATAAAACAAGAAAGAGACAGACGTAAATTAAAGCTGTCAAATTTAGTTGAACTAATATTTCCATACAAATTAAGTGTACACGTAAAAACATGTCGATTCAAAACACGGCGGTGCGCAAGGCGTAAACTAGTTTGACATCTCTAACTTAGTTCATAGCTATAGCCGTTAGTAAAAGACAGCGATTCTCTAATGTTAGTTTAGTAATTATTAAGATAATCGGCACCATTGTCTGCTTATTGGCTCCAAACCTCCAAGATACAGTCTGTATATGATATAAGGGGTGTATCTTGTTTTTATGTTATATGCTGACCTTAAACAGTATGTCAACATTTTATAAGCAGGTCAATGAACTTTCAGTCAAGGTTTTTTTTAAACTGTGCATCTATACAATGCTATGATAAAAAGCAGCTTTACAACTTTATTTATTTGGGTGGCTTACAGCTCACAGTATAAAAGATGGTATCAAGTTAGAACACAAAAGCCCTTTACAAGCCTCCGTATTTAACCAAAGAGTATTGTTGAAAACAGTTACAAATAACATGTTACACAGAGTTGTTTAATTTTAATAAGGTATCTTATGTTATACCTACCGAAACTATCATTTTCCACCATAAGTTGAGCATTAATTTCATCTGCATAAGAAGGAGTGACACTGATGGCCACACTATCATGTAATTTATACAAACAGGATATTGTAGGACCCATTGTTGTAGTCTTTTCAGTTGGTATTATAGCAGCTTTCACTTTGTATGTCTTAATATCATTGGATAAACCATTCTTCCCTTTATTTTCTTTTCCAGAATTTATAGCCTTTTTCTCAATAGGGCTGACAATGTTATCTCTTACAGTGTCAGAGGTGAACTGAAGACTAGGCATCTCGTGAGAGGTCCCTACAAACTCATTTGAATTTGGAACCTCAAGGCTTCTTTTTGCAATTTTTGTGTGCTGTACCGGCCAGTATTTATGCTTAATAGTGTGTTTAGCCACTCTTCTGAGAGTATCATCTGGTATGCTCCTTTTCTTCAACAGCTTTGCATGTTGGTACACTTTAGAAACACCTCTGACTTCTACATAGTTTGGAATAAGATCAGCATTCCTTTTTCCAATCACTCTTGGCTGGTCATTTACTACTGGCCATTCATTATTTAAATCTTGCTGATTGTTCCATTGAATTGTTCTTCTATGGTGGTATTTAGTGAAAGTTCTTACATAGTGGGAGGGCTTTAGGTGTTGAATGCCATTCCTTAGGTCCTGAGATTCTTGAGGCCGAGAAGTGAGGACCTTTGCCGTAAAAATAAACAGGAACAACACTATGCATTTCAGTAGTGGTGTCACTCTGTAAGATATTATTCCTTCCATCATCTTTTCAACGGAATTTTGTAACAAAATCTTTGTTACTCACGTCATATTCAAGAGAACTTTATTCTTATGCGTTTATGTTGCACTGCATACGGTAACTCACAGCCTAGCAACCAAGACACTGCAGAAATATCGATTTTTCTACCTTCACTATCTTATGTCCCGATGCAGTAATTTCTCACGAAATACACCAATTTTTTTAACATTTAACTTATTACAAACATTTTACACAATGTTCTTCGCATTTAATATTCGAAATAGAGTGAGAAGTATCAAATAATGATTATTTTTATGTCGCAGTGACCGAGCTTTTGTGAAAGTATAAATGTTTACATGTTTTTACGTTTAATTGCACTTTGTTAGTAACAAGGAAGTAATTAATTAAATTAATATTGAATTGCGATTGACTTTTACGTTGTGTTGATTACTTAACGAGATTTTTTTGATATAACAAGAAAAATCAATAGAATGTTGACAAACACATTTTGCCCGACATATTGCGGTACGTTTCGTTTCCTCGTTGTCTGTCTTGTCTTCACATCGTGGAAATATCATCATTTATATATACGTTTTGTTACGTCAATGAAGCAAAAAAATAAACATAGTCTTTCGGTCCTAAAGTAGAGTACTTTTATTTTTTAGTTCATGTAATTAAAAATTAAAACACTTTGAATATAATCATTTCTAAAATCTGATTCATCTTTATTTACATGCAAGTAGTAACTCGCCTCTCCGCAACGCAAATGGAAGTTGGATTGGAACGTCACTAACATCTGTCGATCTTCCGTCATTCGAAAGGCTTGGTCCCGTATTATTATTATACTCTTTGGCTTGGTCGCTCGCTAAATTTACAAAAAAATATACGAATTCTTTAGATTCCTAACGAATTTGTGCTTCCATTTTATACTATCCATTAATTTAAGACTTAGTGTGTGTGAAATAAATTTGTAATTATGACTTCTACATCAGCAGCAGACGAAATTGATGAGGCAAAAGAGCGAGAGCACTTTCGCGCCGTTGTCACCGCTTTCAAATATTATAAGTAAGTAATTATTCAATTTATACGCGTATAATACGCCTTTTTAGCCCTTGGAAATCGTTTGTGATGGATCTTTAAATAGTTTGAGGCGAGAAACAGAGTTTTTACTCTGGGTAGCAACAACTTCTTTGTTTGAGCAAATCGTACGATCTAATTAACCTATTTAGATAGAAACCAAAACTCCTTTGTTTATATCCTCTTTGGAATAGTGTAGTCTCTATGGTGCTGGTCTATAAGGGCGGGATTTTCGTGCTATCAGTGTTGGTATATTTTCTGACTGCAAATGGTAACTGTTATTTTAGACAAATTACATTTTAGATGTATCTAGAAATGTGCTATTGCTGTAGAGTGTAATTTATAATGGATTGAAATACTTGCATTGTTTCTATTACAACCATTCAATACAATAAAAATATTTATATAAAGTTTTCTGGCAACGAGTATTCAAGCCATCACTTAACTATTTTAAATGTAAGTAGCATTGATGCCCATAGCAACAATTTATTTTTATTGTTCTGGTCACTGAGGAAATTGTCAATAATATGTGTAATATTTAAATAGTCAGTAATAATTATGATAAAATCATGAATATAGATATGTTTTTGTAAACAAAGATAATGTTATTTCAAGAAAATGGGAGTTCCGCTAAAAAAAAAAACTAAAAATTCGAGATATTTCAATCCATGGCCACCAACTCAAGATTTTAGTTTTGGGTATTTTAAGTTGATTTTTAAGTGACGATTTGTATTAAAAAGGCCATATAAAAAGTATGGGTTCCAATGGAATTTGAACTTTGTCATGTTTGACATAGAGTTTGTTGTCCCAAAATTTAAAAATTATCTTGAATTATAAATTGAAAGTTTGGACCCTGTTCCCGATACTGGCTACAAATGCTACTGCTAGGGTATTCTCCTGTGTTTATTTTTGTACAATATTTTATATGAAACAGCAAATAACATTAAATGTGCCTATAAATGATAAAAAAAAGAAATCTTTTTCTAAAAAACAGCATCAAAATTGGTTTTTAAATGAAGCAGCAATTAGGATTTAGGTCTTTTTTTATTTTTTTTTTGGGGTGGTGGGAAATCATCCAATGACTTTTCCCGCTCTGGGTGGAGCGGGAGGGTGTGTCAGACTCTTACTGACCAAAACCCACCCCTGTTCCTTCACTGCCTGAGTGCCCAGGGGTGCGGTAACTCATTTTCAGAATTTGTCTGCTACCCCTAGGCATGCAGGCACCGGCCACGATGGGCCCCGTCAGTGGTGGCTGACACTAATCTCTTTGAGGCGCGCGTGGAACACTACGCGCCGTCGACTCACGGGCCTGGTGCTATTTCTAATAGGTCTAAGGAAGGGTGGGAGTGTGATGGGGATATCTCGCTATCTCTTTTGTATGTGTGTAACCTAATGGCAGTGATGTGATACTTATGTATGTGCATCTTTTTTCTGTTATTTGACAGTTTCTCCTTCCACAAGATTTGAAACTTAATTTTGAACGGATTTGAAAAATTCTTTCGATTTACGTTACTTTTGATACAAATAACAAAAACAAATAAGTCAAATAGTATTTTGTTTGACATGAATAATAGTATTAATTTTTTTTATTTTTTATTACTTAATTATTGTAAATGTGAGGACTATGTGGATTATTATTATTTTTCTCCTCCTTTTTACAGTAATTTTTAACGTTGTCTGACAGTTTGAGTACTTTTACGGCCTACCCAAATGTCCTTTCTTTGGTATTGTTCGTCAAGTCATTGAGCTCCTTACTGGTTCTAAGTTGAGCTATTTGACTATTGATTCTTCAAAACACCATTATATCTCATATAGCGAGAACTATGTTGGTTGTTATATTCATGTAGATTTTATGATTGTCTGGCAGTTTGAGTACTTTTGCGGCCTACCTAAATGTCCTTACTTTGGTATTGTTCGTCGATTCGTTGAGCTCCTCTAACTTCTGAGTTGAGCTTCACTATAGCTGACAAATGCTTGCACTGTCTGGACAGGTCTACTCAAATATGCGTGTTGCATTCCTCAAAAGCTCATCCCAGACATTAACGTACATGGTTCTCATATGATTTGACCAGTACATAATGTATTGTATGGGTTTGAACACTTTAAAAGAGACTTTGACCTCTGAGTTTGTTTTGGTGCTTCTCAGGGTAGTCAGCTAAGAAACACCAGCCTCATCTAGCTAAAACTGACAAAAACAAACTGTTGATGTGTAAAAGTGTTGTTAAAACCTACTTCATCATCAGCCTTTTAGTGTCCCCACTGCTGGGCACAGGCCTCCTCTCTGTGAGAGGGCGTGGGCCATAATCCATCACGCGGGCCCAATGCGGATTGGTGGATGTCACATGTCTGTGAATTTTTGGTTCTAGGCACGGGGTTCTAGGACATGCCGGTTTCCTCACGATGTTTTCCTTCACCGTTTTGAGAGCAGTGGTGATGAAAGGTAAATAAATTGCGTGCCGTAGCTTAGGGGTAGGTTTAGTATCGATAAAGGAACCCAGGAATAAAAAACTGTTTTTTTTTTAGAATTTCCTTAGGTTTTCTTGAAGAAAGTTGGTCTTATCCATGGGCAGATGCAGTTCTTAAAATATGACCTTTCCCTTACACCCTGCATAAGGAAATTAGTTTAGTTCTATACAACTAATAAAATAAACGGTTCTATAGAACATTAGATGATGCAACATCTTACCTATATTTATCATTTACATTGTATTTGAGTAAAAGTTATGTTTGTTGCTTGTTCTTACCTTATGACGTGTATTGGCGTGTGCAGAGGACTCGTCATCTTACTCGTGGGTGAACGCAGTTATACGACTTCTAATGATTTTTAATTGAACATCACGTCTAAACGACTAGTCTTATTTCTTTGAAAAAAAAATATGTTACTCTAGACAATGTCCTTCGTAAATTGGTAGGTGAATATTTGAAACTATATTTTTATAACATAGTGTAATTAATTTGTAAAGTTATGTCTAACGCGGATAAAAAATTGAGAATCACGCAAAAACGCACTTTGGATCATTTAATTATTTATATTTTATATAACACGTGTTTTAGTATAGTACCTGTTGTTTTATTTATAATAAATTAATAATGCGTCTAATTTCGGACAGCGCTCTTTGATGTGCGAGTCCTATTACTGGGTGGACTAACGACGCGTTACGTGAGTTCAGCACAGAACATGCAAGCTAACCACTCAAGGTAGTTGGCACTTAATAGCGCATTGCGTGTCGTGGGTTCGATTCCCGCACGGAACAAATATTTGTATAGCCTACATATAGTTGTTCCGGGTCTGGGTGCCTTGTGAATGTGAGGTTACATGTTACAGTTACAAAAAAAAAAAAACTGACATTGAAAAAACTTTTGAAGTGAAGACTTCTTTAGGCGCGTTAGGCAGCTTTGAGATGTGAAAAAACTATTGAACTCGCGTACCACCGACACCGCTACGCGTGTGGCGTAGCGGATCGCGAGGCGCGTTGGGCATTTTTTTTCAAGTTTTTTTGTTTTCACTTCTGACTGCCGACATAGATTTAGGTCGCACACCAAACACCATCTGGATATTCCGGAACATTTTGGTCCTGTTAATCCTTGGAGTCCGGAACATTTGGGTCCCGGCAATGCTGGATGTTCGGACATTTTTTTTTTTTTTTTTTAATCAGCTAAATCGTTCTAAAAAGTATCACACCTTCTGAATTTAGTCTGTTGACATTGACAGCCATATCTAACAGACAACCTTCTGCCCGGGGGTGGAGGATAAATTCGAAAGAGTTACCTCGCCCCCGGGCGCGTAGGGCAGGGAGGAACAGGGGTGGGTTTCAGTCAGTAAGAGTCTGACACGCCCTTCCGCTCCACCCTAGAGCGGAAGAAGTCATGAGATGATTTCCCACCCCCCAAAAAAAAAAAAAACCAGACAACCTTTGTATGGACGGAGAATTTGTTGCCGCCCTGCTCAGTTCACAGTTCCACCTATCTTTTCTCATTCAGATTGTTATTGTGAGTTTGTGAGGATGTGTGTTTATTACTCTTACACTCAAAAACCACAGATTTTGATGAAACTTGACAGTATATTGCTTATACAACAGAATAACACATGGAGGAGGGAGGAGGGGGGGAGGGGTGGCACTAATACCACGCGGGCGTAGCCGCTGGCAAAAACTAGTAAAAACATATAATTTAATGACTAATTACAATGAGATTACTGAGTCATATTTTTTAATTTTTTCCTTATATTTTACACGTGTCGCTTCTCAGGCGATATTTAATTATGTATCGCACGTCATTGTTGCGTCGTTCAAGGAGCTAGCTTGTTGTTCTACTTTGGTACGATCACCAGCATAAATTTCTTGCACTTTTTAGCATAAATACGTTGCACTTTTTTCCACCAGTTGTATTTTTCGAAAGTTAAGGTTACCGACATAGCACGAAGAATCGTCAAACTTAAGGTGGATGTTCCAGGGTAGCCCGCGAAATTCAAATTTTCTTACGTTTTTTGCAATTTGGAGGTCAGTGTCAGGTTGTATCTTGGTCAAAATTTGATCCGCGGCCGTAGCAAGTATATATTTATAGAACTGTAATCATTAAAATCATCAATACAACTCTTTCAGTTAGTATTAGTACCAAATGTCATGATTTCATGAAATACTACATTTAGCACTAATACTAACTGAGAGAGTTATATTGATGATTTTATTGATTATAATTGTAGAAGTACATACTTGCTACGGCCGCGAATCAACTTTTGACTAAGACTAACCTAACACTGACCTGCAAATTGCAAAAAAACGTAAGAAAATTTGAATTTCGCGGGCTAAGGTGGAGCTTTCACCTTAAGTGGCAGTGGGCAGGGCACATTGCTCGCAGAACAGATGGTCGATGGGGCCGAAAAGTTCTGGAGTAGCGACCGGGTACTTCCGGGTACGCGGGCGGTATACTTAAGGAAAAAAGTGGTTTTGAATTTTGCGTAATTTTGTGTAACACCCTCGTTGGTTTCATGAGGAGCTCGTGGCGAAAGTAATAACAGCCGCACTTGTCGATCCATTAGGTTAAGCTACGCTTGCCGGGGTTGGTCCGTGGATGGGTGACCATCTTTACATAACGAGACTCCTCCATGCCTCGGAAAGCACGTTAAGCCGTTGGTCCCGGCTGTCAATCGTGGATCTTTGACAGTCGTTACGGGTCGTCAGAAGCCCGAAAGTCTGACATCCATTCTTACCAAGGGGTATCGTATTACCCAGTTACTGGGTTGTGGAGGTCAGATAGGCAGTCGCTCCATGTAAAATACCGATATTCAGCTGCATCCGGTTAGACTGGGAGCCGACCCCAAGATAGTTGGGAAAAGGCTAGGCAGATGACCCTCGTTGGTTTCATGGTCGCACGCACCACTGCTGAGCGTGGGGTCCTGGGATCATTTCCCGGGTCGGGCAAAAAGTGCTATTAGGTTTTCCATTAGGAAGTTCTCAGTAGCAGCCCCGAGTTTAGAGGCTATTGGTGTGACAGCCCCGTGCCTTGGAAATAACGTAAACCCATTGGTCCTGCGCCGCCTGATCTCTCCCCGGTCGTGTCGGATTGCCGTCCCATCGGACTATGAGAGTTAAGGAACAGAGAGTGCAGCCGTGTTTGCGCACACGCTTGTGCACTATAATATCTCCTGCGTACCTGCCACTCAACGGAGATTTTTTTATTATTTTTATTATTTTAGATGGGTTTGCTCTTAATTCTAATCTAGGTCAGAGGTGACAGAGATGGAGCGAGCTCACCCAGAAGAGGCCTGTTCACTCTAACTTTGAAGAGATTAGGGTTGTATGCATTCGGAAACAGACGCAGGTAGAGAGTTCCACTCCTTTGCTGTGCGTATTATGGAAGACGTTTGGAAACGCTTAGTGCGAATTCGTGGAATAGCAACAAGGTAGGCATGGTAACTTGCAGTGCGACTAGATGTCCGATGGTAGGCGGGCCGGTGGAATGAGGTCGTGCAGTTCTAGGGCATACTCTCCGGAGTACAATCTGTAGAAGACCAACAAGCAGGCAACCTTGCGGCGATGAGCCAAGCTGTGGAGGTTGGCATCCACCAGTTTTACGTCGCCAATGAGCCTCTTAGCTCTGCGTTCCACTGAGTCAAGCGCAGCAAGTTGGTATTTAGCTGAACCATCCCAGGGCTGGCTGCAATAATAATAATAATTCTTTATTATCAGGCAACTAAGGCCCATAAATAAAATACAAAAAAATATTAAACTAATACATATTAAAAAAAAACCTATACATAAAAACTACTGTACACGAAGTGACGGCGTCGTGTTACGCTGCGAGGTGTCGCGTAGCTGGCCGCGGAAACGCCGATACAGCACACCTTTCGGCCAAAACTCATCCTTGAGGAAGGTCATCAAATGATAAGTCGGAACGCGCACCACGAACGACTTGAAATTGGTGTTATGGCGCGCCTCCAACTTCTCCACCCTCAAGGTCCAGTTGGTCTTCACCCGCATGTACTCTATGATGTCCTCAGTCTTCGTAGAGTGATGCAAACGGGACACGTACAGCTGCGTCGTCGTTACTGCAGGACGTAGCAGCATTTTAGATGCTGCTGGCGCCGTCCCAGTCCCACACTGGTTGCGATAAGTAGGCTTCCTCTTCTTTCTCTCCACCTTGATGAAACCGTCCTCATCGCATGTGTTCTTCGGTGGAACCTGCTGTTTGTGGTCCATCACGGCGCCTTTAGCCGAGCCCGATGCTGGGCGACTCTCTCTCTGCTTCCGACTGACTCTCTCGACTCTGCTTTCCCACTTTATATTTCTCTGCTACAATACTTATGCAGGATCGGACTTGTTGTTTGTAAAGGGTTAAAAGCTGTCCAGGCGTGAAGTATCTATCAATTTAAAGATTAGACAAATATCCGTTGAAATTGGTCACAGTGATCGAAATTCGGTCGGGAGGATAATTATTCGTTTATTTATTGTCACATACATGTGCTTGTGACTCAGGAAGAGCTCGTGGCTAAAGTAATAACAGCCGCATGTGTCGATCCATCAGGTTATGCTACGTTTGCCGGGGTTGGTACATGGATGGGTACCTCGGCAAACACGTTAAGCCGTTGGTCCCGGCTCTCAACCGTGGATCTTTGACAGTCGTTACGGGTCGTCGGAAGCCCAAAAGTCTGACAACCAGTCTTACCAAGGGGTATCGTATTTCCCAGTAATTGGGTTTTGGAGGTCAGATAAGCAGTCGCTCTATGTAAAATACTGGTATTCAGCTGCATCCGATTAGACTGGCAGCTGTCCCCAAGATAGTTGGGAAAAGGCTAGGCAGATGATGACATGTGCTTGTGACTGTACCTACTTGTAATTATTGTAAACTGTTGTTTTATGATAGGGGAGTATTTATTGTAATGTTTACCAACAATCGTTTTTTTAGGGTTGCGTACCCAAAGGGTCCAAACGGAGCCCTATTGCTGTCACACTCACGTGTCCGTCTGTCCGTCGTCTGTCACAAAATATTGTTCCGAAGAATTGACCTATGAACTTGAAATTTGGTGATAATGTTTATTATTACGTAGGTGTATTTTACTAACAAATAAATATATTGACAAATCAGACTTATTCTTTGATAATTCTCTCATTTGGTAAGGAGTGTGAGTCTATCTGGCAGGCTCCAACGAGATTTATCAACAGCACGCGTAGCATGACCACCGTAGAAACGGGGTTTGTCGACGGAAGAATAGGCAAAATGACAGATTGTAGAAAGATTTCTACCGTTCTAAGCAAGCGATGTTAAAACTGAAGAGAAGATATGTTTCTCTCTTCTTCAGTCGACAAAAGTCTACAATGTAAAAGATGTTGCTCGGGCAGAAAAGATGTCAAGATATATAAAAAGAACTTTGTCTATTCTTGGTAGAATAGAGATAGAATTGGTCAAGCTACGCCTGCAGGTGATAGCTTTTCATAAAGACATTATTTTGTACATAAAGAAAATAAATAAGATATATTTGTACCTCGACAGTTTTTGATTAAATGACGTTTCTATGAAATGTCTAGCTAGCGGGCCCCTTATGATTATTTTTATTGTTATTATACTTTCAGATCGCCCAATAGTGCTCGGATTTAGAAACTATTATGTACCTTACAAATCCTAAATTTCGACTTTCTGTGAGCTTTACTTTAGAAGATATTCGTTATATAAACAAACGTCCAGCCAGCGGGCCCCTTTTTAAATAATACTCTTTTATATTATACAATAGCATTAGGAACTTGATACTATTATGTACCTTACAAATCCAAAATTTCGACTATCTGTGACCTATATACTTTAGAAGATATTCGTTATTTAGACAAACGTCCAGCCAGCGGGATTTTTTAAATATAAATTTCGACTTTCTGTGAGCTATACAGCTCACATCAACCGTTGGCAAAAATAATTACTTAATTTAATTATTTATTTTTCGAATTCGTTCCAGGCTATGCAGTTTAGACAGAATCCACAAATCGGAGAAAATAATCTCCATACTCCCACAAAATCATCAGCGTCGCTTAGAAAAATACAAGACATACCTCGCGAAATTCAAGAAATGTCTCGACGTAAATAACAGTGTGGTTCACCTCATCATCAAAGATGTTGACACAATGTTTGAAAACGTTGACCATACCGTTACCGACACTTCTGGGACAAATGGAACGGAGAGTTTTGGGTGTAACTACAATAATTGTGAAATCGCATCGCAGAAGCAGCATAAAATGCAGCATGATGTTGAAAAGGTAAGCTTTTTGAACTTTTTTCCGTTAAAAAACTAGGAACAACACAAAACTATTTTACGAAAAATATAATCGCCTTCCAAAAAAAGTGCAAAAAACTTTAATTTCGGAAGTCGGTGTTTCTGGTTTGTGTTAACAGTACATAGACATACGATCGTAGCAATCGCAGTTGATTTGCTGTCATTTTTTTTTTTGAAGAGTGCCGTTGTCTGTCTCCGAAACTCATCATCAGATAGATCTATATGAAATTTAAATGTGACCATTTTGGAATAAAGCCCTTTCGAACATAAAAGAATTTTGCATATCCGTCTATACATATATTACGGAGTTATGCCCGAACATAAAAAAAATAAACACATTCGAATTGATAACCACCTCCTTTTGGAAGTCGGTTAAAAATCAGAAACACCGACTTCCGTAATTAAAGTTATTTTGTCCTTTTTTGGAAGTTTTTTACTTATTATTTTGGAGTTTCATAATACGTGGGCAATTTTTCGACTCCAAAACGAGCTCGCCGTCGACTCGGACGTGTATTCGGCCTAGGCCACAATGACAAAATTGGCCCAATAGCATCAAATTTGAATGCAAATATTCTATGGTTTACAGTGGAAACTTGATCAAAAAGCACAACCCAGTTGGTACACAATAAAATAATAACACAAATGAAATATGCAAAGCTCGTGTGCCTTCGGTATGAGGTAAACACATTTCCTGTATATCTTATAGGAAAACTTTTTCATTGCGCAGTAGGTAAATGTGTAATCCTGACCTCATTTTTGTAGGCAGTGTAACCTCAACAGCCAATGGAGATTTCCCTGATTTGCTCTCATAAAAATCTTATACAATCTTTACAAGCAGTTTCACTTTAGAAGTATATAGCAATTAGCTAAGAATTTCGGCTATAACTTGAGACAAACTCCATTATAATCTCTCTTGCTCTTTGTTGGCCTAGCTAGCTCATTACTTAGGGTCGGGTTACGTCATTCTAGGCCAGACCTGTCCGTACTGGTTCGTCGAAACATTATGTGGGTGTAATTCAGAGGTGGGCCAGTGGTTATAGAGAGAGCAGTGGTGGCCCAGTAGTTATAGAGAGAGCAGTGGTGGCCCAGTGGTTATAGAGAGAGCAGTGGTGGTCCAGTGGTTATAGAGAGAGCAGTGGTGGCCCAGTGGTTATAGAGAGAGAGCAGTGGTGGCCCAGTGGTTATAGAGAGAGCAGTGGTAGTCCAGTGGTTATAGAGAGAGCAGTGGTGGTCCAGTGGTTATAGAGAAAGCAGTGGTGGTCCAGTGGTTATAGAGAGAGCAGTGGTAGTCCAGTGGTTATAGAGAGTGCAGTGGTGGTCCAGTGCTTATAGAGAGAGCAGTGGTGGCCCAGTGGTTATAGAGAGAGCAGTGGTGGCCCAGTGGTTATAGAGAGAGCAGTGGTGGCCCAGTGGTTATAGAGAGAGCAGTGGTAGTCCAGTGGTTATAGCGAGAGCAGTGGTGGTCCAGTGGTTATAGAGAGAGCAGTGGTGGTCCAGTGGTTGTAGAGAGAGCAGTGGTAGTCCAGTGGTTATAGAGAGTGCAGTGGTGGTCCACTGCTTATAGAGAGAGCAGTGGTGGCCCAGTCGTTATAGAGAGCAGTGGTGGTCCAGTGGTCTTAGAGAGAGCAGTGGTGGTCCAGTGGTTATAGAGAGAGCAGTGGTGGCCCAGTGGTTATAGAGACAGCAGTGGTGGCCCCGGGGTTATAGAGAGAGCAGTGGTGATCCAGTGGTTATAGAGAGAGCAGTGGTAGGCCAGTGGTCTTAGAGAGAGCAGTGGTGGTCCAGTGGTTATAGAGAGAGCAGTGGTGCCCCAGTGGTTATAGCCGTGACTCACCTAGTTGTAGGTCGTGTGTTCGAATCCAGTTAGGCGCTTTACTTTGTGTAAATTATTTCATCATCATTGCTTTCAAAACGGTGAAGGAAAATATCGTGAGGAATGTGTTAAAGAAGAAGCATGTGTTAAATCCAATAATTGGAATACATTGTGACTTCTACCAATTCGCACTGGGTCTGCGTGGTGGATTACAGACAGCCCACTCCTCGCAGATAGGAGACCTGTGTCCCAACAGTGGAAACATTAAAAAAGCCTGATTATGCTATGCTATATGTGATGTATTTTTTTTTGTTAATTTTCAGGTACAATCAGTTTTAAAAAACATAGTCCGCGATTGGAGCGACATGGGCACTCTTGAACGTCAACAGTGCTACACGCCCATATTAGATGAGATGGAGGAACGGTTCTCTTTAGAGGAATACAGGTATGACTTGATGCAAGACTAAGCATGATCTCTATTTTCTTCTTTAACCCGTGGCGCGTCCAATTACCAGACACAATAGATTTTAATTGTGTCTCGCCCACCATGTGTCCGTTAGACGCATAAAGAGTTAAATAATTATTATAAAATAAAGTCTGTCTGCGTCTGTCTGTTTCTCCGCTTACGGTTTCTCGTGTAAACAATCATGATCACGTTTCATTTAAAAGTCATAAAATAATTTGCATTCTATGCAAACAAACATTCACTTCACGAGCAGGAAGAACTTCAAAATGGGTTAAATTTGGGACGCCCGCGCTTCTAGTATGGATTAATGTAGTAATTTGTCATTCTTTTACTATTATTTTTCTATTTCCAGCGACCGCTCCCAAGTCCGCATCCTAGTCCCGGGCGCAGGCCTAGGTCGCCTCGCGTGGGAGGTGGCGGCGCGTGGCTACACATGTCAAGGCAACGAGTTCTCGTTGTTCATGTTGTTCGCGAGCAACTTTATACTAAATAGATGTACTGAGGTAGGTTACCGAAAGGGATTTTTTACACTAAAAAAAATAACGCCACATTCTAATCAAAGTTGCGCCACAGTTGCACCACAGTGGACCCACAGTTGCGCTACAGTGGCGCCACTATCGATCCACAGTTACCCTATAGTTGCACCACAGTTATTTGACAATTAGCTAGCGAAATTTTACAGACGCTCAAAAACACTACATCTCTTCAAATCGAAGAACCCTTGAAACTTTTTACCCAAATTAATAACTTTTATTAAATTTCAATTTTTCATCTTTTATTATGTTCTAATACAGATAGACAAATATACAGTCCATCCATGGGTACATCAGTACGTGAACAACATGACCTGCGAGCATCAGCTCATATCAGCCAAGTTCCCCGACGTGTGTCCGTCCGGCGACAGACCCAATCACAACTTCTCTATGACGGCCGGCGACTTTCTCAAAGTAAGTCTGAAGTTTTTAGGGTTCTGTACCCAAAGGGTCCATACGGAGCCCGTTTGCTGTCACTCACGTCTCCGTCTGTCCGTCGTCTGTCACACAGGATTTACAGCCAAACGGTTGGAGCTACAGTCGTCAAATTATCACAGTATAAGCATCTTGTTGACCTAAAGCCATACAAATAGTCAAAAATTGGTATGGAGCCCGCACACGCACTTGGCCGGTTTTTAGGGTTCCGTACCCGAAGGGTCCAAACGAAGCCTTATTCCTGTCACTCACGTGTCCGTCTGTTCGTCATCTGTCACAAAATTTGGTTCCAAAGTATTTTTTAGCTTCCCAGTGACCTATGAACTTGAAATTTGGTGATAATGTTTCTTATTACGTATAGTTTTCTAATAACAAACACTAATACCTTAGATTATAAAATGTCCAGATTCCTAGTACGCCACCGTAAATTGAAGCCAAAATAAGTTGCCAATATTGACAACTTCGTTCAATCCTAGCGCCACTCGCCAAGGAACGTTCGCCGCGTAAACACGCCACGGAATCGGTGTTTGATTTTGGTAAAATGACAGTTTGTGCTGTGCAATCTTGTAACAATTACACGTCAAAAAAAGAAAAGTGCACTTACATCTCATTCCATAAGTAAGTACGAGTATTCAATTACACCGTGTATTTCTTTAATAAATGTAAAAACGAAAAATAAATAAGGTGACGCAATAACTGACAATTGAACTTGAAGTGTTGTCAAGGGCATGAAATCTATTTACCCATATTTTTAACACCAAAAAAAGAATAGGGATGACAAAGAAGTTTTACTAATAGGAACGTATTGTTTTTGTGAGTTGGTTTCTTCAACCTCACAGTTCTCTGAGCGCTGAACCGATTTCGGTGCGGTTTTCACAGTACGAAACTATTTTTTTGCGAGATGGCTCGTATTAAATGATAAATGATGTTTATTCAGTAAATAGGTTACAAGGAACACTTTTACATGTCAATGTTTTTTGTCAGTTTAAGCTAGATGAGGCCGGTGTTTCCTAGCTACCCTGAGAAGAAACACCGAAACAAACTCAGAGGTCAAAGTCTCTTTTAGTGTTCAAATCCATACAATGTGTACTGGTTATTTATACCGGGAACGGAAGCATTAACGTTTCTTTTTCTCAAAATTATCATCTTCACTTACATAGATTTCCAACCGATCCCGTAGCTACCAATCATTAGACTGAAATAATAAGACGAACTAGAAATGAAAGTTGGTGGAAACCTAAACAGGATTTTTCTCAAGCAGGGCAGATTTTTTTAGAAACAACATCCACTTGTGCAAATCAGCGTTGATATGAAAATGATGTACCCACATTGGATTTAAAGCTCTCGCAGCTATCGATTGGGCTATCCCTGCTTACTACTCATTTGAGGAAACTAGAAAACAAATTTCATAATCGTACGCAAAACACAAGCACACTACACAAAAAATATGATAACATAAACATGCGGTCGTACATTGAAAACTACACAAATGAAAACAAATAACATAAAAAATAATCAACAGTAATGATGAAAATTATTCTTTACACATTTTATAATCTAAGACTTAAATATTTAAAAACGCCCACATTTTTGGGGTAATTCTCTGGCGCTGGTATTATCCGCATGTTGCACACAAACGCAAATGCAGTACGTAATACACTCGCAAGCGTCGTGCTCACTCACACACGTAATAAGAAATGGCTTCACGATAAACGTCGCGTTTTGTATTGAACACGGAATCTGGACATTTTTTAATCTAAGACTAATACATTATAAATCAGATTTTTTCATTGATAATTCCCTCATGCGACACGTACTTGGACGGTTTTTCTATCGGGTGCCAATCCTCATAGATGTCCTCTACCTGGGGCGAGTGGGTGGCTCTTACCGGCTAAAACCATATGGTGTTCTGGTGCTACCTTTGGACGGGGTGCTTTTTTTTTCTTTTTTGGAGTGCTTGCACATTTCATCACGCTCGCCGGCTATGTATTGGCCCGCATGAATACAGATATTTAATTGTATTTATTTGTATAGATTAATATCCACAAAGTCTGGTTAAAAAAACGTTCGTTTCTACTACTAGCCTCTGCCGCTAGATTCGCCCGTGTGGAATTGGTACTTTTCAATGACATTATGCTATTCCAGATTATAATCTATCTCTGTGCCAAATTTCATCTAGATCCGTTAACCCGTTCTGGCATGATTGAGTCACAAACATGCACCCAAACTTTCGCATTAAAAAAATATTAGTAAGATGTTATATTTTTCCTTGATCTTGAGACATTCAACCTGTGAACGGCCGAGCCTCTTATCGCAGTTTGACATATTTACGACCGGGCTCATAAAAAACAACTTGCTGAGGTTTCTATTGGAGCGAGGCACTTAAAGTAAACTTTTTTGGGTTGTTGAATAAACAGACCTTAGAATAACATGTAAACAATACTTGTAATTCGAGAGTTGAATTTTAATCAAATTCTGTTATCAACGATTTGTCGGGAATAGTGTCTGTTCACGTGTTAAGTTGGTAGTTGTTAAAACCACTGTATCAATTTACATGAAATTTTGCATGTTGCACTATGAATAGACAAGTAATCTAAGAACAGTGTTTTTATTGTAGAGTCCGATATCATATTTTCCTATTATTCACACTCAAACTTCAAATTACGAAATCAAAACAAAATAACGGCTTTTTAAAATTGAGTTTCTGCGTTTGCGTTGCGTTTTGTGTTGCGTTTTTTTTCTAACACTATGTAATAACTACCTAAGAATAAATATATACCTCAAACCTTGAATAACACCGAAAAAGTCACATCATTCACGCTCACAATAACAATGTCAACAAAACCGGTTGACCTTGACAAAGAATGTTATTACGTAATATTTCTTCAAAACATTTATCTAAAACGATGTTATAAGGATGTAATAATAACATAGCATTGAATATATAAACTCAACATATCACATAAACAAACACAAAACTATTTAAAACACACAATTTAACAAATTTTCGTTCGCCATTGACGAACGTAAACACGCAACTAAAAACTTTTTTTTTTAATTTTTCGAAACTGTATTTATCTATGGAAAGGTTTGTCAAAGTACGATAATATCACTCCCCGAGCATGTGAACCATGCCACAGGATATAAGATCTTTAGTTATTTAATAATAGATAGAGGTTTAAGCCGCGTAATCTGGTCGGCATACGAGTATGCCGTCGGGCGTTCAGGGGTATGCATGAAAAAAATATTTGTTATCTAACCGGTTCATCGATGAATATACTAAAATAGAGTACGAACAATGAAAGCAGAATCAAAATTGATTGAAAATTAAACGAAATAGGTATAACAATTTTATACAAATATATATGTCCCTCTCTCGAAAACGCAGTTTTCTATGGCAGTTGTATGGGCGTCATGTCCTGTGACGTCAAAGAACACGTCGTACTTCTCTTTCTAATTATCAACTTTAAAGCTTTATAACTTCGTCGCTGATGATGATATTTTGAAAATTCCTTCATATTTGTTCACTATAGTAATAAGTCTTCAATTGAACAAAAAAAAATTATCATTCATATTCCCTATTGCAGGTATACACAGAAGCAGACGAATGGTCCTGCGTAGCAACCTGTTTCTTCATCGACTGCGCGCCCAACGTCATAGAATTCATAGAGAGGATATACATGATACTGCAGCCGGGCGGCTACTGGATCAACCTGGGACCTCTGCTGTATCATTATAGGTAAGTTTTTTTTTGCCGATTGCCTCGGGGGCAGACCTCCACCGTGTCCCTCTGGGCGATCCTCACAGTGGTGACAACCGGGCGTTAAAAGGAGGATGGCGTGTTTGGCCCCACATTATTTATAAATTAACAAAGAGCCATTCACTTGTAAGTGTATATTTATTATAAATGAGTGTTTATAAGAGGATTATATAAAAAGTATTGAGTCACTAGAAGATGGGAATCAAAAGTTAGAAAAGATTTTTATTTACTTAAAAATGAGTCACTAAACGCACGGTAACGCACCATGTTATTGTGTGGCAGTTACTAAACGCACCATGTTTCGAATTACATTCCAACCTACTCATAATATGATTTATGTTGTTACTATTGTCAACGTTTACGCTTGTCTTTTTTTTTAATACATGTAAAATATAATAAATAAAACACATAAGTTAGTATTAAATATAAAAGTTAAAAAACACATTTATATTTTTGAATAGAAATATGCAATACTAAAAATAATAATTATAAACGATCATTTTTCATTCATCACGTCACGTCACGTCAGAGACTATGTCTCAGCTTAGTTTTTAGCCAATAATTATTATAGTTTCATTCGTTCTTCAAAACCTATGCTATATTCTAACTTTAGTTCCTAGCTCCCAGACGTATTTTTTATTTTAAGTAGGCAAGTCTAGATAGGTACCTCCTACCTATATATTCTCCAGTCAGATGCAGTAACCACTATAGTGTATTTCTATTCCGATTGAACACCTTTTTGATACTAATAAGCGTTATTTGATTAGTTTTAGGTTATAACGCTTTAGCTTGCGTATCTTTTTTCTCCCATCTTCTACAACTTACTGCCCATTGGCTTTTTTGCTAGTTTTATAAAGTTCTATCACTAGTTATAAGTTTCCATACTGCACGTTACTCCTAACAGTGGGTCCAATTCTACATACATTCTCGCCAGCCTCCTTTCTCTCTACGTTTGGAAACATTTTGTTTTCATCAATCCTTAGTTGTGATTTTTGTTTTTACAGTGACATGCCAACGGAGAACAGTATTGAGCCGCCATACGACATACTGCTGGAGATTATTAGAGATATAGGATTTGATATATTGGTGAGTTAACTTTAAATTCTACTTAATATAATTAAAAGTCGCTTTCCGCGTCTGTCTATTTCTCCGTTACTCCTCCTAAATCAGGCTATGGATTTTTATACGGTTTTTAACCGACTTTCGAAAAAGGAGGAGGTTCTATGTTCGACTGTATGTGTTTTTTTTATTTTTTTTTTATGTATGTCCGCGCATTTCTCCGTCAGTTGTGGACCGATTTTCAAAATTCTTTTTTTATCCGAAAGAATATACTCTCGAGGTGGTGGGGTTTTTAGTTCTGGGGTATAACAACTAAAAAGCGAAAAATAAAAACTTTTTTACAAAAAAAATAACCGACTTCCAAAAAAAAATACACTAAAAATTTAAAAATAACTTTAATTTCGGGAGTCGGTGTCAAACATCGAAGAAATAAAATACAAACACCGACTTCCGAAATTAAATTGGAAGTCGGTTGTTTTTTTTAGTAATAGGAAGAGCGATAAATGAGGAAGGTTTGTGTATTCGAATTTTGTGTGTTCGAATGTTTGTATTCGGGCATAACTCCCATTAAAATCTCCCATTTAAACTTCATAATATAGATCTGATGCTTACTACTTTGAATACGAAACACCTTTGAGTCCTGTTTTAACAACGTGAAAATACCTTAGCTTATGTGTAACAAACGTAACATAGGATTCTTTACTCTTTATTTTCTACGCTTTGCTACGATTTTTTATTCAATGAGGGCGCCACTTGGCGGCTATATACGCCTTAAGTGTTAAAAATAAACTAAGTTCGCTTAATTGTGTCTGTAAAGTGCAATAAAAAATCGATATTGTATCACATTTCATCCACTCGAAGTTACTTACTTTTTGAAGTATAGACAAAAAATACTGTACTTATTCCGATCGCTGCTAATGACTATCAATGTATAATCTTATTTGGAATAATATTATTCATATTTTAAACTTTTTTGTCCACAGAAAGAAGAAACGGGCGTAAAAACGAAATACGCCCAGAACCCTCACTCTATGATGCAGCACGAATACGACTCGGTATTCTTCGTGTGCCGCAAGCCTTACTGTATGTAGCCACGTAGCAAGTTATAATTTACGTTATTTATTATTATATGAAACACATTAAAATACATTTTATATGTAGGCAACTTGAAAGTAATGTAAACATGAAAAAAAAAATTTTGGTTAACTATTGCGCCACATTTGCGCTACTGTTCCCCAATTTCATGGTAAACAAAAGTTGCGCAACACGTTTGTCAAAAACGAAAACCCATTTAATTGCCACTTTTAAATTGGCATTTAACAGACGTGCATGTTAAATGCAAATACTTGTGTGCAGTAAGAATACGACTCGGTTTTGTGCCGCAAGTTTTTTTTGTATGTAGCCACGTAGCAAGTTATAATTTAAGTTATTTATTATTTTATAAAAACACATTAAAATACGTGGTAATAATTATGAAAGATGTTAGTGTACGAAAGTTTTGTCAAAATTTAATGGGCAACTGTTACACGACTGTTTGGTCACAGTTGTGCTACTGATAGTATACAAAAGTTTTGAAACATTGCTGCAGCAATACGTTTTTATACACTTACACGTACTTTACTTTTACATTGCAAATGTAAAATTCTGGCCTAAATGCTTAAAATGACAAAACTATCGATATATACAGGCTGTAACGGAAAGGTGTGGTCATATTTTAAGAACTGCATCTCTATGGGCAGAATCGGTTCTTAAAATATGACCACACCTTTCCGTTAAATCCTGTATATACCACCACAACAAATTGGGCAATTTGGAGCAACTTATTAAGCTAGATTGGTTTTATAAATTCTCCACTAACTAGAGCAAAAATTGCAGAAAATCGCGCAACTTTTGTTTAATACGGGAATTGAAGAATTTTTTCATAAATGTCGTACCACAGTTGCGCCACTATCGAAGATAAGCACAAAATACTTTTTTTAAGTAACATGAAAACTAAATGTTATGTGTAGCTACGTAGTACATTATAAAATATTTATTATATAAAAACATTGAAAGAACTTGAAATAATGCTTTGAGGAAAAATCTCATTTTAATCGGACCTTATTTTTGACGTAATAAAAATCAAGACTGGCACTAAAATATGGTAAGATAGTAATGTTAAAATCAAATACTTCCCATTTTAGAGACTTTCCTCAATCTATTATTTCGGGGATTTTTGTTATAGAACAGCGATACTTAACATTTTATTTGCCACGTTTTACGATAGAAAGCTCGACAAAAATCGTTTTAAAAGCATAGTATTTAAGTCCAATGATACCATCGAGCAGCAGATCTGATGATGGCGCCAGGATGTAGGGACTGGAACTGCCTGATGGCAAATGGTAGGTCAGTTGAATTTTATACATCGCGTCTCCGGTGCAACACTGTCACTTAAGCAATATAATAATATTCAGGATTGTTTTCGACGTGACAACGTCTAATAAATCGATGAACGCCGGCTGCATGCACGAAAAAGTGTCCCGTTACGCTCATTGTACGCTTGCGCCGCATCTATATTTCATCAATGTTTTGTTTGACGTTGTCACGTTAAACTATCGTCCGTAAACCAACTTTACAGACAACCAATGCTCATTATAAAGTTAACAATAATCGTATACACAATTCTACTAACTATGTTGTTTTAATCAAGAAGGGTCATTATTTTATACAACAACAATTAATTATCAAATTTAATACGCCTGAAAAAAGGGATTTTTGCAAAAGTGTTAGTGTTGCATCCCGGTGCGACATGATAACGACAGCATGTATTATTATTCCATACAATTTATACGGCTATCAAGAGCCTGCAGTCTCGACATTGATAGCGAAACGTACGTTAGCTACCGATCGCTAAATTATTAGCCGTTAAAAAACTCCCTCATTGTGAGGACAAATTTTAGATCATAACCTGAAAAAAATAATTGATTTTCTTGAAGTATGTACAGAGACGGCGTAAATTTTAACTTGCAAGCACTATTTTTCATGAAGACTTATAATATAATTTATTTAAATTTTAATGAATACTTTTACCGCTTGGGCATAAAAGTTTGCCTCATTAATTTCTTAGCGAATTAATTCGGTCGTTACGCGATCGTTAACTATGTCGAGACTACAGTCAAAGGCCTGCAGTCTCGACATAGTAACGATCGCGTAATGACGGCATTCGTTCGCTAAGAAATTTATGTTGCAAGGAGGAAAAGCTTTATGTCCTTTAATATTTTGACAACGTACGAGTAATTTAATTGTTACAAGCGGCAACATCTATTCATTAAAATTTAATAAACTAAAAATTTTCATGAAAAATAGTGCTTGTTCTTGAAGTTAAAATTTACGGCGTCTTTGTATATATTTCAAGACAATCAATTATTTTTTCAGGCTACGATCTAAAATTTTTCTCACAAATGAGGGAGTTTTTTAACGACTAGTAATTTAGCGATCGGTAGCTAACCTAAGTTTCGCTATCAATGTCGAGACTGCAGGCTCAGGCCCAACTCTAACTGAAGATGCTCCCTTCCTAGCGTTATTACCATCATCGTCATTAAAAAGATCTTTAGGTATATAGGAAATGTTTAGTTTCACTGTTCTAAAACAATAGGGCAGCTGCAAGCCATTAAAACATAAGATCTCTACACCGTAAAGTGAAGAAAAAGGACAGTATAGTAGAGATTATAGGTCAGTAATGTTACAATAAGAGGGTCTAAACAGGGCTGCATTTGACTGAACACTAGTTGCTAAACTGTTTGATGCAGTTCACGTAACTGTATCGAAGTCTCCAACCAACTGTGCAGTCCGTTCATTTGGGATTACGCTCACGACGAGTTTTTTTTTAAGTGAAAACTTCTTTAGGCGCGTTGGGCATTTTTGAGATGGGAAAAAACTATTGAATTCGCGCGCCACCGACACCGACTGTCGTAGCACTCGTAGCGGATCTCGTAGCGGATTTTGTTCAAGTTTTGTTTTCTGTTGGTACTCCCGGAGTGCCATTTTTTTTTTTTGAGATTCGCCCGCTCTGTGTGAAGTGAGAGGGCAGACTCTTTCTGACTAAAACCCACTTGTGTTCTTTCAGTTGCCTATGCCAAGGCAAGGTGACTCGTTCAAACATTCTCCCGCGAACGACTACTAGGCCTCGTTTCGGTAACGCATTTCGTAATGCGATATACTTTTGCTTGTTAGTGGGATTTGCAACACGCATCTGCATTGATGCAAACGTGCGACTGTATCGATGCAAATAGCGTAATAAGGCATCACTACAGCGTGCGACTGTATCGATACTGTATCGCGTCTGTATCCATGCTGTATCGCGTCTGTATCCATGTTGTATCGCATCTGTATACACGTTGTATCGCGTCTGTATCCATGCCGTATCGCGTCTGTATCCATGCTGTATCGCATCTGTATCTATGCTGTATCGCGTCTGTATCCATGCTGTGTCGCATCTGTATCCACGTTGTATCGCGTCTGTATCCATGTTGTATCGCATCTGTATCCATGCTGTATCACATATGTAGTCATGCTGTATCGCATCTATATCCATGCTGTATCACATCTGTATCAATGCTGTATCGTTGCTGTGTTGCATCTGTATCAATGCTGTATCGCGTCTGTATCTAAGCTGTATCGCGTCAGTTTCCATGTTGTATCGCATCTGTATCCATGCTGTATCGCGTCTGTATCCATGTTGTATCGCATCTGTATACACGTTGTATCGCGTCTGTATCCATGCCGTATCGCGTCTGTAGCCATGCTGTATCGCATCTGTATCTATGCTGTATCGCGTCTGTATCCATGCTGTATCGCATCTGTATCCACGTTGTATCGCGTCTGTATCCATGTTGTATCGCATCTGTATCCATGCTGTATCACATATGTAGTCATGCTGTATCGCGTCTGTATCCATGCTGTATCGCGTCTGTACCAATGCTGTATCGCATCTGTATCCATACTGTATCGCATCTGTATCAATGCTGTATCGCGTCTGTATCGTTGCTGTATCGCGTCTATATCAATGCTGTTTCGCGACAGTAGCGATGCAGAATTCGTGGTTACGTGGGCAAAGGTATAAGACTAGCGACAGAGTGGCGACAGTATCGCGATCTTTTTGCGATTGTATCGCTACTGAAAAGCTACAAAGAGTAGCCGTGGTAGACCTCCCATAGAACTGCATGTCAACTGCACGCCGACTGCAATTTTGTAGTGGTCTGTTCAAATGCAGCTCATCTGTTTAGAGCCTAAGATGTGGGGTGAGTGATATTACAGTTACAGTAAATATGAATAGCTCTCATTTTAATACCTATGTATTGTAGCCAGTATGTTGGAAACGGATGGATATACCTGAAATGTTTTTTTTCTATCGTTAATAGGCTCGCGTTTGACTACTATCTCACCTGATGGTAAGCGATGATGTGGTCGAAGTTAGAGCACGCTTGCCTAGAAGTAAATATTCACTCTCGACTTAAATACTCCAGGTTGTAGTTGCCAGGAAACACAGACTCTGGCAGGGAATTCCACTCCTTAGCTGTACCTACAATTAATGTGTTCCCCAAAAAGTTTTGTATTTTTTTTTGTTTTGTTTTATTTTGTTTTGTGTTTTGTTTTGTTTTTGTATTTTTGTTGAGTTTTTTTTTTTTGTGGGGTGGGAAATCATCCAATGACATCTCCCGCTGATTGGAACGAGAGGGCGCGTCAGACTCTTACTGACTAAAACCCACCCCTGTTCCTTCCCTGCCCTGAATGCCCAGGGGCGAGGTAACTCTGTTTCGAATTTGTCCTCAACCCCTGGGCAGACCATGTACCGATGGTTCAACATAAGGGACTGCCCAGGTGTGGGAACAAAGTCTAGACGAGATAGTAGAGTCAGGGCATAAAGGTTTACAGGTAAAGTTCTGATGAAAACAAGATATCCAGAGCAGGCTCATCAGCAAAGAAGTAAAATATCTCCATATTCTAAAGTTTTTCTTTATTATCCACCAGCTGGGTTACCAGCTGGGTATGCGATAAATTAATGTACACCGATTGACAAACCAAATATCCTCTATTAACTCAAACAATTTGTTTATACAATAATGATCACTATTATCATCGTAATCG
This sequence comes from Polia nebulosa, assembly GCA_951329385.1. Taxonomy (NCBI): domain Eukaryota; kingdom Metazoa; phylum Arthropoda; class Insecta; order Lepidoptera; family Noctuidae; genus Polia; species Polia nebulosa. The sequence goes on along the minus strand of OX589614.1, from coordinate 13,022,145 downwards.
CTTCCGTTCGCATCTGTAGTTGAAAACAGACTGCCTCACTCGCCGCCCGCCCTATTTATACAGTCATACAAGTTTCCAGAACATTGTTGAACTAGCCTATAGTGCAATGTTCTAGAAACATCTTTGAACTTCTACGCAGTATCATAATGGAATGTTCTCGAACGTAGTGGAATCGTCTGGAAACTTCGACCACATTCTCGAATGATCTCGCAATACGGTCGACGTAAAATTATAGTCTTTCTATATTTTTTATTATTTCAGTGTATCTGTCCATCCGTCAATCAACAAACAGTATAACCTTATTATTTAAGTAACTTTTTGTTTAAACACACTAGTACATAAGCTATTATCACAAAGTATTTATTGTTTTAAGTCGCTAAAATTATTTAATGGTCTGAGAAAGGCAAAATATCAAACGTGAACGGCAAAATATTTTATAGCAAGCGGGTTATGTATGTATCACAGTTTTTTTCGGATATTCCACGGACTAGAAAAACAAGTGGAAGTGCCCACGCAGCTATCCGGCGTGTGTAACAATTATGCGGGAAAAATGTAAAAAATAACAACCTTCGCCAGTTGTAATAAGTCTTAATATTGTATGAAAAACAAATAAGCTTTTCGTCAAAATTGAATTTATTGTTCATACAAAATTAAGACTTATTACAACTGACGAAGGTTGTTATTATTTTTCAACTTAAAATCCGCGCCAAAATGGAAAACAGTTGTGCCAAACTAGCAGAAAAAATATATATATCGGGTGTAAAAAGACAGTTTCCGAAGCCGAAAGCCACATATTCTACCCATTATTAAGGATATTTTTTTCCACTAGACCATACCTGGGAATCCACTGGTTCTGTAGATATTGAAGGTCAAAGTCGCATTTTTTTTTACTTTTTTACGAACATGAATTCCAAGTGTTATTACTAAACTTTTTTCCAAACAAACATTACCTGAATTTTCGATGTTTATGTTGAAATTTCGAAATTACGTATTTTCAGTTACAAAAACGTAATAAATATCAAACGTATCCGACAAGTACCTACGTGGCATTAAGCGAAGGGGCGGGGTTTAACTCCACTTGCCTGGGTTAACGTTACATTGCGCGCAATAAAACATAGTTTTTTTTTCATCCCAGCAATAATTTTTGTGCAAAGCTACTTTGTTAGTGATAGATATGCGAACGTAGGGTAGGTGATAAGTGAAACAACGGTAGCTGGAAACACACTCGGTCTATTTGTCAAGTCACACGACTTTTATAAGCAGGAGTGGATGCAACCACCCTCATATTTACATATGTAACATTCCTCCCTCCAGCTTGACAAATACACAAATAATACACCAAAATACTAACAAAAGGGTTTATACATTATAATAAAACTTTCTGTAATCTACTCTAGGTACAGGCAGGCCGCAACATTTTCCCGGCAGTCCGTTGCTTTTCTGTCTGTTCTTGCTGTTGTGGGGTTGACCCCTTTTGTACATTCTCATCAGCTTTTTCTGATGCCTCATAAAATTCTTCATCTTCTGTTGACGAAGAGTCAACAGAAGATGAAGAATTTTATGAGGCACGTATCCTCTGTTGACTTTTCGGATAGCGATGTACTGCCCTTCGTCTCCTCTCTTCCCTCCCCGTCTCCGGCCGATGTACTGTAATTATCTACCGTAGGACCAGGACATAGCGGAGAAGAAACTTCTTGTGGAAAGACATCTTCAAATTCAATGGGGCTGTCCACTTTATGTTGAGGACTGCAGCGTGTACCTTTATATGGTAATAATTGATTTTTATGTTTTTTTATTGTATGAGCAGTTATGCTATCTTTAATAATATATATGACTTTTCCTATTCTTTTAATTATAACGCCTCTCTTCCACGGATCCTGTTTATTTACATTATGGTTTTTATATAACACATAGTCGCCGGTTTTGAAATGTTTTTGGGGTCTTCTATTATCAAGTTCTTTAGACTGCGAACACTGTTTGTTTCCGACGTGTCGAGCGAGAGTGACAGATGTCAGCGGTGGTGGTATCGGGTTAATTAAATCTAATCGCGATCGCAATTTATGCCCAAAAACTAACAGGGCAGGCGAACATCCCGTTGTGGAATGTATGGAATTTCGATAATCAAACAAATATTTACACAACTTGTGATTTATAGTTTTATTATTATGACCACTTAACAAGCATGATTTGATTCCCTTCTTTTCTTTACCACTTTCACGTAACTTTCAGCCTGTCCGTTACTAGCCGGATGGTAAGCGGGCGACGTCACATGCGATATACCGTTAGATAAACAAAACGATTTGAACTCTCCTGAAGTGAATTGTGTACCATTATCGCTAACTATCGTGTGTGGCAAGCCAAATCTTGCCATGTACTCATATAATTTGCTAATCACTGATAATGTAGACGTACTTGTTCCCATGTCATACGCTTCGACCCATTTTGTGTACGCATCCACGATCACTAAATACGAACGATTATAAATTGGCCCGAGAAAGTCAATGTGGATTCGATAAAACGCCTGCGGGGGGTGTGGCCAGTGCGCCAGCGGCGCACGCGCCGGTGATTGCCTCAGTTGTAAACAAACCTCACAATCAGCAATCATTTTTTCTACGGCTGTATCTATCCCGGGAAACCAAAATCTGCTGCGAGCCTCTGCTTTCGTTTTTACTATACCCAGATGTGATTTATGAAGCTCTGATAATAATTTAGGCCTTATTGATTCCGGAATTACTACTTTGTGGCCCCGCATAATGCAACCGCTTTCGAACGACAGCTGCGTTTTACATAAAAAATATGGTTTAAGTAAATTATGTGATAATCGTTTCGGCCAACCATTCACAATGTATGATATGAACTTGCTTAAAATTTCATCTTTACACGTTTCATTACGAATTTCATCCAGTGTTACCGGTAAACTACCATCTATAACAAAGTTAATATAGGAGGAGCGATCTTCTACGGGCATAAGACTGTCACCGCTGTCGGCCCCGTGGCCATACTTCCTCGCTACTGTGGATTCCTCGTCGGGCAGGCTTGCGCGTGACAAATAATCAGCGCTGTTGTCAGCGCTCCGTATGTATTCTATTTTGTAATTATAAGCACTAAGAAACATAGCATAACGCTGCAATCTGTTAGCTGTGACTTCTGGAATACCACGGTAGGGACCAAAAATCGACAATAGGGGTTTATGATCTGTACGGAGTATAAACGGAACCGCCCTCCCGTACAAATATTGGTGAAAACGCCGCACTCCGAATATAATTGCTGTAGCCTCCTTCTGGATTTGTGAATACCTTTTTTCTGCTGCATTCAGTGTCCGAGAGGCAAACGATACGGGATATTCCACTCCATCAGATCCTATCTGTGACAATATCGCTCCTAATCCACTTGGTGACGCATCAACTGTTAAAATTATTTTAGCATTCTGATTGTAATGAGCTAGTACCTGATCTGAAACCAAACATTTTTTTATTTCATTGAATGCATGGTTATGTTCGTCCTCCCATTTCCATTTACTACCCTTTTGTAATAATGAATAAAGCGGACTCAATATTGAGGACGCGTTGGGAACGAAGTTCCTGTAATAATTGACTAATCCCAGAAATGATTGTAATTTATTTACGTTTGTTGGGACAGGTGCATCGGCAATTGCTTTAATTTTTTGTTGTGATTTTTTCAGGCCGTTTTTGTCGATGGTATAACCTAAGTATTCAATTTGATCTTTGAAAAATACACATTTATCCTTACGAAGTGTCAACCCTGCATCTTGTAACCTTTGTAAGACTGCACTTAGCCTTTCTAAATGTTGCAATTTACTTTCTCCCGTAATACAAATATCATCAAGCATACACATAACACCGTCTAATCCTGACAGTAAGCATTCCATTGCCCGTTGAAATATAGCGGGAGCGCTAGCGAGACCGAAAACTAACCTAGTGTACTTGAATAGTCCGCGATGGGTATTGATACAAGTTACCTCTTGTGACGCTTCATCTAATAAAAATTGTGAATAGGCTTGTGTCAAATCTAACTTGCTAAACTGTTGGCCCCCATGTAATTTCGTGAATAGTTCTTGAACTGTTGGTAAAGGGTACTGTTCTACAACCAACTGTTTATTCACACTAACGGAGTAGTCAGCGCACAGTCTAATTGACCCATGTTCTACAACCAACTGTTTATTCACACTAACGGAGTAGTCAGCGCACAGTCTAATTGACCCATCGCGCTTTAATATAGGCACGATGGGTGACGCGTAGTTCGAATGCTGAACGGGTTTGAGGACACCTATACGTATCAAACGTTCGAGTTCACTGTTTACTCTATCTCTAAGAGCAAATGCAATCGGACGCGCTTTAAAAAAAACTGGTTTTGCGTCATCTTTTAATTGCAACTTTACCTGATATTTTGTAAACATTCCTAACTCGTCTGAGAATACTTTCGGATAACGTGTTTTTAACTGCTCGGCGATGTTATCAGATTGACTAAAAAAATTAACTTGCAACATTTGCAACTTGAATAGACATATAAAATCACGACCTAATATTGGTGGGCCACCGTCTCGTATCACACGCACCCTTATGACATGTGTTTTATCCAAATATGTTATTGGCAATTTAACGGTTCCTAAACAATGAATTACGCGTCCCGTATACGTGTACAATTGGTCGCTCGTTAGTGATAATGGTATAGATACATTCAAAATATTTTCGGTACGTTATTTCCGAAATTGCTGTGACCGCCGATCCGGTATCGATTTCAAATTTTATCCTAACGCCCTGAATTGAAGCGTATAACGTCATAGGTTCACCCTTATAAGAAAATATTTTTTTCCCTTACCGTCATCGTCACTCTCGTTAGACTCGCGGGTACCTACGAAATTAATTTTTTTACACATTCGGCGTAGATGGCCTTTTACATTGCACTTTTTACACGTATAACTAGCAAACCGACACTGCGACGTTTTATGGTTTTTATATCCGCACACCGCACACACTTCTTTAACACTCGGTTCTTTTGCACTGGTTCCGGTAGCAGTACGCGCGATCTTGAACAGTGACTCACTCGGCGGCTGTCCCTGCGCCGACGCCAACGACGATGATGCAGCTGCCCCCTTACGTGCACTGCGCACGCTGTCTGCCAGCTCTACAGCTTGTCTTTCTCCGGTCCCGGTTGCATTCCCATGACGAACCGGTCACGAAGCGCCTCTTCCACGTTCAGGAACCCGCAATGCGTAGTAAGCCCCCGGAGCCTCGCGGCCCACTGAGAGTACGTTTCTTCCGCGTCTTGAGTAGCTGCATAAAATTTGTACCGCTCCCCAAAACCACATTTTTTTGGGGTAAAGTGCTTGTCGAGGAGTGTCAAGATGTCTTCATACGGCACTTGTGTTAAATCCTTCGGTAATGCCAAATCAGCTGCTAGTTTGTAAGTGCTATCTGTGAATGCGCTCAGCAATATCGCCCGCCTTTTCACACCCGCTGAATCCTTTGCTTCGTCTATGTCGTTCGCAATATACCATTGAGTAATTCTTTGCTTGTAATTTTGCCACGTATGGATATTGTGATCAAAACTTGTTAGAATTCCAAAATTAGACATCTTTTTTTCTTTCTTTTAAATCGCAGGTATTCGTCGCCACTGATAGATATGCGAACGTAGGGTAGGTGATAAGTGAAACAACGGTAGCTGGAAACACACTCTGTCTATTTGTCAAGTCACACGACTTTTATAAGCAGGAGTGGATGCAACCACCCTCATATTTACATATGTAACAGTTAGACGTACAGTATGCGTAGTTAACGGCTCTGTGATGTGTCTTTTTACACCTTGTATATTGAATTTGGAACCAGAAACAAATCATCAATTCCCGATACTTTTTTGACAGAATGTACAGTTGAATTTGATGAATTATATGTATGTTAACTTGCATTTAGATTCCCCTAATCAGTAATTAAAGTAAGTATATGGCTAGCGAGCTTTATAAATAAGGCTGTAATATTGTACTTGTATTTTCATCTTCAAGGATTTTAGTGACTTATGGCCGATTTCACCAATGAAACTAATCGCGATTAGTTTAAACTAAACTCAGTTCATGCGTTTAATCGAGATTGGAGCTTCATCTAGCGTTTCACCGAAAACTGGGCGTTTAGAATTTAAACTAAGTTAAGCTTAAACAGCAGCAGTGCTGGCCCAGTGGGAGCAGTGGTGGCCCAGTGGTATGGCCGCGACTTACAAGTTGTAGGTCGTGAGTTCAAACCCAGGCGCTTTACTTTGTGTATCTTGTCTTTTTTCATCACCACTGCTCTCAAAACGGTGAAGGAAAACATCGTGAGGAAACCGGCATGTCCTAGAACCAAAAATTCGAAGACATGTGACATCCACCAACGCAAAATGAAGCTCTAATCTCGATTAAACGCATTCACTGAGTTTAGTTTGAACTAATCGCGATTAGTGTCATTGGTGAAATCGGCCCTTAAAAGAATTAGTGAATAAATCGCTAAAGCTACAGGGACTGATCCGTAATAGTTTTTTTTTATTTTTTTCTAAGAAATAAGGAGATTTTGGTCCTAATATTGGGTGCAAATCAATACATATTAATGTATCCTGATTTCAATTAATGTATGTATTCAGTACTGTTCTAAAAGAAACGCACTGTGAGTATTTCAAGCCTGACAAGACAATTATTTAGAGATTTTTTTTTCTTTGAGGGTGGGAAATTATAATAATAATAATTATCAGATGATTCTCCCGCCCTGGAGCGGGAGGGCGTGTCAGGCGTCGTCCTAATATAAAGTGAACATCGTGCGAATACGCGATTTAGTGCTTATTTGTATGGCAAAAAAGAGCCTTTAGACAAAATACTTTTCTGTTAGCGTTAACGCTAATGCTTCGTGCAAAATGTATGGCAATGACATTACTGGGCGTGAGTCACGAACCAGTTCTCTGTCTAACGCTTCGTGCAAAACGTCGTTGCCATATATTTTGCACGAAGCGTTAACGTTAACAGAAAAGTATTTTGTCTAACCCCCCAGAGCAGAGCCTTTAGACAAAATACTTTTCTGTTAGCGTTAACGCTAACGTTTCATGCAAAATGTATGGCAACGACATTACTGGGCGGGAGTCTCGACAGTTCTCTCCGCAGGTAACGTCCTTGCCATACATTTTGCACGAAGCGTTAGCGTTAGCGCTATTATAAAAGTTATTTGGCTAAGGGGGCTGATCGCGTTGTCGCGTCGACAGAGGGCGCTTACCGGTTTTTCCATACAAATGAGGCGACGATCGCGTGTTTGCACGATGGGCGCTTTCTATTACTTATTAGACTCTTGAACAATCCCGCGACTCATTTGAAGCCTTAGTACCGTATTTTTAAGCGTACAATTGTTGTATGAACATCATCGTTATTCCGTTGAGTAAAGGGAATGGTGCAAGCGGTCATGTATAGCTCCGTCTCTCTCTCGTACTGAAAAAATATGGCATTTAATACTTCAGTAGCTCCAGATCACCGGTAACTTGGACCCTGTTCTTGATACGGGTTTTTTTTTTTTTTTTTTTGTGGGTGGGAAATCATCTTATGACTTCTTCCGCTCTAGGGTGGAGCGGAAGGGCGTGTCAGACTCTTACTGACTAAAACCCACCCCTGTTCCTCCCTGCCCTACATGCCCAGGGGCGAGGTAACTCTTTCGAATTTATCCTCAACCCCCGGGCAGGCATTGGCCGTGGCTGGCCCCGTCTTTTTGCTGACAACTCTTTGAGGCGCGCGTGGAACACTACGCGCCGTCGACTCTCGGGCCTGGTGCTGATCGGACGGCGAGTTACCCACTACTCGCCGTCCGCAGGCCCGGGTTTCTTGATACGGGTGGGCTACTATTTTAAATAAAATTATATTTTAATAAAACTAAAAACACGCTTAGAGTGACATCATTATATTTGATACCCATATCATGGGAATTCATAAAAGTAACTAGTCCGCCATCTTTGAGTCCGCCATATTGAATTTAGAATGACGTCACATAGCTAAGCATGAATAGTCATCCAAAGTGTTTCATGTATGCAAAATTTCAGCTAAATCAGAAACCGGGAAGTGAGTCAAAATTTACTTGTATGATTGTTTTTACACAGTTACAAGGGCGAAACTAATGAAAGCGGGTTACAAAGATGGAATTATAATAATATGTATTGATATGACCATGAAAGCCGAAAAAAGAGCCGAAGTTCGTATCTTTGTATTGATACAAATGTGACAACGTATTTTTATTCAGAAAACTAAAATAAAGAAAATTAGATTATCGGGCGATTAACTTCACAAACTTGATGTTTATTAATAGATATATCTACACAAAATGAAAACAGAAAAGAAAATACCTTGAGTAGGTAGGTACAGCGAGCGGCCGCTAGCTGTATTTGCCGCTTGAAATCGGGAGTTAAGAAAAATTATCTTTTCAGTAAATTGGTACTTAAGGGCCTTCTCGCGGTCCAGTGGCGCCCTCATTGAATAAAAAATCGTAGCATAGCACAGAAAATAAATATTAAAAAATCCAACTTGACGTTTGTTACAAAGAGGATAAAGAATTTTTATGTTGTTAAAACAGGTCTCAAAATGTTTCGTATCCAAAGTAGTAGGCAAAAGTGCCAAAAACGGCCGTTTCTGACAGTTTTGCCTACTACTTTGGATACGAAACATTTTGAGACCTGTTTTAACAACATAAAAATTCTTTATCCTCTTTGTAACAAACGTCAAGTTGGATTTTTTAATATTTATTTTCTGTGCTATGCTACGATTTTTTATTCAATGAGGGCGCCACTGGACCGCGAGAAGGGCCTTAAGGGTGCGTTTCCAATGAAGCAGAGCTGGGCGGAGCGGAGCGGAGACGTGCAGGATTCGTCCAATCACAGACGAGACGTCTGACGCGATGAGAATTTCAACAATTGTGATTGGTCGATTCCAACTCGTCTCCGCTCAGCTCCGCCCAGCTCCGCTTCAGTGGAAACGCACCATAAATGTGCAAAAAATGGGGGTGGACAAAAACCAGATTGCCACCTTTTTTTTGTTTTCGGGGGGAAACCTTCAAAAGGCAACTGGAATTTTGGGGAAAAAAAACCAGCCCCGGTGATCACCAGCACATGGAAGGGGCCCGTTGTCTCTTAAGGCGCTATTAGCTGCCAACGACCTTGAGTGGTTAGCTTGCGTGTTCGGTGCTGAGCTCACGTAACGCGTCATACGTCCACCCAGTAATAGGACTCGCCCATCAAGGAGCGCTGACCTAAATTAGACGCATTATTAATTTATTACACATAAAAGAACAGGTATTAAAATAAAACACTGAGACTAAATTATAAATAAATAAATGATCTTTAAAATGGTTTTAAAGGTTTCGTAAAAATAGGCTTTACAGTTTTTGCGTGATTCTCAATTTTTTATCCGCGTTAGACGTAACTTTACAAATTAATTACACTGTGTTATAAAAATATAATTTCAAATATTCTCAGATCAAATTACGACGGAAATTGTCTAGAGTAACATATTTTTTTCAAAGAAATAAGACTAGTTTTTAGACGTGATGTTCAATTAAAAACCATTAAAAGTCGTACAACTGCGCCTTAAAATACCTACCACATCGGAATCCCTTCTGTTCAACGCCTGTAAAGGCACGTCCTTGAGGAGACTGAAGAGGGTTCTCTCCTGTGCCTCGTGCACGGCAGCACGTAATCACTGCGCCACCATCTTCCCTGGAATTACCATAGTGCCACCTGCTACGATCTTTACATACTTCCTTCCTTAGTTTTTAGAGTTCCGTACCCAACGGGACCCTATTACTAAGCCTCCGCTGTCTGTCAGTCCGTCTGTCTGTCGGCGGGTTGTATCTCATAATCTGCACAGAAGAAATTTGCACAGAATGTGTATTTCTGTTACCGCTATAACAAAAAATAATAAAAACAAATCAAAAATTAATTGGGGTTCCCCTTTAATTTTTAATTTATTTTGAAACATGTTTTTTTTTTTTGGCTTTTTTTACTCGATCTTAATAATGGCAACAAGTAGTCGCGTATAATCTTGTACGATGGTACGGAACGCTTCATAGGCGAGTCCGACTCGCACTTGGCCGGTTTTTGTATCAATACAAAGAAAATGCTTATCGGTACGTGCACACGTCCACGTAAAAGTGATACGTAGTCATAATTGTCTATAATAAATAATATTTTTAAAACTAATAATAATGTAGTTTTTAACGTACAAGGGCACTGCAGTTGAAATAAAAGTGTTAATACTAGGAAAATAATTTAATTCTATGTTTTTGGTGCGTTGGCTGGCTAGGAAATAATGTCTGTGACAATAACGCCAGGTTTCTAGAACGCAAAATTAAGAGGGAACAGGGCCTGCGAGGAATTTACAAAATAGGTATTTGAAGAAACTATTGCCATCGTGCTCCCTCAAGCCTGCTCCTGTGGAGTGCGATAGCTGAGCTGCAACTCGGACTGATTTTATCACAAAATTTTTGACGAGATCGACGTTTCGTATTCCCCTTTTCCTCCTCGAAAACTGAGCCGATTCAACTATTTTTGGCACCAAATATTTAAGAAAGAGTATGTTTAGGTCCCTATTAAATGTTTTATGTTAAAACTTTTCTAATTTGTCTGGTAGTCTTCTAAGAACGGCGGTAAAAATAGGGCCATTTTTTGTCATTTTTGGAGGGTCATATTTTTTTTACTTATTATTTGCTGAAAAAAAGGAAATGACAGGGACGTGTCAACAGCAGACCTTGCCTTTATGAAAAAAAAATGTTTGCTCTAAAGGCATTATTCAGGAAGAAAACAGGGAAAACATTTGTATGAAGAATCGCAGCCCCTGTTCCCTCTTAAGGAGACGATGTTTCAAGCGCGTATTTTAAAATTTATATTAAAAAATCTGTATTATTTAGAACTTAGTTCTTCTTTGGATTTGTAGCGTCTCATACATTTTCTAAACGAAATATTTGTAAGAATTTTTAACGGGTAAGTATCCGCGTTTACAAAAAAGTATTTAATTTTTCTAGCTAGTCAGTCGCAAAAGAAAGTTAATGTTATTTAAAAATATGTATTATAAGCAGTGATCGAAATTAGGTAGTTATTACATGTACTTACATTGAAATGTTAATATTAATATGGATCTTCCTGGGATTCTAATGAACAATCTCGCGTGGCCAATAATATTACAAACTAGCGACCCGCCCCGGCTTCGCACGGGTGCACAGCCGATACTAAATATATCTCTATTAGAACTAACTAAAGGACCGCCCGCAAAGCGCTAACTAAGTCTTGCTCTCGGCAAAAGTGTTCACTTCTGCCTGCAGTCCCGCAGTGCAACCTGTTGTTTTAGGATACATAACTAAATTATTGTAGAGCTTCTCTATAAACAACATTTGACGTTAAATTATTTTCAGCTAACAAAATATACTGATGGTCGGGAGCCCCGACCCGTGATAGGGCAACGTAAAGTTGCCCATGCGTAAAACATTCTTTTCGTAAATCAATTCCTACTAATTTGAATGTTTGGCCTTTTGATTTGTTTATCGTTATTGCGAAAGAAATTTTTACTGGAAATTGGAGCCTTTTGAAAGGTATTGGCAAATCAGTAGGGATCATGGGTATTCTTGGTATATGAGCTAATTCACCAGCTGCAGGGCATAGTCAAATAATAACCGTCTTCACCTGTCACAAACATTACAGGATACTGTAGTGGATCATAGGACCGATGTAGCTCAGAAACTCTTTTGAGCTGTCCGTCTCTACCGTGTAAGACTATATCCCTGGGACCTTTGTCTTCATCGACCAAGAGAACGGCTACCTCGTTTACAGTAGGAGCATTGTATCTGCCTCTGTGTGCTGTCTGTGGAGTGCGATCAGAATGAATAATTAGCTTTAAATTATGTGATGAGTTAAGTTCTAAGTTTTGTTTAAAACTTCGTATAAATACACGTTATGATTATTCAAAGTGGTCTGTAATTCGCGAATTAAATCCATTTTTAAGGTTGGTGCGATGCTTGATCGCAATGATAACTGGTCTGCATCCGAAATAAAATATATTTGCAGGAACTGTGGGTTTTGGCCTGATGATGGTAAAAGGCTACCAATGAGATGATACACCTGTCCTTCAATTTTAAAAGTGGGCATAAAATTTCCTTCCCTGATTTCTTTTGCGCCAAACGAAGTCATTTGAAAAATACTATTGTATTTACGTATGTTTGTTAAAAAATGACCACAGATAATGGATGGTTATTAGTTAAAAGATTTTTTATTGGTTGTGGCGGCTCCTGAAGGTTAGGAAGACACACTTTACCTGAAGCACAACACATACCATTAGGTTCGTCCTCCCATTTCTTGGCAGAGCAGTTAGAGCAGATCTTATTCATGACTCCGATTTGGACGGACGCTTGTTGTGCATAATCAAGCTGCGGATCATATCTGAAAGCCAGTCTGTTCCTATTAGCTAAAATTCGATTGCGCACTCTATTTGTGGACAACTGCTGTCTCTCTGCTTGAGCTCTAAGTCGCTGCAAACGCTCGACACTCGACTCTCTTTCGCGCAACTGAGAGGTCCTTATATTTTGTTCATGAAGACGTTGGGAACGCTCCAGCCTCGACTCTTGAGCGCGTAGCTCAGAGGTTCTCAAGCTTTGTTCGGCAAGACGTTGCGAACGCTCGACACTTGACTCTCGTTCGCGTAAGTCAGAGGTCCTTACATTTTGTTCATGAAGACGTTGGGAACGCTCCAGCCTCGACTCTTGAGCACGTAGCTCAGAGGTTCTCAAGCTTTGTTCGGCAAGACGTTGGGAACGCTCCAGCCTCGACTCTCGTGCACGTAACTCAGAGGTTCTCTGATTTTGTTGCGCAAGTCGTTGCGAACGTTCGACACTCGACTCTCGTACGCGTACCTGAGAGTTTCTCTGATTTTGTTCAGCAAGGCGTTGTGAACGTTCAGGTGAAGATTCTCCTATACGACGTATTTTTGCTGCTCGTGCTTGAGAACTATGTTTAGAAAGTTGAGACCTGGCTCTCTTAGGCATTTTCAAATGTTTAAGAAAATGTTAATGGCGTGTAATATTCTAGCTCTGAAAAGAACTGTTGTTTAGCCCTAAAAAGAATTGTTGGTTAGCCCTGAAAAGAACTGTTGGTTAGCCCTGAAAATAACTGTTGGTTAGCCCTGAAAAGAACTATTGTATAGCTCTGAGAAGGACTGTTGTTTAGCTCTGAGAAGAACTTTTGCGTAGGTGTAGTTTAGAGAACAAAATCTAAAAAAAATCTCATGAAAATTATTAGACTTCGCGCACGACCGCTGCGTAGGGAGCCGACCTCGCGTCTGAGCCGCGCGGGTACCTTACTCATAGATCTAAACACCCCTCTCCCGCTCGCGCACCCCTGGCCTTGGTGACGCCCACTTCGCAACGGGCCGTGCAGCAGAAATCGTAATATTTTAATTTCACCACAACTTCAAAACCAAACGTCCAATTTTAATCATTCAAAGACCAAATATTATCAACATAAACTGTACTTATTGATGAAATAATTTATTTTGATAAGGATTAATAGCATGAGTAAAATAAACGCGTTTAAATGTAGTCCAAAAAAAAATTCAAGATTTTTAAATAAAAATGTGGTTGTTGTGCCTCACTCGACATAGATAGGTATAGTGTGTCGCGGACTTTTTTGTAGATATTTATTAGATCTACAATTAATTATAACATTTTATGGTTCTATCTTTTGTAGTTTAGGCAGCGTACGCAAAATAAGTAACTTCTTTGGTTGATTTTTTTCAGTTTGTGTCCGAAAAATCCAAATATCTTACGGAACCCTATTTTTTTCCAAAATAAAATATAGTCTATGTTACTCGTGGATAATGTAGCTTTCGAATGGTGAAAGAATTTTTAAAATCGGTCCAGTAGTTTTTGAGCCTATTCATTACAACCAAACAAACAAACAAACAAACAAAGTTTTCCTCTTTATAATATTAGTGTAGATAAATAATAATAAAAACCTCTATTGTTTTCTTTTGTTCTCACAAGCTATGTTGTGTGAACTACAAATGTGGTAACATCGCGCGTGTGCGCATTGGAATTTTGCAACTTCGGACATCCGAATTCGTTGATGTAAATTTGGCAACGTCGCGTGTGCAGTAGTTTAAATTGTTTAAAAGTAAATAGCTTTTTTATTTAATAAATCAGGGGATTTTTCTGCTCTTTATATTAATCTCGGGAGTTGAGGCATATCCACTTTATTCTTTCGCTGTATGAAATCAGTGTGAGTACATAAATAACTGTACCTAATTCCGACCTCTGATTTTAAGGTTCTAATCGAGGTGATTATTTTATGTGTAACGGCTCGAAACCATGCTTTATTATAGAACTTATGTTTTTAACGTGTAGTATAGGTACTATATTTTGTAATAAGATTTATACTCAGTTTATTTTATGATGATTTGTTAGACAGCTAGATACCAATTAAATTAAAATAACCTCCAACGAAGACAAGCGAACCTTAAAAAAAAAACACAAGAGCCGATGGCCTTGAAACGGCTGAACTGATTTTGATTAAACATGTCTAAGAACCATTGCTAGAAAACCTGCTTTAAAAAAAACCGCGTTCAAATCGGTTCACCCGTTTAATAGCTACGGTGTCACAGACATACAGACAGACACACATAGCGGTCAAACTTATAACACCCCTCATTTTGCGTCGGGGGTTAAAAAGGGCCTTGTTTATAAAAAAGTTAACCATCTCATTAGTTTGCAGGTTCTTAATTAAAAATTAAGAAAATAAACAAATATCTATCCGGAAGAACGATATATATAGGCGCTAAAGTTCTAATTAATCATTTGGAGGAGCTTTGTCCTGTACAGGGTGTAAGGGAAACGCTTCGAAATAAGGCTAGTGGTTCTCGATACGATACCATAAAAAAATCTGCTTTTTTTTATTTTACCTAATTTTTTTTAGCATTTTGCGTTCACTATGCTGTGAGAACAGTTAAATGAAACCGTTATTTGCTATTTAAGACACTTTCAATGTATGCGTATTAAATCAGCTGACGCTCGCGTATTAACACGAGTCCAACAACCCCACTGAAATCCGTTTGCATTTACCTTTAGATTGTATATAATCTACGTTCTAGCTTCGGAACCGTTCCCCTTACAACCTTGTATACTGTTTAATAGACAACTGAATTTGAGAAACGATGTGGGGTCCAAGCAAAAAGGGTACAGCAATATTCAAAAACTGACACAATTTTTTAACATCATAATTTAAGAAAAATATTTAAGTAAAAAAAAAAATAAGCAAAAAGAAATTTCTTGTACTTAGAAACATCATATAAAGTAATTTTCTATGTAGTTCTTAGTATATAATGTAAAAACTATTATCTGTATTTGGGGCCTCGTCGCAATCAGAAAAATCGTAGTTTACCGTAGATTCAACATAAAATGAACCGAGTATAAACGCACTATGATCTTCACTTTGATCTATGTTAAATGTTCTATGTGTATGTATATATTATATCTTTTGATCCGACATTTAAGTGTATTCACAGTGTTGACAGACGCTTATAAGTGTCAAAGATGAGTCGAGGGAGAAGAGATGGAGTAAGATAGACAATATAAGAAACTCCCAAATTTATCGGAGTTGTTAGCCTGTATTTGTACTGTAGAGCTGGTTTCATTAAGAGCTTCACAAACGTACATAACATCACGCGGAAACTGGAAAATTTAGGATTTAATTAATATTAAATCCTAATTTATCCAAGTAGAAGACTTGTCATTTTGATGTGTCTCAGATGACTAGAAACGTATAAAGGCTTCCTCTGACAGGTATGACGACGCTTTTTCATAGAAGTTGTTCTATCAATACTTACAGCAATTTTAGAATGGTTATCTATGAAAATGCGTTGTCAGTCTGTTGTCACAACCTTGTTGCTTTTCCGCGTCGTTGTGGCATTGACGCAATGTCGCGGCGCTGTGGCTTTGTCTCATTATTGCGTCGCACCTGTCTGCGGGAGCCTTAAATCAGTTTTAGTTTTGTGGCCGATCATAGATCCCTTAGAATATACGGGGTTATTTCCTTATCACTATCCAAATTCACAGGGTATATTCTAACCATGATTATGAACAACTTTCAGTATAGGACCAACTCGGAAATTACGAAAAAAAAATCTGCTATTTCATACATTTTGGTTGAGTAGATATTGAAATTTAGTATGAAATAGCCGTTTTTTTTTCGTAATTTCCGAGTTGGTCCCATACTGAAAGTTGTTCATAATCATGGTTAGAATATATACCCTGTGAATTTGGATAGTGATAAGAAAATATCCCCGTACAGTTCAATCGGCACTGCAGCACAAATAGAGGAAGATTACAAACTAAAAGTATCTTATACGTATTATAATATTCGTTGCCCACAACTGGGATCACAAACAGTTGGGCTAAAGTTAAAAGTATTATGTACTGATTAAAATTAAAATTAGTAATTGGTTGCATGTTGTAAACTGTTTTATTGTGAGACTTGTGTATTAAGAAATGGTAGGACAATTTAAAACAAATGTTAAATTTTTCTTCATTTGCTGTTGTAGTCTCACTAACATCCGTTAGTCAAACCCTCCACCCGGGCCTACCTCCTACATCAGGGATGGCGAACCTTTACTGGAGAACGTATAATTATATTAACACTTTCAAGGACACTGAACGAGATACAAAATTAAGAATTTTGACTTTTGTCCAATAAGACAAACATAAAACTAGATGCTATTAACTTTTAATTTGCAACCCGAAATTCGAGTTTACAATTGAATGTTTATTTAAATAAAATAGTTGTGATTACTTTTCTTTCAAATTACTTAGATGTTGTGATCTTACACTGGCGTGCCCGATTATGCCGCGTGCCAGCACTGGCACGCGTGCCAAAGGTTCGCCATCCCTGTCCATGGTTCCTTATTAAATTAGGACATTATATAATGCTTTACTTTTAATTATTTTTTATATACAATTCACTAAGTTGAGGTCGGCGTGGAACACGACGCCAGATTAGTGAGACTACTGTGTCAATTTGTACAATTCATAGTTGTTGGTCAGCCAGCCAGTGGCTAGGATGAGATTGACTGTCGATTTAGTTCTGCAGGCTGGAATAGATAGAACTGTCAAGTTGTAGTCTCGAAGACCTGTTAACGTTAATTTAAGTTTTAATATTATCTGTATGCGCAGATTTGTGTCAAGTTGTTCTACTGTTTAAAACGCAACGCAACGCGTTAATTTGTTAAGCGAAGAGATTAAAACAATGATTTATTGGTTATTTCATTCTTTCATTTCTTATGCCTTGCTTGTTTTCTTCATCATCATCATCATTTTAGACGAAAGACGTTCACTGCTGGACATAGGCCACCCCAAGTGTGTCGGCACAACGACCGGTCCTGTGCGTCTCAGATCCAAAACCCTCAAAATTCCTCACTTGTGTCATCATACCTCAAAATTCCTCACCTTGTGTCAGGTAGAAATATAAAGTCACCAGACCCTTTAGATAAAATACTTTTCTGTTAACGTTAACGCTAACGCTTCGTGCGAAATGTATGGCAACGACATTACTGGGCGTGAGTCACGTGACATTTCTCTCCGCAGGTAATGTCCTTGCCATACATTTTGCACGAAGCGTTAGCGCTATTATAGAAGTTATTTGGCTAAGGGGGCAGCTAGGTTTCCCGTATGGAGAAAAGGTCACGCCCCGCTCCGCGTGACCTCATAGCACCGACAAGACGTGCTTCTGCCGACTATGATATGAATCCCATGAGAGTCTAAATCACTGTTGTTGTTGAAACAAGGATATTCTTAGGTTTATAGTTCATCATAAACATACATATCAACTAAGAGCTTTACTTACATTCAGTATTACATTTAAGCAGACGTTAGACTCGACGCACGGATGGAACAAAAATCAACATCTGACAGCTGTGTCTAATAATTTATATCCATTAGAGTAAGATCCCAGAGCAATAAGACATAACTTATTTTCACACGGATGGAACCTGAAGTTTTCAGTAGCGTCTCGTGTGCCTTGAATACCTACGCGCTTTGTGGAACTTGCCGAGTGACACCTTGGCAGGTACCAGGTGAGAAAGGTAACTAAAAATAAGAATTATTTAACTTAAATTCACATGGCTGATTTTTATATGTGTCATGTAGAATATTATTTTAAAGTAATATCATAAGTGTCAGACACTTTTGATGGACCAGAGCTTTTGTCAGACGCTTTTAAGCTACCCAAAAAATAAATGAACTTTACTTATTTTTACATGTCTGATTTTTTAATATGTTATTGAAGTATTTATTTAAAAGTTATATTCAATCAGTCAGACAAATTAGAGTGACCAAACATCCCCTAAGACAAAAATTATTCAGCCAGAAGTATGAGGGCGAGAGCACTATGCATGCGCTTCAGAGTGAGTGAGACGTCCATAATAACTCGGTTCCCCTTCTTAAACTCACCATCTGTTTCAATCTACTGTGTATGTGCTGTTTGCGTGTAATATAACTTATAGTATACAGTATAGTTCGAGCCTGCGAGAGCACATTTTTTTGTTGTTTACATCAGGTTATTTGTGAGTGTTTTATTAAACCTCATCTGTCACCTAGGTCATATGTGACCACGAACAATAGATTTTCTTTTGTGTCTGTTGTCTGACAGATCAGCCATTAAGTTGTTTGTAATAGTGATAATCATGAAAGAAGAGAAATTGAAATGTACATTTTGTAAAAAATCTCATGATAAACTTATATTATTCTCCGAAGAAATATTGAAAAAGTGCAAAAACATTTTAAAACAGCGAATAATCCATAACCTCAAATTCAAATATGTAGTTTTAAGGATGATTCACGTTACACCGTGCGGCCACCGAGCCTCGGCCGTGCCCCGGACGGGGCACGGCCGGGGCACGTCCACCGGGCTAGTCATTCATGCTACACCGGGCTGTCACCGTGCCGCCACCGAGCCCCGGCCGGGGCACGTCCGGGGCACGGCCGAGGCACGTACGGGGCACGGCCAAGTATGGATCAGTTCATACAAAAAGTATACTATAGATATTTGACCGTGCAATTGTTTGACCGGCAATTGTTTCCCGGCCGGGGCACGGCCGTGGCACGTCCGAGCCCGGTGCACACGTTCATGTTACACCGTGTCGCCACCGGGCCGAGCCCTGGCCGTGCCCCGTCCGTGCCTCGGCCGTGCCTCGGCCGTGCCCCGGCCGGGGCACGGCCGCGGCCCGGTCTAGCATGAATCACTTCATACAAAATGTATTCAACAATCTTTGACCGTGCCCCGCCATACCAGAAAAACCAAAAAATGCTGAAAAAAAATCATCGAATATTGTTGATTATTTTTCCGACCCAAATATCGACCAATAGAATTGCACCATTCGACGTCACGTGGTACAACCTACATGGTATTATACTGAAAATTTTTTGAAAATTTTCTAGGTTGTACCACGTGACGTCGAATGGTGCAATTCTATTGGCCGACATTTGGGACGGAAAAATAATCCCCCGAATACCACACGAGCTTCAAAATTATCTGGTATTTCCCGATAGGTTCCCTGCAAACAAATAAAATCGTCAAGTTTTTCAGGAAAAATCACTTTGTGAATCCCTTTCAGTTTGTGAATCCCAATTTTATTTCCAATCAGTTTGTGAATCCCAATTTTATTTCCAATATGTCACTTGTAATGATGTAATCAAAACTTTTAATACTTTAAATGTTAAAAAGACTGCAGATCTATGGGGTAATTCTGTTGACGTTGCTAGGTCTATTATAGACATTGTAGCACCTACTTTAGCAGTAATCTTTAATAATTGTATAGATTGTGGTGAGTTTCCTGATCTAATGAAATATAGTAAAATTATACCATTGTTTAAATCGGGTAGTACATCAGACCCTACTAATTATAGACCTATATCAGTGCTACCTACTTTTAGTAAAATTTTTGACAAAATTATTTTAGATCAAATTCAAAGATATTTTAATAAACACAAATTATTACACAACAAACAGTTTGGTTTCACAAAGGGTCGTTCAACAACTGATGCTGGTGTTGAACTTTTGGGACACATTTATAATGCATGGGAAGATAAATGCGATGCGTTGGGCATTTTTTGCGATTTGTCTAAGGCTTTCGATTGCGTTCTCCATGATACATTGATCAGGAAGCTGCACTACTACGGAGTCCGGGGCGCCTCTCTGGATCTTCTTACTTCATACTTGGGTAATAGGATTCAGAGAGTTGATGTGAACGGCAAAAGGTCTTCCGGGTCTGTAGTCAGAATGGGGGTTCCTCAAGGCTCAATTCTGGGTCCTTTTTTGTTTCTAATCTATATCAACGACTTGCCTTACCTCATAAAGGATAAACATGATATAGTGCTGTTTGCAGATGACACTTCACTTTTATTTAAACTCAAACGTCAGCAGGTGGTTGTTGATAATGTAAATAATGCTCTTTCAACTGTAGTTAACTGGTTTAATGTCAATAATCTTCTCCTTAACGAGAAAAAAACAAAATGCATAAAGTTCACATTACCCAATGTAATACAAGTGAACACTAGTGTGTCAATAAAGGGTGAAGAGTTGAAACCCGAGGATTCCACAGTGTTCTTAGGTTTAACTTTGGATGCGCAGCTTCAGTGGAGCCCCCATATAGATAAACTGTCCAAAAAACTTAGCTCTGCAGCATACGCCGTAAGGAAAATTCGTGGTTTAACTGATTTAGAGACAGCTCGTTTAGTATACTTTAGTTATTTTCATAGTGTGATGTCGTACGGCATTCTGTTGTGGGGAAATGCCGCCGATATTCAGACAATTTTTGTTTTACAGAAAAGGGCTATTCGTGCAATTTATAAATTAAGTCCCAGACACTCCCTCAGAGACAAATTTAAAGAGATTAATATTATGACTGTTCCCTCTCAATATATTTATGAGAATCTCATGTATGCACATAAAAATATTAATCTGTTTAAAAGATACAGTGATATCCATAGCATAAATACTAGGAACAAACACAAATTTATTGTACCAAAAACCAGGCTCAAGAAAAAAATAGGTGGTTCGTTTAGATGTCAATGTATACGTTTCTATAATAAACTTCCTAGCCAAATTCAAGAACTAAGCATAAATAAATTTAAATCATTTATTAAACGTAAGCTATGCCAGAAAGCTTTTTACACAATTAATGACTTTCTTGAGGACAAAAAGGCGTGGGATTGAGCTGCTTCAATGATATACATGAGCCATTGTTTTCATATGTACTACTTACTGATGAAAAATTTTTTATATATATATTTTTTTTAATATTCGTTTTTGACATGAATACTTGTATAGTATTGCATTATATTTTTTATTTTATTTTTTTATTGACATTTTATTATTATTATTATTTTTTTTGACTTGAATACTTTGTTAAGTATTATATTTATTTTTATTTTTTGATTGACATATTATGATTACTATTTTGTTTGACACAAATATTTACTTTGTAAAGTATTATATTTTTATTTTTTTTTGATTACTTAATTATTGTAAATGTGAGGACTATGTGGGTTATTATTATTATTTTCTCCTCCTTTTTACAGTAATTTTCAACGTTGTCTGACAGTTTGAGTACTTTTGCGGCCTACCCAAATGTCTTTTCTTTGGTATTGTTCGTCATGTCATTGAGCTCCTTAGTGGTTTTTAAGTTGAGCTATTCGACTATTGACAAATGCTTGCACTGACTGGACAGGTCCACTCAAATATGTTTGGTTCTTTCTTCAAAAGACCACTACAGACACTAAGCTGCATGGTCCTCATATAGAATAATGTGAATGCGAGAACTATGTATGTCGTTATATTCATGTAGATTTTATGATTGTCTGGCAGTTTGAGTATTTTTTGCGGCCTACTCAAATGTCCTTACTTTGGTATTGTTCGTCGGTTCGTTGAGCACCTCAGAGTTCTGAGTTGAGCTTCGCGATGACTGACAAATGCTTGCACTGTCTGGACAGGTCCACTCGAATTCGTGTGTTGCTTTCTTCATAAAGCTCATCCCAGACATAAACGTACATGGTTCTCATAGGATCTAACCAGTCCACATTGTATGGATTTGAACACTAAAAGAGACTTTGACCTCTGAGTTTGTTTCGGTGTTTCTTCTCAGGGTAGTCAGCTAGGAAACACCGGCCTCATCTAGCTTAAACTGACAAAAAAACATTGACGTGTAAAAGTGTTCCTTGTAACCTATTTACTGAATAAACATCATTTATCATTTATCATTCACTCGCGCTTCGCGCTCGTGATTTTTTAACCTGAAAAACTTGACTCCTTCATTTGTTTGCAACGAACGGAAATACCCGATAATTTTGAAGCTCTTGTGGTATTATAAGTGATTATTTTTCCGACCCAAATATCGACCAATAGAATTGCACCATTCGACGTCACGTGGTACAACCTACATGGTATTATACTGATTATTTTTCCGACCCAAATATCGACCAATAGAATTGCACCATTCGACGTCACGTGGTACAACCTACATGGTATTATAAGTGAAAATTTTTTGAAAATTTTCTAGGTTGTACCACGTGACGTCGAATGGTGCAATTCTATTGGCCGACATTTGGGACGGAAAAATAATCCCCCGAATACCACACGAGCTTCAAAATTATCTGGTATTTCCCGATAGGTTCCCTGCAAACAAATAAAATCGTCAAGTTTTTCAGGAAAAATCACTCGCGCTTCGCGCTCGTGATTTTTTAACCTGAAAAACTTGACTCCTTCATTTGTTTGCAACGAACGGAAATACCCGATAATTTTGAAGCTCTTGTGGTATTATAAGTGAAAATTCATTAGTTGCATCGACATCAAGCCAACCTTGTAGTCTTAGTACTAACGATGATACGCTACCTCAAGTCAACAAAATAATTCAACAGTTCCAGATTTAGATGTAGTGTCAAACTCAAGTCCAGCTAATTCAATGCCTGAACCAAGTGTTGAGCCAAATGTGAAGTCAAGTGTTGACTTAGAATCAGTTGAACCGGTGTCATGTGATGGTGAAGAACCTTCTGAACGTGATGATAATTTCTCTTCTGAAAATATTTCTCTTAAAAGTAACGTGGATATAGACAGAAACCAGAAATGTATATACTGTAATCAACAGACTAAACGACATAAACTGAAAAGACTACCGTTACATTCGTGCGAAAAACGCGATTTCTTGAAAAAATTGAATGATGAAAAGGATGACTCAGCTGAATTAATTGAGAAAGTACAATGTGTAACAGATTTAACAATTTACTATCACAAAAAATGTCAATTAGAATATTCATATAAAATGTCATCAAAGAAAAATACAGTTAAAACATCTTGGCACGATCTTCGTCAAAAACATCAAATTGTTTTTGATGAATTTTGTAATTTTATACAACAAAATGTCATAGAAAAAGGTCGATATTACTTTCTTACCTATCTCCACAGACATTATATAGAGTTATTTAACGTGGAAATGGGAAACTGTGAAGAAGTTGCTGGTAATTTCACTCCTCATAACTTAGAGGATAAAATAAATAAAGTATTTACGAAGGATGTCAAATTTCTAATGTGTCAAAATAAGAAGCTACTTGTACCGAAACATGTCTCTGTCATTGATGAGAAGTTATTAAAAAAAATAAAAGATGAGGAAATTCTTAATAAAGCTGCTTTAATTTTGAGGAAATCAGTACTGCAAGCTGAGAAAAAAAAATTGCCGAATAATTTATCTGTACAAGACCTTAAGGACGGTGATGTTTCAGTACCGGAAGACTTATCTCAATTTTATTTTACTCTTATTGCAGGAAGTAACAGCAAAAGAAAAAACAATTTAAAATATATTCGATTAGTACAATCTTTGAGCCAGGATGCTGTATATGCCATATTTAATGGTAAATGTAAAACGTCAAAGCATATTAAGCTCGGAATGGCTTTAAAAAGTTTAACAAGTAGTCGTAATATAATTGACATAATCCACAGATATGGTCATTGCATTAGCTATCCAGGGGTAGAGGAGCTGGAAACTGAAGCTACGTATTACGCAATGCAAAAGTCAACTCTATGTCCTGAAGGAATTAAATTAAATCCAAATCTATGTACCTACTGGAGTTGCGTTTGATAATTTTGATCGGTTTGTGGAAACCAAAAGTGGGAAGGACACGTTACACGATACTGTCGGTATAATTTATCAGAACGTAGACTCAGATACTTCACATGAATTAGAAACTCCAAATTTGTCTACTGACACCAGCGAGGAACCTGGAACGTCGGGAAAAAGACGACGAAGAACAATAGAGGTTACTAAGGTGGAAGGTAGACCGTACATGAAGAAACCCAAGATGACTGATAGTTTAGATATTTCTATTCATGAAGCTGAAGAAACACTACCTGTAAATTTACAACTGTACAAAAATATTGATATAATTTGGATGCTCAGCCATGCTTACAATTTACCTAATCTTCCGATGTGGGTTGGCTACAATTGTTTGATCAGTAATAATGGAAATAATCCTAAGCAAGTTGTTTCTTATTTAACTCCAATAAATTTATCGCCCACAAACACATCGGTTGTTCTAGAAACAATGGAGCAAAGCTTAAAAATTTGCGGTGAACTTAAACAATCGTGCATTTAAGTAACTTATGATCTTGCAATAGCAAAAGTAGCCTTGCAAATTCAATCTACTGAAGCACCCAAGTTTGACAACATATTTATTCATTTGGGACCATTCCATATCATGATGGCATACTTCAAAGCTATAGGAAAATTTATAGCTGATTGCGGCTTGTCCAACGTTATGGTGCAAAGTAATTTGTTAGCTTCCGGGTCAGTTGCTGGATTTCAGGAATGTAAACACTTCAATCGATGTAAAAGACTTCATCCGTTGATGTCAGTAGGTCTGGAGATTTTACATTTTAAATCTTTTTTAGACCTTAATAATGTAGAAGTATCAGATACAGTTATTGAAGAAATTGCTCGTCTGCAGAATTCTCCAATGTCATCTTTAGAAGTTGAGAATGAAGATTTGAAAGTACTACTAAATAATTATTGCATTTATAAACAACAGACTTTGAACGGTGAGCATGGAAAAACATCGCAGTTTTATTTAATATATATAAACTTGGTCAATTATTATCTAACTCTATCCAGAAGTGTTCGTATTGGAGATTTTGATCTGTTCAAATACGTATTACCAAAGATCACAAATTTATTTTTTATCTTTAACCAACCAAACTATGCTCGCTGGACTGTTAAATACTGCTCAAATTTATTAAACGTCGCCAAAACTCATCCTGATTTGTATGAAGAATTCCAAGAAGGTTTTTTTGGTATTCGAAGAACCAATAAGCCTTTTTCTAAACAACCAATTGATCTTGTTCTTGAACAAACAATAAACGCTGATGCAGCTAGTAAACTCACTGGAATTGAATTCGTAAAATGTATTATACATTTTACGAATTCAATTTCTGCACGTCAACGATGGGCACGCAGTCACGATATCAGATCGACAATAATTAGTTCAATGTATAAAGATTTGGGCCTGCAGAAAGAGCAAGACGTTTCGGCCGAGCTCACCAATCATGCTATAAAAAATAATACTAAGCAGTTACAAAATTTTATTGACGCTTTTGATGCATTTATAAATCCATTCGACTCAAGTGCCAAAAGATTTGTTAATCAATATTTCATCGGGTAAAGCAGCTTCGGAGCCCGTAGAAAAATTTTTGCTTAATATAGAAGAAAATGGTGAAGCTAAGCGTCAAGCGTTTATCTCTGAGTGTGAATTGGATATTAACAGATTCGAAAAAAGTATCAAGAAAACACCAACGGAAAACTTTACACTAGATTATTGTAAAAAGAAAAAAACCAAAGTAGGTGATAAAGTGCAAGAAGTACGTGTACGAATGCAAAGAGATCTTTTTGGGCGAAAATTTTGTCTTATCCTATTACTCCAATGCCATTATCCATGTGCCATATTGATGGAGCAATTTATAAAACCCAGAAATCAACTTTGATGAAATCTTTGGAGAAAGATGTACAGCATGATTCACCTGATCAAATTGACGTCTAGTTAATTGATGTTTTTTTTTTACTTCACACCATGAAAAATGTCCCGAAAACTTTTGGAGCTATTTCGAAAAAAATGCTTCTAATGGTAACGCAGCTTAAAGCGACGAGATACGACGTGATTTTTGACCAATATTTCTCTCCTTCCATCAAAGACTACGAGAGAGATCTTCGCCAAGAGTCTACTCTACTGGATTTTAACATTACTGGCCCTGATCAAGTTAGACCATCAGATTTTTTAAAAGAATTGAAAAATATCCATTTTAAACAGGCCCTCGTTGATTTTTTCATTCAACACTGGACATCTGATGAAATGGTCCCATTTATTGAGAATAGCCGGATATTTATTAATTTTAAACAATGTCATTCTTACATCGTCGAAGTTGTATCAGAGGAAGATGACAGTTTATCGTGTCCAGAGCATGAAGAAGCTGACACTAAAATTGTTTTTCATGTTTGTAATGTTGATGCTCAAACAAATTTTGTTATAAGATGTTCTGATACTGATATAGCAATAATTATGTTAGGACATATGCATAATTTGAAAAATGATGCTTCTAATGTATGGTTAAACACAGGCACTGGAAATAATCAAAG
This sequence comes from Polia nebulosa, assembly GCA_951329385.1. NCBI lineage: Eukaryota > Metazoa > Arthropoda > Insecta > Lepidoptera > Noctuidae > Polia > Polia nebulosa. The sequence continues at coordinate 12,995,435 of OX589614.1, read as the reverse complement.
ATACATTAATTTGACAAAGGTTTACGAGCACTTTGGACCATCTTTGTGTAGGAGTTTGCCAGGATTTCACGCATTGACTGGATGTGACTTTAATGCTGCCTTTTTTAAGAAAGGTAAACAAAGACCTTTTAATATACTGATGAAAAAACATGAATATCAGAGATCTTTTATGCAGTTTGGTGATCCAGCATTGTTTACCGATGAGCACACACAACAAGATATTTTCAAAAACATCGAAAAATTTATCTGTGAAATTTATAGTATTCCTGGTATACTCGACGTTGATACTGCCCGGCTTCATTTGTTTTTAAATAACTACAGCGTATCAAATGTCAATGAAGATTTTAATCCCAAGTCTTTGAAAAATTTTGATGCAAGTAATTTACCACCATGTAAAACTGAGTTATTTCAACAATTTCTGCGAGCTAATTACATCTCATGCATATGGAATCATGCTAATGAAAAAAAACCAACCATTTTTACTCCTGAACACAATGGTTGGAGAATTGAAGAAAACCAGTTCAACTTTCATTGGTTTGATGGTGACCAATTACCAGAAGTTAGTGAATCTCTTCAAAGATTAGGTACTTTACTTAAACTTCAAGTTTAAAATTGAATATATTTGTAATACTTAAAATTGTTTTTTGTAGATGAAGCTGCCAGCAACAACATATCTGACGACGATGAAGATGATGACTTGGATGGACAGTACCTACCGTGATTGGATGAACGATGAAATCTCAAATGATTGTCTCGATAATTATGATAAATAAAAAATGATAACCCCAAATTATATGCTATAAACTTATTTACTTTAATATTTATTAATTAATTCCTTGTTAAAGTTAATTTTGTTGAAATAAAGATGCAAAAATCTCAGATTGAAAACAGTAAGTATTCTTAGTACATTATTTTTTTTTACTTTTAGGCGCATGAATTAAGTGATTGACACTTGAGTCGTTTAAAAAAAACTTTATTTAGACAAGCAGCGTAACAGTAATTAAGATAGTAATGATTATTCTAAACATGAGACATGTATTTATATTTAACTAGCGACCCGCCCCAGCTTCGCTCGGGTACAAATTATACATATAAACCTTCCTCTTCAATCACTCTATCTATTAAAAAAAACCGCATCAAAATCCGTTGAGTAGTTTTAAAGATATAAGCATACATAGGGATATAGGGACAGAGAAAGCGACTTTGTTTTATACTATGTAGTGATTATTGCTAAGTTAACAATATTCTTAGGGACTACTTATTTGCTACTTTGAGGTGGAAGGGGATTTGCTGATGAAGCGAATAGAGTTAGGGTCGTCACACTTAACTCATGCGCATAGTGCTCTCGCCCTCATACTTCTGGCTGAATAATTTTTGTCTTAGGGGATGTTTGGTCACTCTAATTTGTCTGACTGATTGAATATAACTTTTAAATAAATACTTCAATAACATATTAAAAAATCAGACATGTAAAAATAAGTAAAGTTCATTTATTTTTTGGGTAGCTTAAAAGCGTCTGACAAAAGCTCTGGTCCATCAAAAGTGTCTGACACTTATGATATTACTTTAAAATAATATTCTACATGACATAATATATAAAAATCAGCCATGTGAATTTAAGTTAAATAATTCTTATTTATAATTACCTTTCTCACCTGGTACCTGCCAAGGTGTCACTCGGCAAGTTCCACAAAGCGCGTAGGTATTCAAGGCACACGAGACGCTACTGAAAACTTCAGGTTTCATCCGTGTGAAAATAACTTATGTCTTATTGCTCTGGGATCTTGGACTACATGTTGTTAGTCAACTGAGATACTATAACCATCGCAAATAATTCTAGCCAACATCCGTTTGTCAAGCTGTAGTTGAATTAGCTAAATTCTTTATAATAACGTGATTAAATAGAGTACTAAATTAAATTTTGGTTACAAGTAGCGGCACGAAACTTTAGCGCTGACCGTTATTGCGCAGAAGTAAAAATTAAGGTACCTGAGGGGGCTAGCGGGATGAAGGGCGAGCGTGCGTAGCGCCGATTGGTTCTCCAGTCGCATTCTGTTCCCCGCGCGCCACCCACCCATGCGCAGCAATTATCGTTCAGCGCTAGACTTACGTGCCGCTACTTGTACAATTGGATTCCCGCGACCCTACTTGTGGCAGGCCTTCCAACATTGCGTGTTCCAGAATGTACCTAAAGTCGTGGTCCTGCTGATCGAGCGCGCGTAAGTAATCATCGTTGATTTCTCGGTAAATACAAATGTTTCACTTCTGATTTTTTTACGATATGAATCACATAAAAGGGTACTAATTATTTATATACTTAGAATAGCTGTAGCGTGCCCCCTTTATCGGCGCTCATGGTGGTCCTGCTGAACAGAGCGTGACTACCGCCGGACCACCTTCAAAGTCGATTTTCTCGAAAACTACTAAGGTAGGTACCAATTGAGTACTAATTATTTACCAAATATGAAAGCGATTGGCGTAGGTGGTCCTGCGGTAGTCACGTACATTGTTCCAGAACCTTTCGGCCCCATCGATCCTTGCAGCCCCGGTGGTATTGTAACAATCGATAACTATTTGTGTCTCATTAGAAAATACTTGATTACTAGACTAAAAATAAAACAACAAAATAATCAGTCAAAGTTTTATTCAAATACTGTATATAATATCTCCCAATTTTATTAATATCTTCGTTAGAATGATTCATTTTAGCATACGTTAAAAATTGCCGCCTCAACTTTAACAGTTTCTGTGGGTTTACGAACTGTGTGTAACCGGCTTCGAGGATGCAGCCGGGGTAGTCAGGGAACTTGACCTCGCCGTCCATGTTGAGTTGTTTTGCTTCGAGAATCTGCTTTGATATTGATTGCGTGACCTTGTCTAGTTCATATAGGAAGTTTGTTGATGTAAGTGGTGTCTGAAATGGGAGAAAATGGTGGTTAGTTTAAGGCTGTCAGATTATTACTTGCTAAAAAGTGTACATTTAGAAAATCTGACAATTTGAGCGTAATGTAAGGGAGTGGGTGGTTAACAAAATTACAAAAAAAAAAAACGATGACTTCACATCCCCGAGTGTGGTCGATTTTTTAGCAGTTACTTACATTCTGTGTACTCATATTAGGAGGCGGAGGTTTCTTCTCAAACAGCACTTTGTACACATCTTCTAAGTTGAGCTCATCTGTCGGCTGCACTGTGAAGAGAGGACTGTCCCATCGGTTGTTAGAGTTTGGTTCTTCAAACCTGAAATCATTATTAATGGTGGAATTTCAGGCAAGTAGTAGTCGCCTCCTTCTGCGAGGAACTGATGGTTGTAAAAGAGTCGGTAGAAAGAGAACGGGAGGATACAATCTCCCTTCCAATCCGTAGCAGACGCATCTGGCGGGAGGGCGCGGAAGTATGATTTCCGGCGTTAGGCTGAGGCCTGCAGGCAACATAGTTGGGGAGTTTGTTGCTTAACCAGTGAAAAGCCCGAAGGCAGTAGTGTGCCTTGTTCCGCGTGAGACTCTCTTGAGGAATTGTGTCCGTACACAGCGAGAGTGACAAGGTCCACATGAATTAATGGGGGCCAACACCTAGCCGGGAGAGCCTGATGAGGGATGAGGGGTGGGAACACCATACAAAATGATAGCTCAGAGTTATTCTGAAATCTCTTACCTTAATCTAGTCAAAGCATTAAAAACTTCTTCAGTATAAGGAACACAGTCACTCTGTGTCTCTGTATTCTCTTTTGTTTCACTCTGTCTCTTCAGATTAGCTTCCCATGCTTCATCATGGTTTCTGATAGTGTATACTGTGCATTGTGTGGACTTTGATGCTTTGGAGGCACAGTACAGTTCATAGCGATAGCCTGGAAAATCAAAATTATTACTGTTAGTAATGTAGTGACATCTGTGATGCCACATACAAATTAAAAACATAAACCCTGCATCACACTAGCAGAGTTGTCAACAGTGCGAAATCAACCATAGGGTCAGCCCAGATAAATACGACACCCATCTGGTCAGAGGATTCTCCCTTTTCAATGGACGTAATACAAATAGATGTGATCAGTGATGTCAGCTGTGAAGTGGACAGGCTTCTTCTGGGTAAGCTCGTTCCATCGTTGACTTTGTCTCTGTCACCTCTGACCTAGACTAGTGTGAGGAATCACAAAAACACCTAGAAGGTACCTTTACAAAGCAAACACTTCTTTCTTATATCTCTCTAAATAAATTGTATTGGCATTACAAACTTCTTAGAGTAAGAAGCATTGAATATAACTGCAGGTAGGTAGGTTTAGGACTTTAGAATTTTGGATAATATTCTGTAGAATTTTCTATGCTACTAAAGGCACTAGTTTTAGTTATTTACAATAAAACTACATCAGAATGTTACGGGTTTTTACCTTTAATATAGTTACTTCCATCCAAAATAACGACATTGTCCTTTCCAATGAGCTTTAATACTTCAGATTTAAGGTATCCTCTCACTCTTTTCTCTTTCTGAGAGTCCAAATATGTGGAGTTCTTTTCATAACCTAACTTTACAATGGCTTCGTCTTCAGACACGATTTCCACCTTTTTTCCGTGTTTATTTACGAAGAAATCTTCTAGTTCTATTGCTCTTGATGTTTTTCCACTCACTGGTGTACCACAAATTATTATTAATGGCATTTTTAATAGATTTCAAGATTCAAAACTGAGAAGAAAACAATGTCGTCTTGTTAATGTCAAAATCAAATCGATGAATGTGTCAAAACTCAAAAGCATGTCAAAACCAGCTGCTGACGCTGACGCTGTTATTCGACATTGGCAGAATTGTCGACATCGGCACGATTGCCAAAGAGAAAAATAGAATAGAATAGACGCTGTTATTCGCGTTTTATTAAACGCACTTGTAGGTTTTTACAATGCTCCTTTTGCTTCGTTTATGTTTATGATTAAAACAAGCAGGTTTTAGGTAGCTTGCTACTATTATAGTCATCTGTGGTTATAAGTACTACGCAGCTGTGGCGTCTCCTACCGCATTTCTAATCATGTCTTCTTCGTGAATACCTTGTATTAGTTACCTTTCATTCATTTTATATGTTTTTATCTTGATTTCAATATTAAAACTGATTTTGATGTACCTACCTACTCTGTATTTATAGGCTGTGGGAACTAAGCTGGGGACCGTGGGGACAAATGCAGGCCACGCATAACAGAGAGGGAGAGAAATTCAACCTTACAATATTTAACTTTTGCACTGCCAGCGGTATCTTCTCGTCTCACATAGCACATTGTCTCAAGACGAGTTTATGAACAGTGTGTGTAGCCAGCGATGATATATGGCACTGAAACGTGGTCGCTCACAATGGGCCTCATCGAGAGGGCTATGCTCGGAGTTTCCTTGCGTAATCAAACAGGAATGATGATATCCCTGAGGTTACCGACATTCCCCGAACAATCGCTTTTAAGTGGCATTATATGCCCAGATTGCTTGCAGAACAGGTGGTCGATGGGGCCAAAAGGTTCTGAAGTGTCGACCGCGTACTGGAAGACGCATAGGATCAGTCGTTGTGGTGACACTTGGGGGAGGACATTGTCCTACAGTGGACGTCTTTCGGCTGAAATGATGATGATGCTGACTGCTTACAAAAACTGAGCAAATTTTAGAAAGGAAAGGGAAAAATGAAACTTCAATTAATTTTTCACTTTTTCTTTAAACGATTGCACATTACATAACTTTAGTAAAAATAAATCAATAAATTAAAAGGGAGATCAAATCAAGAGATTATGAATTTTTACATCAGAATGGAAATGGCAAGTCAGGTATATTCACAGCGCGATCAGGGGGCTTAATAATATAAACTCTAATTGCTAGATGGTTAAGTTCGTTTTGCTGTAACTGCGGTCTGGCAATTACGGTCCATAGTAAGCCCCCAGGGTCGATTTGATCAAGCCTGATCGCAAACTTAAGATAATATAACACACAAGTTTTTAATATTTTACAGTCAAATAAAAAACATTTACAGCTAACAATTAATTAATTTACAGGATAGATTTCTACATTATTAAGGATGATTCATAAGTACAAAAACAATAAATCTATTTAGTCCATATGTAAGATTATCAAAAAAAAAATGGACACGTAGTTTTTGATTTACCAAATCAATGAATGTCATTTTTGGCAAAGATTAAAGACATCAATGTTCAGGAGTGGGGGCGTGTTACGTCACTTGTCGGTAAAAAGTGGTACATTTTTGACGTAGGTGTGTCGTTACGCGAAATTTCAACGCACTATATCATCCTCATTTATAGGGTTCCGTACCCAAAGGGTAACCAACGTGCCCTACTACTAAGACTCCGCTACTCGTCTGTCTGTCAGCGGGCTGTATCTCACGATCCGTAATAGAATATAATAGAATACTCTTTATTATGTACACCATATATTACAATAAAAATATGAGGAAAACATTACATAGGGTGACACAAAGGGCGGCCTTATCGCTAAAAGCGATGTTTTCAAGACAACCTTTGGATGGATTTTAAAAAGGAAATACAGTACTGTAGGTAGTCTTAGGTGTAGGTACTATTTATAATAATATATACAATAAATACATTATAGATAAATATATACATTAACAATTATGAAACAAAAAGCATAGAACCCTATTAAAAACGATTAAAGAGAGAGGTAGTGATTTTTGACCATTGTATTGAAAGTGGACAAGGATTGAGCACGCCTTACCGACACGGGCAAGGCATTCCATAACCGCACCGCCTGAACCACATACACACACACACACACACACAACACACACACAGTTGAAATTTTCACAGAATGTGTATTTCTGTTGCCGCTATAACAACAAATAATAAAATTAAAAATTGAAGGGGGCTCCCTAGCTATTACAGATCATGAGATACAGCCCAACAAGAAACCAAAAAAACACGTTTCTAGAAACGTGTTTTTCTTTTTCTCCAGTTTATGGTACGGAAGGCTTCGTGTGAGAGTCCGACTCGCACTTGGCCAGTTTTTATTTACGTGACAAAAGAAAATGTACGTGTCCAATATTTCTTGGTAGTCTAACTGACGGGCCAAATAGATTTTTTTAGTCAGCCTATTCTTTTGTTAAGGTCTGTTATTGAACCACACCAACGGTTTACAGTCCAGCTAAACAAATCCTAATCGATCACTACTTTGGATTCCGTACAGCTAGTATTTTGTTGCGAACTTATTAGTCTAAAAGAATTTGTTTGCGAACTGCTTTTGTACTGATTTTTATATTTTTCTGGTCCTTATCCCAGTTTTTAAGAAATTTTGAAAATCAGGTCGAGTGCCGTGTACAGCAATAGAGAGAGATGGAGCTAGAGCTGTTCATGATCGATAGCACGTTTTCTTATTCGTAACGGGATTATGATGGCCGACTTCATAATACGGTCCCTGTCCCGCTGAGCACTTTCCCCCTCATGGTCCTTGTTTACAAATGCGCAGTCGAGGCTGCAGGGGCAGTTTGGTTTAGTGGCTTCAGCTTCAAGGCTCGAACCTGCCTCACACTTCATCTCAGAAAAAGGGTGACCTAAATTAGCCACCACTTTTTTGATCAGGGGTCCGACCAATCAATAAAGGAATCCATAGACTTTAGATTGGTCCTTTAGTCCAAAGACTTCAGTTAAAATTGGTATTTTAGTCCAAAGACTCCAACTAAGATTGGTCTTTTAGTCCAAAGACGCTAGCTAAGTTTGGTATTTTAGTACACAGACTCCAGCTTAGATTGGTCCTTTAATCCACAGAGTCCAGATTGGTTCTTAAAAGTCAATATAATTCATATGCTCAGACACAACGCCTCGTATCCAAGTGCTGGTGACCTTCACGTTGTGGTAGATGCCTGGCTGGTGGTCTACTCCGCAGCCGAAGCCAGCAGACGTGATGCCGACCAGGTAGTAGCGGCCGTTGTCGGAGACGATGAGGGGGCCGCCTGAGTCACCTGGAAGATAAAAGTAGATAGTTGGTAATTTTGAGCTAGGAGGCAGCTCCAGTAACTTCAAATTAGTCAGAAACGAGGGCTTGAACTAACGAGACAATCTCTTTTTTTGGGTCTGGGATTAAAGAAAACTAGAAAAACGTTCACAAAAAAGAAAAACAGTGTCTCGCTGGTTTAGTGATCACAAGAATGAGTGCTGAACGTGGTTATTAAAGTACTCGAAGATCCCAGAGTGGCCAGACATTACTTATTAAGAAAATGTGAGGGTTTGAGTTTGTTGGTAAGTTGTGGCAGTTATTTTAGTTTAATTATTGATTTCATGCCACCAACTGCATCAGACTGCTTGCAAAGTGACTTGTTTGGAACTTTTTAGTTGTTTTTTACAGTCGGTTTTTTTTTTTAATTTTAAAATTTTCTACATTTTAGTGTGGTAAATGTTTGGAATCATATCCTCGAACCCTTTATTTTGATATCCCATTTAATACAGTTCGTCGACTTTAATTTTTTTCTTTTTCACAATATGGCTGGTTGTCGCCATATTTTATTTTGATTACTGTAATGTCTTTAGTAGCACTCGCAAGATTAAGACGAATCAATTGACGTAAGAATTATCAAAATCGGCCTAAGGGTATGGTCTCTAATGTGTCACAAAGGAACCAACATACATACATACATACTAAAATTATAAACACATTACCCTCCCGTGCGTCGCTCAGTCGGGTAAAAAACACTAAGTTTGTTAATCTATCTATAATAATGTAATATAAAAGAAAATAAGTGGTCTGCCAGCTCTTGGATCTCACTCTAAAGTAACTGCCCACTGCACCAATACAACTGAAAAGTCAGAAAAATGGCTTAACTGAAATAGGTGATTTACTACCTAAGCAAGCGTCCTGGTGGCCGTCAGAATGCCCAGCGCAGATCATCTCGGAGTGAATTTCCACCGAGATCTGCTTGCTTCTGTGCCAGTTGATGCACTGCTCTTTACCTGAGGACAAAAAAACATCGTAACATTCTAGCTAGCATAGAATGAGTAAAACTAAATAAAACAAAACCGGTAATCGCCAAAACTGCAACAAAAATATAACTTACCTACTATGTAATAAAAATTTAAAAAAACTACTAAAATTTTCCAAACTAGTTAGGTAGGTACAAACTAGTTAGGTAGGTACAAACTAGTTAGGTAGGTACAAACTAGTTAGGTAGGTACAAACTAGTTAGGTAGGTACAAACTAGTTAGGTAGGTACAAACTAGTTAGGTAGGTACAAACTAGTTAGGTAGGTACAAACTAGTTAGGTATGCACAAACTAGTTAGGTATGCACAAACTAGTTAGGTATGCACAAACTAGTTAGGTAGGTACAAACTAGTTAGGTAGGTACAAACTAGTTAGGTAGGTACAAATTAGTTAGGTATGCACAAACTAGTTAGGTAGGTACAAACTAGTTAGGTAGGTACAAACCAGTTGGGTAGGTACAAACTAGTTAGGTAGGTACAAACTAGTTAGGTAGGTACAAACTAGTTAGGTAGGTACAAACTAGTTAGGTAGGTACAAACTAGTTAGGTAGGTACAAACTAGTTAGGTAGGTACAAACTAGTTAGGTAGGTACAAACTAGTTAGGTAGGTACAAACTAGTTAGGTAGGTACAAACTAGTTAGGTAGGTACAAACTAGTTAGGTAGGTACAAACTAGTTAGGTATGCACAAACTAGTTAGGTATGCACAAACTAGTTAGGTATGCACAAACTAGTTAGGTAGGTACAAACTAGTTAGGTAGGTACAAACTAGTTAGGTAGGTACAAACTAGTTAGGTAGGTACAAATTAGTTAGGTATGCACAAACTAGTTAGGTAGGTACAAACTAGTTAGGTAGGTACAAACCAGTTGGGTAGGTACAAACTAGTTAGGTAGGTACAAACTAGTTAGGTAGGTACAAACTAGTTAGGTAGGTACAAACTAGTTAGGTATGCACAAACTAGTTAGGTAGGTACAAACTAGTTAGGTAGATACAAACTAGTTAGGTAGGTACAAACTAGTTAGGTAGGTACAAACTAGTTAGGTAGGTAAAAACTAGTTAGGTAGGTACAAACTAGTTAGGTAGGTACAAACTAGTTAGGTAGGTACAAACTAGTTAGGTAGGTACCTACTTTTCAGTCTGATTCAGTTGGAGTTATTACATATGTGATTGAACTAAAAAAACCGGCCAAGCGCGAATCCGACTCATGCATGAAGGGTTCCGTACCATCATACAAAATTATACGCCTGTTGCTGCCATTATTAAGATCGAGCAAAACACCCAAAAAAGACACGTTCTAGTAGGGGAGCCCAATTAAAAAATTTAAGGTTAAGGGTAAGTTTTTATTATTGGAACGAAGTTCCTTATCGCGTTGTGAAAGGGGGCTAGACGGAAAAAATTCTTACGAAAAGTTGTCACGACACTTTTTGCTATAGCAAAAAAAATAAAATTTGAGCTGAGCTGAGCTGAGCTGAGCTGAGCTTAGCTGATCTGAGCTGAGCTGAGCTGCGATGAGATGAGATGAGATGAGATGATGAAGTATAACTTGTTACGTGCGTGCGTGTGTGCGTAGTTAATAATAAAAAAAATATTATAAATTCAAAAAAATAAAATTATATTACAATTCCTTCACTAATTAATCGAAAGGAACTTCTTTCCATCCGGGTGTCCCTTGACACCTCTCAAGTTTTTTTTGTTGTTATAGCGCCAACAGAAATACATATTCTGTGAAAATTTCAACTGTCTACCTATTATTGATCATGCGATACAACTCGCTGATAGACAGACGGACGAACGGACAGCAAAGGCTTAGTAATAGGGTCCCGTTGGTTACCCTTCGGGTACGGAACCCTAAAAATACCAGAAAGTGCATCAGACTACTTGAAAAGTAACCTGTTAGGAACCTTTTTATTTGTTTTTTGCCGTCGGGTTTTTTGAAAACATTACATTTTTTGCTAATGCTTTAAAAACTTACTAAGTATAGGCACCGTCGCTGACCTCAGCATATTAGTGCCCGTATGTCCCGTACTGGCATCAGTTTTCCCCCAGCCAGCGATCACACCAGCCCTGCCTCTCAGCTCCATGTCCCTCTCCGGCAGGCAGATTGGAAGGATGTGGGTACTATAGGTGATCGGGCGGGAGAGCTTGAGCAGCGCGATGTCGTAGCGATCAGGCTGCGTCATACGAAATTGGAAGAGGGGGTGCAGGATCTTTTGCACGACCCTGTAAGAAAGAAAATGGTTTTAAAAAAAAACTTTTTACAAAAAAAAATACAACCGACTTCCATAAATAAAACTAAAAAATGCAAAATAACTTTAATTTCGGAAGTCGGTGTTTCTAGTTTGGTTTCTTCGTTATTTGATACCGACTTCCGAAATTAAAGTTATTTTGCATTTTTTAGTTTTATTTATAGAAGTCGGTTGTATTTTTTTTTGTAAAAAGTTTTTTATTTTTCACTTTTTAATTGTTGTAAAAATACCCCATTCTAAAACTAAATTAATAGTAAAGTTATGCCCGAATTGATAGCCCCAAAAATAGGGAATTTGAACATAGTTAGTGAAATTAGGGTGTATCAGGGTGAACTGTACAAATCTGTATACCCCTTCAGAGCGTATCAGCGTGATGTTATGTTGTGAAGTGGTGAAAACAATATACAGACATGCGATTGCAGCAATTCTGGAAGGTTTGCTATCATTTATTGAAGAGTTCCATGATGTATCTCCGAAGTTCTTCATCAGATCTTCACCAAATTAAAATGGAACCACATGTGAAGCAACATCTTTCAAATAAAAAAAAAATCTTCAAAATCGGTTCACGTAGTGAAAAGTTATGAGGTAACACACATAAAACCTAAAAAAAAAAATACAATCGAATTGAGAACCTCCTCCTTTTTTTGAAGTCGGTTAAAAAGAAGTGTGTGTGTACTTATGTACGCACGTGAGAAGTTATACTTCTTTGACGTAACAAGATAAAAACCAAACTGTCACAAAGTTGTAAAAGGAAAGTAAGTAAGTAAGTAAGTAAAGATTATAGCTTTTACATGGTACTACATGATATATTACATGCAAAATAACAATGAGATACAGAAAAGTTCTAACATGTTCAGCCGCATTGATCGTGGCGTACAAATTGGTAGGAAGAGAACAACAACAACAACAAAAAAAAAAACAACAACAACAATCACACAAAACAACCACACAACAACAACAAACAAATCAAACAATCATTCTTCATGAACCACAGACTAACTTCAAAAAAAAAAAGGGGGTCGGTTCTAGCTACTTAAAATTTCACTCTCATATTTTTTATAACGCGCCTAAAGAAGTATAACTACAAAAAAAACGTTACCCTACACTAGAAATTACTCCTGTATCGTGGGTGTTTTCACAAACATGTAAACTAACATACACAAGACACCCAGACCCGAAACAACTATCTGTAGGCCATACAAATAATCCGTGCGGGAATCAAACCCGCGACACGCAGCACAGCAACTGAATGTTTAAAGTGGTTATGAGGTTTTAACTCAACGAAACAGCTGGATGTTATTTTTCGTAGGGCATATTCTATTGAGACGTGAATATTTTCATCATCGTACTAAAACAGTCTATTACTAAACAAAGACCTCTCAGATTGCATAACAAGAATCGCCAAAGTTGCAAGGTTCAAACTTCGGCCATTCTTTGCCATCTAGTTAGTCCATCCCACAAAAATCGTCGTTTTATCAAGCCTGAGACGTCTTACCAATTAAGTACGAGTATTAGTTAAAATTTAATTCATTTCCTAAATAACTTTGTCGTTCGCTTTTGACTTCGACAGTTGTCAACACTATCCAACCTCATTGCAGAAAATTCGGCTACCAGCAGGTGTATTCGCTAACTCAGTTGACATCAATTTGATAGGCACTTTGCAGTAAATTGCTCGAATTCAATTTTTTGCAAAATTTATATCAACTGTGTTAGCGAATACACCTGCATGCCGTCAGAACCTAGTAATTGACTAAAGTAAGGCCAACGAGACGAGATAAAGAATGTGAACAAACTTTCATGGCTTCATAACATTTTTTTAGATTGTTTACATTCTTTATCTCGTCTCGTTGGCCTTACTTTAGTCAGATTAAAAACAAAAGACCATCATAGCTCACCCCAGTTTCCTAGCTGTATGAGCACCAGCGCTGGTATCCAACGCTCCGAGCCACACAGTAATGTCACGAGGACGCGCCCGGGACACGCAGTGCGCTGCCGTAGCGACGTACCAGCGGGACACTGTAATGTTGAAAAGGTCTTACATTTAGTACCTACCGATAGAAATTTTAGCGAGACCCACGAATTCATCACAAATTATAAACATTTAGAAAGCTTTGCGTACGTGTGTAATGCCTTATAGTTTGTGTTAACAAATGAAATGGTTAGAAAACCTTGCCGCTCCTCCTCTCATCTCCTTCGTTTCCCTCCCCACTCCTCTAGTCGTTACGGTGGATCCTTTGCTGTAGTGCTGTGGGCCTCTGGAAGTCTCTTCCCCACACTTTAAGGGATAGCCCTTCGTTGGGAGGTTTTCAGGAGAATAATTAGGAAACATTTCCTGTCAACACAACACACAAGCATAACCAAATTGCTATTGCTTGGTTTAGCTCGCCTTCGTTACTAACTGTCCCTTTTTTTTGTGGGGTGGGAAATCATCCAATGACATCTCCCGCTCTAGGGTGGAGCGGAAGGGCGTGTCAGACTTTTACTGACTAAAACCCACCCCTGTTCCTTCCCTGCCCTGAATGCCCAGGGGCGAGGTAACTCTTTAGAATTTATCCTCAACCCCCGGGTAGGCATCGGCCATGAGGAGCCCCGTCATGTTTGCTGACAACTCTTTCAGGCGCGCGTGGAACACTACGCGCCGTCGACTCTCGAGCCTGGTGCTGATCGGACGGCGAGTTACCCACTACTCATCGTCCGCAGGCTCGCGTCTACGGTGGCCGGAGATCGTCTCGCGGCGCCGGAAGCCCCTGGAGTCTCCTGCGGCGGCTGCTGATGAGGGCGTGAGGGCGACTCTGTTGTTGAGTCTCCTTCACCCATGCCGCCTCCCTGTTCGCGAGCATTACTGTTTCGCAGAAGGAGGAGACGGCTTCCCATTCCCTCTCGCTCCGTACCATGGCCTGAACCAGGGCCGGGCGCGAGAGGTCGCTGCCGCCTATCGCATCCACGAGGACACGGCGGTGCTCTGCCCAAGCGGGGCAAACCTCCACCGTATACTCCACCGTGTTCTCTGGGCGATCCTCGCAGGTAAAACACCCGGGGGTTTCCTCCCGCCTGATCAGAAACAGGAACCTCCTTCCTCCTGAGAACCTGCGTCAGGCGGAAGGTGAGGACGCCATAACTGTCCCTTTCTGTTTATATTTTGTATGTTTTTATGTGTGCCACAAAGAATAAAAATAATGGTTTTGAAAAACAACGTGGTCTTTCAAGACAATCGAAAATAAACCTGCCAGGGTGTAGTTAATCCCTGTGATATTGCACCCCTGTCTTGAAAAAGTGGAGTTCTGTATCAAAGACGTTTACCCTTATTGTTGGTCGGTTACGAAGACGAAGAGTAAACCTTGGATTTTTTGCATCAGGTATAAGACTATTCTTATTAGAATTTTTAAAAGAAGTAGCTAGCTATTTTCTTTTTTGTAGACTGCCAAAGAAATTCTCTCAAACTTCAAGTGATTTATTGAAATAATAAATGTAAAACTACATACCCAGCACACCACCGCACTGAAACTCGGAGATTCTGACGTGAGCCTGCCAGGGGAACTCCGCGAATCTCGCCTCTCTGCCACCGATGATCCGCTTCTGGATCATCTTCGTCGAAGACAGGCCGCAGTCTACCTGGAAAGTAATGATAGAAGGTGGCATAAGCTAACTTGGGCTTTAGAAATCTTTCAGTCTCTTTCCATTGTCAAAAGGAATTTACTCGCTGTCATTAGATGTATTTAGCATGTCATGTATGTATTTATGTATCTATTTTAGTGTATTGTAAACTTTATATTTGCACCAAGTGCAGCCCCATTTTGTGTCCAGGTAATCTCTGTCCATTTCAGGTTGCCTAGAAGAGATCGCGGAATGCGATAAGGACGCCAATTGTATGTTTTTTGGTTTAAGTTTATCTTAATGTGTGTGTTTTACTTGATGTAAAATAAAGTATATTAATATAATTAATAATTACATTTTTAAGTGTTCATAGTCTCCTACACTACCATACCTTCCGTGTAATGGGTTAACATGTAGGCCCGATCTAGTTGTTCAGCCGCTCCGGGCAATCATAATATTTGCCGCTCTTAACAATGACACCTTATACAAACATGGTTGTTGTCAGGCGTAACCAGTGGCGTATTCAAGGGTTGGCGCCTCAGGCCAAATATTTCTGCTGCCCCATAGTTTACAAAAAAAGAAATATTCTTGTTTGCTACTGCTTATTTAAAATTTGAGCTACACGATTCGGATATGTAATTTTTTTTTGTGATAGACAAGAAGTTACCGGGTGGCGAGGAAAGTAAAAATAGTAGTGCTTATCCAACTTGAAAAAACGGCAGCAGGTAGCATTCGTCGCCCCTGGTAGTCTGCCGCCCCGGGCCATGACCCTCTTGGCCTAAGAGTAAATACGCCACTGGGCGTAACGGATAAAGCCGTTTTTGCCTACTTCGAATCAAACTGATAACGAAGTGAATTCAAACATTGTTAACAAATTGGATCAGATATCTAAGAATTTTCACAGCATGATGGATGCTTTATTTCCTATGTAATTTAACGGTGGTTTTACAGACAGAGCCTACAACATGCGAGAGCGAGCGTAACTAGCCCGCGCCCCAAGTAAGATCGGGCACTGCATGTAGGTATCTCACACACACATATCTATTAAGAACAACTATCAACAAATCTGGAAGATCTGTGCAGACGAGTTGTTAAATACTAGGCTTGTACAAATTGTAAGGATCTGCAACAGTGTCAATCATACAAATATATCGAAGCCATCTCTACCTGCGGCACATCATCATCAGCTCGTCTGCGGAATACGTTGGCCGGCACCACGCTGCGCTGTGGCACCTGACGTAGCTTGGGAGGCACCACCTTGTACTTCCAGTCTGATGAGGGGATGCTGGAAGAAATGAAGCATTTTGAGTATTATGGGACGGCAATCCGTCACGACACGAGAGATCAGGTGCATGACCAATGGCTTCACGTGCCTGCCGAGGCACGGGAAGTCACACCAAAAACTTCCAAACTCCGGGCTGGTACTGAAAAAATCCTGTAGGAAAAAGCTACGAAGAAAAAAAAGAAAAAAACAAAGGAGTGGCACTCCGGGAGTGCCGACAGAAGTAAAAACTTGAACAAAAATGCCCTACGCGCCTAAAGAAATTTTCCTATCAATCCGCTACACGATAGCACGTAGCAGTACCGGTGTCGATGGCGAGTTCAATTGTTTTATCCATCTCAAAAATGCCGAACGCGCCTAAAGAAGTTTTCACTTCAATCCGCTACACGATAGCACGTAGCAGTACCGGTGTCGGAGGCGAGTTCAATTGTTTTTACCCATCTCAAAAGTGCCGAACGCGCCTAATGAAGTTTTCACTTCAATTGGCTATGCGATAGTACGTAGCGGTGTCGATGTCGGTGTAGGTGGCGAGTTGAATTACTTTTTCCCAATTTAAAAAATGCCCAACGAGAATTAAAGAAGTTTTTACTTCAAAACAAGAAAGGGAAAACGAAAAAAAGAAAGAAAGAAAGCGGAAAAGGTTTGCTGGGAGAAAACATAACTTTGAGTTAAGCTCGCCTTTGTACATGAATAATAATAATAATAATATTCCACAACTATCACACAACGCCATCTAGTCCCAAGCTAAGCAGAGCTTGTGTTATGGGTACTAGACAACTGATAAACATACTTATATATTTCTAAATACATACATATTATAGATAAATTACACCCAGACACAGAACAAATGATCGTCCTCATAACACAAACATTTGTCCTGGGTGGGAATCGAACCCACGACCTCCGGCATAGCAGTCAGGGTCACTAACCACTAGACCAACAGGCCAGTCAATGAATATTGTGTTATCACTGTGTACTATATTATGTTTTGGTGTACAATAAGGAATTAAAAAGACCTGGAAATAGAACTCATGAACGTTTGGCAGTCGCGCATGCGACCACGAAACCAACGGGGCATTGTTATTACAATATAATACAAGCGGCGAAAATATAAAAACCTTAACGGTAGTTACATTTTCAAGTTGTTTGGGTTTGAACCCCTTGGGCCGTGGGGTCCAAGTGCTCATATATTATTTAAAGATCTATCTAAACGCCTTGTTGACACTTCGCGTGACCCAAGGGCTGCCTTTTGGCAGGTAATTCCACTCCTTAGCTGTACGTACAATGAATGTGTTCGCAATCCGGCTATTTAAAGATTTATCCAAACGCCTAGTTGACACTTCGCGTGACCCAAGGGCTGCCTTTTACCTTGGCCAGAGGTTAAGCATTGCTATACAACGCGCCAATGCCGCCAGTCTTTTGGGCACACTTCCAGTCGACAGCGATGCGGAGGAATTTTTGACGACATATTTTAAGTTTTATTTAGTTAAGAGTTTTTTTTAAATTATAGCTAGTCAAGTATTGTATTTGTAAATAGTATATATTAATTAATACAATATAATTTACCTGTTATCCAACACATCATTCCTACTCGGCTCATTGGACACACAGCATGAGAACAGCCAGCTCCCCCCGCATCCCCGCACCCTGGTGCCTCCTCGAAGCCAACATGTCAGGGACAGGGTGCAAGGTCGCACCTCTGAGCCTAGGTTACAGGTACTCGGGTAGCCTAGGATCGAGGCTAGCATGCGGCTTGTTAGAGCTGGAAGGGGAGATAGAATATTTAATACAGATGAAACCATAGCCATTCAAATCGACAACTTTTTTCAAGAGAATAATTAACTTATAAAAAAAATCGCAGCTATTTGAGATACCAACGAGCCACAATACAATGTGTACCAAAATAGTCCACTGTTTCGAATGTGTAGACAGTATAATGATATTTGCACTCTTAGACTTTGAAAGGTTATAGACGGAGTGTCAAAATCCAGCAATCTGAAGTACTAGAATGAGAAGCCGGCTTGTATCTGTACACGCGAAATAAGCTCACATAGACAAAATGAGAAGCCGATACGTCATCGTTACGTTCGTCAAGGTCACTCACACATTTTAACGATCCTGCTGCATTTAATGTCCAATGACGTTCCGTCTATAACCTTTCATAGTCTAAGTTTGCACTCATTTTGATATATTTGTGGATAGTCACGGCAGATTCATAGAATCCTTGCGAAAATTGAATACACCTTAACATATTGTATTGTAATTGTCTTGATTATATTATTTGCAACTTTTTGTAGCCTTCACTTGCACCTTTGAAGCTGTATAAATCCTGAATGCGGTGTATAGTAGTAATTGGAGTGCATATTTAAAAATGCTATCATGTAAAAGTAATCCTGATCACAACTTTGTCTGTATTCTGTAACTGTACCTCTTTTAAATAAATAAATAAATAATAGTAAATAACGTATAAAAATTTTAGTCTATTATTACAAACATGTATAGGTAATATTTATATAACGTGTATTAGCGAAATTAAACATTTATTTTTGTTTTTTATTTTTATTTTGAAACATAGACATACTAATTTTGATCAGCTGATGGAAGTATGGAAAGTCCAATTGTTTTTTGGGACTTCTTTGAAGAAAGTTGTTCATTTCCTTGGGTTGAAGAATCTATGACCACCCACTTACGTTACACCCTCTATATGTGAACATTAAATAAGTACCTATGCGTGAAACATTTTTCTAGTGTGAGATTTAAGGATCAGAAAACAAACGGATGCAAATTTGAGGCCATATGATGGAACTCAAAATCACTAAGCGGCTGTCAACAATATGCCAAGAGCGAGCCCTCAGCTTTTTCGGACATATTATGCGCTCATCTAGGCATAGTCTGGAAAGGCTCATAATACTGGGCAAGGTGGAAGGAAAACGCGCTCAAGGCCGAGCACCGGGAAGGTCTGACAGGATAAAGAAGCTGTTGGAGGCAGCCTATACCGAGCGGTCCACATTGCAGAAGACCGCAAAACTTGGAGCCGCGTCGTATGTGGTCGTGATCCTCAGCACTGAGGGAATGACGAAGAAGAAGAAGAATGAGAAGAAGAAGCTTGAGCTTCTTAATAGAGGTTTTTATAGTCTAAGGGGCTGATATTAACAGAAATATTTAGAGGACTAAACAACACATTTTGTCCTTTCGATCTTAACCTCATCGAGTCCTACGATTGTTAAATAAGCACAAAAATAGGAACTTATCATCGAAAATGTAATAAACATTAATAATACCTACATTCGCCACCAACAGGCCTCGTCACATTCAAAATCACTAACGGTATCAACCATTTGCTGATCCGCCATCTTGTTTCTGGCGCATTCTTCCTCCTTTGTTTGTCGTTGGACTCTCCACCGTGTCTATGGTACTTCTGGTGCCATGGTACCTAAAAAAAAGACAGGAAGTATTGCGTATATTAGTAAGTAAGTAAAGGTCTATAAAAGTAAGTATAAGTCTACATTCATAAAAGGATTTATCTATGTAACGAAATCTTTGAACGCGATTTTACCCACTTCAAAACGTTTGATTGAATTGAAACTTCGCACACTTATCAACGACCGATGACAATACAATAATTTAATAATAATAAAATAAAAAAAACGCTCTTTTATCTAGCCGAATTAAAAAGTAGAAAATATTTTTCTTTGAATTTTATCGTAAGAAAGCGTAGGGTGCTAGATGAATATCAATAATTGTTGATGATAGATGTCAATAATTGTTGTAAATATTTTATTGACAGATATTGGTTAAAGTAAAGTCATTGTACCTATTATAAGTTATCTAAAAATATGACCAAGTGCATGTCGGATTTCGGACATTAAGGGTTCCGAACCATATATTGGTATTTGTTAGTAAAGTACAAGTAATAATAAATAATATCACCTCAAGTTCATAGAAAAGCGTGTTTTTTTTAAAACTATTATTTATTAATTTTATTTTCTAAGTGTTTTGCGTGTGCAAATAAATAATGTTAGGTGGCAAGGCAACACTTGGTGTTACCACCAAAGGTTTTCATAAGTTTCCAGCTGCAGGCCACGGGTGCCGTACGTATGAACCTACCTCATGTTTCACCGTTGACATGGCTCTACTGCTGGGCAGTGGTGGGACATAGCGTGTGCTGTGGAGTCACTTCGATATAAGAGGTATGTCTGCAACAAAGGAGATGCTGGCTAAAGAAAGAAGAAAGAAAATAAGTTTATTTGCGTAAACATGACGAAAAGAACACAAAACGTCCATCGCTCAGCACAATGCTGCGACCTTATGCGAGACAGAGCCCCCAGCGCTGGTTTTCAGCGACAGCTGGCGCTGACGTGATGACGTCGCCGGTGCAGACAAGGAATAAAGTAATACAAATACTTAATAGACTGATTTTTTGCTTTGATTTGGAAGAGAAACTGTAAACTCTGTAAAAAAAACTAAATATGTTTAGTTTTTTTTTTAACAGAGAAATATACACATTTCAAAAAAAAAACAAATATACTATATACGAGTATGTATACCCTTAAAACAAAAGCTCCCAACTAGATAAATCTTAAAATATGGCGTCAAAAAAATCCTGCGCATCACTGTTGACTAGAAGTGCGCAGGATTTTAGGAAACATTGTATGACAATATGCCAGTGTCAACTAGGCGTTTGGATAAATCTTTAAATAGTGTATGAGCACTCGGACCCCAAAGTTTCAACCCCAAAGGGCTCGAAAAAGTAACTACTGACGAGGTTGTTATATTTTGCTTATGTGAATAAAAGTTCTAACCAGAGATATCGTAATCAATATAAAACTGGTTAGGCTGCTAAAACTGTGCTGTGATAGCAGCTCAAGATCTTAATGTTTGATTTCATCGCGAGTGATTTGAGCCAGGAGGTCTACTCCGAACTCCGAAGTGTTTTTACGAAGTATTGGCCGAATGTTCCGACATATTTGTGTGAAGTTTTAAAGTGAATATGGCTACTGACCTAAAATTGTAGCAAAATGGCATTACGTAAGTTTTTGGTGGAAGAAGCTCTCAGAGAAGAGCTACAATTTTAGGTACGGCACATTCACTTTAACACTTCACACAAATATGTCCAAACATTCGGCCGATACTTCGGTAAAAACACTTCGGAGTAGACCCCCAGGTCCTGAATTAGACGAAATTATTATGTTTTTAAGCCACAAAGAAGAGGACTAGACGATATTTTTATTGTTTACACCGGCCACACAGTGGGGCGTAACGTAAGTATTTCTTATTAGATTAAACAACCTGAGATTCAAGTCAAGAGCTTACTTCTAGGCAAGTGTGCTCCATCTTCGACCACATCATCGCTTACCATCAGGTGAGATAGTGGTTAAACGTGAACCTATCAATGATACAAAACCAATATAACTCCACACGAACAAAGCCACTACCTTGACAAGACGATACCGCCATCTTAAGAGGGAACAGGGGCTGCGATTCTCCATACAAATGTATTCCCCTTTTTTCTTCTTGAATAATGCCTCCAGAGCAATTTTTTTTTTTCATAAATTCTAGGTCTGCTGCAGTGACACGTCCCTGTCATTTCCTTATTTCATCAACTAAGTAATACTTAAGTAACGAAAATATGAGCATCCAAAAATTACAAAAAATGGCCTATTTTACCGTCGTGATTAGAGAACTACCAGACGAATTCGAAAAGTTTTTAACATAAAACATTTAATAGGAACATAGACATACTCTTTCTTAAAATTTTTGTGACAAAAATAATTGAATCGGCTCAGTTTTCGAGGAAAAAACAGGAGAAGACGAAACGTCGATTTCGTCAAAAATTTTGTGATAAAATCGGTTTGAGCTGCAGCTGTCCCTATCGCACTCTATGGCGGCAGGCTTGAGGCAGCACGACGGCAATAGTTTCTTCAAATACCTATTTATCAAATTCCTCGCAGGCCCTGTTCCCTCTTAATACTAAACCAAAAGCCTAATTAAAACATGAAGCCTACCAGCGTTACTATCGCTAATTAGAAGCGAAAGCCTCACGCATCGCTCGCCTTGTGGGACTCGAGTAGGCAGTCGACCCGTCTGAACTGAACGAAGGCAATTGTAATGTACAACTGTCGTTATTATACCAGCATAATAATTAGAAATCAACTTCACTTATCCATTTTTAGGGTTCCGAACGTCCGAATGAAAAAAAAAACTTTTTGACACCGACTTCCGAAATTAAAGTTATTTTGCACTTCCTTTGTTTTTTTGGAAGTCTGTTACATTTTTTGTAAAAAAGTTTATTATTTTCACTTTTTAGTTGTGGTTCCCCATTAAATTGTGTTAACAATACTTAGACAAACGATCTCAGTAATCGCGAGTCATTTGCTGTTAGTTATCGAAGAGTTCCACTGTCTATCTCCGGAGAACTATATCAGATCCTAATGATAAAATAATAAACACTAAAACACTAACTAATACACTAAAATCTTTCTTGAAAGATATCCAATTTAATAATGAAAACCCCATCTAAATTGGATCAGAAGTTTTCGAGAAAATCGCGGACAAACAAACATACATACATACATACATACGGGTCGTATATATAACCTCCTTTTTTGAAGTCGTGTAAAAGACGGAACTCTTAACTCTTATAGGATCAGTCTATCTATCTGTCCATCTGTCACAGCCAATTTGCTCTGAATCTTTTTTACCGATAGGTGATTGACTTTTGGGGTGCGAATCGAAAAATAAAAAAATAAAAAATTACGTGTTCAAACTATACCGTGCGAGTAAGGGTATCAAATGTATTTCTTTCATAATTTAATTATAAACAGTTTTAAAGTTATTTGAGAAAATATGTAGATGGAAATTGAACCTTAATAACCGAATAGTTTGCTGTTATGAGAGGGATATTATTATTATCCTGAAATATTCTGACACCCTTTTTTTGTGGGGTTGGGAAATAATTCGATGACTTCTCCCGCTCTGAGTGGAGCGGGAGGGCGTGTCTGACTAAAAACCACCCCTGTTCCTTCAGTTGCCTGAGTGCCCAGGGGCGCGGTAACTCTGTTTCGAATTTATCCGCTAAACCTTTTTTTTTTGGGCAGATTATAACACCTAACTACTACACAAAAAAACTACACAACTAGATTCTAGCGAATTTCATAATGCATTACAGGATATATGACATCATGCCTGCATTCCCTGAAGGGGTAGGCAGGGTGGGATTCTAACACCCCTGCCCACCCCTTCAGGGAATGCAGGTATGATGTCATATCCTGTAATGCATTATGACATTCGCCGACTATTCGTTAACATAATCTTTAAGCATTTTGCATACAGAAGTATCCTTCGATGACTGTTCAGAATGCAAAATAGGATCATTTGCAAGTTTAAAGAGACGTATCGCGCAGTGGCCAGGTGCTTGAATTTCCAAGTTCGATTCCCGCTTGGCGAGATGTTAATAATGGGCATAATTTATAAAAAAACACCGGCCAAGAGCGAGTTGGACTCACGCGCAAAGGGTTCCGAACAAATCAATTTTTTTTTCAGATGTTTTTTAAATATTTTATTTGCAAAGAACTACTTTCTCTTTTTTTTCAAAATTTTAGGAACAGTGGTTTCGGAGATAAGGGGAGGGGGAAATGGTAATTTTTCATCTATTTTCTTATAACTTCAAAATTGTCCATTTTAAAATTATGAAACAAATATATTCGAGACCCTCACAATGTGCCCTTTCATTTGATATGTCGCACGTCACAGTTTAAAAAACTTTGATTTTTAATTTTCCGATTTTCACCCCAAAAGTGACCCCCATATGCCAAATAATTTTATTTAGGATACATGTACCAAATAATATATATTAATATCATTATATATAATAATATAATATCAGTCCAGCACATTCAGAGCAAATTGGCTGTGACAGACGGACAGTCGTACAGACAGACAGACACGCAAGTGATCCTATAAGGGTTCCGTTTCTTCATTCGGACATTCGGAACCCCAAAAATAATCATGTGATTAGTTTAAACATTGATTACCAGGTGGATGGTAAGGTGCTGACTAATTTTAATTGAAGGTTTTGTCATATATCGGGTGTAAAAAGACAGTTTCCGAAGCCGAAAGCCACAATACATATTCTACCCGTTACTTGGATATTTTTTTTTTCCACTACACCATACCTGGGAATCCACTGGTTCTGGAGATATTGAAGGTCAAAGTCACAATTTTTTTTAAAACTTTTTTATGTATATAAATTCCAAGTGTTATTTCTAAACTTTTTTCCGAACAAACATTACCTGAATTTTCGAATATTCGAAATTTCGCATTTGAAGTTACAAAAACGCAATGAATATCAAACGTATCCGACAAGTACCAACGCAGCTTAGAGCGAAGGGGCGCGCGAGGGCTAACTCCACTTGCCTGGTTTCACGTTACATTGCGCGCAATAAAAAAAAGTATTTTTTTTATACCTAAAAACAAAAGTAATTAAAAGAAATATACATACAAACATGTAGGTAACATAATCTCTTAAAACATTACCCTACTTCTAGGGCGGTCGGGTAAAAATCAGGATGGAATTTGCTTGTTAATGTTGTTACCTAAGCCTTGAAAGCAAAACTAATAATATTTTAGAGAATATTCAAAGCAACCATTTATACTATTACCATTCATTTCAAAAACAAAATTCTCACGTATGCAACTTTTCAAAACGGGCAGACATTCAAATCAACTCATTTGTGATGTTAATTAGTTTTCACAAATCATCCTAAAGGAAAAATATAAAGAATATTAATAGACAAAAGACGTTGACTTCTTAATACTTTGACGTCTCACTTTCTACACTGCATTCAAAAGAGAGAATTATAATAATCATAAATGTATAATTTCTATATCACCAAGGCGGGTTGGTCTTGTATGTGTGTGTAGGTTCACGTACACATTTATTTCTGTGTATTTGAAGTGCTAGGTGTCATAGAAAACTTTTTTACAAAAAAAAAACAACCGACTTCCAATAAAAAAACACTGAAAATGAAATAATAACTTTAATTTCAGAAGTCGGTGTTTTTATTTTATTTCTTCGTTATTTGACACCAACTTCCGAAATTAAAGTTATTTTTTCATTTTTACTGTATTTTTTTTGGAAGTCGGTTGTTTTTTTTTTTCTTTGTAAAAAAGTTTTTTAGTTGTTATACCCCAGAACTAAAACCCCAATAACATGGCACGTGGAATTTAAAACATACTCTTAATTGGAGAACACCGAAACTTCATCTAGGTATACGTATTTTTCGTTTTTGTTCAGTTTCTCAAAAAGCGCTGAAGCAATTTCGATAAAATTTATATGGGACCACCTCGGAACCTCTTTCGGATAATAAGAATTTTGAAAATCGGTCCACAACTGACGGAGAAATCGGCGGACATATATATAAAAAAAAAACATACATACAGTCGAACATAGAACCTCCTCCTTTTTCGTAGGAGTCTGTTAAAAATAGCTTACACACCAATGATATCTATCTAATATATAAAAATCTCGCACGGTGTGGTTGCACTCTTCCGAAACTGCTCGACCAATTTTAATTTTTTTATTTTGTTTATTTGGTAGGTATGAGAATAGGTCGTAAAGCATTTTTCACCCTCCTACCCACACCCCCATTTTATAACCGCAGAACAACGTTTGCCGGGTCAGCTAGTTATATATAAAAAAAACAACCGACTTCCAAAAAAAATACACTAAAAATTAAAAAGTAACTTTAATTTCGGAAGTCGGTGTTTGTATTTTATTTCTTCGATATTTGACACCGACTTCCGAAATTAAAGTTATTTTTTAATTTTTAGTGTATTTGTTTTTGGAAGTCGGTTGTTTTTTTTGTAAAAAAGTTTTTTATTTTTCACTTTTTAGTTGTTATACCTCAGAACTAAAAACCCCAATAACGTGGAACGTGGAATTTAAACATTTGGAGAACACCAAAACGTCATCGAGGTAAACATATTTTTCGTTTTTGTTCATTTTCTCAAAAAGCGCTAAAGCAATTTCGATAAAATTAAAATGGGACCACCTCGGGAGTACATTCTTTCGGATAAATAAAGAGTTTTGAAAATCTGTCCACAACTGACGGAGAAATCGACGGACATACATTAAAAAAAAAAAAAAAAAACATACATACAGTCGAACATAGAACCTCCTCTTTTTTCGAAAGTCGATTAAAAATCGGCCAAGTGCGTGTCGGATTTCGCACATTTAGGGTTCCGTACTGAATATTGGTATTTTTTAGTAAAATATAATAAGAATAATAATATAATAAAGCTTTATCGAATTCCATTTGCCTACTTACATTACACATTCATTACATTACACTTTCATTACATGCTGATTAATAAAAAGGATAAATAAAATTCTTAATAAATAATTACAATTGCAGTATGCGTGATTAGATTAGTTAATTCTGTTTGTTTTTATTTGACGTGGCTTATAAGGACCCCCTTCGGGTAAAAGCCTCCTCCAAGGACTTCCATCCTTCTTTGTGTCTAGCCATGGATAACCAATTTTCTCCTGCTACTTTTACCAGTTCATCTGTCCATCTAGCGCGCGGGCGGCCTCTAACCCTACTACCCGTAGGGCCTTGCCATTTCACAACTCTAATGGTCCACCTGTCGTCGTTGTAGCGGGCTACGTGTCCCGCCCATCTCCATTTCATTTTCAGTGAGAATGTTAAAGCATCGCGGCATCGGTTAGTTTAGTTTTGTTGCGAATGTGCTTATTTTCAATCTTGTCCCTTAATTTTATACCTAATAAGCTTCTTTCCATTCTTCTTTGTGTTGTTTGTATTTTGTTCATGGTTTTTAGGCCGAAAGTCCAAGTTTGAGAGCCGAGTGAGAGAGAGAGTAGTAAAATATACGTAATAATAAACATTCTCACCAAATTTCAAGTTCATAGGTCAATGGGAAGTTAAAAAATTCTTCGTAACAAAATTTTGTGAGAGACGACGGACAGACAGATGGACAGGACACGTGAGTGACAGCAATAGGGCTCCTTTTAAACCCTTCGGAATCTTAAAAAGAGTCAGATATGTTACGCACATAGAACTATCTGCGAGGTCCAAGTTTGGGTGACATATATTCATGTGTGTACTAAATTTCAACTCAATCGGTCCTGTAGATTCAGAGGAAATTGGCTGTGAAAGACGGATAGACAGACATACGAGTGATCCTATAAGGGTTCGTTTTTTCATTCGGACTTTCCGAACTCTTACAAATATGCTATTACGAACATAGTATTTTTAAAACCTAAATGCTATGAAATCAGTCGTTTTTTAAAGATATCATCGTGATTTCACAAAAAAAATAGGCCTAGAGCGAGTCGGACTCGCGCGCAAAGAGTTCCGAACAAATGATACTTTTTTCAGGTTTTTAGGATTCCGTACCCGTATCCAAACGGGGCTCCTATTGCTGTCACTCACGTGTCCGTCTGTCCGTCGTCTGTTACAGAGGTTTAACAGCCAAACGATTGGAGCTACAGTCTTCAAATTTTCACAGTAGTACTTTAGTTGACCCAAAGCCATACGAATTGTCAAAAATTGGTAGTATGTGCGAAGTCCGACACGGACTTGGCCGGTTTTTAGGGTTCCGTACCCGGAGGGTAGCCAACGGGACCCTATTACTAAGCCTCCGCTGTCCGTCCGTCTGTTTGGAGCGGGCTGTATCTCATAATCAGTAATTAATTAATGATAGACAGTTGAAATTTTCACAAAATGTGTATTTCTGTTGCCGCTGTAACAACAAATAGGTCTCCCCTACTAGAAACATGTTTTTTTGCCTTTTTTGCACAATCTTAATATTAAATCTTGTACGATGGTACGGAACCCTACATGCGCGAGTCCGACTCGCACTCAGCCTTTTTAACCGACTTCAAAAAAAGGAGGAGGTTCTCAATTCGACTGTATTTTTTTTTTTTTTTTTTTTTTTTTATCCCCAGTTGCCAAGCTCAGCGGAAAAAGCCATTTCTTGTTTTTATGCACTCCTCTATTTTATGTTTATTAGTTTAGGCTGTGCGTTGCTTGTAAACAACCAATTATTTTAAATTTCATATATGTAGTTTTTTATTAAACTTTCTAACATAATCTTCAAGGAAATCTGGATTAGAATACTTCAAAACTACCAGCACGCACGAGGAAGCGTGGTAATTGTTAATTAATGTACATTCCAACTCATATTATAATATAATACTGATAAAAATTGAAACTGTGTACTGGTTGCCGATTTCAATCGTTTGGGATTTAAACTAGGAAGTGGGAGTTATATCTGGACAAACATAATAAAAAATGCTAAACGAAAAAAAGAAACATGTGTGCTATTCACACGTAGTAGAAGTGAATCAAAACAAAACAAAACACTGTATGATGCTTCCTATCTCATTATAAAACACAAAAACAAAACACTGTATAATGCTTCCTATCTCATTTTAAAACACAAAAACAAAACACTGTATATTGCTTCCTATCTCATTTTCTCCCACGTTAAATCTTATGAATTTATATGTCTGTCTCTTTTTACTATCGCTTTTTCGTTTCGTCGACTTTCAAATCACAACGATGCTAAAGAAGTTTTCACTTCAAAAATACAAACATATTCAACATTAAATACTTAACCTACAGGATGGAATCTTTCAGCGGGGCAGTAAGGTGAACTACCTTAACCGTTGCAGCTACACGAAAAGAGTCTTAGGAGACTAGCATTGTTCGTGAAATTTTGATCCCCTTTCACAGAATTTCAAAAAAATGGTAGTTTGCAAGAAAATTTCCATTTTACACAATTTATTGATGTCAATCGATCCTGTTTCTAATATTGATCAAAAACTTTTACGGGACCAAGCCAGGTTGGAGTACTAAAAAAATTCAACCGACGAAAAAGAACTAAAAAGCAAAAAATAAATATCCCTTTTAAGTCTTGAGTCTTGAGCTTATTTACCTACATAAAATATCAAATTTTATATAAACTAATTTTGAGTTGGCGCCAAACAACAATGCCAATGCATTCCACTACTTTCCAAGATAAATCCTTTATAGTCTAGGCCGCTCGTCTGTGGAATGCATTGCCAGATGCAATAAAATGCGCGCAATCACTACCAATATTTAAAAGACTAGGCATTACTTGTCACTGTGACCATTTTTTTTTTTTTTTTTTAATTGTTGTCACTTATTTTCTTGCCTATATTTTTAGTATGTATGTATTTATGTATAATTGTATTGTATTGTATTCTTTATATTTGCACCAAGTGCAGCCCCATTTTGTGTCCAGGCAATCTCTGTCCATTCCAGGTTGCCTGGCAGAGATCGCGGAATGCGATAAGGCCGCCAATTGTATGTTTTTTAGTATAAGTTTTCCTTAATGTGTGTATTTTTTTTTTGGTGTACAATAAAGTATATAATAAATAAATAAAAAATAGGAATTACATCTAAATTAAAAATAATTAAAACATTAAATGGGTTAAATTGAAATTCAGTAATTTTATAATTTTCCAGCATTAATCAAATCATTTGCAATATTCATTCAATTATTCAGTAACAAACATCATTCAAAAAATTATAACAAAAAGGAAATTCTAACAAATAAACTTTATTTCATGTAACTTGTTCTTTTCCATGTAACTTCAGTTTTTTGAGTAGGTAGTATTGCGTGCGCCAACGTCGACCACATCATCGCTTACCATCAGGTGAGATAGTGGTCAAACGTAGCCTCAAGTTACCAATAATTAAAAAAAAAGTGTACCCAAGATGACAAGAATAATGATTCGCAAAACTTGAAGATGGCTTTAGCTATTCTAGTGAAAATAACTAAGTATTCAAATACGGTATGGCTAGTTTCAAGTATCAGTCAAAACTTTCTACACTAACCTTTTGTTATGATAATTTGAGAAAAAGAAATTAGCTGTCGTCATCACTCAAAATGAGCAGTGGTGGCATAGTGGTAACGGTCCGGACTTACGAGTTAAACACCGTGGGTTCAAACCTAGGCAATCGCATTGCTTTGTGGAATTTATTCCATTACCACTGCTCTCAAAACGGTGAAGGAAAATATCGTGAGGAAACCGGAATGTCCTAGAGTCAAAAATTCGAAGACATGTGACATCCATTCCCTCTCTTAGAGGGAAGACCTATATGTATGTGTCACTCAGGCGATCGGCTGCAGCGACCTCTCGCGCCCGGCCCTGGTCCAGGCCATGGTATGGAGCGAGAGGGAATGGGAAGCAGTTGCCTCCTGCTGCGAAGCAGTAATGCTCGCGAAGGAGGAGGCGGAACGGGTGAGGAAGACTCAACAGAGTCACGCCCCCAGCAGTAGCCGCCGCAGATGGCACCATGGGCGTCGGGGGTCGCGAGACGATCTCCGGCCACAGGCGCGGGCCTGCGGACGGGAAGTAGTGGGTAGCTCGCCGTTCAATCAGGACCAGGCCCGAAAGTTAACGAAGCGTGCGCCCCAAAGAGATGTCAGCAGTACCTGACGGGGCCCGTCATGGCCGATGCCTGCCCAGGGATCGCGGATAAATTTGAAACAGAGTTATCGCGCCCCTGGGCACTCAGGCAACTGAAGCAACAGGGGTTTGTTTTAGTCAGTAAAAGTCTGACACGGCCTCCCGGAGCGAGAGAAGTCATTGGACGATTTCCCAATCCCACAAAAAAAAAGTATGTATCACTCAGAATAGTGATTATCTGTCCATTCGCTCAATAGCTTAGAAGTTGAACTGAGCTAGCGTGAGGTCGTGCATTCGAACACCCGTTGTATTTTTAACCGACTTCGAAAAAGGAGGAGGTTCTATGTTCGACTGTACGTATGTTTTTTTTATGTATGTCCACCGATTTTTCTGTCAGTTGTGGACCGATTTTCAAATTTCTTTCTCTTTTTAACCGACTTCAAAAAAAGGAGGAGGTTCTCAATTCGACTGTATTTTTTTTTTTTTTTTTTTTATGTGTCCTCATAACTTCTTACTACGTGAACCGATTTTGAAGATTTTTTTTTTATTTGAAAGCTGTTGCTTCACATTTGGTCCCATTTTAATTTGGTGAGGATCTGATGAAGAACTTCGGAGATATACAATGGAACTCTTCAATAAATGATAGCAAACCTTCCAGAATTGCTGCAATCGCATGTCTGTGTATTGTTTTCACCACTTCACAACATTACATCAGGCTGATGCGCTCTGAAGGAGTATACAGATTTGTACAGTTCACCCTGATACACCCTAATTTCACCAACTACGTTCAAATTCCCTATTTTTGGGGCTATCAATTCGGGCATAACTTTACTATTAATTTAGTCTTAGAATGGGGTAAAACAACTAAAAAGTGAAAAATAAAAAACTTTTTACAAAAAAAATACAACCGACTTCCATAAATAATACTAAAAAATGCAAAATAACTTTAATTTCGGAAGTCGGTGTCAAATAACGAAGAAACCAAACTAGAAACACCGACTTCCGAAATTAAAGTTATTTTGCATTTTTTTGTATTATTTATGGAAGTCGGTTGTATTTTTTTTGTAAAAAGTTTTTTTATCCGAAAGAATATACCCCCGAGGTGGTCCCATATAAATTTTATCGAAATCGCTTCAGCGCTTTTTGAAAAACTGAACAAATACGAAAAATACGTGTTACATATAAAGATGACGTTTTGGTTTTCTTCAATTACGAGAAAGTATGTTTAAATTTCACGTTCCTTGTTATTGGGGTTTTTAGTTCTGGGGTATAACAACTAAAAAGTGTAAAAAAAACCTAAAAAAAAATACAACAGACTTCCAAAAAAGAAAATACACTTAAAATTGAAAAATAACTTTAATTTCGGAAGTCGGTGTCAAATAAGGAAGACTAAAATACAAACACCGACTTCCGAAATTAAAGTTATTTTTCAATTTTAAGTGTATTTTCTTTTTTTGAAGTCGGTTCTATTTTTTTGTAAAAAAGTTTTTTATTGACATAAACTATCAAGGGCTTGTTTTTATCCAACTACCCCAGGAGCAGAGTAATGTTTTTCGAGAGTTTGTATGTAGGTATGTATGACGGTTTGTGTCTATTTCTTTGGCACGCTTGGCAGCTTAAACGGTTGGACGGATTTTATCAAATGAGGTCTCATTATGTTAGTCTTGACAGACCCCGAAGTTGTAGCTTTAAGAATTTAAAAAAAAAATGGCGACCGACAATTAGGTAAGTGTGGTATTTATTTTGTAACATGCTCAAGTGGGATATCAAAATAAAGGGCATGGAGGCGATTTCAGAAACATAACTCACTAAAATATAGGAAACTAAAAATAAAACATAAACCGCAGACGACAACTAAAAAGTTCCAAACAGTTACTTTTCAAGTAGTCTGATGCAGTTTATAGTAACAAACATTCATTCAAACTTTTGCATTATATTATTAGTCGGATTTATACCATCAACATCACTAGTGAAGGAATTTTAATAGAGCGTGACCAGTCCATAGATTAAAAATATTTTGTATTAACAGAGATTGTCGATAATCATGGCCCTTAGGGACTGCTTGTTTTGGTTTTGATCAATTTTAATATTAAATAACTTCACGCCTGTATATAAATAGGTCTATGTATACATAAATTGTTATATTTAGGCAGATATGTCATATAACCTATGGCTATATGATAGGGACGAATCTTCGTCACCGGGCTTATATCCAGACAAATAGGGACGACAAAAAAATGGGTAAAAAATTACAAAAAAAAAGTGTCCGTCAGCTAGATTACCAAAAAACTTTTTACAAAAAAAAAATACAACCGACTTCCATAAATAATACTAAAAACTCCAAAATAACTTTAATTTCGGAAGTCGGTGTTTGTATTTTGGTTTCTTTGATAGTTGACACCGACTTCTGAAATTAAAGTTATTTTGCAGTTTTTAGTATTATTTATGGATGTCGGTTGTATTTTTTTTTGTAAAAAGTTTTTATTTTTCACTTTTTAGTTGTTGTACCCCATTCTAAAACTTAATCAATAGTATAGTTGTGCCCGAATTGATAGCCCCAAAAATAGGGAATTTGAACATAGTTGGTTAAATTAGGGTGAGCTGTACAAATCTGTATACCCCTTCAGAGCGTGTCAGCGTGATGTAATGTTGTGAAATGGTGAAAACAATATACAGACATGCGATGGCAGTAATTCTGGAAGGTTTGCTATCATTTATTGAAGAGTTCTGTTGTGTATCTCCGAAGTCTTTCATCAGATCTTCACCAAATTAAAATGGGACCACATGTGAAGCAACAGCTTTCAAATAAAAAAAATCTTCAAAATCGGTTCACGTACTAAAAGTTATTAATACACATAAAAAAAAAATACAGTCGAATTGAGAACCTCCTCCTTTTTTTGAAGTCGTTTAAAAACTATTGGACCCGACACGACATTTTTTCTTTAATCACGTAAACAAAAAGGTGCGTTGAAATTTCGCGTAACGTCAACCTACGTAAAAAATGTACCAAGTTTTACCAAGAAGTTAACTAACAAGCCCACTCCTGAACTTTGGTTGATTTTCTCTTTGTAATTTTTGATTGGTTTGGTAAAGCAAAAATATATGTGTCCAATATTTTTTGAAATAATCTAACTTACGGACTTATTGTTATTGAAGAAAACTTCTTTACGCACGCTTGAATTGGGGAGTAAGCTGGTGAATGCGTAACGAGAGCGTTACGAAAACAGTGATCGGGCGAGGCGAACGGAAGAGATGGAGCTAAACAAGTTTTATTTCAGTCGTGTGGTCTAAATCGCACTCGTTTTTTTATAATAAATATTATAGTTTAATAAGCTAAAAAAACACGCTTTTTAACCCAGAAATTTGCCATTCAACGTGGCAATGCTGCCAGCGTTCTGGGCACTTTTCCCATTGACAGCGATGTAGACGAATTTTTTGATGCCCAATGAGCTGTACTCCTACCGAATCTGTTATGCCGCTTGTACATATTTTATTTATTAAGTTATTTATTAGTGTAGTATAATATGTACCTAAAATGTAATTAAATGATAAAAATTTAGAACTACTCATATTACCCAGGAATTATCCCTATTCCTAGTCAAAAAACCTAATACCTAACACTTTGTTGGACCACCACGGGATTGAATCCAGAACCTATCGCAAGTGATCACTTACAGCCACTTTTAAACATTTGTTGCTCGCTTTCTACCTAAAAGTTGCGATAGCTATCAGAAACAGCTGCTGATTGACGGCCGATATTCTTCCGCTTCAAGGTCAAATTACTATTAGTTGAGGTCAAGATCTTACGGTTTTTGTTTAAAGGCGTGACTTATTTGAAAGCTTTCTTCTTTATTTAAGGCGCTATCAACTGACCTTGAGTGGTTAGCCTGTTGGGCACCGACATGTACGAATTGTAAATTTCGACTCCGCTACCCTCAGGCACCGCATGTACAAAATTGTACCAAAAACGGCCGTTTCTGACACTTTTGCCTACTACTTTGGATACGAAACATTCTGAGACCTGTTTTAACAACGTAAACATAGTTTATCCTCTTTGTAACAAACGTGACGTTGGATTCTTTAATATTTATTTTCTATGCTATGCTACGATTTTTTATTCAATAAGGGCGCCACTTGGCCGGTAGTAGACCCTTAAGCAAAGGTCTGGTTGGGTAAAGACCTCCTCTAAAGATGCCAACTGCTGTCCTGTGCTATTTGCCACCAGTTTGAGCCAGCAACTTTTTTGACCACATCGTCCCATCGGGTAGAGGGTCTTCCTCCCTTCTTTTACCTTGAAGTCCTCTCCATATGGTGGTATTTTAGGTCCATCTTTTGTCTCTAAGCCTTGCTATGTGACCAGCTCACCTCCATTTTAACTTTAGTGCGCAGCTCAAAGCGTCAGTGACTTTTGTTTTCGCTCTTTTTTTTGTGTGACGGATCTTATCGAGTTTTTTACCTCAAGGCGCAGATATAATGATACGAATATAATAATTTTACTGAGACTACAAACGAATTAAGAACCTCCTCCTTTCTGAAGTCGGTTAAAATTCATTACTTAAATTTTTACTACAATGCCAAGCTTCCAGTGAAAACAAGCCACTAACTAAACTGTGGGAAAGGTCTTATAAGGCAATCGATGGTAACATCAAAACTAATTGATATCACGCCTATTGCTCGGTCACAGTTCGGTGGCTTGTCATTATTTATTATTAAAGCGGTTTAAGGCACAGACATACAACTTCTAATGACTCTAAATTAAACATCACGTCTAAACGACTAGTTTTATTCCTTTGAAAAAAATATAATTATGTTACTTTAGACAATTTTATTCGTAATTTTTTATGTGAATATTTGAAATTCTATTTTTATAAATACATTTTTTTAAGTTTTGTTAGTTACGCGGATAAAAAATTGAGACGCAAAAACTATAAAGCGCTTACTTTTAAGAAACCTGCACTATTTTAAAGATAATTTAATTATTTATATTTTAGTATATGTCTTTTAGTATAATACTTGTATAATAAATTAATAATACGTCTAATATCGGACAGCGCTCCTTGATGGGCGAGTCCTATTACTGGGTGGAGGTACGACGCGTTACGTGAGCTCAGCACAGAACACGCAAGCTAACCACTCAAGGTCGTTGGCATTTAATAGCGCCTTAAGGTGGAAGCGCCAGTGTAGCCCGCGAAATTCAAATTTTGTTACGTTTCTTGCAATTTGCAGGATAGTGTCATGTTGTATCTTGGTCAAAATTTGATTCGCGGCCGTAGCAAGTATGTATTTACAGAATTATGATCATTAAAATCATCAATCCAACTCTCTCAGTTAGAATTGATGCCAAATGTAAGTATTACATGAAATCATGACATTTGGCAACAATTGTATCTGAGAGTTAGAATTGATAGAATACCAAAAACGGCCGTTTTTGACACTTTTACTTACTACTTTGGATACGAAACATTTTGAGTCCTGTAGAGCTATTCTGTAAAATCTCACCGTGAAAACTTAGGTGAAGTGACCGTGAAGTGGGCTGTCAATCCATACAATCAAGGTGGAATGACAGTTCACTTCACGCTCACTCCACCTAAGTTTTCACGGTGAGCTGTGAACAGAATCGACCGGCTGTTTTAGCAACGTAAAAATACTTTATCCTCTTACGCAACGTTGGATTCTTTAATATTTATTTTCTATGCTATGCTATGATTTCTTACGCCACTTGGCGGTAGTAGACCCTTAAGCATGCTTCTCTCCATTCCTCGTTGGCAATGGCAGGTCGAGATTTTTTACTTGGCTTTTGACGTGAATTTCCCTGTTTGACACCCATATGTCAAGCATGGTAGGATGCAAGAGTTCATTGTCCTAGTTTTCAGATATATGGGCATGTTACTTTTGAAAACTTCTTTCAAACTCCAGTATTTGTTCCATGTACGCTGTGCGCTCTTCTTTCAATCTCTAATTCGTTATTTTATTTTTCAAAGCTGATTGTTTTTCCTAAGTAAATGTATTTGTCTGTGTATACCAGTGGATTTCTATTTACTTGTTTTTTGTAACTGTTAGGTTTATTACTGGTTGGTCGGGTATATACTAATTTTATTAATGGGTGGGCACGCCATGTCTTCGATGGCAAGAGACCGGACGGCATGTCGGTAGACCTTTAGTGTTAGACGCTACTTCTGTCGATACTCTTGCGCCATCCCATCTTCAGAGCTCCAAACCAATAAAAAATTACAAAGATAAAACGCATCAAAGTTGAGAAGTGGGGCTCGTTAAGTCACTTTGTGATCAAAAGTGTTGCACACCGTGACGTCACGCGAAATTCAACGCACTGTATCGTCCTAATTTTTTGTTTAAGTGACAAAAGAAATAATACTTGTCCAATATTATTTGGTAATATAACTGACGGATTAATTTTGTTTAAGTGACAAAAGAAATAATACTTGTCCAATATTATTTGGTAATATAACTGACGGATTAATCATATTTTTTTTTGGAAACTACCCTATTGTATACGGCTTCCTTGAAGAAAGTTGATCATTTTCAAGCAGCATCTAAGATATGATCATCCATTTCTGTTTCACCCTGTATTAGTCTAATCTCAGTAGTCATCCTCATTAAACTCCCCTTCACACAAACCATCCATATTTTTTAGGGTTCCGTACCCGAAGGGTCCAAACGAAGCCCTATTGTCCGTCCGTCATCTGTCACAAAATATTGTTCCGATGAATTTTTTAACTTCCTATTGACCTATGAAGAAAAAGAAAAAAATTGCGACGTCGACCTTCAATATCTCCAGAATTCAAAATGATCCAAATAATGTGTACTTGGGTAGAATGTGTGGCTTTCGGCATCAGAAACTGCCTTTATTACACCCGATAAGGTATGATGTTTACATTACTAACCGGACTACTGGTATCTTTTTTAATATCAACAGCTCAGTTTGACGTCATAACCGAACTAACGAGACAAAATTACTCTCAGTCGTCTGGCACCGAACAAAACCACCGAACTACTGAGACTAGAGGCTTAAAACTTTTGAGGCTCTGTCTACGTATTATTTGAAAAACTATATTTTGTAAATCATCAAAACAAATTACCTATAATAACGTTGTAACGGGCTTTGAAATAATAGTGGCTGTTGGGTTACAGACCACTCCTTTTCACAGAGAGGAGGCCTGTGTCACAGTATTAGGAAAATTAGGATTATGCTATAGGAAAGCCAATTATGCTATAGAATAAAAGTAGCTCAATTAAGGCGCTATTAACTGCCAATGACCTTGAGTGGTTAGCTTGCGTGTTCTGTGCTGAGCTCACGTAACGCGTCTTACGTCCACCGAGTAATAGGACTCGCCCATCAAGGAGCGCTGTCCGAAATTAGACGCATTATTAATTTATTACACATAAAAGAACAAGTATTAAAATAAAACACAGAGTAAATTATAAATAATTAAATGAAATTTAAAATGGTAAAGGTTTCATAAAAATATGCTTAATAGTTTTTGCGTGATTCTCAATTTTTTATCCGCATTAGACGTAACTTTACAAATTAATTACACTATGTTATAAAAATATAATTTAAATATTCTCACATCAAATTACGACAAAAATTGTCTAGAATAACATTTTTTTTTTTTCAAAGAAATAAGACTAGTCGTTTAGACGTGATGTTCAATTAAAAATCATTAAAAGTCGTATAACTGCGCCTTAAATTAACGTTGTAACAAGCTTTGAAAGAATAGTGGCTGTTGGATTACAGACCACTCCTTTTCACAGAGAGGAGGCCACAGTATTAGGAACATTAAGATTATGCTATAGAAAGGCCAATTATTCTATAGAATAAAGGTAGCTCAATTAAGTGGTTTATTAAAACTCTCAGATCGTAGGAGCACGACGCTCAAAAATTGTGTAAAGATCTTTCTAAACGCATTGGTGACACTTCGTGTGATCCAAGGCAATGGCTGGCTTTTCTCTTAAACAGAGGATAAGCATTGCCATACAGCTTGGCAATGCGGCCAGGCTTTTGGACACATTACCAGTCGACAACGATGCGGAGGAATTTTTCGACGCCATATTTTAGATATTTTTAATTTTAGTTAAAAGTTTGTTTTGTTTGTTTAATTAAATAGTTATAGTTAGTTAAGTATTTTAAGAATATTTTTATTTCACTTAGATAAATAAATTTTATTGATGGTCAAGTTTGATTATGAACTGAATATCCACAGTTTGATCTATTATAGTATCGAATGCTTTGGAAACTCTCTTATTTTTATGCGCACATTAACAAGAGCTAGAGTAATCAACTTCTACAGCATTTTGTACTCGACTATTCTAAAATTATGACTTATTTCTAAAGAACCTAGACACTGTACAGTACTGCAATCTAATATAAAAGTATCAACAAAAATAAAATATATTTGTTTACAATTCTTCACCAATCAATTTATCGAAAAAGGCTTCAGCACAGACTCGAACCCTGTCCAAAGCGCTCAGGCACTTAATAACTTAAACCAGGCCACTGGACACGGTCAAAGCATCTTCGCTCTACCATTTCTCTCTAACCAGATTAAACTAAACACGATTCGAGGACCCTACACTCACCTGATGCCGACGCCTTTCACTTTTCGACAAGAAATCACTTTCACTTAACAAAACTCAACTAGATCTAAAATTAAAAACCCACTTAAGTAATTAAATTTCGGTTAAAAGTGCAACTAAAAACACGTCTGGTTTCGTCGAAATCCTCTTTAAAAATGACCGCGATAAAGAAAACGTTCGATTTTTGAAACTGATTTGTTTTTTTTTTTGAGAA
Source organism: Polia nebulosa (assembly GCA_951329385.1). Taxonomy (NCBI): domain Eukaryota; kingdom Metazoa; phylum Arthropoda; class Insecta; order Lepidoptera; family Noctuidae; genus Polia; species Polia nebulosa. The sequence continues at coordinate 12,956,085 of OX589614.1, read as the reverse complement.
GCCGTGTTGTGGCGTTGGCGGATGGTTGTATACTGCCAGTGCTGCCTTGTTTTCTCGAAACCAGTCGCGGGCAAAGGCAGGCGGTCTGACGGTCTCGCTGTCTCGATTATTATAGCCCTCGTTTTAAGGTGATATTTCACGTTTTCGCATCGTATCGGAAAGTATGTTGTTGTGGAAAAATTTAATGAATAGTGTTCGCTTGCTGATTATTTGCTAGAGATCCGCTGATCGAGTTTGTAATCGATTAAATTGTTTTTAATCGACTTTTTCTTGGGATGTTAATTTCTGTTATTTTGTAGGATATTGATAAGTTTAAGTGGGGTTTAATGGGATTTTAATAGTCGAGCTCTAGACTAACTGCTTTCTTCCATTTCCGTTCTCAGGAATCTTGGGATCGATTTTTGATTTATCTAAATCTGAGTTTGTGTTAGAGTTTCTTTTCAGAGTAGTCAGATAGGAATCACCGGTCTCATCTTTATACATAAAATTCAAAGTCCTGACTAACTGATATAAATCAACGCACAGCTTAAACCACTGGTCCTAGAGACATGAAATTTGGAGGGTATGTTCTTTGTGAAGAGTAGGTATCCACTAAGAAAGGGTTTTTCGAAATTCCACTCTTGAGAGGGTGAAATGGGGGTTGAAAGTTTATAACGGGGGAAGTACTGATTCGGGTATTTAGTCTGAAAGGCCCTCGGGCCATTCAACCGTAAAAAAAAATCGTCTACGTTCCAAAGGACCTGTGATAAATATTTGTACACAAATTCAATGTCATAAACTACGTGTATATGAACAACAACATTCGGGTGCGAAAATTAAAAAGTTGAAATAAAAGTTTTAATTTTTTTCCGTCTTAAAAAAACAATCAACAATAATATAAAATGTTTACAAAAGTTAAATTTGGTTATTAAATAATTTTAAATAGAAATCAGTCTTATTTTAAAGAAAAAAATGTATAATTATGTATTTTTAATCTAAATGCCGAAAAAAAAGTAAACCTATAATTAATTAACTTTTAAACAATAACAAATCTTACAATACCTACATAATATAATTTCAAATAAGTAAATATTTAAGTAGTTCAAATTCTTAAAATATGCGCCTATCACAATGTATGCGACTGTCCCTTTAAATTAATTTTTAAATAATTTTATCACAGGTCCTTTGGAACGTAGACGATTTCTGGTTACGGTTGAATAACCCGCGGCCCATTTGCTTTGGGCCGTTCAGACGAAATACCCCTAATTCTACGTGGGCAAAGCCGTTGGCAGAAGCTAGTCTATTTTGAAATGAGAAAAAAGTCGTGTAAAAGTGTTATTTTTAACCAATTAGAAAATAAATATCATACATCAAATTTCAATTTTACTATTCTCCCTAATTGTTCTTTACACTATAACTTTATACTCAGTTGCATTAAAAAAAACAACTTTTTAAGTTCCAACAAACGAAGAGTTGATTAGCCATTAATTACGAATTTATAGCGAACATCCATCAATGTAATCCTAGAGAAATCAATCGATCTAAATCAAATCAAATTATACCTTTAGGTATGCAAAAAAACCGCAACGTTTTGCTACCTCACTTACGATCTGAGATTATAAATTAATATTCATCCAAACGTTGAAATAAATTATGATCATCAAAATCATATCATCATTTTTTTTAAATCTTTGGTCTAACGCGAGCTCGTTTGACCACTATCCCACCAAGTCCTATATATAGTATCCCATCAAGTGATGGTGTGGTCGACGATGGAGCACGCTTGCCTAGATACTGTAGGACCCCAAGGCACCAGTACAGCCTGCAGGGATCCTGGGACGTTCTTCGAAGTTCGGGGGATGTCTCGTAGCTTAGCGACTCGCTGGCAACGCGAGAGTGCGGTGCATATAAGGATAACTGGTACAGGCAGATAAGGAAAACAGCTGAGGGCGTTTTAAGGGCCTACCTCCCCATAAGTGGCGCCCTCATTGAATAAAAATTCGTATCTTAGCCTAGAAAATAAAGATTAAAGAATCCTATGTTGCGTTTGTTACAAATAGGATAAGGTATTTTTACGTTGTTAAAACAGTACTTAAAGTATTTTGTATCTGAAGTAGTAGGCAAAAGTGTCAGAAACGGCCGCTTTTGGTACTTTTGCATACTACTTTGGATACGAAACACTTTGAGTCCTGTTTCAACAACTTGAAAATACCTTAAGCTCTTTGTAACAAACGCAACATAGGATTTTTTAATCTTTAACTTCTACACTTTGCTACGATATTTTATTCAATGAGGGCGCCACTTGGCGGATATATACGCCTTAAATAACTGTATTGGTTTTTGTAAGAAGTAACATAAGTGCCCACTTCGGCCGGGCAAGCAGAACTGATCCCTAAAACAAATGTGATGCCTACAGCTTCTAAATTCAAACGGCTCTCCAATAACTCTCCAACAATACCAGCCAGTTGAAGGCCGGTACAGACCCGCTAAGATTAGGCTGTGACTACAATCGTCACAATACATATTCACCTATTCATAACCGGAGAGTTAAAGTGTTGCTAGAACCTTACTCTAGGTACAGTAGTCTTACTAATCCAGCAGTATTAAAAAACCAGTCAAGTGCGTGTCGGACTTTGCATATATAGGTGTAACAAAGAGGGATTTCAAAGAAAAAGTCTGATTTATCAATAAATTGGTATTTGTTAGTAAAATTTCAAGTTCATAGGTCAATGGGATGTTAAAAAATTCTTCGGAACAAAATTTTGTATAAAAAGCTGCTTGGTGGCTTCTCATTCCTTTGTTTTCCAATATTTAAAATAAATATATACAATATTTATCTACTCAACGAGTTTTAAACAATGATACCTCACTCGATGAGGTAGTAAGCACTTTGTAGGCCTCCCCGGGAGGCCTACAAAGTGCACCAGTGGATGCCCTCCTCCAAGTACCGCCATAACAGTTTATGTAGGGTTTAACTGAAGGGATGGTGACTGTAGGGTACTGTAGGCATCATCGATATTTATTTATTTATTTATGCACACACAAAAACACTGAAAAGAGATAAACAATCAAATACAGGTAAATGAGCACAAAGGTGCGGTGGGGTGTGAGTGAGGTGGTTATCATTATTTAGCCAAAATAATTTTTTGCAGTTTGAAAAAACAAAAAAACACTTTATTTTTCGTGTTTACCACAGCCGACCCTTTCATTTGACACCCATATCATGGGAATGCATAAAAATTAACTAGTCCGCCATCTTAGTGAGTCCGCCATATAGGGTTTAGAATGACGTCACATAACAGGGATGTTCGCGGACGCCCAGACTGACGGCTTCGCTGCAATCAGGCGCAAGCGTGCAGCATCCTTATTGCACAGGGTGCGTGCCAGTACCAACAGTCACCTGAGTGTCATTGCCAACAAGCTGGATTGTCCTTTTGTCATGTACTTAAGCCAGCTACATGCCCCTGTTACTGTTAATGTTTACTAACTTATTTGTTAAGTTTTTAGGTTACTAACATCTTTGTATTTGTATTTGTGTACCTACTAACATAGTTGGTAAGTTGTTGTGATACTAACAATTTTGTATGTATATGGAATTTATATCTGAAATAAATAGATTATTATTGTTATTATAACTAACCATGGATTGTCATCCAAACTAAACATGTACGGAAAATTTCAGCTTAATCAGAAACCGGAAAGTGGGTCAAATTTAACTTCTAAGATTTTTTAACATGTAGTTAAAAGACATAATTATGACATATACATACAACTGTTAAACTGCCTCGTTGTTTATTTGATGCAAGCGCGACTGGTGAGCGGGTTTGATTCAATTTCAAAGCATTTATTTCAAATAAACCTATTACAAACAATTTTTAATTGTCAATAGCTCACTTACCACCTTACCAGCGTAATTGCTGTTACCTTATTAATGTGTAAATTGTTTTTGTATAATATATTCCCAAAATAATTTGGTAATTAAATTTCAGTTATAAGACCTGTCAATTATTTATTCGTTTTCTTTATAAAATCATTTCTTTTTATTTTATTATAAAAAATAAGCGGTGGTGGGTGTTACTTTAATTTTAAAAAACGTTGGTCTGCAAATCCTACATAATAAAAAAAAATATTATAATGTTTTGTTAAATTTTTATTTATTATAAGTAAGTTGTTCATTCTAATATAAATATATGTTAAAAGAGGCGATTTAGCCTACTTAACATGACTTGGATTATGTTTGTTTACATTTAGAATAAGATCTTTCTGTTAACTTTTTATACATTTCTGTTAATAAAGACCTTTAAAAATCAAATCAATCAATTGTCAATAAGTCGGTCAGTCAGAAATATGAAGCTAATAATTGCACATTCCAAGGCACTCTATGGAGAAGAGCGTGCAAGAAACTCTATGGACACTCTTTTAAATCCTGGTTATGTCAGGCAACTAAAGGTACAGAGTACAAAAATTAAGATTCTCAAGTAGGGCAAAATGCGGCCCTGGGACAGGCAACTGAAAGAACAAGTGTGGGTTTTTAGGCAACTGAAGGAACAAAGGTGGGTCAGTAAGAGTTTGACATGCAAAAAAAAAACAAACAAAGAGTGTGCCACCGTGATCGAAATTTGTTCGGCGTATTCTAGAGTTTTTCAGGGCCGCAAAAGCTTTTCTTGAAAAGCTAGTTGGGCCAACACGAGAGCACTAAAACAAAAACAATCTGCCTAGCCTTTTCCCAACTATCTTGGGGTCGGCTTCCAGTCTAACCGGATGCAGCTGAATACCAGTATTTTACATGGAGCCCATGCCTATCTGACCTCCACAACCCAGTTACTGGGTAATACGATACCCCTTGGTAAGACTGATTGTCAGACTTTCGGGCTTCTGACGACCCGTAACGACTGTCAAAGATCCAAGATTGACAGCCGGGACCAACGGCTTATCGTGCTTTCCGAGGCACGGAGGAGTCTCGCTATATCAAGATGGTCACCCATCCATGGACCCGGCAAGCGTAGCTTAACCTGATGGATCGACCCGTGCAGCTGTTATTACTTTAGCCACGAGCTCCTCGAGAGCACTAAAAGACACTTGCGAATTATCACACATAACGGTAACTATAGACATGGGTCCAATAAACCATGTGTGAACATGTCAAGAGGTGTGTAGTATCTTATTAACGGCTAACGGTAAGGATTGATTGCTAATTTTATTGGACAGATTGTTCTATAAGTACCTTTTATCTACGCAAGTGGAAATTGGTATAAGACTGGGTGTTAAAACACCGTTTTACTTATAGACGACGGACGGACTGACAGACAGACAGACGGACACGAGAGTGACCACAATAGGGCTCCGTTTGGACTCTTCGGGTACGGAACCCTTTTTTTTGGTGTTGGGAAACTATCCAATGACATCTCCCGCTTTGGGTGGAGCGGGAGGGCGTGTCAGACTCTTACTGACTAAAACCGACCCCTGTTCCTTCCTTGCCTGAGTGCCCAGGGGAGCGGTAACTCTGTTACGAATTACCGCTGTGGCTGCTGAAAACCTCAAGTGGCGGAAATATAATAACCTTGTTAGTAATTATATTTTCGAGCCGATTGGTTTTGAAACTCTCGGATCGTGGGGTTCGAGTGCTCACAAATTATTTAAAGATATATCTAAACGCCTTTGTTTGTTTTTGTGGGTTGGCTTTTTCCTTGGACAGAGGATAAGCATTGCCATACAACGTGGCAATGGCGCAAGTTTTTTGGGCACATTACCATCCGACAGCGTTGTGGAGGAATTTTTCGACGCCATATTTTAAATTATTATTAGTTTTAATTAGGTATTCTTTTTTTGTGTTTATATAGTTAAGTTAGATAGATATATTTTTGTTTTATGTACATAAATTAATTTTGGATATAATATATAGCCATCATTAATTATTTAACAATGTTCTATTAAATAGCAATAAAAAGCAGTACTCAGACTTTAACAATAGTGAATAAAGTTTGTTACGTTACTTAAGCATCCGATACCAGTAAATTGGCTGGCAGCCCAAGCTAAGGTAGGTTCGTAGTTTTCGTTTAAAGTACATACGTACTAACACTATTAATTACCACACATTTTTTTTTTTTTTTTTTTTTAAACATTGCCCCACACTAGGAATCACTCCTGTATCGTGGGTGCGTTCACAAACATGTATACTCACATACACAAGACACCCAGACCCGGAACAATTATCTGTAGGTCATATAAATATTTGTTCCGTGCGGGAATCGAACCCGCGACACGCAGCGCAGCAGCCGAACGCTCAACCACTGCACCAACCGTGTCGTCAAAATGATGATTTTGTTAATCAGGAAATATGTTTGGCAGCTCTGGGATCCTACTGTATTCGTTTCTTCCTTTTCAAAGTTGGTCATTGCCCCACCTTGCAAAAGGATAATTTTCTACCACGACATGACCTCTCCTCATACAGTTCAAGAAAGAAAGAAACAGAAAAAGCTGCCAAAACAATAAAACCTTAAAAATAAACCAGAAAACAAAACAAGTTTGTAAACGTTCTCGAGTTATGATGACGCGGTGGCGCCGGCGCATCAAAAACGCGTTAGCCGAGTGAAAACGAGTCACACGCAGATGAGGGAGTGTGTGTGTGTGTGTGTGTTACTTGAGAGGTACGCTACGCCTTTTTGATGTATTTGGAGTGTGTACCTTTTATTTTGATGGAGGATATAATATGACGGGCCACGACTTCATTTCTCGAAAGTGTCAGGCAGAGTCATGCCTAAAATAATGTTATAGTAAGTTTAATGAAATTTAAAAAAAAAACACGCATAAAGTGATGTCATTTTTAACCGACTTCAAAAAAGAGTAGGTTCTCAATTCGTCTGTATGTTTTTTTTTTGTATGTTTGTTACGCGATATATCCGCCATTTTTGAATGGATTTTGATGATTCTTTTTTTTGTATGGTAAGGCATACTTCAGAGGTAAATTTTATAGAAATTGATTCATCACTTTTTGAAAAAATTAACATAAATAAAAAATATGTATACACAGATGACGTTTTGGTTGTCTTCAAATGTTCAAATTCCATGTTATTGGTGTTATCCATTCGGGCATTACTTTAATATTTAGTTAGTGTACAAAAACAAAGAAATAAAAATAAAAAAATAAACTAAAAAGTGAAAAATAAAAAACTTTTTTCAAAAAATACAACCGACTTCAAAAAATTGCAAAATAACTTTAATTTCGGAAGTCGGTGTCAAATAACGAAGAAACAAAAAAAATATATACACTGACTTCCGAAATTAAAGTTATTTTGCAATATTTAGAAGTCGGTTGTATTTTTTGAAAAAAGTTTTTTATTATTTGTCTAATTTGATACATATGTCATGGAAATGCGTAATAAATGAATAGACCGCCATCTTTGGAAGTCCACCATAGTGGATTAAGAATGAATTAGGCATCTTAAATAGTACGTAACTAGCACTTCGGCCGCGACTTCTTCAATATAATTTGACAAATTTTCGAGAACATTTTTCTAAACGGTGATGGTGAAAACCACATCAAAACCATTATGTAGAAGAACAAAGCGGACAAACAGACAGACGTGAAAAACGACTCTGTGTTATACTATGAAGAGACATATCTAGATTCTAGATATACATAATGTTTATATCAACGATGACGTCACAAGCACCGAGCATCAGAAACGCATTAGTAAAGTGAAAACGTTTCGCGGATGACGAAACTGAAATGTAATGTAATGTAATGTATACTTGTTTATAATGCAGGGATGACTGGCAATGTGCTGGTAATGCCTAAACAATTTTTTTCCTTGGTAGTCTCACGTTTGGCCACTATCTCACCTGATGGTAAGCGGTGATGTGGTCGACGATGGAGCACGCTTGCCTAGAAGTAACCTATTCACTATCGACTTAGAGACCGTCAGGTAGTAGCTATCAGGAAACACATATCCCGGCAGGGACTTCCACTCCTTAGTACGTACAATGGATGTGTTCCCAAAACGTCTTGTGCGTATGGATGGGATGTCCACCATGTACCGGGAGCGCATCACCGTACGTCTAGTGGTCCGATGATGGAACGGGATTGGCGGAATTAAATTAAATATTAAATTCATTTATTAATTCAGGTAATTCCACACCCATTGTCAGTACATAAATAAACAATATGAAATAATTAGTCAAGATTGCACCTTATAACCAATAAAAATTAAAACATTAAAATACAATAAAATCATTAAAATCAAAATAAAATGTCAGACACTAAACTTCAAAATAAATTATATAAATATGAATTTAAAATCAAATCATACATACTTATAATAATTAAACTATGCAATTCCGACGCACACTCCCCGAAAAATCGATAGGCTGGCAACTCGGAGTCGATGCTAAATACTTCGAATTGACGAGTGCATCATTGCTGATGATCCTCTTCCCTTGTTTCTCAATAGATTCAAGCGTGTCTATTTAAAGATGAAAGCAAAGACACACAGACATACAATTTTTATGTGCAGTTGTGGCGCCCTCATTTAATAAAAAATCGTAGCAAAGCTTAGAAAGTAGTTTGTTACAAAGAGGATAAGGTATTTTTACATTGTTAAAACAGAACTCAAAATGTTTGGTATCCAAAGTAGTAGGCAAAAGTACCAAAATTTCGTATCCAAAGTACTACTTTGGATACGAAACATTTTGAGTTCTGTTTTAACAACGTAAAAATACCTTATCCTCTTTGTAACAAACGCCACATAGGATTCTTTAAACTTTATTTTCTATGCTAAGAAATGATTTTTATTCAATAAGGGCGCCACTTATGCGGCGGTAGGCCCTTAAGAAAATCATTCGCGCCATAAAAAAAAATATAATGCTTAGAACTGCTGGGATAAGGGCGAGTGAATGACGATGACTCCGGCGTGTCAGCTCCGTTCGCTTATTAACCATGGCATGAACTATATTTATGTTATGGGTAATGCTAGTAGTTTGAGTAAATCTAGGTAACCCCGGTTTTGGGTAATTTCTGAATAATATAAAACTAGGTGTAACCACATTTCGGGCTTTTAAAGTTGCTTAAAAGGCGTAGACCCCCGTTTCGCGGGGTCAAAGGTTTAAAAAAAACAGAACCTAACCAATCTGAGTCGGGGTGCCCCAAGTCCACTACCCAAACTCCTTGAGTGATTCAGTAAACCCGGGTAAACCGGGTTTACTCAATCTTTTAGCATTATCCGCAACACATATATTATTTCATTATAACGAGTTATCAGTTAGTCCATGGTACGCTGAAATGAGAGAAGAAAAATTCAACCGACTTCCAAAAAAGAAAATACACAAAAATTTGCAAAATTATTAATTTCGGAAATAGGTGTTTGTATTTTGTTTCTTCGTTATTTGACACCGACTTCCAAAATTAAAGTTATTTTGCAATTTTTAGTGTATTTTCTTTTTTGGAAGTCTTTTTGTAAAAAAGTTTTTTATTTTTCGCTTTTTAGTTGTTTTACCCCAGAACTAAAACTAAATACCTATTAAAGTTATGTCCGAATGAATAACCCCAATAACATGAATTTTGAACATAATTAAGACAACCAAAACGTCATTTGTGTAACCCTCATATTTTTTGTTTATGTTGATGTTTTCAAAAAGTTCTGAATCAATTTTGATAAAATGTATATGGAACCACCTCTGAAGTATGGCCTGCAAAACAAAAAAAGATTAATCAAAATTTATTCACATGTGGCGGAGTAATCGCGTAACAAACATATTTAATAAGCAAAAAAAAAACAAACAGACGAATTGAGAACCTCCTCCTTTTTAGAAGTCGGTTAAAAAAAAGAAGAACAATTCACCATAGCAAGTCGCCCGAAATTCATATAGCCCAATCTTTCGTTCGCAGTTTATGTATGTAAATACCTCTCATCAACTGGTGATGTCATCGGCGCTGCGTATGCAAAGTGAAACTGGTCGAGAGAGATTGTTTATAATATGGTCTTATATTTTTTATCCGACTGCCCGAGAAGGAGGGTAATGTTTTGAGTTTATAAGTATGTTTGTATGTCTATTATTTGGCACGCCCAGTAACCTAAACGGCTGGATGGATTTTATCAAATGAGGTATCTGTCATTCGATTGGTCTTGACCACCGTGAGTATCGCAAAATGTCCTTTACGATGTTTTCTTTTATTGTAAGGCGCAGTTATACGACTTTTAATGGTTTTTATTGAACATCACGTCTAAACGACTAGTCTTATTTCTTTGAAAAAAGTATATGTTATTATGTTCGTCGTAATTTGATCTCAGAATATATTAAATTATGTAAAGTATTATAACATTGTGTAATTAATTTGTAAAGTTATATCTAACGCGGATAAATACTCGTATATGGAAAATCACGCAAAAACTATTAAGCGTATTTTTATGAAACCATCACAATTTTAGAGATCATTTAATTATTTATAATTTAGTCTCAGTGTTTTAGTTTAATACTTGTTGTTTTATGTGTATTAAATTAATAATGCGTCTAATTTCGGACAGCGCTTCTTGATGGGCGAGTCCCATTACTGGGTGGACATACGACGCGTTAGGTGAGCTCAGCGTAGAACACGCAAGCTAACCACTCAAAGTCCTTTGGGACTCGAGGTGGCATTGCACAAGTCCGAGGCCATGTGTTTTCATGGTCGTCGGAACGCGCCACCTGCGGGTTCCCAGATCACGGTAGGAGGGGTTCGCATCGGCGTCGAGGGTACGATGAAGTACCTGGGACTCGTCCTCGACAGCCGGTGGAACTTCGTCGAACATTTTCGACGTTTGGCTCCCAGATTGGACAGGGCTGGGGCCGCCTTGAAGCGGCTCCTACCCAATCTGAGGGGGCCAAACGCCTCCTGCCGGAGGCTCTACGCGGGGATCGTGCGGTCCATGGCCCTCTACGGGGCACCGGTGTGGGCGCGTTCGTTGAGGCAGCGATCAGCTCGCCTGATGAACGCGTCCCAGAGGGTCATGGCGATCCGTATCATCCGCGGATACCGCACGATCTCCCGTGAGGCGGCGAGCCTCCTTGCCGGACTGTCACCGTGGGATCTGGAGGCAAAAATCCTCGCGCACCTGTACGAGTGACGCGAGGAGGCCAAACGCCGGGGCGAAACTCCGCTGCCGCGACAACTCGCGGCTCGGCGGACCGAGCTCCGGCAGGATCTCATGGTGACATGGAGAGAGCGACTGTCGCAACCCAGCGCTGGGCACGCCACCATCGAGGCGGTAGTGCCCCTCTTTGAGGAGTGGCTGGAGAGGCGTCACGGCGCCCTCACCTTCCGCCTGACGCAGGTGCTCACCGGACACGGCTGTTTCGGGAGGTACCTGTGTCGGATCAAGGCGGAGGTGACCCCTGAGTGTTTCCACTGCGAGAATCGCCCAGAGGACACGGTGGAGCATACGGTGGAGGTTTGCCCCGCTTGGGCAGAACACCGCCGTGTCCTCGTGGATGCGATAGGCGACAGCGACCTCTCGCGCCGTGCCCTGGTTCAGGCCATGGTACGGAGCGAGAGGGAATGGGAGGCCGTCTCCTCCTTCTGCGAAGCAGTAATGCTCGCGAAGAGGGAGGCGGCACACGTTAGGGAGGCTCAGCAACAGCCGAGTCGCCCTAGCGCCCCCAGCCGCGACCGCCGCAGGAGACGCCAGGGGCCGCGAGACGATCTCCGGCCACCGTAGACCCGGGCCTGCGGACGGCGAGTAGTGGGTAACTCGCCGCCCGATCAGCACCAGGCCCGAGAGTCGACGGCGCGTAGTGTTCCACGCGCGCCTCAAAGAGTTGTCAGCAAAGTGTAGGGGCCTGCCAAGGCCGGTGCCTGCCCGGGGGTGGAGGATAAATTCGAAAGAGTTACCTCGCCCCCGGGCACTCGAGGCAGGGAGGAACAGGGGTGGGTTTTAGTCAGTAAGAGTCTGACACACCCTTCCGCTCCACCCTAGAGCGGAAGAAGTCATAGGATGATTTCCCACCCCCCAAAAAAAAAAAAAAAAAAACCACTCAAAGTCCTTGGCAGCTAATAGCGCCTTAAAAGGGTGTCGATATATTAAAGTCGTTTCCTCCAATCCATTCAATAAAATTGACAGGTGAGGCCAGCCGCTGACTTGTGATTTTTGTCATCGTGACTTTTTGTCACTGTCACCCACGATGCGCAAACTTGAAAAGTCACTGGCCTTGTAGTAATGTATTATTTTTTTAAGAGGAACTATTTGTCACCGTATTGTCTTGTCACCATGATCAGCGCACTCCCATGTATCTTCATAGTTCTCGACTGGGTAACAAAAAGTCACGGTGACAAAAATCACAAGTCAGCGGCTAGCTTAAGGCGCTATTAGCTGCCAATGACCTTGAGTGGTTAGCTTGCGTGTTCTGCGCTGAGCTCACGTAACGCTTCCTATGCTACGCTACCCTACCCAGTAATAGGACTCGCCCATCAAGGAGCGCTGTCTGAAATTAGACGCATTCTTAATTTATTACACATAAAACAACAGGTATTAAACTAAAACTCTGAGACTAAATTATAAATAATTAAATGATCTTTAAAATGGTGAAGGTTTCATAAAAATACGCTTTATAGTTTTTGCGTGATTCTCAATTTTTTATCCGCGTTAGACACAACTATACAAATTAAGTAGACTATGCTATAAAAATGTAATTGCAAATATTCTGAGATCAAATTACGACGAAAATTTTCTAGAGTAACATATATTTTTTTCAAAGAAATAAGACTAGTCGCTTAGACGTGATGTTCAATTAAAAACCATTAAAAGTCGTATAATTGCGCCTTAAGTTGTTATACCTATGTATATTGATATTCATCGAGGTTTATTTCTTCAGTTATTATGGCAACGGAGTTGATTGAAATGTTTGTTTCCTGAAATGTGAAAATTTCCTTCAACCGGAGTTAGAATATAGTCCAAAACTGAATAACTTTAGCAAACAACAGTAGTTCAGTAAATCTCAAAATAAAATTAAGTATATGGCAATCTACAAGTCCCATTTATTATTTAAACATGATAACTGATGAACTAATGACGTCACCGGCGGCTCTGGCGCGTCCGAAGTGAAACTGGTCGAGAAAAGAGATTTTTATAATTTAGTGTTATGTTTTTGTGGGAAAACTAAGGATTTTTTTTGTTCCCGTGTATAGATTATATGTATTTGAAAAGGACTAAATTAAATTAATAGGAAGCATAGGTATTACAAACTCAATAATACTTTTTTCGACTTGAAGAGTCTGACCCTACCGCTTTACCCAGAGCGAAGAAAAGACCGGATGGTTTCCCACCCTTAAAAAAACCTGCCAAGTGCGTGTTGGACTTCGCAAATTTAGGGTTCCGTACCAAATGAGGGAATTATCAAAGAAAAAATATTTATTTTTTTCAATATATTGGTATGTAAGTATAATATACGTAATAAAACGTTATCACCAAATTTCAAGTTCATAGGTCAATGAGAAGTTAAAAAATTCTTCGAAACAAAATTTTGTGAGAGACGACCTATAGACGGACAGACGAACAGACAGACAGACGGACCATTTTCGACCACTAGGCCAACAAAATTGAATAAATGAACAAAACTTTCAGAAAACAAAGGCACTTCATTAAAAACCGTTAAATCCCAAGAAGAACACTGGAAGTCAATTAGCAAGTCCCATTACTCATTGAAATATGATGAGCGATGACGTCACGGCGCCGGCGCATCCGAAGTGAAACTGTTCACGATTGAGAGAAATTATAATTTGGCGAGTGACTCGTCACTGTGCCATTAAGTATTTCGTTTGTTGTTGTGTGATAAAGTATTTATGATTTGTGACTTTTCTTTCTGTCTAGAATTGGTTTCCTTACTTAGTCCACGGTAGACCATTGTACGTCAGGCAATCCACCTCCCTCCAGAAGCAAATTAGGCCTCTCCTCCGAGCCTAGCCTGTGGAGGTCTGCGCCGCTTGGGCGCAAAATTCGTATCTTAGCATAGAAAATAAAGATTAAAGAATCCTATGTTGCGTTTGATACAAAGAGAATAAGGTATTAGGCATAGGCAAAAGTACCAAAAACGGCCGTTTTTGGTACTTTGGATACGAAACATTTTGAGTGTTGTTTTAACCACGTAAAAATACCTTATTCTCTTTGTATCAAACGCAACATAGGATTCTTTAATCTTTATTTTCTATGCTAAGATACGAATTTTTATTCAATGAGGGCACCGCCACTTATGGGGAGGTAGGCCCTTAATAAAAGTCGGTTGTTTTTTTTTGTAAAAAGTTTTTTTTGTCGGCCAAAGAGCCATCAGCATTACCATTCAATGTAGCAATGCTGCCAGCTTTCTGGGCACTTTTCCCATTGACAGCGATGTGGACGAATTTCCGATGTCCAATGAGCTGTACTCCTCCCGGATCTTTTATGCCGCTTGTACATATTTTATATTTATTAAGTTTTTATTAGTTTAGTTATGTATATTGTAATCAAAAGATAGATAGAGAATTGTGTACTTTTGCAAAATAAGTATTATTCATATGACCTTTCCTACCTCTTCGGATAATACAGGCGTGTTGTAACAACATGATGAGTGATGACGTCACGGCGCCGGCGCATCCAAAGTGAAACTGTTCACGAGAGAGAGAAATTATAATTTGGTGAGTAAGGCGTCAACGTGCAGTGATGTTTGTTTGTGTGTTGTGTTTAAGGAAAAAATGTTAATGGTTTGCAAAATTCTTTGTTTTCTTTCCTCGAAGAAACGATTAATAAATTAATAAGAATTGGTTTGTACTTTCTTTGGGCGTAAGAGCGACAGCTAAGTATAGAGTCCTTTTTCATAATTCATAATTCTTTATTGTACACCAAAAATTTCACATAGTACTTAGTGGTTACACAAAGCATGTACAAAGGCGAGCTTAACTCAATGTTGAGTTTTCTCCCAGCAAACCTTTGAGTGATAGAGAGAGATCACATTTGAGGGTAGGATCCAGTGCACAAAACATATAAACCTACATAAATAATTCCAAATGTATATTATACCTACATACTAATAAATACAATATATACTAACATTATGTCAATTTGAAAGGAAGTGCTCTTTGATTTTCTTCTTGAAGACATCTAGAGAAGGACTGTCGCGTAGTGAGTGTGGGAGAGAGTTCCAGAGACGCACTGCAGTAACAGAAAAGGAGCCATTATAGCGGCTGGAAGTGTGACGCGGAGTACGAAGGAGAAGAGAATTGACAGTGCGACAGGGTTTACCCCTCGGGATGAAGTACTCAAACCGTTCACGAAGGTATTGAGGAGAAAAAGGATTGTGCAGGATAGTATAGAGAAGAGATAGAGTATGGGTATCTCGCCGACGCCGAATCGTCAGTCACCTCAATTTGGTCCGAAACTCCGACACATGGTAGTATTTGCGGAGGCCAAAAATGAAGCGGATGCACAAGTTCTGCAGTCGCTCGAGTTTATTTAGGAGTACCTCCGTAGCATCTAGAAAACAGACATCCGCATAGTCTATTAGCGGTAGGAGAAGAGATTGAGCAAGAGTGACCTTAGTGTGAAATGGTAAGAATTTTTGGAGACGTTTAAGAGACTGAAAAGAATAGAAGACCCTCTTACTAACATCTGCAATATGTACTTCCCAAGAGAGGTTAGTGTCCATATGGACGCCTAGATTTTTAGCGGTTTTCGAGTACAATATGGGCACCGAATCATACACTACCGGCGGGAGAGACTGGTGATCCAAAAGGCTGAGCATGTATCTGCCACCAATAATGAGCGCTTGCGACTTAGTTGGGTTCAGTAAGAGTCCAAAAGATTTAGCCCACTTGTTGATATTTTCAAGGTCATCATTGATGGCATCCACAGCCCCAGCGAGTTCACCCACTTTAAAGTGACGGTATAACTGCAAGTCGTCTGCATAGAGATGATAGTTAGAAGTTAGGACCTTAGTGATAGCGTTTATAAAAACTGAGAAAAGAAGAGGAGAGAGAACGCCACCCTGAGGTACACCCGCAGCCAAATCACACCATTCAGAGGAACCCTCATCAGACCGAACAGACTGCGAGCGACCCCGAAGATAAGATTTGAACCACTCAATTACTGGCGCAGAGACATTAAGGGAGGAAAGAATTCCTAAGAGGATGTCAAAGTCAACTGAGTTAAAGGCACTGCTGAAGTCCAGTAAAACCAACACTGTCAGACATTTGTTTTCCATAGCCAGTCTTATATCGTCAGTTATTTTGACCAGAGTTGTCACTGTGCTATGGCCAGGTCTGAAACCAGATTAGTAAGGACTCAGCAGGCCATTAGAGGACAGATAAAAAGACAGTTGCTTCTGAACAACGCTCTCGAGAACTTTGGAGAGGATTGGGAGAATGGATATTGGACGAAACTGGGATAGTGAGGAAGGATTTTGAACTTTAGGAAGCGGTAGGACGTGAGCCCTCTTCCACGCTGAAGGAAAGGAGTTATTGAAGAGGGAAAAATTTACAATGTGGGTGATGACAGGAACTATTTCACTCAAAATAGGTAGGAACATTTGGAGCTGTAGGCCATCGTCACCTACCGCCTTGGTGGATATGGATTGGAAACATTTCTTAATATCTAGCTCAGTAATTGGGTGGAAAGTGAAAGAAGTATTTGCTGGCAAAGGAAGATTGGACAGATCATTAAGAGTCGAAGATTTAACATCGTTATCGAGTATAATTGGTGACGTAGAAAAGTGCGCATTAAGTGCATTGAGGTCCATTTTATCAAGAGAACTCTTGTTAGAGGCTTTGCCAATACCAAGAGTCTTTAAAAATTGCCATACTTGTGTTGGATTTAAGGTATCAATTGAGTTGTGAATGTGGCGCCTTTTCGCATTCCTACACAAACGACTGCAGCGATTTCGCATCTTCTTATAAAGGTCCCAGTTTTCCTCAGTGGGCCGCTTCCTGTATAGACGCTTGGCCTTATCACGCTTCACCATCAGATTTTTTACATCAGGGGAAAGCCATGGTGCAGGAAGGTGTTTGACTCTCACCTTTTTAAGGGGAGCATGAGCATCATACAAATCCAACATAGTCCTGCTGAAAACTGACACCATAGAGTCCATATCCTCGCCGGTGAACACAGAAGACCAGTCAATCCCACCCGCATCAGCCCTCAAACGCTCCAAATCAACGTTTTTAAAACTACGAAGAAAGAGAAATTTGGCCTTGCGTTTAGGAGGTCGAATTTTATAGGAAAGGTAAATGAGGTCATGGTAGGAAAAAGGAGCAGGAAGCTGTCCATGTGTGGCTACTTTGTTAGGGTCAGAAACTAGAATTAGATCTAAAAGAGAAGGAGTACAGTGAGGGGCCCTATGAGTAGCATTTAGCGGAAGTAATTGCATATTGACAGAAGAGGCAAGTGATTGGAGTTTACGGCTGCGTGAATCTCCCTTGAGCAAACAAGTATTGAAGTCTCCGAGAATAAGTGTATGATCATATAGTGATGAAAGATTTTCTAATTTAGTTTCGAAGGAGGAAAAGTAGTCAATTTGGCAAGAGGGACTATAATAGACACCTAAAAGTAGTTTTGTATGATGAAAATTAATTTCAATGAATAGGTGTTCAGCAAACTTTGAGTAGGCACTCGGAGACTGGTCAACAATCTTATAGCTGATATCACCACGTAGATAAATGGCAACCCCTCCACATCCCTTGCCAGTTCTGTCATTTCGCACAATTTTGTATCCAGGCAGAGAATACTGCGTGGAAGGAAGAGCAGGCTTGAGAAACGTTTCAGATACAAGGACAGCGTGGACAAGTTCTGAGTCGAAGGACGATACCAAATCAGAATAATGAGCTGGAATGCTTTGAGCATTTATGTGAACAGCGTTAAAAAATTTGCGACAGTTGGAAAATGTTGAAGAAAGGTAGTCTCGAAGATTCAGATTCAGAGAATTGGCATCACTAAAAGCACTGGCAAAGCTCCCCTTTTTTTAGGGTTCCGTACCCAAAGGGACCAAACGGAGCCCTCAATCTGTCTAGCTTTTGCCCAAATATCTTGGGGTCGGTCGGTCCATCAGGTTAAGCTATGCTTGCCGGGGTTGGTCCATGGGTGGGTGACCATCTTTACTTAGCGAGACTCCTCCGTGCTTCGGAAAGTACGTTAAGGGTCTACTACCAGCCAAGTGGCGCCCTCATTGCATAAAAATCGTAGCATAGCACAGCACAACAATATTTATTTTCTATGCTATGCTTCGATTTTTTATTCAACGAGGGCGCCACTTAGCCGTTAGTAGGGCCTTAAGCCGTTGGTCGCGACTGTCAATTGTGGATCTTTGACAGTCGTTACGGGTCGTCAGGCGTCCGAAAGTCTGACAACTGGTCTTACAAAGGGGTATCGTTTTACCCAGTAACTGGGTTGTGGAGGTCAGATAGGCAGTCGCTTCATGTAAAATACTGGTATTCAGCTGCATCCGGTTAGACAAGAAGCCGACCCCAAGATAGTTGGGAAAAGGCTAGGCAAATCATTGATGTTAATTGAGGCATACATCTCTGCCTTCCCATAAGCGAACACAAGCGTGATGTTAAAATAACATAAAAATTTGTATGATTCAATTTGAGTGTATAGGTAGCTTTCAGCAGTGAATAGATTAGCAGTTTCTCCCACAAAAATAAAATGAATAGAGCATTCATACAAAAGACATCAACGCGTTTCCCTAATTGCGTTGATGTCTTTTATTTGAGTTTGCTACAAAATGTCAATTTCTATACCAATTTTTGGCTAAATTGAATATAATATGGACTTAATAATTAATTTAGCTAAAAATAAGCAACTATATTATTCAAGAACTTAATACAATGTTAATACATAAATTCTTTGCCAAACTGCAGCACGATTTATCGACAGTGTTCTCGTGTATGAGAAATATTAAGTTACGTAAACTTTGATAGGATGATACCTACTAGATTTTTTTTAAGTTATTGATAAGCTCACGTTTGACCACTATCTCACCTGATGGTAAGCGATGATGTGGTCGAAGATGGAGCACGCTTGCCTAGAAGTAACCTATTCACTCTTGACTTAAAGACCCCCCAGGTTGTAGCTATCAGGAAACACAGACTCTGGCAGGGAATTTCACGATTAATGTGTTCTCATAACGTGCGTATGGGTTATTTTTTTTTTTTTTTTTTTTTTATATTGTATTATTGATTTTATTTAATTTTTTTGTCTTATTTATTAATATAACTTATTGATGTTGTTTTTTTTTTGAATGAATTTATTATTTTAATTTTTTTAATTAACTGACATTTAATTATAATGATTATTTATTTGACATTTTTGTATATTCTAACTTAATTTAATCGATTTTTTTTTGTACTTTTTTTAGAAATTATGTGTTTATGGATCTGTTATGGTCTGCAATAAAGTTTTATTATTATTATTATTACGTCCAACATGTATTACGAACTTCATTAAAGAGTACTCTATCTATCTATGGCTTACAACTCTGCTTACACCCAAAAAACCAAGTGCGTGCCAGACTTTGCACATTTAGGGTTCCGTACCAAATGAGGGAATTTCAATGAAAAAAAAATTCAAGTTCATAGGACAATGGGAAGTTAAATAATTCTTTGGAACAAAATTTTGTGACAAATGACGGACAGACAGACGGACACGTGAGTGACATCAATCAAAAAAGGAACCCTTAAAAGTAAGCTTAACCATACAATAATATACCAAAGAGACATCTATGAACTCTACGTAACATCGATTAGTAAAAACACCCTTCACTTTTCCACAACTTCACGAAGAAGAAAAAGGCTTCATTGAGTTGTATATTTATAAAGATAGATGGCGTTGCTTGATAATATCACGCTTGTACGCCGAGAAAGGATAGGCAGAAGTGTGGTACCCCAGTCTTTTGCTGGTAAGGTATGTTTAAGGCGCTATTAACTGCCAATGACCTTGAGTGGTTAGCTTGCGTCTTCTCTGCTGAGCTCAAGTAACGTGTCATACGTCCACCCAATAATAGGACTCGCCCATCAGGAAGCGCTGTCCGAATTTAGACGCATTATTAATTTATTACACATACAACAACAAGTATTAAACTAAAACACTTAGACTAAAATATAAATAATTAAATGATCTTTAAAATCATGAAACTTTCATAAAAATACGCTTTATAGTTTTTGCGTGATTCTCAATTTTTTATCCGGGTTAGACATAACTTTACAAATTAATTACACTATGTTATAAAAATATAATTTGAAATATTCGCACATCAAATTACGATGAAAATGGTCTAGAGTAACATATATTTTTTTCAAAGAAACAAGACTAGTCGTTTAGACGTGATGTTAAATTAAAAACCATTAAAAGTCGTATAACTGCGCCTTAAGTCACATATTGTCGATCCATGAAAATACTGATATTCAGCTGCATTCGGTAAGACTGAAAGCCATTTTAGGGTTCCGTACCCGAATGATTCAAACGGATCCCTGTCAGAAGAAAAATCTTCGGAACGAAATTTTGTGATAGACGACGGACAGACGGACACGTGAGTGTCAGCAATAGGGTTCCATTTGGACCCTTCCGGTACAGAACCCTAAAAAGTGTTCATCATAACAGTCTCCTGCAATATGAATCCAGAAACTGCGTTTTAAAACTTAAAACCTCTCAACTGACACATGCGATTGCGCATGTCTTTAGTACGTAATTACTCAATTTTACGAGTTTCACACAAAAATGACTAGTTTTTTTTACATCATACATTAAATTGATTGACACCAATCATGTCAGGGACGTTTGATGTGGAATGTACACTTCCTATAGTTTTTTAAATAAACAATACTAAAATAATATAACATTTTCTAATTGCAAATGTATTTTTCACCCTGAGGTTTGCTGTAAGATAACCCAAATGCTGGGTTGAGCTCGCCTTTGTCATTAACTGTCCCTTTGTGTTATTTTATATATTTTATGTCTACAATAAATAATAATAATTAATAATTAAGCGTTTTGAGAAAACATTCATTGTGGGTACAGCTAGGGAGTGGAATGCCCTACCGGAGTCTGTGTTTCCTGATGGCTACAACCTGGGAGTATTTAAGTCAAGAGTGAATAGGTTACTTCTAGACAAGCGTGCTCCATCTTCAACCACTTCATCGCTTACCATCAGGTGAGATAGTGGTCCAACGCGTGCCTATCAACAATAAAAAAAAATAGTTGAATACTCAATTTCGACAGTTACGTTTTAATTTTTTTATAAATATATATTTGAACACGATACCCTTTGGTAAAGCTGGTGTCGGAATTTCGAGCTTCTGACTACCCAGGAGCAGTGGTGACCCAGTGGTAACGGCAGCAGCTTACAAGTTGTACGTCGTGAGTTCAAACCCAGGCAGGCGCTTTACTTTGTGTAAATTATTTCATCACCACTGCTCTCAAAATGGTGAAGGATAACATCGTGAGGAAACCGGCATGTCCTAGAACTAAAAATTCGAAGACATGTGACATCCACCAGCCTGCGTGGTGGATTACGGCCCACACCCTCTCACAGAGAGGAGGTCTCTGCCCCAGCAGTGGGAACATTAAAAGGATGATGATGATGATGACTACCCAAAAAGACTTAAGGTTCTACAAATGACAGCCACGACCAACTCCGTAACGTGCTTTCCGAGGCACAGAGGATTCTCGATATGTTAAGATGGTCACCCATCCACTGACCAACCTCAACAAGAGTTATCTCACAGAAGCGCTAAATAATAATCTCATTATAAAGTCACTAACCTATACAAAATCATTCTGCCTAGCCTTTTCTCAACTATCTTGGGGTCGGCTTCCAGTCTAACCGCATGCAGCTGAATACCAGTATTTTACATGAAGCGACTGCCTGACTTCCACAACCCAGTTACTGGATAATACGATACCCCTTGGTAAGACTGGTTGTCAGATTTTCCAGCTTCTGATGACCGGTAACGACTGTCAAAGATCCACGATTGACAGCCGGGATCAACAGCTTAACTTGCTTTCCGACGCACGGAGGAGTCTCGGTATGTGAAGATGGTCACCCATTCATGGACCAATCCCAGCAAGCGTAACTTAACCTCATGGGTCGACCCGTACAGCTGTTATTACTTTAGCCACGAGTCTATCATCGTACGGAAGCGCTACATAATAATTTTCTATTGAGCAACGTCATTATAAGGTCACCAACCCATCCCACATAATACACCATAACCTATGGGTTTCTACTAACATTTATAGCTTCGTCGTGAACATAAAAGATGTACATTCTTACCTTTATGGCAGTCGTGTAGCAAATGGTATTCTTATGAGCATATTGAAGATTTCTTTGTGCATCCATTTTGTATAGTACGGTCAACCACACGAAAGGTAGCACTTGAACTTCGAAAACCGCTCTTACTTCGAAGATGTAAAGCGGTTCTGCCAGACAATACTTCTGCTATTCCAGACTATAATAAAAAAGTAATAATGAGAGCAGAAGAGCAGTGGTGGCCCAGTGGTATACAAGTTGTAGGTGTGAGTTCAAACCCAGGCAGGCGCTTTACTTTGAGTAAATTATTTCATCACCACTGCTTTCAAAACGGTGAAGGAAAACATCGTGAGGAAACCGGCATGTCCTAGAACCAAAAATTCGAAGACATTTGTGTCATCCACCAATACGCATTGGGCCCGCGTGGTGAATTACGGCCCACACCCTCTCACAGAGAGGAGACCTGTGCCCCAGCAGTGGGGACATTAAAAAAGGCTGATGATGATGATGATGATGATGAATAATAAAAAACTTTTATTTATCTCCACAAATTACATTTTAACAAAAGTATAAGTTGCAGTCAACACAGAGATTTAGGCTATGTTTGTAATTTGTGGGAGACCTGGAGTCTAAACTAAGCCTAAGCCTGTATTTCAGAGCTCCAGGCCCTCCATTAAATTATGTTGCATCAGTCTGTGGACGTGGTGCGTAAGCAGTTATGTAAGTGGACGAATAAGCGAGTACGTGAGTGCACCTATATGTTTGGATGTGTGTGTATGTGTGTGTGTGTGTGTGTGCGCGTGTGGGTACACATGTGTGTGTGTGTATGCGTGTATACATGTCAATTTGAAACAATAATAATTATTATATTTTACCTTTCGAAGTGTATTTATGTATAATTATTTATATAATATGATAAATTACTAAAAATTGTACCCATTTTTACGAAATCATCTCAATCAATTTTTCAGTTTCAGTGTAGTTGAAATTTCATCCAAACCCGTTCAGCCGTTCCGGCATGATTGAGTAACAAACTTCCATCCATCCAAACATTCACATTTATAATATTTCTAGCTGCGCCCCGCGGTATCACCCGCATAGACCGGGATAAAAAGTAGCTGACCGGGATAAAAAGTAGCTTAAGTGTTAATCCCAGGTATAAGCTATCTACAAATCAAATTTCATCCAAGATCCAGAATTAACACTGGATGGATGAAATGGCGGCCGAAAACCGGGGCTATCTGCGACTCCCGCATTCCCCTTAAACTTAAGGGGAAGATTTATAAAACAATGGTCAGACCTGCTGTCTTGTATGGTTCAGAATGTTGGGCCACAAAAGGGATGAATGAAAAGCAATTGCATGCAGCTGAGATGAGAATGTTAAGAGCGATGTGACGCGCATGGATAGAATTAAGAATGAGTATATAAGAGGAAGTCTGAAAGTGGCACCGCTGACTGAAAAGTTGTGTGGAAATCGGTTGTCGTGGTATGGGCATGTGATGCGGAGGAATGAAGAAAATGTCGTGAGGAAAGTCTTGTGTGTGGATGTGGATAGCTATAAGAGTAGGGGAAGGCCAAAGAAACGATGGTTGATCTGTGTAAAAGAGAATAATGGGTAAAAAGGGGGTGACTACAGAGATGACGACTAATAGAGGAGTATGAAAGAATAAGACATGTTGCGCCGACCCAAAATAAATTGGAATAAAGGTAGGAGAATGATATGATAAAACCAAATCTCATCCAAATCGATCAAGCCGTTCGAGCGTGAAGAAGTATCAAACATACAAACACACACCCTCACAAACTTTCGCTTTTATAATATTAGTGTGATTATAGTAATATAGTCGTACTGTTGATTGTACAATAGTGTTCGTTTTTGGAGTGGAAGAGGTATGGTCAAGACATATGTCTGTTTTTAACCGACTTTCGAAAAAGGAGGAGGTTCTATATTCGACTGTATGTATGTTTTATGTATGTCCGCCGATTTCTCCGTCAGTTGTGGACCGATTTTCAAAATTCTTTTTTTATCCGATAGAGTATACTCCCGAGGTGGTCCCATATAAATTTTATCGAAATTGCTTAAGCGCTTTTTGAGAAACTGAACAAAAACGAAAAATACGTTGTATCTCGATGACGTTTTGGTGTACTCCAAATGTTTAAATTCCTCGTTCCATGTTATTGGGGTTTTTAGTTCTGGGGTATAACAACTAAAAAGCGAAAAATAAAAAACTTTTTTCCAAAAAAAACAACCGACTTCCAAAAAAAATACACTGAAAATTTAAAAATAACTTTAATTTCGGAAGTCGGTGTCAAATATCGAAGAAATAAAACACAAACACCGACTTCCGAAATTAAAGTTATTTTTAAATTTTTAGTGTATTTTTTTGGAAGTGGGTTGTTTTTTTTGTAAAAAAGTTTTTTTTGTTATTCAGATAGGAGTTGAGTAATACAACAAGACAAGAAATAATAATTTTGAATGTTTCTGTGTGCAGAAGGAAGCCTATTCTTCATCTATAGTGAAAGATCGTGAGCAAATTCATGAATCAGAGATTTATTTTATTTTATATAGGCACCATATTACCACTATTGGCATAGGTTGTAGTAGTAGTGGTTGATGTAATTTAGATCAATAAACTATTTTGTCCCTTTTTGATTTGCTTAAACTGCTGGTTGTGAGACGCACAGGGCCGATCATTGTGGGCATTGTGGCGACACTTGGGGGAGGTCTATGTCCAGCAGTGGACGTCTTTCGGCTGAAATGATGATGATGATGATGATGATGAGACTCTAATACTATGTTGGCGTACATCCCAGTTTCAAAGGTTTTTCCTACCGAGAACGATTAGGTCGTGGAATGAACTCCATTTCGAGGTTTTCTCAATGAACTACAACATGGGGCTCTTCAAAAAGGGCGTAACAAAGTTTCTGCAAGATCGGAAACGCGCAGGCCATACCTTTGTTGTTGCGAGCGTTCATAGCTTTTGTTTTATTTTCGTGCAAAGACTTCGCTCTCCCGCTCTGAGTGGAGCGGGAGAGCGTGTCAGTCTTTTATTGACTAAAATCCACCACTGTTCCTTCAGTTGCCTGAGTGCCAGAGGCGCGGAAACTCTGTTTAGAATTTATTCGAGCCCCGAGGGCGTCTATAGGCTGCGGTGACCGCTTTCCATCAGGCGAGCAGTAAGCTTGTTTGTCACCTATATGGTATAAAAAAATACTTTTTTTTTATAGTTGATAGGCACGCGTTTGACCACCATCTCACCTGACGGTAAGCGATGATTTGGTCGAAGATGGAGTACGCTTGCCTCGAAGCAACCTATTCACTCTTGACTCAAAGACTCCCAGGTCGTAGCTATCAGGAAACACAGACTCCGGCAGGGAATTCCACTCCCTAGCTGTACGCACAATGAATGTGTTCTCAAAACGTGTTGTGCGTGGGGACGGAATGTTCACCATGTACCGGTGGCACATTGCCGTACGTCTTGTGGTCAGCTGATGGAACGGGCTTGGCGGAATCAAATTATGCAATTCCGTCGCACACTCCCCAAAATGTAACTGATTGAAAACCGACAGGCTAGCAACTCGGCGTCTATGCTCAATCGTCATACTATCTCTCATGCGTGCCTAGGAAGCCTAATGAGGGTCCTTACCATTGTATTGACGTTTAGAACCATGATCATGATTAGCAGTAATTTAATAGGATAATAAACTTTATCACCTTTTAAGTTCATAGGTGAGTGGGAAGTTACAAATTCTTCGGAACAAAATTTTATGACAGACGACGGACGGACAGAGGAATGGACAGCAATAGGGCTCCGTTTGGACCCTACCGGGTACGGAACTCTAATGACCGATAAGAGTCCCAACCACTTTAACAATAAATAATGACAAGCCACCGAACTGTGACCGAGCAATAGGCGTAATATCAATTAGTTTTGATGTTACCATCGACTGCTTTTTTAAACCTTTCCCACAGTTTAGTTAGTGGCTTGTTTTCACTGGAAAATTGGCGTTGTAGTAAAATTTTAAGTAATGACTTTTTAACCGACTTCGAAAAGGAGGAGGTTCTCAATTCATCTGTATGTTTTTTTAGGGTTCTGTATCCGGAAAAGTTTTTTTGGTAGGATAACCAACGGGACCCTAAAAAACTTTTTTACAAAAAAATTAACCCACTTAAAAGAACTATAAAAAACTTTTTTACAAATAAATTAACCCACTTAAAAGAACTAAAAAGCTTATTTACATAAAATATCAAATTTTATATAAACTAATTTTGAGTCGGTGCTAAACAAAAATCTGAGTGATTATATAAATTTTATGTGAACGTAGAAATGCAGAAGGCTCTGCGTAGGTAATTAATCATTTTTTACATTACAATCAGTGAGTGAACAATCAATCATCCCCTGCTTTCCTACCCTTAGGGTTGGAATTTTTTTTCCAAATTTATATGGGACCTTCTTCAGAGTGTACTCTTTCTAATAAAAAGGAATTATCAAAATCGGACCACTCTGTAAAATGTTACGCGTGGTCATACATAAATATGTCGACTCGTTCTTTATAATTTTTATTTTTGTTTTGTTGTCCTGGCTTTTATTTTTTAATTTATTATTGAGAACTGGCTGGCTTGATTTCTTAAAGGTCTATTATCGGCCAAGTGGCGCCCTCATTGAATAAAAAATCGCAGCATAGCCTAGAAAACAAATATTAAAGAATCCAACGTCACGTTTGTTACAAATAGGATAAAGTATTTTTACGTTGTTAAAACAGGTCTCAGAATGTTTCGTATCCAAAGTAGTAGGCAAAAGTGTCAGAAACGGTCGTTTCTGGTTGTTGCTGCCAACGAATCGGATTGGGGTTGTGTGAGGGATAAATATGAAAGGGACAGGACTTAGGTAGATAATGAGTGTTCTAGACCTGGGTCTGCCTACTCCTTGCGAAAAACAGGCGTAATATAATGTTTTTAAGCTTACCTTTTTCCTGTTATATTATCTACATAAAAGTGGCCGTATATGGAAACAAACTTTCTTCTTTACTAAATAAATCGATGATGTCATTTGTGTTAAATGTTTGACCTAAGGTATTATGTAAATATCGAATAAAAGCTTTATTTTTTTATCGAAAACCACTCCAATCACCATACATTAATTAGTAGAATTATTAAACAGAAAGAATAAATTTATCTATTTTTACAGATCATTATAATACGAGAACCTAACTATTTCCAACTATGTGGGGTTGCCTTTAAGTCTAATCGAATTCAGCTGAATTCCAGGATTCTGAATAAAAACGCCTGTATTTTTATTACAGTGCTGATTATAAAATCCCAATCTGCCTAGCCTTTTCCCAACTATCTTGGGGACGGCTTCCAGACTAACCGATCCGGTCTTCCAACCCCCCCTTGGCCCGGCCCAGGGTCCAGCCTAGTCCGGTTCGATCCGGTTCCGGTCTGATGATAAAATATTCCTTTTAAATCATCAATTTCATATTTTTCAGAGTTTTAAAAATGCCCGAAAGTTCACTTTTGTGCTTTTTACATACACATAAAGTTTTAATGAATTAACTGTTCAGAAAAATACTTATCTAACTGAAATCTAACCAAAAAATTTCTCTAAATGTATTTAAAAGCATATCTCCCATAATCAACTGAAATAACGCACAAACAACCACTAAAAACTGAAAGTACCACTTTCAGGTATCCCCAAACAGAGTTGCCGAGCGACGTACTATCACTAATCAGCAGCATTACATAAACGAGACGTCACAATCATGCATTTTTATATAACAGCTCAGGCATGCCACCTCCGACGCTCGACGCCAGCCAGTACCCCGCTGCCAACCGCCCGCGACACACGTCCCGTAACACCGCAATGAAACTCGACACAAAAAACCAAATTTGAAAAAACCGCGCCCCCCAAAACATGTACTAAAAGCAACAAAAAATAAATAAAAAAATTCCACCCTTTAAAAAAGAAATGAAAGTGAAAATTACAGTGCATTGACCGAGGCAACATGTTGAGCGCAAATAGATGGAAAGTTATACTGTTGGTGGTGGCGGCGGTCGCAGCTGTCGAGCCGAGTCGGGCGCTCAGCCTAGTCTATCAGAGGCCGTATAAAAACGTCATGTTTGTGCCCAAGAATCTCTACCGAAGAAACAGAGCAAGACAATCCAGAGTCCTATTCCTAGACGAGGACGAGAACCACCAGCCGTTCGGAAAGGGAGAAATTGATCTAACCCAAGATAAAAACTACTCAAAAATCAAGTTTGATGATCAACCCGATTACGAATTCACGTCTCCTGAAGATGGATCTGAAGTGCCGAAAAAGTTGAATGAGGATTTACCGTCTGGAAACGAAAGGTTCTATGAGCCGTCGCCTCGGTTTCGACCTTATTCAAACCATCCACATTACTATCAGGGCCGTTTTGGAAGGACTTACGCTCCAAATTACGCCTTTGATCCCTACCCAGTTGCTCCCTTCGCTCCTTCGGTTAGAAACGGGTACTACTCGGGTTGGAAGCCGAGAAGTCCTCGGGTAGTCTTTCCCTACGCCTCGGAAAGTGTAAATTCAGTGCAAACGAATTCTCACGCGGGACCCGGTGGATTTAATGATAATGTTGTGTTTCGTGATCAGAATTTCGGCTTGAACGACGTCGGGGATGAGCAGGCGTTGCAGGATCTTGGAACGGGAACAGGAGCTGGAGATGGATTTGCTGAAAGAGGTGAGTGGTCTTTTAAGGATATTTTTATAATCTCTACATATACATATAAGAACTTTTGGAAGAGAGGAGAACACTGCTTATACTCCAATCGACGCACCTCCATTTCTAAATTAAGAATTTGCAGTTGTCTGCCTGTCAAACTTTGACATTAAAATAGATTTTTTAGTCTATGACATTGAATAGGCATTTAGTTGCCATGACAACAGAATAAATAACAAGTTCTAACTGACATTTTGGTTGAGATGAGTGGAGGAAATGACTCAGAATATGAAGTAAGGGAGTTATGAGATTTATGTAGAACATTGGTTTTGGGTGCTAACATATTGAGTTCGGAGAAAGGATCGCTGAGTGATTGAACGTATCAAACGCTTGAGTGAAATCTCTGACGAAGATATTTATTTTTTAACGTAATATGGTAAAGATTTGCGTTGACATCAAATCGAAATTTTTTTTAAAGTAGCAGTGTGTACTTGTAAGTATTACAAGTACACACTTGTAATACATAGCTATAGAATTGGGTTCACCGCCTGGTGAGCCACGATTAATTAGATATTAATATATTCTATTCATTATCTTGAGATGTGGTGTGCCTATGTATAAATTGCGGGAATCTCGTCCTATTTTCATTTTTTGAGAACAGTTATTCTGTTTTGATGAGGTCATGTATAAGCGTACCTTACCAGGATATTGAATTCATTTGTACATATTTTTTTTTGTGTGTAAATAATAACAATAACTTAGGTGTAACAACGCTGGTCTGGGAGAAATGTAAACAGGACTGTTTTGCTACTGTAAAGTTAACCTACTAGAGGTTGTCCCAATTATTATATGAACTGCAATAATTTTATAACAATATTTTATTTCTGTAATTCAGTTCATAAACAAACTGTTGTGTTGATCAGCTGTGTCAATATTAGTACTCAAGTAAAAGAGGACGTTGGCGGGTAATTACATAAGTTTAAGTTGGCCTAGTTCAGTATTAAAAAAAAAAACTTAAGTTCTGCTTATTTTTTTTGTTTAATTTTTTTTCCTGAAAATTCATGCAATAGTGAAAAACACGTTTTTTTAAACGTTGCCCCACACTGGGAATTACTCCTGTATCGTGGGTGTTTTCACCATGCAAACTCACGTACACAAGACACTCAGACCCGGAACAACTATCTGTAGACCATACAAATGTTTGTTCTGTGCGGGAATCGAACCCGCTAGCGCAGCAGCCGACGCTCAACCTCTGCGCCAACCGAGCCATACGTTTTTTTTTTTAAATGTGCACAACTAAGAAACACTGCACAAAAGCAGACTTTTTATCATAGGCGTTTTATACCAGTCGACCACTGTTTCTATGAAGTAAAACATTTTTGGTGGATTAAACCTTTTCAAAACAGTCTACCTACTTTATGAAACAGTATATGTACAGTATGTAGGTATATTGACGGCACGGTTGGCGTAGTGGTTGAGCATTCGGCTGCTGCGCTGTGTGTCGTGGGTTCGATCCCCGCACGGAACAAATATTTGTATGACCAACAGATAGTTGTTTCGGGTCTGGCTGGGTGTCTTGTGTATGTGAGTTTAAATGTTTGTGAACGCACCCACAATACAGGAGTAATACCTAGTGTGTGCCAAAGTTAAATAAAAAAAAATATATATCTACATATATATCAAAAAATAAAAATAAAACATACTAGCGACGCGCCCCGACTTCAGACGGGTGCAAAATGATTTGAAATATTTTGAAAGACACGTAGCGCTACCTAGCGTCCTAAAGCAATTGTGACCATTGAAAGTTGTTGTTCTATCCCTCAGGAACAGTATTTTTTACCCTATGTCAATTTCTGTACCCCTGACCTAGTAAATGCAAGATTTCATGATGATCGGCTTAGTGGTTAAGACGTGAAAAGATGACAAACAAACAAACTTACTTTAGCATTATTAATATTATTATACGTGTGTTATTTACGATTTAAAATATTTTCATAAGGTGTCTGTGTGTGTACGATGGTGGTGGTCGTGCCTAAACTAGAACAGTACTTAGAATCATTTATATATATTATATATATATTTTTTGTGTTGAGAACATTTTATTGAACACTCAAATAATATTGTATTCTCGTCGCTGAGACGAGTTTTAGACATCTAACAGTACATTTTTAGGGTTCCGTACCCGATGGGTCCAAACGGAGCTCTATTGCTGTCACTCACGTGTCCGTCTGTCCGTCTGTCTGTCTGTCCGTCCGATCCGTTGTCTGTCACAAAATTTTGTTCTGAAGAATTTTTAACTTCCCATTGACCTATGAACTTGAAATTTAGTGACAATGTTTATTATTACGTATAATTTTACTAACAAATACCAAAATATTGATTTCCCTCATATAGTAGGGAATCCTAAATGTTCAAAGTCCGATACGCACTAACCTAGCAAACTTTGTACCGCCTCAATTTTAGTAAATTAATCTGTCCTCGTTCTTCAAAGAAATCTTTCCATAGAAAATTAATTTTCTTCACAATTTTTTTTCGTAATTTTTTCAGTTTTTAAAAATGTTTTCTGCCATTGGAGGCGGAGAAAAATCCAACAAATCGAAAATCATAAAAATCGGTCCAGCCGTGCTTGAGTGGTGTAAGTAATCCGACTTTGATAGATACATCTAATATATAAAAATTTCGTGTCACGTTGTTTGTGGTTGCACTCCTCCGAAACGGCTTGACCAATTTTAATGATTTTATTTTTATATTTGGTAGGTATGAGAATAGGTCGTAAAGTATTTTTCACCCTCCAACCCCCAGCCCCCATTTTTAAATCTTATGTATACAGATTCAATTAAGTGTAAGTACAAGCGGGTATATTTCTAGAAGATAGGTGGGATACTTGAGGTTCATGCTTAGTATTTTGGTCCTTAGGGAGTTCTATTTTTAATTTTTTTTCTTTTGATTAGGCCGCGTTTGACCACTATCTCACCTGATAGTAAGCGATGATGTGGTCGAAAATGGAGCACGCTTGCTTAGAAGTTACCTATTCACTCTTGACTGAAAGACTGCCAGGTTGTAGTTATCAGGAAACACCTGAAGAACCAACAATAAATACAGTGAAGATTATTTCGAGAATCGAAATTCTATTCGCAAGCCAAACTCAGGAGTGATGTTTGCACGTAAACGAAGCCACAGGGAACACCTTGTAAATTGAAGAATGGAGAAGAAAATGTGCTTATTATATGGAACACAATGCAGAGAAACTAGCCAATGTCATACAATTCTAGTTATTATGAAAGGATGTTCGTCTCTAAAGATTTTGGAAAGTGCCGCGTTATGCAAGAAGTTATGTTTGTTCTATTCATGTGAAACCTGCCTAGATTCTTATGTTTTTTCTTATTAGTCGTGTTTTTTTGTTGTGCGAGTAAAATATTAGTATGGTCGGCAGAATAGTAGGGTGTGTTTTTTTGAGTGAAGAAAAATTTACAACATTTTTGTGGGGAAAATGAAGTTGTGTGTTTTTAGGGCAATTATTTAAACCATAAAAAAGGTAGGTCACATGACCGATTAAGACTAGGTCATAGAAAAAAATTAAAAACTCAATGGTCACAAATATGTATAAACCGATTCAAAATATCTAGACTACCCAGATAACAATAATAGCATAATTTGCGAAAACAGGCGGACGAGCAAAAATCTAGAGCATTGAAATATCTAGATTTTTTTTTGGGTATTTTTTGGATTTGGCCCTCTGATAGATGGGGCGCAATTTAAATCAAAATACAGTTCTTCCTCCAACAGCCCTGATTTCATGTAATTCAGGCAAACCCCTAGCTAGGGCTTAAAAGCCATGTAACCTAAGCAACCAGCAAATGCAAAGACGACGTCTCAAACTATGGTTTCTCAGTATAAGCTAACCTTGCACTAATATTTTTGACTGGCCTGTTGGTCTACTGGTTAGTGACCCTGACTGCTATGCCGGAGGTCGTGGGTTCGATTCCCACCCAGGACAAATGTTTGTGTAATGAGCACGATCATTTGTTCTGTGTCTGGGTGTAATTTATCTATAATATTTATGTATTTAGAAATATATAAGTATGTTTATCAGTTGTCTAGTACCCATAACACAAGCTCTGCTTAGCTTGGGACTAGATGGCGTTGTGTGATAGTTGTGGAATATTATTATTATTATTGGTTTTCGGTACAGTGAGAGATCAGCTTATGCTAGATAATATATTAAATAGCTTGTTATGTGATCCTTAAAACCCTTGTTACCTATGACATGCATATTTACTTGAATTCATAATTCAGGATTAATCCATCTAGTGTAGATTCTACACCAACTCACGTATCGTCTTTAGCGTCGTGTGTTTTAAAGTGACCAGTTCTATTAATAAAATATTTATACATTATAAAAAAAAACAACTAAAAACGCTTTTGAGTGACGTCATTTCATTTTTCGTATATTTTTCAGCAAAATAACTAGTCCGCCATCTTTGAGAGTTCGCCATATTGGTTTTAGAATGACGTCACTTAGCTAACTATGCGTTGTCATCCAAATTAAACATGTAAGTATGCAAAATTTCAGCTCGATCAGAAACGAGGAAGTAGGTCAAATTTAACTTCTAAGATTTTTTACATACCTACATAATTTTTTACTAGGTGAAACTATTCGTTTTAAAAAGGCTCGATGAATGGGGTGTACGAAATAGAGTTTGTTGTTCCAAAATTTGATAGTCATCTCAAATTCTGAATTTAAATAAACCATTTTTTTCTAAATGAGTTCATACTCATAGAAGTGCGTGCCATAACCACTCATTCACGTATTATACGTAATGGTATGTTGTCATGCGATTACCACATGCAAACACATGGTCTTAGTGAGAATTCAGGGTCTATAATTGCTTGAGAGCGTTTTGTTTTCTTGTGAAAATGTGCGACGGTTGCGTGAAATGTGTTGGTTTGAAACAATCAATTAAGACAAAGCAACATAAGTGAAAACATTAACCTATCAAGGCTAGTTATCATTAATATTGTTTAATTATTGTATCATTGACTTATAACTAAGTTTATAACACTTACATTTAAATTCAATGTTCTACTGAACTCTCTTGTTATACTTTATTGTGAAAAGGATTTAAATCAAACCTTGCATACATACATTTGTTCAAGCATAATTTGACCAATGTTTTCATTTGCTGATGCGTAATTTGACTAAAAAATACATTTACACAAGCATAATTTGACCAAAAATTAGATTTACACAAGCATAATTTGACCAAAAATTACATTTACACAAGCATAATTTGACCAAAACTTACGTTTACTTAAGCATAATTATTTTATCCAAAAATCACATCAACATAAACAAACTTTGACCAATATTACATTTTCTTCAACTTAACTGAACCCAAAGTCTCAATTGCTTATACATAACTTGATGAAAAGTAGATGAATCGATCAAAATTTTTGACCCTTTCAGACAAGACATAATTTGACCAAAGTTTCCTTAAAATTTAGTTAGTAAAACATAACTTTACCAACGTATTATTCAAAGAAAGTTGAATGTTATGTTTTGATATCGTAATAAATACTGTGTTAATTCCAACACATACATATGTATAGGCATGCATACTGATTGATTCATTATGTACAATTGTACATACATACACGTAATTAAGTTACGATATTTCCTTGAATTTAATAACTGAGTTGTAACACAGAATTGTTAATAGACATGATATGTTAAACTATATAATTATATCTTATTAATTTTTATTTCAAAAAGCAAAATGTTGACCTAAACTCAAAATGATGGACGGCATGTCTTTATTTCAATGGAAGATGGGTAGTCCTTTAGTGTGGGACGCTACTTGTGTCGATATTCTTGCGAAATCCCATCTTCCTAGCTCTTCGTACTGTGCTTGCGCTGCCACTGCGGCTGCGGAGAACCCCAAGCGGCGGAAATACAATAACCCTGTTGGCAGTTATATTTTCGAGGCGTTTAGGGTTGAAACTCTCTAATCGTGGGGTAAAGTGCTCACAAATTGTATACTGATGTCTCTAAACGCCTTATTGACACTTCGCGTGACCCAAGGGCTGGCTTTTACCTTGGACAGAGGATAAAAATTGCCATACAAAGTGGCAATGCCGCCAGTCTTTTGGGCACATTACCAGTCGACAGCGATGCGGACGAGTTTTTTGATTGGATAAATGTTTTGTTAGTAGTAATATAAGCAATTGCTAAATAAATTAGTCACATAACCTTTTCTAAAAAAATACTGAAAATAATAATACATAATTAAGTAAGTCTTTTTTATCATTAAAAGGCTCGCTTTGACCACTCGCTTTTACCATTATCTCATCTGATTGTAAGCGATGATGTGGTCGAAGTTGGAGCACGCTTGCCTAGAAGTAACCTATTCACTCTTGACATAAAACTCCCTGGTTGTAGCTATCAGGCAACACAGACTCCGGCAGGGAATTCCACTCCTTAACTGTACGCACAATGAATGTGTTCCCAAAAAGTTTTGTACGTGTGAGTGGGTCTCTAGTTGCCGTCATCTTGATGGCCATTGTCTTTCTAGTCATATCATCTCTCGCACAATCCATACATCATTTCTTTGGTTTTCCTCTACCGTTAAAACCATCCACATTCATACTCAGAGCTTAATAACTGAGGTTACATAGCATTCCAACACAAATTCATTTAGAAAAGAATGTTCGTATATTGGTATATACGAACATTCTGTTTAAAGGAAGTGAATTCGACATAAAAACAAGAAACACGTTAACTGAAAAGTAATGATTTATGTCTCAATAAAAACAATATAGGTTTTCCAACTATCAAATAAATGACAGAATTAGTAACTATCAAACCGAACAAACAGACATACACGCGAACATATCCATAGCAGGAACAATATATGTTTTTCAGAACACTGAAACTATAATGGGTGTAAAAAGACAGTTTCCGAAGCCGAAAGCCACATATTTTACCCAATAATTGGATATTTTTTTTCCACTAGACCATACCTGGGAAACCACTGGTTCTGGAGATATTGAAGGTCAAAGTAACAATTTTTTTTTTACTTTTTACGAAAGTGAATTGTAATTGTTATTACTAAACTTTTTTCCAAACAAACATTATCTGAATTTTCGATTTTTTTTTTCAAAATTTCGAAATTACGAATATGCAGTTACGAAAACGCAATGAATATCAAACGTATCCGACAAGTACCTACGTGGCTTTGAGCGAAGGGGCGGGGTTTAACTCCACTTGACTGTGTTCACGTTACATTGCGCGGAATAAAAAATAGTTTTATTTCACATACCTAAAAATAAAAGTCGTTTCCCAGCAATAATTTTTGCGCAAAACTACTTTGTTAGACGTAAAGTATGCGTGGTTAACGGCTCTGTGACGTGTCTTTTTACATCCTGTATAATTGCTTACATAATTACTTCCTCAAAAGATAAGTTATATTTCTAGTGAGAGGGTGTTTTTAACCCCGACGCAAAAAGAGCGGTGTTATAAGTTTGACCGTTATGTGTGTGTCTGTCTGTGGCACCGTAGCTCTTAAACGGGTAAACCGATTGGAATGCGTTTTTTTTTATTTCAAAGCAGGTTTTGTAGCGATGGTTCCTAGACATGTTTTATCAAATCGGTTCAGCCATTTCAGGGTTATCAGCTCTTTTGTGTTTTTTAAATGTTCGCTATTCTTTTAAGCGTTGGGGATTTAATAAATTTTAAACTTTATTGGTATCTTATGTCCTATGAATAAGCAATAGCACGTCTGCAGAAATGAGCCATCAGAGCCATTTACATACTCCGCTGACATGATTCTCTAAGAGAACTGTTTAAGGAGACACACATACTTATGTGTGTCTCCTTAAACAGTTCTCAGTTCAACATACTTATGTTGCTACAAATAAGGATAAATTATTTCAACCAGACTTTGTCTCTGTCACCTCTGACTACTAGAGTCAAGAGCAAATCCATCTAAAATAAAAAAATAAAATAAAAAAAAACAAGTTTCAGGCTGGCTAAAGAATCCTTTTTCATGGGGTACTGTTTGATATGTTATAATAAACCCTAGAAAGCAAAAAAATATTTTGAACTTTTTGAGAGGCATAAATTATTCGTAGAACAAATTCTATGAAAACATGTCGTCAAAGCATCGCATTTTGCCTTTCCACGGTAGTGTTTACAGTGTAACTACGAGTACTTCAAATTTCAAAGCCGTATCAGTTTATCCTAAGTAGGTATAAATAAACACACTACACACGTATCATTAACTGGGAAATCATGACACGGGTGCGCGTGCGACGTTTTTGAGCTTAGTATTATCACACAATCGGTAAAAGTCTTATTGTGTTGACGTTAAATACACCGACAGAGAGTCTGAATCTACTGGAAGCATTAGGAACGTAGTTTTCGTCTTATTTTGTATCAAAAAATATTGTTCTTTATATTCAATAAATTATTTACATTTATGTACATGAACCAAAATCATATACTTTACTAACTAAGACTACATAAACAATTAAACAAAAAAGTAAAAAAAAACTAAAAATAATCTAAAATATGGCGTCGAAAAATCCTCCGCATCGGCATTGCCGCGTTGTATGGCATTGGTGCCGATTCTCTTGCGCACAAACTAAACTTAATTTAGGGTATTGCTATCTTTTCTCTCTAATAAAATAAGAAAGAGACGGACGTAAATTAGGGCTGTCAAATTTAGTTGAACTAATATTTTCATACAAATTAAGGGTACACACACGTAAAAACATGTCGACTAAAAACACGGTAAAGCGCAAGGCGTAAACTAGTTTGTCATCTCTAACTTAGTTCATAGCTATAGCCGTCCTTTTCTCGCATTGCCTTATAGTAAAAGATAGCAATTCTCTAATTTAAGTTTAGTTAATCGGTACCATTAAGTATCGATTGTCCAAGGTAAAAACCAATTGGTCTACTTCTGCCGGCCCTTGTCCCGCGTTCTAGTTACATGGGACATGGCTGTTGGCTTAAAAACTATCTTCCTGTCTTTTCTGTTATCCGTTATTTCATCTTTCATTCACTTGTCTTTCATAGAAATCATCATATCTTTATCCTTCGTACTTACTTTTATGCTGTCTCTTCTTATTCCTGGCTATTTTCCACTTAATGTGGGAACGGCTCTCCTAACTTTGCGTATTATTTTTGTCTTTGTTGAAGAAGATACATATTATAGAATAGAATACTCTTTCTTCTTTCTTTCATTTACTAACTCTTTATTTCTTTGTGTGTTTTGTTGTGTGTGTGTGTTGTATGTGTTTTATTATGTTGTGTTATTGTGATTTTTTTCCATCCTTAATTCCTCCCCAATTTATTTTGGAGTCGGCGTAGCATGTCTTCTTCAATCATAGATGCATGTTTGTTACACAATCACGCCAAAACAGCTGAGCGGAACTGGATGAAATTAGGCACGGAAATAGATTAAAGTCCTAATTTATAGTGGGGGTTAGTACTTGCTAATACCCACCCGCATAAGGCCCGCGTGGTAGATTACGGCACACACCCTCTCACAGAGAGGAGGCCTGTGCCCCAGCAGTGGTGACATTAAAAGGCTGATGATGATGATGATGATGATGAATACCACTTGGGCACTTCGGTCCTTGCCGTAACATATGCGGTATATCGGGTGCAAAAAACAGTTTCCGAAGCCGAAAGCCACATATTCTACCCATTATTAGGATAATTTTTTTTACTAGACCATACCTGGGAATCCACTGGTTCTTGAGATATTGAAGGTCAAAATCGCATTTTTTATTTTTTTTTATTAAAATGGATTCTAAGTGTTATTACTAAACATTACATGAATTTTCGTATCCGACAACTACCTACGTGGCTTAGAGCGAAGGGGCGGGGTTTAACTCCACTTGTCTGTGTTCGCGTTACATTGCGCGAAATAAAAAATAGTTTTATTTTTCATACCTAAAAATAAAAGTAGTTTCCCAGCAATATTTTTTGCGCAAAACTACTTTGTTAGACGTACAGTATGCGTAGTCAACGACTCTGTGATGTGTCTTTTACACCCTATATTAGTATTAAATTCATAAAGGCTACATCTAGTGGTTCTATAATACCCACGTGTAATTAAACCAACGCGTGGAGGAAGGCGGCGCATACGCAGCTGACGACGTCAAGCTGAGACATCGCTCAAAACGTAATGCGACGAAAAAATGCGACAACCAACACTTCAATTAAATCAGTGGTTCACAACTTGTGGTCCGCGAAAGTTAAAATATTGTCCACGAAGGGTTTAAAATTTCAAACTTTTCTAATCAGAAATAACATTGATGTAAACTGAATTTTATTTTCTATCAAAATTGTTGTGTTTTCTATGACAACGCTCGTTACTTTTGATTTTAAATAAAACGTGTGCTACAACTACAACTTTTGTTTTCATATAGGTTTTTTTATTAACATAGTTTGTTAAATTTTCTTCTGGACTTCTGGTCCCTGTTAGCAACTAAGAAATTAAAGTGGTCCCTGGTTGAAAAAAGTTTGGGAACCACTGAATTGGATAGAGTCACTAGTGAATGTGCAGTCGAATGGAGGAGTTGTAATGAGTTTCTATATGCGCAGGCGTTTTTGGAATGTTGGAATAGTTTGGTGGATGGGAAATGAATTAGAATGGCGAAGAGATTTGACGGCGCGGTTGGCGTAATAGTTGAACGATTGGCTGCCGCCCTGCATGTCGTGGGTTCGATGCCCGCACGGAACAAAAAATGGCTGTATGGCCTACAGATAGTTGTTCCGGGTCTGGGTGTCTTTTGTGTCTATGTTTATATATTTGTGAAAGCACCCACTATACAGGAGTAATTCTTAGAGTGGGGATACGATTAAAAAAAAGATTTAGACTATCGTGTACACTATCTTGCCCTTGTCTCAATTGTTAAAAACAACAACGTTTTTATTTTTTTCTATTTATTTGGTGTCGGCGCAACATGATTTCTTCTTCCATACATCTCTGTTGGTCGAAGAGATATAGAATTATTGCTATTAACACACTTAATAAGTATTAGCTTCACTTGTAACTAAATAAGTAAACAAATCTTAGAAGGTAAATTTGACCCACTTCCCGGTTTCTGATTAAACTGATATTATTTTGCTTACATGTTTAGTTTCAATGACAATGGTTCGGATTCTGTTGTGCACAAATTAAACTTAATTTAGGCTATTCCTATCTTTTTCTCTCTAATAAAACAGGAAAGAGACGGACGTAAATTAGAGCTGTCAAATTTAGTTGAACTAATATTTCCATACAAAATAAGGGTACCTACACGTAAAAACATGTCGATTAAAAAAACGGTGAAGCGCAAGGTGTAAACTAGTTTGACATCTCTAACTTAGACCATAGCTATAGCCGTCCTTTTCTCGCACTGCCTTTTAGTAAAATATCGCGATTCCCTAATTTTTGTTTAGTTATTGAATAAGAGAATCGGCACCAATGTATGGTTAGCTAAGTGACGTCATTCTAAATCTAACATGGCGGACTGTGAAAGATGGCGGACTAGTTATTTTAAATGCATTTCCATGGTATGGGTATCGAATGAAATCTTTGCCGAGAAAAAAAAAATGAAAAAATAAAGTGTTTCTTTAGTTTTTTTAAACTACCGAAAATTTTATTCCTTTGCGTGCTTTGTGTTGGGCGTTGCCTCTGATATTATTGAAGTAGCTACCAGTTCTGTTCGTCCATCGAGTGGTTCCAGGGAAGACAATGGCACACTGATCACGTGCTGCCGTGCACGGCGAGGCTCAGGGTAGACCCCTTTTAAGTCTCCTCACGGATGTACCCTTACAAGCATTGTATAGAGCGGGTGCTGGAGAAGAGTTTTAAGAGGTAACAGGGCCCCTTCTATGTGCTGGTGATTTAGTTAGCTAATAATCCCACACTCCCCAGATTTACCCCTAAAGCCCTGGCGCTTTTTGCCCCCTAAAAGAAAAAAAAAACGCTATTCCTACACTTATCAACTATATAGATGCTCTTGCATTTCGTCTGACCAACTCAGCAGGTGTATTCTCTAACTAACTCAGTTGACATTAATTTGATAGGCACTATGCAGTACATTGCTGCTTTGCTCGGTGGACATCGATTATAATAGGCACTACGTAGTAATTTTTTGTTTTCCTATACGTCAAAGCAGTAATGTACTCCATAGTGCCTGTCAAATTGATGTCAACTTAGGTAGCGAATACACCTGCAGGTGTGGATTTAAACAAATCTTTTAGTTTACTTCTTCACCCTCTATCCAACATTATAATATTATGTATGTATAGGGTGACTGGTAATTGGTGACCGATACTTAAACACGTGATTGTACTCATGTTAACAAACAACTTTCCCAAAGAAACATACAATAAGACAGATCGGCGTCACGTGGCTAACAGCTGATAGGGCACAGGCGCGCGCGAATTTCATACAGCTGTTGTGTTATTGTGATAAAAGTGAATGAATATAAAAAAAAAAACTGTTTCTTTGGGAAAGTTGTTTGTTATCATGAGTACAATCACTTGTTTAAGTATCGGTCACTAATTACCAGTATGTATGTACTTTTATATGAATTCTTTTGCTTCGTTAAGGCGTATATAGCCAAGTGGCGCCCTCATTGAAAAAAAAATCGTAGCAAAGATAAAGATTAAAAAAATCTATGTTGCGTTTGTTACAAATAGGATAAGGTATTTTTACGTTGTTGAACCAGGACTCGAAGTGTTTCGTATCCAAAGTAGTAAGCAAAAGTACCAAGTAGGCTAAGATACGAATTTTTATTCAATGAGGGCGCCACTTATGGGGAGGTAGGCCCTTAACTTGTAATCTGATCCCAGGATTTTATACTAGACTTTGAATTGCTGTAACTTCAAATTCCAATTCCAGTGATGGATAGTGAAAATTTTGCCTTTAACTGTTCAGCAAATGAATACTCTTATACCTAAACAATAATAATTATAATCAAATCATATCATATTAAGGCCCTACTACCGGCCAAGTGGCGTTGTTAAAACAGGTCTCAGAATGTTTCGTATCCAAAGTAGTAGGCAAAAGTAAAAAAAAACGGCTGTTTCTGACACTTTTGCCTACTACTTTGGATCATACGAAACATTCTGAGACCTGTTTTAACAACGTAAAAATACTTTATCCTCTTTGTAACAAACGTGACGTTGGATTTTTTAATATTTATTTTCTATGCTATGCTACGATTTTTTATTCAATGAGGGCACCACTTAGGCGGTAGTAGGGCCTTAAATCTAAGCACCTAAGAAAATGTGAGATCTTCAGATAATACGAGTAGTAACACAAAGTAACACTGTCGTGACTAGTTGCTAGCCTGCCTTGTAAGAGTGAAGTTCGTACCGTAACCTTTCCCCTGACTTGACGATCACGAATTAATTACAGTAGAAATGTTTGTTTTTAAACACTTTTACTGGGTTTTCATCTCGATTATTAAAATGTTGGCAAAGTCAGGTGTAGATGGGTTTTCGTCAGCTGTAGGTACCCTTTTAATTTTTTTTGGGGGTGGGAAATCATCCAGTAACACCCTGTTCCTTACCTGCCTGTGCCCAGAGGAGCGGTAACTCTGTTACGAATTTATCCGCTACAGGTACCCTTAGGCTAAAGCCGAAAACCCGCCAGCACTATTTAAAAGGCAGGCGGGATTCTATTTTTTTTTTTGGGTGTTGGAAGTCATCCAATGACATCTCCCGCTCTAGGGTGGAGCGGGAGGGCGTGTCAGACTCTTACTGACTAAAACCCACCCCTGTTCCTTCCCTGCCCTGAATGCCCAGGAGCAAAGATTAAAAAAAAAAAAAAGGTAGCTCTTTAGAATTTACCCTCAACCCTTGGGCAGAGGGGAGACCCCTTAAGGTAGATACGACTACTAAAGATTTTTAATTGAAAATCACGTCTAAATGACCAGTCTTATTTCTTTGAAAAAAATATATGTTATTCTAGACAATTTTTTTCGTAATTTGATAAGTGAATATTTGAAATTATATTTTTATAACATAGTGTTATTAATTTGTAAAGTTATGTATATCGCGAAAAAGAAAATTGAGAATCACGCAAAAACTATAAAGCGTATTTTTAAGAAGCCTTCACCATTTCAAAGATCTTTTAATTATTTATATTTTAGTATACGTGTTTTAGTATAATAAGTGTTATTTTATGTAATTTCGAACAGCGCTCCTTGATGGGCGAGTCCTATTACTGGGTGGACATACGACGCGTTGCGTGAGGTCAGCACAGAACACGCAAGCTAACCAGTCAAGGTCGTTGGCATATAACTGCGCCTTAATGATAATCTTAAGTCAGCCTAAATTTTTCTAAAAATGATTTTACAATGTATTCAGCACATAACAATTTTTTTTTTTGGGTGGGAAACCATAAAATAACTTCTCCCGCGACCCTGCCAGGAGCACATAATAAAAGAAACACATAGCAAAAGAAACTTCATAAAACTAAAGACACTTTCATTATTAACCGTTCAGTAATTTGCAATGATAAATAAAAGAGCGTTGCGTTCAAGATTTTCTTTCCGCAATGTTGCCAACTTGCGAGCCATAAACTAGCGTTTAGTGTTGCCAATACGAAAATTCAACACAGGAAATTTTTGCTTTTAAAAAGCCGTTGTAAATTTTGTATATCAGAACGTAATATTTTGGTATTTTGT
Source organism: Polia nebulosa (assembly GCA_951329385.1). Taxonomy (NCBI): domain Eukaryota; kingdom Metazoa; phylum Arthropoda; class Insecta; order Lepidoptera; family Noctuidae; genus Polia; species Polia nebulosa. The sequence continues at coordinate 12,912,482 of OX589614.1, read as the reverse complement.
TAATTGATTTTGAATACTGTTTTCTTGTTTGTAAGGTGTGTATTTCTTTGTGTTTATAGTGCACTCTCGGTTTTCCTTGCGTGTTGAAATGTCGCGTGCTCATATTTAAATCAAGGGAGGCTTGAATAAAATGGTGTCGGATTTTAATACTTGCTTTTACCGCGTAACGGTTTGTGAATGTTTTTGTTACTCTAGTTAAATTGCGTGTTTTACATGTAGTGACGAAAAGTTGATCACGTGTTTGTTAGTAAGACTTAATTATGATCTATATTTGTTTAATTCTAAGTGGTAGATCACGATTATTCTCAGCGTGGATTCGATCTTCATGTGAACCACTGTTAATAGATTTTCCAGCACGCGTAGCATGACCACCATAGAAACAGGTTTTGTCGACGGAAGAATAGACAAAATGACAGATTGTAGAAAGGATTCTACCATCCTAAGCATGGCGATGTTAAAACTGAAGAGAAGAAATGTTTCTATTCTTCCGTCGACAAAAGTCTACAATGTAAAGCATGATGCTCGGGCAGAAAAGATGTCAAGTTAGATAAAAAGAACTTTGTCTATTCTTGGTAGAATAGAGATAGAATTGGTCATGCTACACCTGCAGGGGAAGCACCAAAATAGCCCGCGAAATTAAAATTTTCTTACGTTTTTTGCAATTTGCAGGCCAGTATCAGGTTGTATGTTGGTCAAAATATGATTAGCGGCCGTAGTAAGTATGTATTTATGAAATTATAGTCAGTAGAATCATCAATGCAACTCTCTAAGTTCTCGCTAGTCTCAGATCCAAGAGTTGCCAGAGATGACTTACTTTCTGGTTAACAAATTGTGTGGGATTGAGAAGTGTTGTGTTGTGTTATGTTTTTTTTTTCGCGGGTTTGTGGGTCCCTAAAAAGTCCCAGTAAAAGTTGTCCATAATGATAAATATTGCCAGTTTTTCTTATATTGTTGTCATTCTCTACCTCGTGTTTTATAGTAAATCTTGTTGGTTGTACATTTATCTCTGTGTGTCTGCCTATTAAAGTTTGCACCTGTGTGTCGGGCGGTTACTATTATAAATAGTTTCTCTCAGCGTTTGGACATTTTTTCCTGCTCTTTGGCAGAATTCTAGAGGGTGACAGTTAGTGTATTGTCTTCTAAGTAACTTGTCCCTTTTTAACCGACTTCCAAAAGGAGGAGGTTCTCAATTCGTCTGTGTTTTTTTTTTTTTTTTATGTATTTATGTTACGCGATTTCTCCGTCAGTTGTGAACCAATTTTCTAAATTCTTTTTTAATCTGAAAGAATATACTCCCGAGGTGGTCCCATATAAATTTTATCGAAATTGCTTTAGCGCTTTTTGAGAAACTGAACAAAAACGGAAAATACGTGTACCTCGATGACGTTTTGGTGTTCTCCAAATATTTAAATTCCACGTTCCATTACATTGGGGTTTTAAGTTCTGGGGTATAACAACTAAAAAGTAAAAAATAAAAAGCTTTTTTACAAAAAAAAAACAACCGACTTCCAAAAAAAAACACACTAAAAATTAATAAATAACTTTAATTTCGGAAGTCGGTTTCAAATAACGAAGAAGTAAAATACAAACACCGACTTCCGAAATTAAAGTTATTTATTAATTTTTAGTGTATTTTTTTTTGGAAGTCGGTTGTTTTTTTTTGTAAAAAAGCTTTTTTTATATTTTTTTTGAGACACTGCTTGGGTCAATCATCATTATGGGACTACTTTTATTACATTAGGTTTTCCTGTAAAAATGATTGTATGTGTACTAAATGAAAATAATGAATATTATAAATGCGAAAGTTTAGATGAAGTTTTATTACTCAGTCACGCCGAACGGCTGAACGGATCGGGATGAAATTTGGTACAGAGATAGATTAAGGTCTGAACAGCACACAGTCTACAATTTATAATGGGGGAGAAACTAATTCCAGGCTGACGAAGGCGCTGCCAGAATCTAGTTGTTATATAAACTTTTAACTGTTATTTTCCCAAATCCATAAAGTAAGACTAAAGCTTTTTTGCTGTCTGTACGCATGGCATATGATATTGAGTTACCAGAGAAAGAAGGTAACAGATGTTCCTGACCTCCTTGCTCACTCTTGCATTAAGTTATTGCAAATTAAAGATTCTACTAACTCTAGGTTAACAAAGAGAAAACTGAGGATAGACTTTATTACCTTTGCAAAGCCTGTGTTACTACCTAACTACCTACGAATGGTCCGTTATATTTATCTGGCAGATATCTGCTTTAAGCATTTTAAAACAAGGTCTTAAATGTGTTTATGTGCTAGATAAAAATGAGTATCGAATATTCTCAAACTGAAATGATCTATTCTTTAATTTCACTTCTTTATACTGGGTGAAATTCTGTTAGTAGTTTAATTTCTCATAAATATAATAGACAAAATGTGAGTGTACTTCGACCGTCCTTGACCTTACCTTTGAGGAAAACAGGCGTTATTTTTTAAATGCTGCCCTACACTAGGTATTGCCCCCGTATCGGGGGTGCATTCATAAACTTATAATTTCACACAAGACACCCAGACCCGGAACTACTCTGGAGACTATACAAATATTGGTTCAGTGCGGCAATCGTGTCGTTATATTGTGTTATAGGTTGTTTAATACCTATCAATGAAATATCCTTCCTAACATCACTGCCCTACTTGTCAACAATAAACTCTCACGCAAAACTAAAATCTTCCACATTTCTCTTTTTACAAACAAAACATCAAATTTAACACCTATTACCAAAAACTCCCCACAAAACTAGAACGACCTCAAACATCGATAGCATAGTGATGTGACCCAACGCATCTAAAGATCAAATCGATGTCGATGGTTGCATCACCGGTTACATGAGCGCAGTTCTGTCAAGGAAGGCTGTGGTTGCGTAATCTTGAAAGCAGTAGAAAGTCCGCTGGCGATGGCTTGGTCTGCATCCGAGGCAGTACGGATAAATGGTAATTAGTTATGTTTTAGTGGAGGAAAGCTAGGCTAAATTGAGTTATTAAATTTTTAAAGTAGATTTGGAGCAAAATTTAACACTAAAATAAAATAAACTTTTTTACAAACAATTATTAAAAGTTATTTTGCACTTTTTTTTGTTGTTTTGGAAGTCGGTTCTATTTTTTGGAAGAAAGTTTTTTATTTTTCACTTTTTAGTTGTGGTTCCCATTAAATTGTGTTTACAATACATAGATCAACGATCGCAGTAATCGCGAGTCATTTGCTGTTAGTTATTGAAGAGTTCCACTGTCTATCTTCATCAGAACTAAAAACTTCCTTGAAAAATATGCATTTGAATACCGAAAACCCCATCTAAATTGGGTCAGTAGTTTTCGAGAAAATCGCGGACAAAAATACGTAGATACATACGCACGGTTCGAATACAGAACCTCCTTTTGTGAATTCGGTTAGTAAAAATATTTTTTAAACAATGTTTTAAATTCATACACAAAACTTCGTGTCTGAGCTGTTGAACATTGAAGAGTTTCTCTATCTGGAGTGGATTCTGAATGGCAATTAAGGTCATGCTTACCATAAAAATGCATTATCATCAAAACTGAACCAACTTGTAAAAATTCAACTCCGTAGAATAAGAGGAAGTGGTTCATATTCAGCTTGCAAGTTTTGACCTTAACATACAAAGGGGAACGCAAATCTTCCATACAAATAAATGCCTGGAATGGACAGAAACTACTAAAAGTCCTTAATTCTATTTAGAATAAAATATGTATAGTGAAATTATTCTTGAGTTTATTTAACTAGTGTAAAAATACAACGATCATTAGATATATTTAACTTGATATCCGCTTATTTTTTTACGGAGGTCGTGTTTATTCGACATGAGTAAGTGACATTCAGTTAAAGAGGAATCATCAAATAATCCATATGTAACTATTTTATACATAGAGTGCACAGTTATTTTTAATTTAGTATTATACGACCTTTAGGTAGCGTAAGTCTAATTAAAATGATCTAAGCTTGTCAATAGGCCCCTCGCGTTACCATAAGGTTACGCAACAATAGGTTTTTAATTCTGTCTGCTAATGAGGGGCTTGACGCGTTCAAATCAATTATTATTTAAATAGAAAACGTATCTAGGCTGTATGCATCACATGTCCTTTGTTTAAGTTACAGTTTGATATTATTGCATTTCTTGTTTTTTATTGTTTATGGTTTTGCGTTTGCGACTTGAGTTACATACTTATATTATATTTTTATTTTTTGGCTGAATGTCACTTACTCACGTCGAAGAAACACGACCTCCATATAAATATAAGCGGAGATCAAGTTAAATATATTTAGTGATCGTTATGTTATTACCCTAGTTAAACAAACTTAAGAATTATTACATTGTACCTCTTTTATTCTAAATAGAATTAAAGACTATTAGTAGTTTCTGTCCGTTTCAGGCATTTTTATGCATTCCCCTTTGCAAGTTAAATACAAGGTTGTAAAAATTGGTCCTTCGATCCGAAAAGGACCTCTATTTAAATGTTGCTAAGTAAACTTGAACCGAATATTTTTTACGCAGGAAATGCTTGCTAGAACATAGTCGAGTTCTGTAGTTTTTGCCAATTCCTTTGTTTAAAATGCGTGAGTTTATATTTGTATCACCCTCGGTCCTTTTTTGAAGACGACAACATGTATATAAGGTGACTGGTAATTAGTGACCGATACTTAAACACGTGATTTTTTTGGGAGGGATGAAACACATGTAACTAAAAGAGTTATGAATATAAATGTGAATGGATGGAGAGGGAGAGGGAGGCCAAAGAAAGGATGGATGGATTGTGTGAAGAGTGATATGAAAGAAAAGGGAGTTAGTGATAGCGTCGACGGCTGACAGGACTGAATGGAAGAAAAAAAAGTGTTGCGCCGACCCCAAGAAACATGGGATAAGGGCAGGAAGATGATGATGACTTAAACACGTGATTGTACTCATGATAACAAACAACTTTCCACACACCACAGGCACAAAGGGCTATTTACAACTGGGGTAAGCCCAGTTGCCAAGCACAAAGATTAAAACAGTAATATTGTGAGCTGTTACATTTGATTCCGGTATTTCACTAGTTATGCCCAAGTTCCACGTAACTCATATTGCCATAAACCACAGCGCTAGTTTCTTATTAAAATATAAATTCCTTATAACCCATCTAGCTATAAGGAATTTATGCTTCGGCAGTGTAGGAAACTAGATCAGATAATGTTCTGCACGCAAACATTTAACTTCACAATTCTTACGCCACCTAACGGCATTTTCCTTTCTTCAAATATAACAATAATAAATAAATAAAACGTAACAACACGCCTTTATTTTGTGATGAATTAGGCAGTGAGGTACATCCACGTTTCGGCAGACAAATAATTTAAAGTCTTAGGAGCGAGTCTTTTATTTTAAAGTTCTAAGACTGAAAATAAGATGGATGTATTGTGAGAATGATGATTATGACTAGAAAAGTTGTTTAATTTTCTTTATTTTTTTAAATTAGTTTAAAATTTTGATTTCTGTTCTAATTCATTTTATTTGTATTTTTTACTCTGATTTATTCTTAGGTTTCCGTACCCGAAGGGTCCAAACGGAGCTCTGTTGCTTTCACTCACGTATCTGTCCGTCCGTCGTCTGTCACAAAATTTTGTTCCGAAGAATTTTTGAACTTCCTATTGAACTTGAAATTTTGTAATAATAATTATTACGTATATTTTACTAACAAATACCAAAATATTAATTTACCTCATATGGTACGGAACCCTATATATGCGAAGTCCGACACGCACTTGGCCGGGTCTTATTTTACTTTCAGTTTTTACGTCTGTGCAACTTTTTTTGTTAATTAAAATATCAACTGTTTTTTGAACTAAAATTCCCTGTACCGCAGGTAGTAAATAGGGTTTATATTTAATAGCATTTATGTATGTATTGTCTTGTATTTCGATGGTTGGACTGTGTGAAAGAGGATATGAGTATAAAGGGGGTGACTACAGAGATAACGACTAGTAGAGGAGTATGGAAGAAAAAGACATGTTGCGCTGACCCCAAATAAATTGGGATAAGGGCAGGAGGATGATGATGTATGTATTTCCTTGCGACGATAAATAATAATAAAGAATTGACTACTGATATTACGGTTAATAGAGAGACTTGGAAGAGGAAGGCATGATGCACCAGCCCCAATTAGGGCTGGAAGATTATGATAGATTTGCTTACCAACGAGTATCATGTTACTAAGTAACTGGATTGTGAAGAACAGATAGGTAGTCACTCTATGTTAAATACTGGTATTCAGTTGCATCCTAGACTGGAAGCTGACCAACATAGTTGGGAAAACATTACCCTGCTTCTGGGTTGGTACAGTCGGGTAAAAAGAAAGGCAAATAAAGATGATTGCTTTCGAACCCAAGATCACATGCTCATTAGCAGAGGTCGGAATTAGGTAGAGATATTTATTTACTTGTATCGAAATGTTGATATTAATATGGATCTGCCCGGGATTTCTAATGGACAATCCCGTGTGGCCAACAATATTACAAATAAATAATAATAAAAACCTCTATTGTTTTCTTTTGTTCTCAAAAGCTATGTTGTGTGTACTATAAATGTTGCAACATCGCGCGTGTACGCATTGGAATTTTGCAACTTCGGACATCCGATGTCGTTGATGTAAATTTGGCAACGTCGCGCGTGCAGTGGTTTAAATTGTGTAAAAATAAATAGCTTTTTTATTCAACAAATCAGGGGATTTTTCTGCTCTTTAAAATTAATCTCGGGATTTGTGGCATATCCACTTTATTCTTTCGCTGTATGAAATCAGTGTAAGTAGATACATAAATAACTCTACCTAATTCCGACCTCTGGTCATTAGTTGCAATAATGACCAAAAGACAAATGAGATGTAATAATAATAATAATAAAGCCATTTAATTCCTTATTAATTTAAAAATACATTTCATTCATAATCCATTCAATTGCTCATTAGTACATTAAAATAATACATAAAATAAATTGCAGTAATAATTAATTGGGAATTAGTAAATATAGTTCAATTGTTATATTTTTAATTATTAGGGATCTCTGGACGAGTATAGGCCTCCTCCAATTTTTTCCACTTTTCTCTTTCGACTATCTCATTTGTTTTGGACAAATGGGATAGCTGAAATAAATAAAATTCTTGTAAAATTCACTAATTGTAATTAATATTGAGTGTACTAACACTTTCTTAGGAGACAATACAGTCTTCCCTGGCTTTATCTTTTTCCACTTTTCTCTTTATTTTTTTCCACTTTTATTTTTTTAAACTTTTATTTATTCTTTATTTTTTCCACTTTTCTCTTTCGACCATCTCATTTGTTTTGGACAAATGGGATAGTCCAAATAATAAAATTCTTGTACAATTCACTAATTGTAATTAATATTGAGTGTAAGTACTAACACTTTCTTAGGAGACAATACAGTCTTCCCAGGCTTTATCTTACTTTTTTGTTGCGCATCAGTGAAACTAGCATTTTCACCTGACTTCGTTTGCTCCCACGATCTTCAGATGTAGAAATTACTTATTGTTTACCAAAGGTTTTGTATAAAAGTGTTTATATTTAATATTGCGCTTGGGAGTAGTATGGTAGTAGGTATTTAGTGGGTGTGTGAACAGTGGTGGCCCAGTGGTAGCGGCCGCGACTTACAACTTGTAGGTCGTGAGTTCAAACCCAGGTAGGCGCTTTCCATTGTGTAAATAATTATATCACCACTACTCTCAAAACGGTGAAGGAAAACATCGTGAGGAAACCGCGGTATGTCCTAGAACCAAAAATTCGAAGACTGCATTGGGCCCACGTGGTGGATTATGGCCCACACCCTCTCACAGAGAGGCCGCCTGTGCCCCAACAGTGGGGACATTAAAAGGCTGATGATGATGAGCGGATGTTTGGACTAAGAGATTGTAATCAGCTGGTGTCTCGTTAGTTTGCTGGAGATATTGGCACGGATTCTCTTGTTCAATAACTAAACTAAAATTAGAGAATTGCTATCTTTTACTAAAAGGCAGTGTGAGAAAAGGACGGCTATAGCTATGCACTAAGTTAGAGATGTCAAACTAGTTTACGCCTTGCGCTTCGCCGTGTTTTTAGACGACATGTTTTTACGTGTACCCTTAATTTGTATGGAAATATTAGTTCAAACTAAATTTGACAGCTCTAATTTACGTCCGTCTCTTTCTTGTTTTATTAGAGAGAAAAAGATAGCAATAGCCTAAATTAAGTTTAGTTTGTGCATAACAGAATCAACACCAATATCTAACTTATCTTCGTTTTAGAGTGATTATTAGAAAGATTGCGTTTTCTAAGTTCTTATTTTTTACTTGTTGGGCTGTGTTCTAGTAGTAAAATTTTGTTGCATACTTAAGTGTTTTTTTTAGGGTGGGGTCCCTCCCTCCTCCCGGTCTGGGTGTATCTTTCGATCTATTTATTACTTTGTTGTCTTTATTGTGTGAATGTTTGTTTGTTTGTTGATGTTTGTTGTTTAGTACTTTATTGTTTGTTGTCGACAGAGATTGCCTGGATACAAAATGGATATATTCCGCGACTTTACATAAGTGTTTCGTTCTTCAATTAGTTACCCACTGGTTTCGTTCAATGATCCACATACAGAACTAGTTTATGATGGAAGGCTAAATAAACATACCAAACGACCAGTCATCGTAGCCATACCAACTCTTTATTTGACTTAGTGATACGAAAGCGCATATTGCTCTGTAAATATTTCTAGAGTAATATGAAAAATGTGATACCTACTGTTCTGTTCTATACTGAGTCAATTTTAGGGTTCCGTACCCGAAGGGTAACCAACGGGACCTAAGGTCTTCAAAGAGAAGTCCATAGGTTATGTTGTAATTTATCTGTAACTTAAAAGTTACATTCTGAACTAAGTTTACGCATATCTGTGGGTTCATAAATATGTCTTTTCATAAACACTCTGCACGATATTATTTACGCGATCCACCTAAGCTATGTCGAAACCAAATCATGCTCAATTACATATGTTACACAATGCACCAAGCATCATTAGTTGAATCCAAAATTGTAGAACAGCCCTGGGTGTGTGGTCAAACGTGAGTGGAATATTATGCGGATAGGAGCACCAAGTGTTGTAGTTACAAAAAGATTGTTCCACTTACGGGCGTTTTTGGGCAACTGTCTTTATATGGAACTCTGACTAAATGACATTTTGATTTTCATTGATGACAGTTTTGATAAAATTTATTTGGGGTCACCTACCAAACATAAAAATAATCATCAAAATCTATTCACAAGTGGCGAAGTAATCGCGTAACAAACATACTAAAAGAGAGGAAAAAAAAAACATACAGACAAATTGAGAATCTCATGCTTTTTGAAGTTGGTTAAAGAAGGCGTGAATTTATGTGAATATGTATAGTTGTTTATTTATGCGTAAATATTTAAAATAGTATAAATAATAAAGCAGTAACCTGAAGTTCAGCACAAATCTGGTTGTAAACCAGGCAAGTACGTTACGACAGACTTATGAACTAAATACTTCTGTCTATCTATCTGCCTAGCCTTTTCCCAACTATCTTCGGGTATGCTTCCAGTCTAACCAGATGCAGCTGAATACCAGTATTTTACATGGAGCGACTGCCAATCTGACCTCCAGAACCCAACTAAAATACTTCTGTAAATACCACCAAAACATTATAGTTGACCTCCTCGTTGATCTCGTGGTTAAAATAATAACAGCCGCACGGGTCGATCCATCAGATTAAGCTACGCTTGCCGGGGTTGGTCCATGGATGGGTGATCTTTACATACCAAGACCCCTCCGTGCCTCGGAAACGACGTTAAGCCGTTGGTCCCGGTTGTCAATCGTGGATCTTTGACAGTTGTACGGGTCGTCAGAAGCCCGAAAGTCTGACAACCAGTCTTACCAAGGGGTATCGTATTACCTAGTAACTGGAATGTGGAGATCAGATAGGCAGTCGCTCCATGTAAAATACTGGTTTTCAGCTGCATTCGGTTAAACTGGAAGCCGACCCCAAAGTCGTTGGGAAAAGGCTAGGCAGATTGATTATAGTTGACCTCCTTTCCAGACATACTCCATACTACCTTGGAGATATTCTCTTAAAATCTTCAACTGACTTGCTATTACCCTTAAAAAAAACAAAACTCCCAAAAAAGTCACTTTTCAAGCAGTCCGACGCAGTTTGTGGAATTTATTTAGTTCAACCACAGATTTGATGCATCAGACTGCTTGAAAAGTGTTTTTGTTTTTAACCTTTTTTAGTTTTTTTTTATCAGTCGAGTTGTTCAGTATCAGTTTGAATTATTTATTTTATTTTATAACCTACATTTTGTGAGTTATTTTTGGAATCGTCTTTTTTTAAACTCTTGAACAACTATACTTACCTAATGGCGGTCGCCATTTTTTTTTTCATAATTCATATACGTAGTTTGGTCCTCGAGAAAAAAACCAAAAAAACTCAAAAAACAATGACTACGACTTGTGGGGACCTGGAGCACCTTCTCGTACTGCAGGGACCCTGGGGGTACGAGAATGACTGAGTATTGTGTGTAGTGTTATAAAAGAAAGAGGAATAGCGCACCCAGAGTAACTATATTGAACAATAAAATATTACATCCTCTTCCGCCGGGCTAGCTGAACTGTAACTCACTAACTGTCACTCTCGTACACCACACTCTCGCGTTGCCAGCGAGTGTGACAGCCCCTAGAGGTTACGAAGAACCCCCAGGGTCCCTGCAGTACGAGAAGGTGCTCCAGGTCCCCACAAGTGGAGTCATTGTTTTTTGAGTATTTTTCTTTTTTTTGTGTCTATATACTGTATTATTTAGTATTTATTAGTAAATTATTTTAGCATATATTTGTATTTTATTATAGGTTTTTAAATTTTGTTCTATTTGTGGTTGTACACCTACCACAGAGTTGTTTATTTAACCCAAAGGTTGACTGGTAGAGAATGCCTTGTTGCATTAAGTCCGCCTATGTACCACTATTGTACATGAAGTTTAAATAAATAAATAAATAAACCATGTCACTTCAGCGGTCAAGACCAATCAATGATATCTCATTTGTTAAAATCCATTAAGCCGTTTATACTACAGCGCGTGTCAAAGAAATAGAGATACACACAAATACACATACATAAATACTCTAGAAAAACATTACCCTCCTTCTGTAGCAGTCGGGTAAAAAGACACAGACCTGTGACAAACAAACAAACAACAAAATTTAAAGTACAATGGTTCCATATCACCCTTTGGCTACGGAAGTGGAACCCACTTCTGTCCAACAGCCAAAAGGTTACAATAGCATCATCGGTAACCGTTAACCAGTTTCTTCGGTTGCGCAAGCTTGACATTACGCAATAAGATGGCGCCGGGTTATCATATGTTAAGAAGAAATGTCAAAGTTTTAAACTGTTGTGTAAGACTTTGATGTTGTTGTTGTAATTAGTTGTTGAGGTAAAAACTTCCGTGTTTTATTGGTGGGTCGATAGATGGATTTTGGTCAAGTTTTTTTGTGAGTATGGAAGAAGAAGCCATGTTTTATTTGTAACCGACATCAAAAAAGGAGGTTCTGTATTCGACCCGTATGTTTGTATGTATGTATGAGTTAGCGTACCACAGGCCAGTTTCCTTACTCGTCAATTTCACTAATTCACCAGTTTACTTATTAGACAGTTTCTGAATTCGCCAATTTCCTTATGTATGTAACTATGCTTGTTTGTCCGCGATTTTCTCGAAAACTACTTATCCAATTTGGATGAGGTTTTAGTTATTCAAATGCATATTTTTCAAGGAAGGTTTTAGTATATAATACATTAGGGTCTGATGAAGATCTTCGAAGTTGGACAGTGGAACTCTACAATAACTAACAGCGAATGACTCGGGATTGCTGCGGTCGTTTGTCTATGTATTGTTTACACAAGAACCACAACTAAAAAGTGATAAAAAAATAATTACTAAAAATAGAACCGACTTCAAAATTTCTTGTAAAATAAATATTTTATAGGAACATTTTACTGAGTTATATTTTGAAACTAAAGTTATTTTCAACTTAAAAAAAAAACAAAAAATTTGGAAAATAACTTTAAATTTCGGAAGTCGGTGTCAAAAAACGAACAAACTAAACCAGAGACACCGACTTCTGTAACAAAGTTATTCTCCACATTTTTTGTTTTTTTTTAGGAAGTAGGTCTATTTTTTGTAAAAAAGTTTTTTTGACGCTTGACAATCGATATCTCTGATAGAATATTTATATTCTTTAATACATTGCCTCAATTTTGAAAACATCTATTTAACCAACTCGCAGAATGTTCAGATTAAATTACCTTATTAATTGTTTTTTTTTAAACTATCATTATAAATTCAATATTTTGTATCTTATTATTGCATATATTTTTATTATTTCTTGTTAAATTAATGTTAAATAATATAACTATAATTACAAATTAATTGAATATCAAATAGGCGAAATCTGCAAGGGCTGTGCACACGTGAAAAGTTCGCTGTGATTATTACAAAATAATGTGATTTTTATCTGTAAAAAAATTCTGTGTATTATTCGTTGGAGTGCCATAATAATAAATAAATAAATAAATAGAATGTGACTTAGTCCAGAGCCCCTTCAGTATACACCATCTTTTGACTGACTTGCAGAGCGACAATTTTTACTACATTTAACTTACTTTCGATCAGTCTACCGTTCGCCTAAGGCAGTTATCCCACTACCGCGCCGGCGAGGAAGCGATTAGTCACTTCCTATCGGATATTTTGACGCTCAGGAAACGTACAATAGAAATACATTTCGTGTAAACAAAAGAAATGCATATTTAATAGTTGATCACTGACTGTTCATACTGCTGCCAGCTTGATGCACTTGAGGCAATTGAGAGGCTCGCCAAGAGGATCATCGGCAATGATAGGCTCGTCGAGTCAAAGCTCCAAAGTCTTGAGCATCGACGCCGAGTTGCTAGCCTGTCGGTTTTCTATCGGTTGCATTTTGGCGAGTGTGCGACGGAATTGCATAATTTAATTTCGCCAAGCCCGTTCCATCATCGGACTACAAGACGTACGGTGACGCGCCACCGGTACATGGTGAACATCCCACCCACACGCACGAAACGATTTGAGAACACATTCAATGTGCGTACAGCTAGGGAGTGGAATTCCCTGCCCGAGTCTGTTTCTTGATAGCTACAACCTGAGGACTCTTTAAGTTAAGAGTGAATAGGTTGCTTCTAGGCAAGCTTGCTCCATCTTCGAGCACATCATCGCATACCATCAGGTGAGATAGTGAACAAACGCGTGCCTATAAAAATTAAAAAAAAAAACACTGCTGGCGTGGGCTCGCTCCACATGTTTGTCGCTGAGCGACAAGATCTATCAAAGCTTACTCGCTCAACGATGCTCGTTTGGTGGTCAGAAGTCACGCCGAGAGACCAACTCGTTTTTAGTTTGAATCTCTACTCGCTACTCGCTCATCGTTGGCGGTGGGACAAGTGCCTAACGTTGCTATAACACTACTCAACCAATCATTTCACCGATTAACGTCTTATACTTCTTACCACACGAACGGGAAGTGATGACTCCAATAGTTTCCGCAGACGAGATCGTGGTATTACATCAATAATCTTAAATTGATCTTATATGGTTACGATGTGACCTAAGATCTGTAATAAGGAAGCTAGTTGGTTAACTTTGTAAGATATTGAGAGAGTACAGACCCGATTCCAGTGAAGTGGGTGATTTTCACCCACTTCAAAACGACAATTGACAGTCAAAGTCAAAACTTGTCTACTTTATGTTGCATTTTTACCCAATTGCCTCAGAAGGAGGGTAGTTTTTCGAGTGTTTGTATGTATATTTCTTTGGCACGCCCTGTAGCCTAAACATCTGTAAGGTATATTTGGTAGGTAGGTATTATTAGATTAGTCTTGACAGCTGAAATGACAACATTAATTTTGAATAAAAAAAAAATGCTTTTTGATTAAAATATTATCTTTTTAAGCGTGAAATATGTTAAAAGAAAGGTTGGTATAATACGGTCTGTGTTAAATGGAGACTTGTACCCGGTTGAGAGCAATAGGCTCGCTATACCTCGTAGCCATCAGCCGTATTCGCTAACTCAGTTGACATCAATTTGACAGGCACTTTGCAGTACATTGCTACTTTGACGTATAGGAAAACCGTAGTGCCTGTTACAACCGATGTCCATGGAGCAATGTACTGCATAGTGCCTATCAAATTGATGTCAACTGAGTTAGCGAATACACCAGCTGGGCTGCTCGCAATTTTAATCACTAAACCAATGATATTATATACAGAGTGTAACGCAAAGGTGTGGTCATATTTTAAGAACTGCATCTGCCCATCGATATGAACAACTTTCTTCAAGAAAATCCGAGGAAATTCTTAAAAAAATATTTTTACCTCCCATACAAGAAATGATCAGCTGATGATGACTTTGTACGGAAAGTCCAATTTTTTTTTTGGGAATTTTGTATTTTTCTTGGAGAAAGTTGTTTATTTCCATGGCCAGAACCGGCTCTTAAAATATGACCACACCTTTCCGTTACACCCTGTATATAAAAACCGGCCAAGTGCGTGTCGGACTTCACCACATTTAGGGTCCCGTACCAAGTGTGGGAATTATTACCGGAAAAATGTGATTTATTGTAAATGCGAAATATTGGTATTTGTGAGTAAAATATACGTAGTAGTAAACATTATCACCAAATTTCAAATTGGGAGTTCAATGGGAAGTTAAAAATTTCTTCAGAACAAAATTTTGTGACAGACAGACGGACAGACGGGCACATGAGTGACAGCAATAGGGCTCCGTTTGGTGGTGAATAAAAAAGAGGTAGATATCGCACACACAGTATCGACAATTGTTGCAATTTGATTTAGTCGGCGAACAGCAGCGAGCGAAGAAAAGCGTGTCCGTGGCGTGACAATAATATATCTATCTATGGTTCCAAAATAAAGAAGAGTGAAGGAATTTCATACCATAATAATTATACGTTAAAGCAGCAATGTACGGCAAAGTGTGACAGGCACTTTGCCGTACATTGCTGCTTTGACGTCCTATGAAATTTGGCATGGAGATTATCATCATCATCAACCTTTTAAGGTCCACACTGCTGGGGCACAGGCCTCCTCTCTGTGGAAGGGTGTGGGCCGTTATACCACGCGGGCCCAATGCGGGTTGGTGGATGTCACATGTCTTCAAATTTTTAGTTCTAGTACATGCCGGTTTCCTCACGATATTTTCCTTCACCGTTTTGACAGCAGTGGTGATGAAATAATTTACACAAAGTAAAGCGCCTGCCTGCGTTTGAACTCACGACCTAAAACTTGTAAGTCGGGCTGGGCCACCACTGCTCTTGCTCTCGGAACGGCGATAGTTTGGAAAATTTATCACTTAATAATAAGGGAATTATTAATTCCACTTGGGCGAGGCCTCTGGCAGAACCTAGTGTCTACAAAATACGAGTTTACTTAAGAGAAAAATATTCTCTGCAATAGGCCCTTGACCCTGCTCTTCAGAAGTTGGTCGAGGCTCTTGGCAGTAAGGCCATTGGCCGTTCCGACGGTCGGCACATTGAATGCTCAGTTTACATTCCGTATGTCAACAACCTCGTGCTTTTCATCAAGATTATGAAATAGAAGAATTCTCGATGATCTAGTAGTTGTTATCGTTTGTGTTGGTGTGAGTTCGATTTCCAGGTCGGGTAAAGGCAAAGTGGTTAACAGTTTTATAACTAGGGAGTTTTAGAAGCAGTCTGGAGTCTAGATTTGGGTTCAGTTTTAGATAATACTAGCAACCCACTCCGGCTTTGGAAGGGTGTAAATTATATACACAAAGCTTCATCGTTTATTGCTCTTTATATTAGTGAAAATCGCATTAAAATTCGTTGCGTGGTTTAGTAGTAATTTGCGGAGAAACAGACAGACACGGAAAGTGACTTTGTTTTGTACATGTCGAGATATTATAAAGAGGTAAGATTTTTTTCTTTGTTTGTACCGAATAAGCTA
The DNA here is from genome assembly GCA_951329385.1 of Polia nebulosa. NCBI lineage: Eukaryota > Metazoa > Arthropoda > Insecta > Lepidoptera > Noctuidae > Polia > Polia nebulosa. Next base: position 12,896,403 of record OX589614.1, on the reverse strand, counting down.
CGAAATTACTGGACCGAATTTAACCTTTTTTTCACCAGTAGAAAGCTAAACTATCAGGAAGCTATTTAGGAGGCTATTTTTATCCTGGGTAAAATAACAGTTTCCCGGAGCGAAGAAGAAAACTAAACTAATAAAAATAAAAAATAAATAAAAAACAGACATGTTGTTGTTGTGTAAACCATGTTATACATAACTAAACTAATAAATAACTTAATAAATAAAATATGTACAAGAAGCATATAAGATCTGGGAGGAGTACAGCTCAATGGGCATCGAAAAATTCGTCCACATCGCTGTCATTGGAAAAAATGCCCAGAATGCTAGCAGAATTGCCACGTTAAATGGCAATGCTGATTCTTTGGCCAAAATAAGGCCAGCCCTCTGGTCACGTGAAGAGTCGACTAAATGTTTGCTGATGTCAAGGAAAACTCGATGAGCACTCGGACCTAACTGTCTGACTCTAAATCTGTTTTTATGATTGTAATTCTTTCATTGTTGCCATATATTATACCACTTTTTAACCGACTTCGAAAAAGGAGGAGGTTCTATGTTCGACTGTAGGTTTTATTTAAATTTTTTTTTGTGTGTCCACCGATTTCTCCGTCAGTTGTGGACCGATATTCAAAATTCTTTTTTTATCCGAAAGAATACACTCCCGAGGTGACCCATATAAATTTTATCGAAATTGCTTCAGCGCTTTTTGAAAAACTGAACATAAACGAAAAATACGTATACCTCGATGACGTTTTGGTTTTCTCCAATTACGAGTATGTTTAAATATTACGTTCCATTTTATTGTGGTTTTTAAATCGGAGGTATAACAACTAAAAAGTGAAAAATATTAAATATTTTTTCCAGAAAAAAAAAACAACTGACTTCCAAAAAAGAAAATACATTAAAAAAAATAACTTCAGTTTCGGAAGTCGGTGTCAAAAAACAAAGAAATAAAATGCAAACACCGACTTCCGAAATTTAAGTTATGTTTTAATTTTTAGTGTATTTTCTTTTTTGGAAATCGGTTGTTTCTTTTTTACCCCGAAACAATGCTTTGTTCCTCTGGAATAGGCCATAAGAGCGAAAGTCGCGGAAAAAATATATTAATGCGCTAAATAAAAAATCAGCCGAGTAGTTTCGGAGCATAAACCAGCACACCAACCCACATTATCGTAACTCTTGATTATTTCGATCGATGTAACCACAGAATGCATATTCAACAAATACTTAATATTAGTATTTCCTTCTTTCATTATATTGCATAATCTGTTTGGGTAATATTTTTATTGGTTACCTACTGTTAGGCTGCGGTTCTACTAGAGATGTGCGAGGTAGATAAGTGGTGAAGCTATGTTATGGTATGTTTCACTGCGTGGTATGTGTCAGCTGCGTACACGCGCGCACATTTTACTCGCACAGCGCGAGTAAAATGTGCGCGCCAGCTTTGCTCCGTACTTTACAAAGTTATAGCTACAACACTCGCGAGTCATTAGCATGCATCCTTAGCATGATAGATAGACTTTATTATACACCAAAACAGTTACACACACAACTTTTATACATAAACTTAAGTCATGCATCCGTAGCTCGAATCATCATTCTCCTGCCCTTATCCCAATTTATTTGGGGTCGGCGCAACATGTCTTTTTCTTTCATACTCCTCTATTAGTCGTCATCTCTGTAGTCGCCCCTTTTTTACCCATATCCTCTTTCACACAGTCCAACCAACGTTTCTTTGGCCTTCCCTTACTCTTATAGCCAACCACATCCATAGACAAGACTTTCCTCACGACATTTTCTTCATTCCTCCGCATCATATGCCCATATCACAACAACCGATTTCCCCACAACTTTTCAGTTAGCGGTGCCACTTTCAGACTTCTTTTTATATACTCATTCCTAATTCTATCCATACGCGTAACACCACACATCGCTCTTAGCATTTTCATCTCAGCCGCATGCAATTGCTTTTCATTCATCACTTTTGTGGCCCAACATTCTGAACCATACAAGACAGCAGGTCTGACCATTGGCATCCGTAGCTCGAATCTGTCGCTTTAATTAGTATGGTAAAAACTTAGCTCTGTTGAACCCTGTTCCACTAGAGTTACGCTAAGCTAAGCTTTGAAAATCGAGCAAGCCTTTCTGTTAAAATCAAGACACATTACAACTTATCACATCTCCAGTAGAATCACAGCCTTATGTGCGTATGTATGTGTGTGTGTCAGTGCATGTAGTAACGGTTTTTATTAGTCAATACGTGCATGCTGCAACTTAAGGCGAAGGCAGTTAATATGACATAAGTTTTAGATTTGGGCTGTGCGTGTTTAAAAGAGAGAATTTCAAATGTTACTGTGTGCTAACTTGTGTATTGTTTATGTCAAAAAGCAACCATGAACTCAATTTATATTGACCAATATTGTTCATACTGTCCTTGATTTTTTGTGCACAATGAGTGGGTTATTTCTACGAGTAGGTAAACTATTTCTTAGGTATATTAAACTTTTACTGAGAAAGGTCAAAAAAATAAAATACAAATCTTTAAATTCATCATCCTCCCTTTCTCGTTGCAATTTGCTTCAGTTCTAGACTACCTGCTACCATCTCTTTAAATTTCTTCATTGCTAATATGTTAAAATGGGTTTTTCTTTCTCAATACCTTCTCTACTACTACTTACTAACTTCCCTTCTTCTAATAAAATGTGGGGCGAATCACGAATATTATAATTTTATTGTGAGATGAAACTTTAAGGGGCGAATGTGGACCAAGTAATCCTGTTTATCAATAGGTAAATCTTTTAGTAACGTGTATACTTTGGACATTAACATATCTTTCTGCTGGGAGGTTGTTTGTTTTTAAAGCTATTATTTCGGGGCTTATACCACAGAAATTCCGGTGTATAAGTAAAGCATCTGACACTTACCAATAGTTCGACTTTCTATCAGTGTAATGATTCTTGTAGTGAAATCAATCTGCCACAAATATTTTTATTTGCCTACTAGCTTCTGTCTGCGGCTTCGTTCGCGTGGGATTAGTTCTGCCCCATTATAAATTATAGCCTATGTACTAATCCAGAGTATAATCTATCTCTGTGCCAAATTTCATCCAAATCCTTTCAGCTGTTCTGGTGTAATTGACTAACAAACATACATATATGAAAACTTTCACATTTATTGTATTTATTTATTTATTTTTTACATCTTAGGAAAGCTTACAGACTACTAATATTGTAATTTAATAACAATAATATATAATTTAATTGCTTATAATAAAACTCTACAGATAAATACAAAAATTGTAACCTATTAATGTAGGATTTATTGTTTTAGATTAGATATACAATTACCCTAAGCATTTCTTTCTGTGCATGCACTGTTGTCCGATTTAAACTTATATTTATAACTTATTTTAACATATCCATTGCAATCACAGATATAATCTAAAATAGGTCGTCGCCTTAATAAAAGATTTCACTGCCGCGCTCGCCAGCATGTGACGGCACAAACAAAAATATGTCCATCTCAGTCACACCCACGCATTACGCACTTTGCGTCCCTTTCCCGCATTTCTATGTCATTGACTTTGTGCATGTCGCTTGCTTAGGGTTTTCCGAATAGTGTGTTGAAAGGAAATGTTGAAGAAATGTTTGTGATATGCGTTTCCTGGGGTAAGCAGTTTATAGTATTGACGTTAATTAGTAACCAATGTACGATAGACAAGCTCGTGGCTAAAGTAATAACAGCCGCACGGGTCGATCCATCAGGTTAAGCTACGCTTGCCAGGGTTGGTCCATGGATGGGTGACCATCTTTACATACCGAGACTTCTCCGTGCCTCGGAAAGCACGTTAACCCGTTGGTCCCGGCTGTCAATCGTGGATCTTTGACAGTCGTTACTGGTCGTCAGAAGCCCGAAAGTCTGACAACCAGTCTTACCAAGAGGTATCGTATTACTCAGTTACTGGGTTGTGGAGGTCAGATAGGCAGTCGCTCCATGTAAAATACTGGTATTCAGCTGCATCCGGTAAGACTGGCAGCCGACCCCAAGATAGTTGGGAAAAGGCTAGGCAGATTGATTGTACGATAGATCACTACATATTGTAAAACAAAGTCCCTCGCCGCGTCTGCCTGTCTGTCTGTTTGCGATAAACTCAAAAACTCCTAAACGGATTTTCATGTGGTTTTCGCTACATGAGAAATGTTTAGGTGCATAATTTGTACCCGTGCGAAGCAGGGGTAGGTCGCTAGTTTAATGATTGTTGTTAGGGTTCCGTACCTAAAGGGTAATACGGAACCCTATTACTCAGACTCCGCTGTCCATCCATCCGTTCGTCTGTCACCAGGCTCTCATGAACTGTGATTGTTAGACAGTTGAAGTTTTCAAAGATGATGTATTTCTGTTGCCGCTATTACAAAAAATACTAAAAAACAGAATAAAAAAATATTTAAGTGTTGCTCCCATACAACAGACATGATTTTTTTTGCTGTTTTTATAGATAATGGTACGGAACTTAGACTATGAAAGGTTATAGACGAAGTGTCAAAATCCAGCAATCTGAAGTACCAGAATGAAAAGCCAGCTTGTACCTGTACACGCAAAATAAGCTCACATAGACAAAATGAGAAGCCGATACGTCATCGTTACGTTCGTCAAGGTCACTCATATTTTAACGATCCTGCTTCATTTAATGTCCAATGACGTTCCGTCTATAACCTTTTATAGTCTAAGGTACGGAACCCTTCATGCGCAAGTCCGACTCAAACTTGGTCGGTTTTTTAATAATTTTCCCGATGTTATAAGTCTCATCTCAAATAAAAAGAGAACGAGAATTGATTAATATCATGCTTGCTTATCGGTCTAGACGACATCGTCTAGACCGAAAAGCAAGCAATAACAATTACACGGATTAAAGTTAATCCGTGTAATAGTTATTTATAAGTAAGCCTAATATTGTATTAAAAAACCGGCCAAGTGCGAGTCGAACTCGTGCACAAAGGGGTCCGTACCTATAAATAATGTATCTATAAAAACGGCAAAAAAATCACGTTTGTTGTATGCATGGCGCTCCCCTTAAATATTTATTTTATTCTGATTTTTAGTATTTATTTTTATTGCGGCAACAGAAATACATCAATTTCAACTGTCTAACTATCACGGTTCATGAGATACAACCTGGTGACCGACGGACAGACAGACAGACAGACGGACGGACGGACAGCGGAGTCTTAGTAATAGGGGGGTCCCTTTGGGTACGGAACCCAAAAAAATATTATTATTATTATCATCAGTCTTTTTAGGTCCCCCCGGCGTGGGCCGTTATCCACCCCACGCGCCCAATCCAGGTTGGTGGATGTCACATGTCTTCGAATTTTTGGATCTAGTACATGCCGTTTTTCTCATGATCTCTTCCTTCACCTTTTGATATTGATACCGTGATCGAAATTTACGGGTTAGTTTCAGTTTTTAAGGGTAAAAAAAAAATCTAAAGGGGTTAGCAAAAAAAATCTAAAGGGGTTAGCGAAAAAAAATAATGGACCTATCCCATCAAATGGAATCTTCTTGTTTAGAGTTCGTTGAGCAGACGAATAACAAATTTTTGGTTTTAAAAATATTGGAAGCCAAAGGAATAAGAAGCCACCAAAGTCAGCTTTTTCAACAAAATTTTGTTACGATGAATTTTTTAACTTCCCATTGACCTATGAACTTAAAATTTGGTGATAATGTTCATTATTACGTATATTTTACTAAAAATACCAATATATTGATAAATCAGATTTTTCTTGGAAATTCCTTCATTTATTACGGAACCCTAAATGTGAACCCCAAAGTTTTTTTTATATTATTTGGAGAACTCTCCTTTTCTACCTACAGTACTGTATTTCCTAGGTTGTCTTGAAAAGATCGCTTTTAGCGATAAGGCCGCCCATTGTGTCACCCTATGTAATGTTTTCTTCATATTTTTGTTGTAATTTATATGGTGTACATAATAAAGAGTATTCTATTCTATTCTATTCTTTGACCACTATCTCACCTAATATTAAGCGATGATGTGGTCGACGAACCTATTCACTCTTGACTCAAAGACCCCCAAGTTGTAGCTATCAGGTAACATAAGATTACAATAACCCAGACAATAACATAAATCCTCAAATATCAAGCCCTCATTCAACTGTCCTGCAATAAAGGTAGCAGTTACAACACTAGCAAGTAAATAAACAAATAACAGTAATTGAATAACGTTACGTGTAATGTAACGCACAGGGATTTTGTGAAAGCGATACCGAGTAGCGTCTGCAAATCAATTTGAAGAAGCGATTGTTTAAGGCGGAGGTTCCCAAAAACGGTCAAAAAGGTGGTTTTTAGCGATGCCGAGGAGCGTCTGCAAATCAATTTGAAGAAGCGATTGTTAAGGCGGAGGTTCCCAAAAACGGTCAAAAAGGTGGTTTTTTAAAGCAGTGTATCTCTTAAACCGTAAATAATTTTGACAAATAAAAACAATATGATATATTCAAGTCCTATTTGCATACAGTGATGGAACTCAAAACATAATTTAACATACTTATATGCATCAAAAATGTCTTCTAACATATCTCTTAATTATTATTATCTTTAAAAGCAGTTTATCCCTATTTTTTTATCTCTTCATTTACAATTATAATCATAATAAAAATATACCATAAAATTTTAATTGCTACACTGCATCCAGTGATGGTTTATTTTTTATAAATGTGTTAGTAAATGCTAAGTAAATCAATAAAATGCAATTTGCGAGCATTTGTCGTAGCGCATCTCTTTCTTTTCTATGCAGTCCGAGAGTGACCGCGCTTTAGGTGATATCTCGGCCTTAATACCCATTTTCTTATTGTCGTTTCGATGGTTAATTTTTTTTTACACATTCTGTTCGAGCCCTTATGATGGCCACGTTTATTGCTTAGTCCAAGGCATTGCTTAGGTCTTCCGCAGGTAAACAGATATTTGGGGACTCCAGCAAATTGGCCATAGTCTGAACAGGAGCACCACACTTGCACTGGGTGTTTTATTTTGCGAATATATATATTTACGTTTTTACTAGATAGTAGCTTAACGAACGTGTATTATGCAATTAAATTATCAATTTTGGTTTAAGTAACCCTAATTCTGTTCCTATGTTTCTGTTCTTTTCGTCTTTTCTATATGCTATACAATAAACTATATTTTTGAAAAAAACTTTTTTACAAAAAAAAAAAAACTCTAAAAATTAATAAATAACTTTAATTTCGGAAGTCGGTGTTTGTATTTTACTTCTTCGTTATTTGACACCGACTTCCGAAATTAAAGTTATTTATTAATTTTTAGTGTATTTTTTTTTTTGGAAGTCGGTTGTTTTTTTTTTGTAAAAAAGTTTTTATTTTTCACTTTTTAGTTGTTATACCTCAGAACTAAAAAACTTAATATAGTGGAACATGGAATTTAAACATTTGGAGAACACCAAAACGTCATCGAGGTACACATATTTTCTGTTTTTGTTCCGTTTCTTAAAAAGCGCTGAAGCAATTTCGATAAAATTTATATGGTGGTCCCATATAAATTTTCGTCTGTAGTATATTCTCCTCGGAAGTATATTCTTTCAGATAAAAAAAGAATTTTGAAAATTGGTTCACAACTGACGGAGAAATCGCGTAACATACCTACATACAAAAAAAAAACATACAGACGAATTGAGAACCTCCTCCTTTTGGAAGTCGGTTAAAAATACCAATCACATCTGTTGTGTTATATGAGTATATATTTATGAGCATAGTTTTTAAAATGTGTTACTCAGGGCCTTTTCCCATGGGAGCAGAAACTAACAGAGATCTTAAATATCTGCCTGCAAATAGCTACCCAGCCTTAAACTTATGCAGTTAGAACCAAATAAAAAGTCTTCACGTAGATAGAGCCATTGTAATACCAAAAGAAAAGAAAATATACTTTACAGACTACAGCCTCGTATTCGTGTGTATTTAGATAAGTTGACCCATAATGTTGTTGATGACACGGTTGGCGCAGTGGTTGAGCGTTCGGCTGCTGCGCTGCGTGTCGCAGGTTCGATTCTCGCACGGAATTAATATTAGTATGGCCTACAGTTAGTTGTTCCGGGTCTGTGTGTCTTGTGTAAGCGAGCTTACATGTTTGTGAACGCACCCATGATACAGGGGTAATTCCTAGTGTGGGGCAACAAGTTTAAAAAAAAATGTTAAAGCACGCACATATAACTGTTTTATAGTAATGTCAATTTAACCATTTCCAAAACGTGCGTAAAACCTAGCTAAATCCATTCTACATTCACACCAAATTACGAAACCACAACGTAAAATTGAAAAACCAATTTTGCTATTACCCAATACTGAACTAAATCATTTAATCCGCGCGTTTTATTTTCTCTGCTGGCCGTACGCTCCACTTACTGTCAGAGTTAAGGCGACTCTTGCGCAACTACTTACTGATAAAGATGTCTTTATCGATTGGTATCGATATTTATGGCGATGGTTTATCGATACGAACGAGTAGTATGTTATTTTTCGTTTTTAAGGCGGCGCGGTGTTGGTGTTTGAAACGGGTGACGGCTGTCAATTTTCTCAGGCTCATGATGAGGGAGTTATCCTAGAACGTTTATCAAGAAGTAGTTTATTGTAAAGGATTTTTTTCTGAGAAAAACCACATAATTTCTACTGTCAAACAGCATTGCTGTACTGGATTCATCATCATCTGCCTAGCCTTTTCCCAACTATCTTGGGGGCGGCTTCCAGTCTAACCGGATGCAGCTGAATACCAGTATTTTACATGGAGCGACTGTCTATCTGACCTCCGCAACCCAGTAACTGGGAAATACGACACCCCTTGGTAAGACTGAATGTCAGACTTTCGGGCTTCTGACGACCCGTAACGACTGTCAAAGATCCACGATTGACAGCCGGGACCAACGGCTTAACGTGCTTTCCGAGGCACGGAGGAGTCTCGGTATGTAAAGATGGTCACCCATCCATTGCTGTACTGGATTATGGGTGCAATATTATTATCCTTAAAAAGTAATAATGGAAAACTAGTAGATAGCCAGTAGATAAAATTATGGTCAAAGGTAACACTTTATGATCATTTAAATAGTAATTAAAATAACAGAAACTTTTACAGTAATCATTTTACTCATTATAATAAACTAATTTACGGACCAAACCTGAAATCGCGAAAAAAACCGGCCAAATGCATGGATGGACTACGCGCATTTAGGGTTCCGTATCAAATGAGGGAATTATCCATGCAAAAATTTGATTTATCAATATATTGGTATTTGATAGTAAAATTTAGGTAATTTCGGAACAAAATTTTGTGACAGACGACGGACAGACGGACACGTGAGTGACAGCAATAATATAATCCTTTGTACCCTTCGGGTACGGAACCCTAAAACCAGCTAAAATGTAATGTAAAGGACAGATTTTTTTTTCGTGATTTCGGAGGTGTTCGTACAGACAAACTTGTTTATTATGAGTATAAAAAACTTTTTTACAAAAAAAACAACCGACTTCCAAAAAAAAATACACTAAAAAATAAAAAAAACTTTAATTTCGGAAGTCGGTGTCAAATATCGAAGAAATAAAATATAAACACTGACTTCCGAAATTAAAGTATTTTTTTAATTTTTAGTGTATTTTTTTTTGGAAGTCGGTTGTTTTTTTTGTAAAATAGTTTTTTTTTTTCGCTTTTTAGTTGTTATACTCCAGAACTAAAAACCCCAATAACATGGAACGTGGAATTTAAACATTTGAAGAACCCAAAAACGTCATAAAGCTATGCGTATTTTTCATTTTTGTTCAGTTTCTCAAAAAGCGCTAAAGCAATTTCGATAAAATTTATGTGGGACCACCTCGGAAGTATATTCTTTCGGATAAAAAAGAATTTTGAAAATCGGTCCACAACTGACGGAGAAATGCGCGGACATACATAAAAAAAAAACACATATATAGTCGAACATAGAACCTCCTCCTTTTTCGAAAGTCGGTTAAAAAACACTTTGCGTGACCAGAGGGCTGACTCATTCATCACCCAAAGAATTAGTATTGCCATTCAACGTGGCAATGCTGCCAGACTTACGGGCACATTACTGGCTTGCCCAGATGACAGCGATGTAGAGTACTTCGACGCGTGATTTTGTATTTATATTATGTATATACGTAATTGGGTTATAAATAGATTTACTTACATAATATTTAAGTCATTTATGTAGGACTATTCCAATTTCTAATGTTGTATTTTATTTGATCTTAAAACAGGTATTTATACAATACTTAACTAACTAATATCTAGACTAAAACCAAAAATCGTAACCTAACTACGTACATATATACAAAAACAAAATATGTTCAGGCGTCGAAGTACTCCTCCACATCGCTGTCATCTGGAAACGTGCCCAGAAGACTGGCAGCATTGCCACGTTGAATGGCAATGATAATTCTTTGGCCAAATAACAAGCCAGCCTGGTCACGTAAAGTGTCGATCAGGAGACGCGCACTCGGACCCCATGACCCGAGCGTTTCTACCCCAAGCGGCTCAAAACTGTAATTACCAATAGGGTAACAGTATTTGCGCCACTTGAGGGCCTCGGCAGCTGCAGCGACAGCACCGGCACAGTACGCCGTACTTTGAACATGTGATGGCGCAAGGATGTCGCCACCCTACCCACCTTCCTGGTATTTTCTCAAAGTTTGAATAAATACGTTTAAAGACCCTTTGCAGGATTTTTAACCGACTTAAAAAAGGAGGAGGTTCTCAATTCGTCTGTATGTTTTTTATTTTTTATTGTATGTTTGTTATGCGATATCTCCGCCATTTGTGAATAGATTTTGATAATTCTTTTTTTGTTTGGTAGGTCTTACTTCAGCGATGGTCCCATATAAATTTATAGAAATTAGTTGTACATCTTTTGAAAAAATAAACAAACAAAAAATATGTACACACAGATGAGACGTTTTGGTTGTCTCCAAATATTCAAATTCTATGTTATTGGGGTTATCCATTCGGGCATAACTTTAATATTTAGTTTTACATCTGGAGTACAACAACTAAAAAGAGAAAAATAAAAAACTTTTTTACAAAAAATGCAACTGACTTCTAAAAATTACAAAATAACTTTAATTTCGGGAGGCCGTGTCAAATAACGAAGAGACAAAAAAGTACAAACACCGACTTCTAAAATAAAAGTTATTTACTAATTTTTTGAAGTCGTATGTGCATTTTGTAAAAAAAAAAAATATAATACATACCAACTTGCGATTTGTCAAACTTCCTACCTACTTATTACGTCTCATACTAATCCAGTGGATTACCAAAACACTTGCACTTCATCAATGACTCAACTGTAGGAAATAGGTCGCTGGCATATTCCTAGTTCCTTCGTTCGGGGCTATGCAGTAATACTTCCGTATAAGTGGCTCATGTAACTGATATTAAGGTGCGTTGGTTAATACAATCAATATGCGTTTGTGTGTAGCCTTGACGTGCGAATTACGAGTATGTATGCTAGGGATGAAAAATTTAGGGTTATTCTAAGCTATTTTTTTGTTGTAAAGAATAAGGATTATCCCAGATTTAACCCAATTTTAAAATGTCCAGAAACAACCGGATTTTGATTCTTTAAACGCAGGTTTATTATTATAGTATTTTTTTTATGTTATAAAACCTGATAAATACTCTAAACCGTAGATACTCACGATATTGACCAATTAGGTAAATATACACAATGGTGTCGATCTTGTTGTGCACAAACTAAACTTAATTTAGGCTATTGCTATGTTTTTCTCTCTAATAAAACAAGAAAGAGACGGACGTAAATAAGAACTGTCAAATTTAGTTGAACTAATATTTCCATACAAATTAAGGTTACACGCAAAAACATGTCGACTAAAACACTGTAAAGCGCAAGGCGTAAACTAGTTTGACATCTCTAACTTAGGTCATAGCTATAGCCGTCTTTTTCACGCACTGCCTTTTAGTAAAAGATAGCGATTCTCTAATTTTAGTTTAGTTATTGAAGAAGAGAATCGTCACCAATAAGTAACTTTACTGGCAGCAGTCCTGTTCCTCCCCTGCACTGAATGCCAGGCGCGCGGTAACTCTGTTTCGAATTTATCCACAACCCCTAGGCAGACAGTCAGATCTTTTTTTTTTTTTGGTGGGATGGAAAGTCATTGCAATGACTTCTCCTGCTCTGGGTGGAGCTTGAGAGCGTGTCACACTCTTACTGACTAAAACCCACCCCTGTTCCTTCCATGCCTGAGTGCCCAGGGTAACTCATTTTCAGAATTTATCCGCTACCCCTAGGCATAGACACCTGCTGGTCTAAGGTACAATTATTCAGCTCCATTTCTTTCATATGACACCTCAGGCAGTCCATACATACGTTCATATTCATTTATATTTATAACTCTTGTAGTTACACACATGTTGTATCCCACGTTACAAAACACATAAAAAATTACTAGTCCGCCATCTTTGAGTCCGCCATATTGAATTCAGAATGACTTGAGTTAGCATTGTCATCCAAACTCAACCTGTACCCAAAATTTCAGCTTAATCTAAAACCGGAAAGTGGGTCAAATTTATCTGATAAGATTTTTTACTTAGTTATATTATGTGAAGCTAATAATAATTATAAAACATTTTTCATTACGAAGAATCACCGCCTAAAAATCAAACACACTAGGCCAGTGTTTCACTCGCTGCTCAAACAAACACATGTAATATGTGGGTTACGTCAGCACACGTTTCCCCCATTATGCCTTAGACAGCGAAACGAAAGCCGAACTCTTTGGTCGCTTTCATCAACGTTATTGTGTTCATAATTCGACTATTTCGACATCTGACGTCGATTTGCGCGGGTGATTTTTTTAGGTTGGTAGGTCTGGTTTAGAGCGAGCTGTCAATTTAGGATAGGATAAAATGTACAATCGAGAACTAAAGTTATATTTTTTTTTTGTTAGCCAGAAAATACATTTTTTTAATTCTCAATTCAAACCTCAAAAACAAAAGCAGGAAGCTAGTGTTTTTGACCTACATTTGATCCAATAACTTATTTTCACACGTTTATTTTTGGTAATTTGTCTAGATTCCCTGAAATAATTATTGCAATGTATTTTACATACTTACAAAATTAGCATTCCAAGCTGTAGGCTTTTCCTCGTGGATGCGATAGTGGCAGCGACCTCTCGCGCCCGGCCCTGGTTCAGGCCATGGTACGGAGCGAGAGGGTATGGGAAGCGGTCTCTGCCTTCTGCGAAGCAGTAATGCTCGCGAGGGCGGAGGCGGGACGCGTGAGAGAAGCTCAACGGAGTGGCCCTCACGGCCCCGGCCGCTACCAACGCAGGAGAGGTACTGGGCGTAGGACGTCGCGACACCATCTCCGGCCACCGTAGACCCGGGCCTGGGGACGGCGAGCAGTGGGTAGCTCGCTGTCCGATCCGCACCAGGTCCGTGAGTTGACGGCGCGTAGTGTTCCACGCGCGCCTCAAAGATTTTAGTGTCAGCCACCACTGACGGCGGCCATCGTAGCCGGTGCCTGCATGCCTAGGGGTAGCGGATAAATTCTGAAAATGAGTTACCGCACCCCTAGGCACTCAGGCAGGGAAGGAACAGGGGTGGGTTTTAGTCAGTAAGAGTTTGACACGCCCTCCCGCTCCACCCAGAGCGGGAGAAGTCTATAGATGATTTCCCACTCCACCAAAAAAGCAAAAAAATCTGTAGGCTTTGCGAAAATCTGGTTAGCGGTTTAGCCGTATTAACGACAGTTAGTAAGAACCACTTTCTTAACAGTAATATACAATGTATCTGTATGTACGAGTATATGGATGTCGCATTTCTGGTTTATGCAGCAGTCTGGTGCTTGACCTTCGAGCTTCGTTAGGAAAGCAAACATCCGGACAACGATAGAGGAAATGATCGAGACATGTTCACAGTCTTCGTAATGAGGAACAACTGTCATAAATTATGAGAAATATTGTGACATTAACTAACTATTAGTTCTTTAGTGAAGTTCTCGTGAAAACATGATTTAAAAGATGAGCATTTATCATATCCTGTTTTCCGTACCCAGCCGTAAATATCGCTCATTAAGGTAAAGATAAGTTAGGTTTTATAGAGTAACTTTCTACAGAACTTCAGAATTGTAACGTTGTTTTGGACGCCTTTTGTAAAATTTTTTTTTTGACGGCTGAGACCCAGTTTCTGGAGTTTTTAAGACAATACTGAATAGGTTACTTCTGGGCAAGTGTACTCCATCGTTTGCCAAATCATCGTGATATAACAACAACAACAACCAACAATTTATCTTTATTTTATTCCATCTGTCGATATAGATTTATGAATTTTAATATTAAAATGGATGTTTCTATTTTTTATTTATTTATGTTATTTCTGCAATTCCATATAAACCGTAACACGATTGTGTAATATTCAATATCATTATGTGAAAGTCAGGCTTCGTTATTGTTACGAGCTGGGTATGGGATAAATTATTTTACACCAATTAATTAACCAAATATCCTTTATTAACTCAACAACTTATTTACACAAACACTAAATCGCTAATAATCACTATTCTCTTCGTAATCGCTTGTATTCGTTTCGCATCCGTAGTCGAAAACAGACTGACTCACTCGCCCGCCGTCCGGCCTATTTATACGGTCATGGAAGTTTCCAGAACATTGTCGAACTATCTTATAGTGGAATATTCTAGAAACATCTATGAACTTCTACACAGTACCACAATGGAATATTCTCGAACCTAGTGGAAACTTCTGGAAACTTCGACCACATTCTCGAACGTTCCAGAGTAATACGGTCGACGTAACATTATTTAATCATAATCGCAGAAGAATAATTCACGATGATACAATTTGAAAAGATTGGTTTTACACGCCTTCAAAATTTGTTCGTTTATGCCATCATACTGTACAGTAGGCTGCAGTGATAACAAAACAAGTAAAAGCTGATCTCTTAATGTATTGTATTGTATTGCTGGCCTCTTAATGTTGTGCGTTGTTAGGGTCTTTAAGACAAGAGTGAATAGGTTACTTCTAGGCAAGCGTGCTCCATCGTCGACCACATCACCGCGATCAGGTGATCTCATTATCTAGTGGTCAAGCCTATCAAAGTTAATAAAAAATAAATCAAATTAAAACTTTGAGCCAACCTAGGCTGCCAAAACACCAATGTGCGGGATACTGTAGATCACCACCATTGCGGCGGTAGTGCTCTTTAAGGAGTGGCTGGAGAGACGACATGGCGTCCTCACCTTCCGCCTGACGCAGGTCCTCACCGGACACGGTTGTTTCGGGAGGTTCCTGCATCAGATCAGGCTTGAGGAAACGCCCGGGTGTTACCACTGCGCAGATCGCCCAGAGGACACGGTGGAGCATACGGTGGAGGTCTGCCCTGCTTAGGCGGAGCACCGCCGTGTCCTCGTGGATGCGATAGGTGGCGGCGACCTCTTGCGCCCGGTACGGCAGGCCATGGTACGGAGCGAGAGGGAATGGGAGGTAGTCTCCGCCTTCTGCGAAGCAGTAATGCTCGCGAAGACGCAGGGGGGACGCATGAGGGAAGCTCAACGGAGTGGCCCTCACGGCCCCGGCCACTACCACCACAGGAGAGGTACTGGGCGTACTGGGCGTAGGACGTCGCGAGACGATCTCCGGCCACCGTAGACCCGGGTCTGCGGACAGCGAGCAGTGGGTAGCTCGCCGTCCGATCAGCACCAGGCCCGTTAGTTGACGGCGTGTAGTGTTCCACGCGCGCCTCAAAGAGAGGAGTGTCAGCCACCACTGACGGAGCCCATCGTGGCAGGTGCCTGCATGCCTAGGGGTAGCGGATAAATTCTGAAAATGAGTTACCGCACCTCTGGGCACTCAGGCAGGGAAGGTGGGTTTTAGTCAGTAAGAGTCTGACACGCCCTCCCGCTTCACCCAGAGCGGGAAGTCTTTGGATGATTTCCCACCTCACAAAAAAAAAAATCTTCTAATAATATTTTTATGATTACAATATTGTTCAGTAAATGGTTTTAAGCTCACATTTGGTACATTTGTGATTAATGTATTACAAACTATTGTGCTTTTAACTACGAGGATTGCCACGATTTGCATGCAACAGACTATCTATATACTTATTCTGCTTTAACAAGATATTAAAAGATGAACGAATGTAAATTGACTTCTTGAACTCTTTTCAACAGCATTGTTTCATCTGATACCACAAATTTTCCTCTGAGAAAGGCATCCTCTGCCATTAACTTACCTTTTTCATTAATTCTCCCAGATCAGTACGCAAAAACAACCTACCATTCACTCATTCATTCAATGCAAATATCTCATTCAGCTTTATCCATTCACCGTATCCGAAATGACCTTCTTTTTTTTTAATTTGAACAGATGCCAACGCACCACATCGAGCTCGATACGACGTCACAGACTATAAAATTAAAAGAAAAAAGCATGTCTTAGAGAAACCTATGTTTATACAAACAGACGTACCTATGAAAAGAGTCGATTTTTACGGGTTTCCTAATGTGACAAATAGATTGGCGGACCTGCCAAAATTCAAGCCGATTTCTGACGAGCAAATGCTAAAAATAAACGAGATACTTGAGAGTCTGCCTTCAAGACTACCCAAAAGAAAAGGTCGCGTATTAAACATCCCTCAGGCCGTACTCCTAAGTGCCCCAGTCGTGACCACAGAAAAGACGATTGAATCGAACGACAGACAAGACGGAAAACGATGTCCACAGGGTGGGACGTGCGAATTTTTTATCTACTGTTGGATGGTCGGAGGCTTATTGGATGGCTCTTGTGGAAGTCTTTTGAAAGGATGTTGTCACAGAGTGGCTAAAGCCGGAATCTTGGGTGTACAGGATTCGAATAGCCTTGATGCTAGCAGCGAGGGCTTGAGTTACGGACCAGTGGTTAATGACGAAAGTAAGTGAACTGATGGCACGCTAAAGCGTAATTTGAAGGTTTTAGAAATGTTTCTAGATAACTTTTGCACGCTTTTTAGAGCACGTTTACTTACGATTTGTTAGTAATTGAGAGAGGTTTTAGTTTTTGTTGGTATTTTTCCTCATAGAATAGCATGTCTGTTTTTATTTGTAGTTTTTTGTTTAGTTATGTGCATGAAAAACAGTAATTAAAAGTCACGTAAGTATGTATTATTTTCTAGTTGTTATTACAAAGTAATTTGCTATCATCATTTTTATTTTGGCAATTTTAGCAAATTTTTGTTTACTTTGTGAAAAAGTTTCTAGAAACAGTTTTTTCTTAAAATTTTAATTATTAAATCTATCAATATTACGCTTTAGTGTGATAGACATCAGAGCAGTGCCATCTACAGTCAAATAAACGTACTAACAGAGCTCAGATGTGGTCGTTCGGCAAGACATAGCTAGAATTAGCCATTTAGCCATTTTGTCATTCATGTCCGGATCCGGTGACGTCATCAGGTATTGATACTTATTGTACATATATTTTGTGATATATTTTTCTTTTGTATATTCTTTTTTTTTCTAAATATTCCGCCTCCTTATTCTAACTATGTCTTGCTTTCTTACTATACATACTGATTTTGTATATATATATTTGTCAATTATATGCATATTAT
Source organism: Polia nebulosa (assembly GCA_951329385.1). Lineage (NCBI taxonomy): Eukaryota > Metazoa > Arthropoda > Insecta > Lepidoptera > Noctuidae > Polia > Polia nebulosa. The sequence goes on along the minus strand of OX589614.1, from coordinate 12,878,754 downwards.
TTACTAATACACTAACTTATAATATGGATAAAATGTATTGTTTTTAAATTCTTTTTACTGCTCTAGAATATAGAAGGTAAGTGCTTGTGTTTTTAATCCATTTCTAGCTCTAAAATAATTGTGTATGTTACATTATTATTTATGTTTAACAACATTTAGGTCTTTTAATTTAGAACAGGTTTAGATGTGAAACATACATCAATAATTAAGTTAAAATATGTAAGTTAAAACCGCAATCTGAAATCGTATTTTGCCGTGATCAAGTTGTTTACTAAAAAAATAACAAAAAAAAAACAGATTTATATTCAAATAAAAACTCAAAACTTTTGACGTCAGCTGTACCGTTCAGCTATGCGTTAAATATTAGATTTAAAAAAAGTAGGTCACAGTTCTGTTCTCGTTATTTTTTATTTCTTTTCTCTTAGCCTATCGCGTCCCACTGCAGGGCTCTCGTTAAATTATGTAATAATATTGTTCTAAGCACTTAACGATTTGACTTTTCTTTCGTATATTCACTAAAATCATAAGCATTACCATATAGCATGAAAAAAAAATATCCAAAGGTTTACAAGTTTATAAGTGAATATTACTTATTGATTAATTTGTGATTAATTTAGATTTTTTGAATATCCTACTGGATAAACATAATGGATTAACTTACCATCAATCCTTGTTTCTGTAGTCAAGTTAATTGAAAAATAAAATATATTTTAAATATATTATTATTAATAATTTTAACTAACTATACTTAATTATAATACACTAAAACAAAAAAAAAACCCGTTAAACTATCTACGTAAGTAAACAACAAACAAAACAAAATACAGTCAGGCGTTGAAGTACTTTTCCAGATCGCAATCGTAATTGTCTTGGTTCCACTAAATGAATTACCATTCAAAATAGATGCAAGCGCCTTGCCTTAACCTAGCTGTTGCCAATGTATGGCCTCGTGTCTAAAACGTATGGGCTGAACATTGTGAAAGCTGATAAATTAACTTAATCGTTGAAGATGCACAAGGCCTGGCCAAGCTAGGAAGATTATATTGTTTGAAATGTTAAGCAGATTTGTGAGCAATTTTAGTATTCCAATAAATTCGAAACAGAGTTACCAGGCAAGGAAGGAACAGGGGTGGGTTTTAGTCAGTAAAAGTCTGATACGCCCTCCTACTCCACCCAGAGGAGAAGTCATAGCATGATTTCCCAAATCCACCAAAAAAAAGACATAGTGAAACTTAAACCTGAATAAACAAATAAATATATACAAATCTTATAATTCATCCAAAGTCCATAGCTTGTTAGTATACACACGACTTAAAACTGGCTTTAGTACTTTTTGGTACCAGAAAAAAATCTTATTCTTATACGCCACAATGGCATGTGTATCCAATATCCCAGTATCCTGTCCGCTATAGTTTTAAAGATGGTATTGGAGCTGACGCGTACTGTTCTCATGTATGATGAAGGCGCATCGCTTGTGCATGATGGATTTAATAATGTAGATATATAAAAAAGCTGATTTAAAAAATACTTTGGTGTAATAATCGAGATGAATTTTTACTTTAAATAAGTGATTTAATCTGAGACCATCAGAGAAGAAAATACCTGTTTTAAGAAAACAATATACAATTTTTCCCATACAAGTGCAACCAACTTCTTAAAACGACACTAAAATAAATTGGACTGCGAAGCCAAAAAATAATGTACACAAATTTTACCGAACGCATACACAAAGGAAAAAAAATACAAAAAAACCCACATGTTACACAAAAACGGCTTGTAAACGTAAACGACTCATCACTTAACGACGCGACTGTACCGCACAGCTGATTCTTACGCAAGTCACTTTCTCCTTCGGCGCCGGCGCGTACAGTCGCGCACACAAGTTAATGTCACGCTGTTGTTATTTTACATGTTGTTTATTGCAGGAACTTGTGTGGTTGGGTGTATGCTTTTTTTGAATGGCGGATTTGAAGTTTGGTATGTTTTTTGAGAGTAATGACATCATAAAGTGTTATTGTTTATTACAATAGTAGGGTAATTAGTTACCAATGCGTGATATAAATAAGTAAAGACTAAAAAAAGTTTATTGAAAAGTTAAAAAATAGAAATAAAAGGAAAACAATCGAGAGTCAAGAGTGAATTAAACGAAAGCCTAAAAATAAGAAAATGTACACATTTACTTTTACATAATAAATTGCTGTGTACTGGTAATAAAGAAATAATAGTTGCGCGTTCGCAAACAAAACGGTAAGTAAATTAAATCATTTTCAACAAATTAAAAGTTTTTTAAAATAAAATTAAATGTCATTTGACTTGACCACATGCATACCTTCTTAATCTTTATATTTGTAAATAGTAATGTGTAGGTAGGTACTTGTATGGGTTGTATAAAGCCTGATATAAATTAATTTTATTTAATTTTTTATTTTATTGTTAACAAAACCTAACGGGAGCTAGCAATAAAATGTTTTATTATTATTTATATATACTAGCGACCCAGCTTCATACGAGTACAAATTATATACCTAAATCTTCCTCACGAATCACTCTATCTATTGGTGAAAATCGCATGAAAATCGGCTCAGTAATTTTTGAGTTTATCTCGGACAGACAGACAGACACGCAGCAGAGGACTTTGTTTTTAGTAGTGTAGTGATAGTGATTTTTAACCGACTTCCAAAAGGTTATCAATTCGGATGTTTGTATTTTTTCTATGTATGTTCGGACATGTATGACTCCGTCATATATTGACGGATTTGCAATTTTTTTTTTGTTCGAAAGGAGTTTGTGCCGAAATGGTCCCATTTAAATTTCATATAGATCTGATGATCGGTTTCGGAGACAGACAACGGAACTCTTCAAAAATTGACAGCAAATCAACCGCGATTGCTGCGCTTGTATGTCTATGAATTTAATGGAGAACCACAACTAAAAAGTGAAAAATAAAAAACTTTTTACAAAAAAAATGCAACCGACTTCCAAAAAAAGTGCAAATAACTTTAATTTCGGAAGTCGGTGTCAAAAAATGAAGACACAAAACCAGAAACATCGACTTCCAAAATTAAAGTTATTTGCACTTTTTTTGAAGTCGGTTCCATTTTTTTGTAAAAAAGTTTTTCTCAATCCTTTAGCTAAGCTATTACACAAAAACAGAGTTTATTACTGGTCATACTTTTAAAACCTCCATTACAATTTGTACTGTCATTTAACGCGTCAAACAATTCAAAATGCGTCATTACCTCTTTAAAAAGTGCTTTAATGTAGGATTTTAACGGTTAATGAGCAGATTATAATAGTTTAACAAGTTAATTTACTTACACTTTAGGTAGATGCAGCCGGATTTCGGATTTTAGAAAGGTTGCCTGTATGCCGTTTTAAAGATTCAATTTATTTTTGTAAGACGTTTATGAAAAATTAGGAACTAATCAAAATTCTTCGTTAAAATAACTAAAAAGTGAAAAATAAAAAACATTTTTTACATAAAATGGAACCGACTTCCAAAAAAATAACAAAAACTGTTCAAAATTAATTTCGGAAGTCAGTGTCAAAAAACGAAGAAACAAAACCAGAGACACCGACCAATAAAAAAGTTTTTTTATTTTTCACTTTTTGGTTGTGGTTCCCCATTAAATTGTGTTAACAATACATAGACAAACGATCGCAATAATCGCGAGTCATTTGCTGTTAGTTATTGAAGAGTTCCACTGTCTATCTTCGAAGTTCTTCATCAGATCCTAATGTCAGAACCTTCCTAGAAAAATATGCATTTGAATAACGAAAACCCCATCCAAACCGGATCTGCAGTTTTCGAGAAAATCGCAGAAAAACATAAATACTTAGATATGCTGAGATAGGTGCTTTTTTGGCCTCGCACAGGTCTTACCTATGATTTTCATAACATTTTTTTTTGATTATGTGGTTTTTTTATGTATTAATATGGTTTTACCTGTTGTAAAATAATTGTGTTTTTCTGTGCGAAGCACAAAATAAACGTTTTTCTTTCTTTCTTTCTTTCTTTCATACATACGGGTTGAATACAGAACCTCCTTTTTTGATGTTGGTTAAAAATATATTGTAACGGAAGTTGGTGGTCATAGGTAGATGGTCAGAAAGTAGTTCATGTCATGTCCGTGGTTAGAAAGAAGTAGTACTTACCTTAAATTAGACGACGCATTTTCGTTTTTTTTTTTTGTATGGGAAATCATCCAATGACTTCTCCCACTCTAGGTGGAGCGGGAGGGCATGACTCTTACTGACTAAAATCCACCCCTGCCTCTTCCGATGCTTGTGGAGCGGGAGAAGTCATTGGATGATTTCCCATCCTCAAAAAAAAAAAAAAACTTGAGAGGTGTCAAGGGACACCCGGATGGAACGAAGTAGCTTGCAAACTTTGTACCTACCCACCAAAAATACAAGAAGTTTTTATTAGATTGTTTTTCCAACACAATCATTTTGGATGGACAGCCTCATTAGTGTCGTGACAACTTTTCGTAAGATTTTTTTTTATTAGATTGTCTTTCCAACACAATCTTTTTGGATGGACAGCCTCTTTAGTGTCGTGACAACTTTTCGTAAGAATTTTTTTTTATTAGATTGTTTTTCCAACACAATCTTTTTGGATGGACAGCCTCATTAGTGTCGTGACAACTTTTCGTAAGAATTTTTTTTATTAGATTGTTTTTCCAACACAATCTTTTTGGATGGACAGCCTCTTTAGTGTCGTGACAACTTTTCGTAAGAATTTTTTCCGTCTAGCCCCCTTTCACAACGCGCGATAAGGAACTTCGTTCCAAAAACAAATACGGGCCGCAGTAACTCTCTTTCGAATTTATCCGCGTCCAAGACAGACATCGGGGTCGTTGTTGACATCTCTGACTTCGCCCGCTCTGGGTGGAGCGGAAGTGCGTGTCAGACTTTTAGGGTTGAACCTCATCTGGCAGCACGGAATCGCCTTTTTCCGTCGCCCTTTCTCTTTCTGTCGCTTAGAACTGCCATTTGCTAGACCGAGACAGAAAGCATAATGCGATAGCATGCGGCGGAATCCTCGAGGCGATCGGCATCACGGACAAAATGCAATGGTCGGCAGGGAGACTCCGGAACGCTGAAGCGCGCGATAGCATGCTAACGCATCCTTTCACCGCCGATCACTTGCTATCGCATGCTGTCTCACTCTATCGTACAATGGCGCACGCGGCCGCTCGTCAGCTCAGTGCAGCCTGTTCATTCATGCCGTACGGATGGAAATAACAATGACTGACGAATCTTTTTATTATTTTGATTTTGCATTTCTTGCAAAATACACGCTAGAATCACTGCTCTCTCTGCCGTGGTCCTATCCATCTCGCGCTTGAAACTAAACTGATCATGAAAGAACGCGGCAGTATGCCACCCATGCTGCAGCATGCTGACGCGTGCGATCGCCTTTTTTGTCTGCGGAATGCGACAGCGCGCGTTCGCATGCGGCAGCATACTGCAGCACGTGGTAGCACAGGCGGAACAAACGCGATTCCGTGCTGCCAGATGAGGTCCAACCCTTACTGACTAAAACCTGCGACCATCGGTCCTTATCGGACAGTAAGCTGTATAATGTAATTTACATTTAAATTTATCATTCCATGCATCTTTATCTACCAACATCACATACATTTTTTAATTCCTAGCTTTACATATCATTTAACATACATCCATCCATCTGTCTGCCTCATTTATTATAGCTACCTATTTCATAGATGTGAGACAAGAAAAGAGCCTAATTTCTTGTCACGCGCTCCTCATTGACTAATAAGTTAATCCGTCCGGCCCCGCGCGTCTCCAACTGGAGACGCGACAATAGGTTTTTAATCCGTCAGGCCTCTTGCGTCTCCTTAAGGAGACGCGACAATAAGTTTTTAATTGTGTCTGCTATTCCGGGGCCTGACGGGTAGTAATAAAAAAAGCCAAGTGCGTGTTGGACTTCACACATTTAGGGTTACGTGTGGTTACGTACCAAATATTGGTATTTGCTAGTAAAGTATACATAATAATAATAAAACTATATCACCAAATTTCAAGTTAGTAAGTCTTAATGAAATGAAAAAAAACTTCGAAACAAAATTTTGTGACTGCCGAGGAAAGACACACACACATGAGTGACAGCAATAGGGTTACGTTTGGACCCTTCGGGTACCGAACTCTAGAAAACATTTTTTTAAACGAGTTTTTAAATTCATACATAAAATTTCGTGCCGTTGATCATTAATAATAATAATAATAATAATATCTGTGGTCCGGCTGTCAAATTGAAAGCATCAAGTTTTTTTTCACTCAAATATTTTTCAATAATTTTATATTCAACAAAATGTTTTTCATACGCAAATCAGTAAGAAAAAAGAACCAAACAATATAAAAAAAGAAAACGTACATCAAGACTATATTTTTGACCGATGACATGTATGCAAGATGCAAATATAATATAACAGACGATTTAATAAAATGCTGACAAGAAGCCGGGCACGAAAGACGAACACACACCCAACATCTTCGGGTTCGTCGCTCAGCTCCGCCTCGCAGCCGCCGGGACCTACGCCAACCGTGAGTCCAGTGATTCCGGCCGCTGCAGTTGCGTCGAGCTCGAGCGACGAATACACCACTCCGCCGACGACACCACCACCTGCGCGTCGACGGGGAAGAGGCCGACCACCAGCCAGCTTGGAACCTCGAGGCCCGCCGGCCTCTGATAGGGTTCCCGCTGCCGGTGGTAGTGTGCAGCGCATGCGATGGACGCAAACCATTAACGAAAACGTCATGCGCTCATACTTTGGGGCTACAGAGGGGGGAAGTAAACTGACTGCGTACCGTGGTCGGATGCTCTCTCTGTTTCAGGTGCTTGAGCCAGCTGTCAACGTTTCGGCCCAACGACTGTCGGATCAGGTGCGGGTCATCCAGCGTAACCGTATGCTGGATGACGCCGTACTTGATAGACTTCGCCTCGAATCACGGAGTAGCCGTGTCTCACCTGTTTCGCCACCGGCCGCGGTGCAACTGGAACCCAGTGCTTCACCGCGACCCGACGACGTTGGTGAAGATGATGATGACGCGGCTATATCCGTGAGTACTCAATGCAATGAACGATTGAGGAGCGCTTTGGAGGATGCATTCCGGGAGTACCGCTCCACACCGCCTTTGCTTAGACCTCGTCTACCTCGTTTGCCCATGCATAAGAAAAATAAGGCGCTGGTGTGTGCTCTAGATTCGCAGCTATCAAATTGTTTTGATAACAGCAAAGACCTTGCCGATACCCACTCAATCTTATACTGCGCAGCTGCAGCGGCATGTCGTGTAGCTCACGTCAAGTTCACCAATTGTGACAGAGCTACACGACCTGCTATACCAGCTTGGCAGTGTAGAATTGAGCGTCGTATCGGTGAGGCTAGAGCACTCATCGGCAAGCTTATCTGCTTCAGGGAGGGCAACACTCGCCCTAGGGTGATGCGTTTCGTGAGGCGGGCGTTCTCGGGGACTGATATTAGTTCCCGAGATTATCTGACCCGCGTCACAGAGCGTATTGACTTCCTGAAGCAGAAGGTCTATGCATGGGCAAATCGTATTCGTCGGTACAAGCGGCGAGTGGAGCGGTACACTCAGAATCGCACTTTCCAAAGCAACGAAAGGTGGGTTTATAGGGCTTGGGAGCGACCGGACCAAGGTGTGTCTGATAAGCATTTACCGGATGATGACGCTATGAGTTCATTCTGGCGCAGCATCTGGTCGGTGCCTGTCAGGCACACCGAGGGTGATTGGACTCGAGAGGTCGAGCGTGTGTGCGACCTTATACCAGAAATGGGGGCAATTACCATCAGCCCCCAAGATGTAGCTCGTGCAGTCCGTCCGTTGCCTAACTGGAAATCTCCAGGGCCGGACGGGCTGCACAATTTCTGGATTAAATGGTTCCAAAGGTCGCACGCTCGCTTGGCAGCTCAGTTCCAGTCTGCCTTAGAGTCAGGGTCGCTGCCCCAGTTTCTTACGACAGGAATAACCCACCTGCTCCATAAATCAGGTAGTACTGCGGAACCTAAGAATTATAGACCGATCACGTGTTTACCGACGGTCTATAAAGTTCTTACATCCATTCTGAGAGCTAAAATTAACATCCATATTGATAAAAATCGTATCATGTCAGCTTCCCAGAATGGATGTAGGAATGGGTCCCGCGGTACTAAGGAGCTGCTCCTCATCGATATTGCCATTAGCCAACAGGTTCGTCGTTCTCGAAGAGATCTGTCGACATGTTGGATAGATTACAAGAAGGCCTATGACTCAGTGCCACATACATGGCTCATGAGGGTGCTGGAGTTGTACAAAGTTGATGCAACTCTGCGCACCTTCCTGATGTCGTGTATGGGGCAGTGGAGTACAGTCCTTCACTATCCAGGATGTCGGCAGATACAGGAGAACAGCGAACCTATAAGGATCGAGCGTGGCATATTCCAGGGCGACAGTCTGAGTCCACTGTGGTTTTGTCTAGCCCTCAACCCTCTCAGTACACTACTGGAGGTTTCGGCACAAGGCTATCGGTTGAGAAGAGGTGGTCAGGTCATATCACACCTCCTTTACATGGATGATCTGAAACTCTTTGCCCCCAACAACTTGCAACTGATGAAGCTACTGAAGGTAACAGAAACCTTCAGTAGCGCCATCAGGATGGAATTTGGTGTGGACAAATGTGCAGTCATGCATGTAAAGCGAGGGGAGATTATGGAATCCGTGGGAACTCAACTCTCGGATTCCATACACCTTAGATCCCTCTGCTCAACTGAAACCTACAAGTATTTGGGTATGTCGGAAGCGTTAGGCATCAATGCTGCTGACGTGAAACAGTCGTTGGGGGAGCGCTTCTTTGGCCGCCTGAATAAAGTACTAAATAGTCTTCTATCAGGCGGGAACAAGGTGCGCGCCTTCAACGGTTGGGTCATGCCGGTATTGATGTACTCTTTCGGCATACTCAAATGGACTCAGACGGAACTTGACGCCCTGGATAGGAGGGTCCGCACACTGCTGACCGCAAATCGGATGCATCACCCACGATCATCGGTGATGAGGCTGTATATCCCGCGGAAATGTGGGGGTCGTGGCTTCTTAAATGCTAAGACCCTACACAACCGCGAGGTATGCAGCCTTAGGGAATATTTCCTAGAAACCGACGTGGGTATGCATCGAGATGTGGTCGCTGTGGACAAGGGCCTCACCCCGCTTTCCTTGGCAAACGAGAACTGGCGCAAACTTAAAGTACTGGATACTAATGACCGCAGGGAAGTATGGCAGAGCAAGGAGCTTCACGGACGCTTTTACCGGGTCCTACATGGACCCGATGTAGATCTCTTAGCGTCCGTATCCTGGCTGCGCTTTGGTGACCTATTCGGGGAAACCGAAGGTTTTGTCTGTGCGATTATGGACGAAGTTATGATGACGAATAACTACCGGAAATATATTGTGAAGGACGGTACGGTTGACATCTGTCGGGCATGCCACCGACCCGGGGAATCAATCCGACACATTATTTCTGGTTGTTCTCGTCTAGCTAACGGAGACTATTTGCATAGACACAACCTTGTAGCCAGGATTATCCATCAGCAACTTGCTCTTAAATACAATCTTGTGGAATCTGAAGTACCGTACTATAGGTATGAGCCCGACCCAGTTCTCGAAAATGGCAATATCACGTTGTATTGGGATCGATCTATCATCACTGATAGGACTATTGTTGCCAATAAGCCTGACATAGTGGTGATAGATCGACAAGAGCGTCGCACAATGATTGTTGATATAGCTGTCCCTCATGACGAGAACCTCGTGAAGGCTGAGAAAGATAAAAAAACAAAGTATCTTGATCTGGCTCGCGAGGTTGTCGACATGTGGGAGGTGGATACAGCAGTCATTGTGCCGATAGTCGTGACGGCCAATGGCTTAATAGCCAAGAGCCTCGACGAACACCTAAGGAGGCTCTCGTTGGGCAGCTGGATCAAGGGCTTGATCCAGAAGGCAGTACTCCTGGACACGGCGCGCATAGTTAGGAGGTTCCTCTCTCAGGAGCCCTGACCACCGGTAGCTTGGACCCTATCCCGATACCGGTGGGATACTATTTTTTATATTTTTAAATGTTTTTATATTTTGATATTTTAATATTTAAAAATGTAAATTGTATGTTTAAACTATAAAATAAATGGAATAATAATAATAATAAAAAAAAATGAAATGAAAATGAAAAGAAAAAATGCTAAGACCCTACACAACCGCGAGGTATGCAGCCTTAGGGAGTACTTCCTCAAAGCTGACGTGGGTATGCATCGAGATGTGGTCGCTGTGGACAAGGGCCTCACCCCGCTCTCCTTGGCAAAAGAGAACTGGCGCAAACCTACAGTACTGGATACTAATGACCGCAGGGAAGTATGGCAGAGCAAGGAGCTTCACGGGCGCTTTTACCGGGTCCTACATGGGCCCGATGTAGATCTCTTAGCGTCCGTATCCTGGCTGCGCTTTGGTGACCTCTTCGGGGAAACCGAAGGTTTTGTCTGTGCGATTATGGACGAAGTTATTATGACCAATAACTACCGGAAATATATTGTGAAGGACGGTACGGTTGACATCTGTCGGGCATGCCACCGGCCCGGAGAATCAATACGACACATTATTTCTGGTTGTTCTCGTCTAGCTAACGGAGACTATTTGCATAGACACAACCTTGTAGCCAGGATTATCCACCAGCAACTTGCTCTTAAATACAATCTTGTGGAATCTGAAGTACCGTACTATAGGTATGAGCCCGACCCAGTTCTCGAAAATGGCAATATCACGTTATATTGGGATCGATCTATCATCACTGACAGGACTATTGTTGCCAATAAGCCTGACATAGTGGTGATAGATCGACAAGAGCGTCGCACAATGATTGTTGATATAGCTGTCCCTCATGACGAGAACCTCGTGAAGGCTGAGAGAGATAAAAAAACAAAGTATCTTGATCTGGCTCGCGAGGTTGTCGACATGTGGGAGGTGGATACAGCAGTCATTGTGCCGATAGTCGTAACGGCCAATGGCTTAATTGCCAAGAGCCTCGACCAACATCTCAGGAGGCTCTCGTTAGGCAGTTGGATCAAGGGCTTGATCCAGAAAGCAGTACTCCTGGACACGGCTCGTATTGTTAGGAGATTCCTTTCTCAGGAGCCCTGACCACCGGTAGCTTGGACCCTATTCCCGATACCGGTGGGCTACTACTTTTTATATTTTTAAATGTTTTTGTATTTATTTATGTTTTTATATGTAAGTACCTAAATATTTGAAAATGTAAAGTGTATGTATATAAGATTAAATAAATGGAATAATAATAATAATAATAATAATGTATTTATTGTTTCACAAACTAGTTGATATACATGCTTAGTACAAATTTATGTGCAAGAATGGACAGATGATGTACTGCTGGTACTTAAAAAAGGAAACCCTGAGCTATAAGTACCAGCTGCTCTTAAGTGACACAGTGAGAGGAGTTCATGATATTACATGTTAGATGAAGTTGCCGTGACAATATTAATACATTTAATTAGTAATATGGAATACCAAATTTTTAAAGAGTAGAATCGCTTGACCTAGTAGTAAACTAAGCTTGTGGTTATATGTGTATGTGAGTATTGCGTGTGTGTGTATTTATGTGTATGTGTAAAGGTGTATGTGTGCGTGTATATGTGTTTGTTACATTAGTTACTTAACTGGATGAAGGAGATTCTCTGTCCCATCATAGGTAAGTTTTAGTAGCCAATCAATCACAGTTTTTTTACAGTCATGTTTATGTTTATGATTAATATTTAATAATTTGTTTGCCTTGGCATACAAAAATCGTCCGAGGAAACAAAAAAATCTCTGACTGAAGGAAGTCCTGAGAGTGACACCCAAAGGAAGTTTAAGCCTACGAGTGGACTGATTATGGGAGTTTATAGAAACGTGGTCGCCATTTGTGTTTAATGAATGTTGCCTTAGGATAATTTGAAGAATAAAGAGTTGACGCACCGTTAAAACCTCACAGTATTCATATAGTTCCTTGGTAGGGTAACGAAAAGGTTTAAAGGTACACACTTTTAATACTGCTCTCTGCGCGCGTTCAAGAACTATTAGATTACTCTTACAGGCACCGCCCCATGAGGAAATACAATAACTAATCAAAGATTGGCACAAGGCATAGTAAACTATCTTTAAAATCTTAGGGTCCGCGACGTGTCTTAGATGTTTGAAAATATAGATTAGTTTCCGAATTCGCCCTGTCAATACTTTAATATGCGGTACAAAACTTAATCTTTCATCTAGTATCACTCCTAGATATTTGATAGTAGGTGCATTTTGAAGTTTTGGGCAGTTGCATACAACTGAAGTGTGATTATGAGCGGTAATGTAAAATTTACTTTTGTCAAATTTTAGTGGTTTTTTAATGTTGAATACTAGGTACTTGGTTTTATCTACATTAAGTGACAGGGTATTAGCAGAAAGCCATTTAGTTATTTCATCAAATCCTACTTGTGCTGCGCTAAAAACTTTCTCCCAAGTGTCCCCTGTAAAAATAATTGCTGTATCATCTGCGAAAGCCAGAAGTTTGCCGTTTGTGATGTCTAATTTGCAAATTTCATTAAGGTACACTAAGAAGAGCGTGGGTCCAAGGATGCTCCCCTGCGGAACACCGTATTTTATGGGAAGATCTTTACTTATATGCTCGCCGATTTTCACGCACTGTGTTCGATCAGTCAGATAACTTTGAAACAGCTTCAGCTGTTTATCTCTGATACCAATCTTCTCTAATTTTAGAATTAGTTTGGGGATGGAGACTGTGTCAAACGCCTTAGCCAAATCCAGGAATATTGCCAAACACTTGTTGCTCCTGTCCAAGGCTTTAACAACATAATCAGAGAGATCATGAACTGCGTCATTTGTAGATGTATTTTTCCTAAAACCATATTGGTTTTTTGAAAGAATATTATGTGCTTCAAGGTATTTATTTAGGCGATTGTTCATGATTCTCTCCAAGATCTTTGACAGGGAGGGAAGGACGGATATTGGCCTATAGTTACCGACACGATCTGCATCCCCAGACTTATATATGGGATGAATCAGGGCCTTCTTTAGCAAGTCCGGAAAGACTCCACTAGTTATACACAAATTGACTATGTATGTTAATGGAGGTACTAAAATGTTCTTATATTGCTTTAGCAGGCTAGATGAGATACCGTCAATACCAACCGCACAGTCGGAGCGCAAGGATAATATCATTTGCTCAACTTCTTGCTCATCGGTTTCAAGAAATACAAAAGAGTCCAATGAAGAGGCTGTCTGTGGGTCAGTGTGAGAACTGTGGTTATTAACAGTTGAATTTGCAACTTTGTCTGCCAGCTCTTTTCCAATATTGGCAAAAAATGAATTAACTTCATTAATAGACTCGTCAACAGTTCTTTTAATTTTTAGTAAAGCACAAGCGGATGTTTTAGATTTTGCAGTATGAGTAACTTGTTTTATAACTTTCCACATTTTTTTGGGATTAGTCCCGGCTTTGTCTAGTTCGTCTTTCTCGTATTGTCTTTTAAGGGTTTTTAGAATAGTATTGCAGTAATTGCGGTATCTTTTAAATGTAGTCCTGATGATTTCGTTATTATAGTCATTTTTCATTTTTACATACATCCGGTCCCTATTTCTCATGCATCTTAAGATGCCTGGAGTAATCCATGGTTTAACAATTCTCATGCGATGAGGCACAGCGACACACTCGGAACTCATTTTTAAGGCTCTAGTTAGTGAATTTACGAAGTATTCCATGGCAACATTTGCATTTGTACATTTATAAATATAAGTAAAGTTCGTGTTTTTGAGCTGGGTTCCTAATGTATTATAATCAATTTTGGTTTTAGTGGTTAGAGGGCTGTCCACTTTAACTTTTTCAAGTGAAAGTAGTACAGCATTATGGTCAGTGACCACAGAATCAAGAACTATAGTTGTAGCTTTCAGTTTAGTTTTAAGTAAGATATGATCAAGGGAAGTTTTACCGTGCGTAACCAGAGTGTGTGCTGGTAGAAGACCATGACTAGCAGCAAGAGTCAGATAATCCGGAGTTTTGGCATCCATATTACCATCTGCAATATCTATATTTATATCGCCAATGATAATTATATTACTAAATGACGAATTTGTAGTTAGTACCTGATCCATGGAGGACAGAAAATTAGATATTTCTTTAAATGACGGTGGCCTATATATTGCAAAGATACAGGTGTCTTGTCCTATTCTTATTTCAATGCAGCTTGCGTCCGTAAATTTTGGTTCGATTATTGTTATATTAGTGATACTACTTCGAATGTAAACCACAACTCCATCATTTTTGTTCAATCTTTTTGTGGTAAAATAAGAATTAAATCCGTTCAAAGAGGGTATACTTGGGTTGCATGTTAGCCAGCACTCCGTGAGAATAAGTATATCCTGTGAGATAGACATTCTGGATAATAATGTTAATAGGCTAGGTATATTTGCCGAAATACTCCGAATATTTTGAGTTAGAATCTTTAGAGATCCTGGGGTAACTATACTTTTACAATCTTCAGGCTCGCATCTATGAGAATCCGAAACTCTAAGGTCGTCTATATTATTTGAATGATTGTCTAGCCTATCGAATTTTGTGATATATGGAGTAATTGATCGTTATGGTAGCCAGTTTTTATTTTTATTGTAAGGATAGATGTTATTTCCAGTACTTTCTTGTGCATGATAATATAAGAGTTGGTTTTAAACTGAATATTACGTAGGCAGTAGTGTTGTTGTGGTGGATTGGAGGTATGAATGATGTGTGCATGTATGAGTAGTAGTAAGAAGTAAAAATTAATGTGATTTGTGCAATGCATGATTTCGTGTGAATTGTGTGGGTTTACTAGTAGCGATATAGATAGTACAGCATAAATAGGTTTTACTAAGTTTACACAGAAAGAGATGTTTGGCCTTAATACCATAATACTACAAGAAATTATACAAAATAGTCATATTTTTATAGTAAGTCTAGTGAGATCTGACTCATTTTCAATCCGGTGTGGTAGCTCTCCTTCAGTTTTACGTAGATATACTAAACTTCTTGAGGTCCAGCAATAGGAGTAGTTGTTCTCTCGAGCAAATTGTCTGGCCAGATAGTAAATCTTTTGGGCCTTGGATGTTAAGGCCTCCGATATATACACAGGCCTAGTAGGTCCAGCGACTTTAAGATGTCCAGTATTTAATTTATCCTCGTGTGTCTTCGCCTTATTCAGATTCCTGACTCCTTGCAATATTTTATCCCTTTTTAAGACACTGTTTAACTCGACCATAATTGGTTTAATGTTCTCCTTATTTGTCATTATTCTGTATGTATCCTTGATATCGGAATTTTCCAACTCAACCTCCACGGCTTTAGCCAACGATATCACTATCTTGCTGACATCTTCCTTTGTTTCCGTCTTTGTATTACCATATAAGATGGCCGGCACGTTGCGTATTTCTAGTCCTGTGGACTTGGCTTTCCGTTCCATAAGCTCTATTTTCTCCTCCAACTTTAGAATGTGTTTTTTGTCCCTTGCCCTGTCCTCTTCTAGGTTTGCAAGAGATTTGAGAACGGAGTCGTACTTTTCGGACATAAATTGCAAGCTTGCTTTGAGTTCAACATTTTGCTGCTTAAGTTCAGCAAAATGTTGATCAACAGTCGCGGATAATGATGTGAACAAGCTCGTCATTTCCGCTTTAAGTTGCCTATGATCATCGTCCAATTCGCGTCTGCGCTTATGTCGCACGGCAACATTGCTACTACCACTCCGCTCAGACGGTGTATCTGAATCATACGTCTGTTGTGGCGCTCCGGTTGTTATGGTGGGCGGGGGAGGCGTGGAGCGGCGTATCATGACGTTTTATCGCTCAATGCAGCTACCAGGCGATCGATGAACCCGTAGGAAGCAGAACGTACCAACCCCAGCTCCAATTTATCGTGTGCGTCACAGACAAGTTTTGTTCAGCCGTAGTTTACCAGAAGCCCCGAGACCTAACGTGATATAATGTTCAAATAGACCAAGTTATGCCCAAAACAATCACACAGTTTGGCAATTTGACCTTGCTTTCGTTTTTGAAGGACGAACTCGCGGATCGCAGTCACCACACCAAGTTCACTATTTAAAATGACAGTTTTTAATTTTTTGCTCACTTGTGTCTGTATTATTGTGAATTTGGTTCTTATTTTGCACTGTTTTGTTTATCACTCAGCTCGTTGCGGAGGGGACCATTCCAAAAAGTTATAGCAATAAGTTGCAGCTTGAATATTTTCATAAAGCGCCTGACAGATTTTTAAAACAGCGCAAGCTGCCTCAACTTGCCCACACAACTATTTCTATGCAATTGTTCGACTTATTTGAGGGTAATCGCAAGAGTATAAAATAAAATCCGATCACGAAATTATTTGTTTTTAACGATTTATCTTTCGAATCGAAGCACTCACGTTGCAATTAATATTGCTGCAGTTCACTAAACACTCAAATTGTCCAGTCATTCACAATGTTCGCACTTTTAGCTAGATTATACGCCAAAAACTAATTATTTATTGAGAGCACTTTAAACATGACATACCTCACAGAGCAACTTTTTTTGAAGTTTTATTGAAGAGTTCCTCTATCTGGAGTTAATCCTGGATGTCGATTCAGGTCATGCTTACCATAGAAATGCATTGTCATCAGAACTGAACCCACATGTAATAAAAAACTTTTTTACAAAAGAATAGAACCGACTTCCCAAAAAAGTGCAAAATAACTTTAATTTCGGAAGTCGGTGTTCTTGTTTTGTGTCTTCGTTTTTTGACACCGACTTCCGAAATTAAAGTTATTTTGCACTTTTTTGGGAAGTCGGTTCTATTCTTTTGTAAAAAAGTTTTTTATTTTTCACTTTTTAGTTGTGGTTCCCCATTAAACTGTGTTAACAATTCATAAACATACGATAGCAGCAATCGCAGTTGATTTGCTGTCAATTTTTGAAGAGTTCCGTTGTCTGTCTCCGAAACCCATTATCAGATCTTTTTGAAATTTAAATGGGACCATTTCGGAATAAACCCCTTTCGAACAAAAAAAGAATTTTGCAAATCCGTCAATATATGACGGAGTTATGCCCGAACACACATAAAAAAAAAAAAAAAAAAAAAAAAAAAAAAAAAAATACAAACATCCGAATTGATAACCTCCTCCTTTTTCGAAGTCGGTTAAAAATTCAACACCGTAGGATAAGACGAAGTGATTATAATTCAGCTTGCAATTATAGCAGCAACAGAAATACACGTTCTGTGAAAATTTTAACTGTCTATCTGTTACGGATCATAAGATATAGCCCGCTGACAGAGAGGCGGATGGAGGCTTAGGGCCGATTTCACCAATTCTAAACGCTCGGTTTTCGACGTTTAAGCTCGCAGGCGTGTATTATATCCGCCAAGTGGCGCCCTCATTGAATAAAAAATCGTAGCAAAGCGTGGAAAATAAAGATAAAGAATCCTATGTTGCGTTTGTTACACAGAGGGTAAGGTATTTTTACGTGATTTAAACAATACTCAAAATGTTTGAGGATTCTTTAATCTTTATTGTCTATGCTAAGATAGGATTTTTTATTCGATGACGGCGCCACTTGTGGGGAGGTAAGCCCACGCGTTTAGCCGCTGACATAAAGCTGAAGAGTTTGTTTGGTTGAACACGCTAATCTCAGGAACTACTGGATCGAATTGAAAAATTATTTTTGTGTTGAACAGTTCATTTATCGAGGAAGGATTTATAGGAGCGAAGTATCAATGAAAAATGTGGCAAAAACGAGAAAAAAATCCTTTTCAGAGCTTCAGTTGCGTGCGCTGCGTAAACGGTTAAAGTTACGCAAAAATTATCTATAGCGGAATTGTTCTCCTTTTAAAGTTCTTAAAAAAAAGTCCGCGACAGCATGTCTATCTTTTAAGGTTAACTCACTATAATCTTTTTTATGGTTTTT
Source organism: Polia nebulosa (assembly GCA_951329385.1). Lineage (NCBI taxonomy): Eukaryota > Metazoa > Arthropoda > Insecta > Lepidoptera > Noctuidae > Polia > Polia nebulosa. The sequence continues at coordinate 12,860,727 of OX589614.1, read as the reverse complement.
ATTTTTTAAGCTAAGCTTAGTTCAGTAAAAATAGTTTATAGAGCGAATGGTAAAATCGGCCCTTAGTAAAAGGTCCCGTTGGTTACCCTTTGGGTACGGAACCCATAACGCTTGTAAAAAGTGAAGAACTACAATGCCGTATTTCTAAGCACATGACTTGACAATAGATGACCACACTAAAAAACCAAATTATTTTTACATTACTAGTAGGTACAATACATAACTTTCAAAATTCTTTATACGCAAGAACGCGAACAAAAGTTGTCTTACATTATGTTCAACATATTATAAAATGATTCACTATGTTACAAAATATTTGTTGCAATCCACAGTGACTATGTTTCTTTAGGATATTAAAATGTCAAAAGACTACTATTTTCCTGCGGCTCCGTTCGCGTATTCCACATTTTATCAAAATTTCATAATTGAATATATTAAATACAAAATAATATGAATAACTAGCCAAATATGTAAAAAAAAAAACTAAAAATACTTAACTATACATACAACGTGGCACTACAATGGCGACATTAATTTAACATACGGGAAGGGCTAGTGCCAATTAATCATATAAATTATAATAGGTTAAAATAATTCGAAAAAAGAAATTCAATCAAACTGAATAGTAATGCAAACTTTTTTACAAAAAAACAGTACCTACAGACTTACAAGAAACGTGCAAAATAACTTTAATTTCGGAAGACGGTGTTTCTGGTTTTGTTTCTTCGTTTTTTGTCATTTTTTTCGTAAAAAAGTTTTTATTAAGTACTATTTAAATGTTTTAATTTTTTTTTTAAATTTTCGATTTATTTTTGGTTTTTTGAATTTTCGAATTATTTGAACCAATCATTATTTTATATATGAGTACTAGCCCTAATCGTGTGTTAAATTAATGTCACCATTGTAACGCTACGTTGTATAGACAAAAAAAAAAAAAACTACAAACTACCTAATCTAAAATATATCATCGAGAAATTCCTCCGCATCGACTGGCGGCTATGCCACGTTGTATGGCAATGCTTATCCTCTGTCCAAGACAAAATCCAGTCCTTGCGTCACGCGAAGTGTCAACAAGGCGTTTAGACAGATCTCTAAGCAGTTTTTCAATTGGATCAGTTCTTCCAAAGATATCTCACACAAACAAACAAATAATTTTTAATGTTATAAGTTAGACTCATTGAGTATTGCAACAAATATTTTATGTATGTTATAAAATATTTGTCGCAATACGCAATGATTATGTTTCTTACAAAATGATATTGCATTAGATTACTACAGTGAGTTTCTATTGACCCAAAGACTGAGTTACGATTTTCAGTCAGATACGTTTAGTTTATGGCAGGACCCGATTTTATTTTAAATCAGTGTTGTTATTCTATAATATAAAAATGAATCCCTATTTCCTTGGTCACGACATCACGCGTGAACGGTTGGACCGATTTCGCTAATTCTTTTTTTGTTGTGTTTTTTATTGTCAGGAAAAGGTTCTTGTGAATTAAAAAATTAGGAAAGTTGCGCAGAAAATTGAAAATTTCAGAAAACCTCCTCCTTCGAGAGTTTGACAGTTCGCGCGTCAGGACAACGTCTGTTGGGTCAGCTAGTCTTTATATTTAAAACAAAGTCGGGTTCACCATTATTATAAGTCATGAACAGCTGGATCGATTTTAATGATCATTGATTTTTTTATTTGTCTCCGCCCCGAATAGAAGAATAACTATTAGACCATCGAAAAAATTCACGAAAACCATAATTTTTTCATACATTGATATATCTCGAGAATTAATTAATTTATAGTTTCTGAGGCGGTACGAAGTTCACCAGGCCAGCTAGTTTAGAATAATGATCAACAATATGAGTTTGAGCAACAACAATACAACAAACAAAACAAAATAATAAAAAAAATTGGGGTTAAAAACAATAAAATTAATTATGATTGTGGCGAAACAGGAATTTCAAAAGTGGGGCGAATGTGGAACAAATCCGGTGCAGCATTTCAATTTAAATATGTATTAACCTATTACAGTCGACAGCACGACTGTAGTGACACATAGTACGGAGTTTCAATATAAACGTAGCTAACGCTGGTTTTGTTACTACGAGCTTGCTGCCATCTGTACCTATTAAAATATTATGAGTAAGTTTCAACGATTGGATTGTGCAGTATATACAGTTATGTTACTTGCAAAATTATAACATTTTTACTGAAATATTATGCAGTTTCTTTGCAATCGAATTGGTAACTAACTGCATAAGCCCTAGGTTATATACCAGTAGATTATTGTGTTAATATTCAGTGCAGTAGCTTGTCTGCATAAGCCTTAATGCGGTTTTTCCTACCTAGGTTCTTAAGTTTCGCTCATAACCAAGTTTTATTTTAAATAGTCACTTACCATACTGCTCACGTAATCTCTTAACATAAAACCACAGGTTAGTCAGAGAGGTACAGTGGCCTAGTAGGTACACTCATTTTGTGCCAGTTATGTTTTTAAATCCATTGTAAAAGGGCGCGAACTGGACATTGAAAAGAGACTGTGTGAAAGAGGATATGGCTAAAAAGAGGGTGACTACGGAGATGACGCCTAACAGAGAAGTATGGAAGAAAAAGACATGTAGCGCCGACCCCAAATAAATTGGGATAAGGGCAGGAGAATGATGATGATGTAAAAGGGCGCGAACATATTGCCACCAATCGAGCACAAATTCAAACTTCATGCTACTGAGGAGTGGTGGCCTAGTGGTAGCGGCCCTAACTTAATAGTTGTACCTCGTGGGATATAAACCAGGCAGGCGCTATAGTTTATGTAAATTATTTCATTACCACTGCTCTCAAAACGGTGAAGGAAAACATTGTGAGGAAACCGGCATGTCCCAGAACCAAAAATTCGAAGATATGTGACATCCACCAATCCGCATTGGGCCCGCGTGGTGGATTACGGCCCACACCCTCTCACAGAGAGGAGGCCTGTGCCCCAGCAGTGGGGACATTAAAAGGCTGATGATGATGATGATCAGGCGCTTTGCTTTGTGTAATTTATTTCATCACCACTGCTTTCACAACGTGAGGAAACCGGCATGTCCTAGAACCAACAATTCAAAAACATGTGACATCCACCAACCCACATTGTCTCCGCGTGGTGGATTACTGCGCACACCTTCTCACAGAGAGGAGACCTGTGTCCCAGCAGTGGGAACATTAAAAACTGTTTATGTTATGCTAACAGCTTTGACACCAATCGATTGACATCGATCAATGTCTTCGATCTTGATGTGATTAACAAAAGCATTTTTCACAAACCTGGGCCTAGCTAAAGACTACTTAAGGTCAAACTCAAACTCAAGGCATTCATTTAAATAAACCATTTAAGGCCCTACTAGCGGCCAAGTGGCGCCCTCATTGAATAAAAAATCGTAGCATAGCATAGAAAATAAATATTAAAGAATCCAACGTCACGTTTGTTACAAAGAGGATAAAGTATTTTTACGTTGTTAAAACAGGTCTCAGAATGTTTCGTATCCAAAGTAGTAGGCAAAAGTACCAAAAACGGCCGTTTCTGACACTTTTGCCTACTATTTTGGATACGAAACATTCTGAGACAGTCAGAAAGATGAAGATAATTGTTATTGCTATGGAGAAGAACGTGCAATAAACTCGATGGAGACTCTTTTGAACCATGTTATCAATTACACATATAGTCAATTACCTTAAGAGGTTTTTCAACTAAAAACCACAGCAATTGCAACAACACTGCATATATCACATAATAAGGCTCTCTGAAAACGTATCCTATATTTCTTAATTTCTCTGAATGGAAATACCTATTTGGCCAAAGCAATCGTAGCTTCGTAGGCCTATTTCGACATAGTTTTGGAAATAACGCATTAAATTATTGCATTAAATGTGCGAGTTAACCTTGCGGGTTTTTGCCAAGAAAAAGCTTGGAAGATGATTATGAGATTAAGAAATGTGGTCTACTTCAATAATAAGTGTTTATTTTCAACAGACTTTAACTACAATACACACAATTAAACTAAAGTATGTGGTATGGGCATGTGATGCGGAGGATTGAAGAAAATGTCGTGAGGAAAGTCTTGTGTATGGATGTGGATGGCTATAAGAGTAGGGGAAGGCCAAAGAAACGATGGTTGGACTGTGTGAAAGAGGATATGGGTTAAAAAGGGGTGACTACAGAGATGATGACTAATAGAGGAGTATGGAAGAAAAAGACATGTTGCGCCGACCCCAAATAAATTGGGATAAGGGCAGGAGAATGATGACACACAATTAAACTAAATTCCTTAATAGGTTTTTATACAAACTAATAATAATAACTAATATGTACAAATGCGTATGAAAACAACTCATTCATCATTCTCCTGCCCTTATCCCAATTTATTTGGGGTCGGCGCAACATGTCTTTTTCTCCCATACTCCTCTATTAGTCGTCATCTCTGTAGTCACCCCCTTTTTACCCATATCCTCTTTCACACAGTCCGACTATCGTTTCTTTGGCCTTCCCCTACTCTTATAGCCAAAAAACAACTCATTGGGCATCAATAATTGAGCCAATGGGCTTTATAGGCCATATTGGTAGTGCATATGAAATTTTGGAAGTGTATGTCAATCTCATACATTTTGATTTTTTAACCGGTTTTTAAAAGGTTCTCAATTTGTCTGTATGTTTTTTTCTTTTTGGTACGGAATATCTCCGACATTTGTAAATATATTTTGATGAGTCTTTTTTTTGTTTGGTAGGTGATCTCATTTAAATTTTATTGAAATTGATTCAGCACTTTTTGAAAAAATCAACATATACAAAAAACATGTATACACAGATGACGTTTTGGTTGTCTCCAAATGTTCAAATTCTATGTTATTAGGGTTATCCATTCAGGCATAACTATATTATTTAGTTTTACTTCTGGGGTATAACAACTAAAAAGTGACAAATAAAATTTTTTTTTACAAAAAATACAACCGACTTCAAAAAATTGCAAAATAACTTTAATTTCGGAAGTCGGTGTCAAATAACGAAGAAACAAAAAATACAAACACCGACTGCCGAAATTAAAGTTATTTTGCAATTTTTAGAAGTTGGTTGTATTTTAAACAATCGTTTTTACTGGTAGAAATTGGCCACATTGTCTAGGGCTGAATATCTCAATACTAGGCCAAAAACTATCTAAAAACCGGCAAAGTGCGTGTCGGACTTCGCACATTAAGGGTTCCGTACCAAATGTATTTTTGACTATTTGTATGGCTTTGGGTCTACAAGATGCTTATACTGTGTTTCTTTTCAAAATTTGAAGACTGTAGCTCCAACCGTTTGGCTCTAAAATCAAAATCAAATTCAAAAGTCATTTATTCAAACTAGGCTGAGAACCAGCACTTTTTGAATGTCAAAGTTCTACATAAAGACAGTCCCCCAAAAAACGCCCGCCCGTCACCACTTCCTAGTGTTTTAGCTGTGAAGAAGAAGTGGCCAACAAACTCCCCAGCAACACAGCTGTCTGTTAAGTTTTAAGAACTAAAACCTAAAACCTGTGTGATAACCGACGGAAAGACTGACACGTTAGTGACAACAATAGGGCTACGTTGGGACCCTTCGGATACGGAACCCTAGAGAACTAAATTGCCTAATTGTTGACATGCTAAGAAGTAGAAGAAGTTGACAACAGAGTTTCGGAAACTGAACTGAAAGGACACGGGTGGCTTTTAATAATAATAATAATAGTGATTTATTATCAGGCAACTAAGGCCCATAAATGAAATACAAAAAATAATCTTAAAAAATAATAAACGAATACATAAAACATAAAAACTACTGCACACGAAGTGACGGCGTCGTGTTACGCTGCGAGGTGTCGCGTAGCTGGCCGCGGAAACGCCGATACAGCACACCTTTCGGCCAAAACTCTTCTTTGAGGAAGGTCATGAAATGGTGAGTCGAAATGCGCACCACGATCGACTTGAAATTAGTGTTATGGCGCGCCTGTAAGTTCTCCACCCTCAAGGTCCAGTTGGTATTCACCCGCATGTACTCTACGATGTCCTCAGTATTCGTAGAGTGATGCAAACGGGACCCGTAAAGCTGCGTTGTCGGTACTGCAGGATGTAGCAGCATGTTAGATCCTGCCGGCGCCGTCCCACACTGGTTGCGATAAGTAGGCTTCCTCTTCTTTCTCTCCACCTTGATGAAGCTTTTAGGGTGAGAGAAGTCACTGTTGCTTACCCACCTTAAAAAAAATACCATTAAGTTGTTTGGATTATTTACCATCTTGTGTAGCGTTCTACAAACTCAGCTCTACCTAAAAACTGGAAACTGTTAAAAAGAATGTAAACAAAAGAGAGTCGGAAACACTTTAACATTTTTATTTTATATAATTTTTAGCACAACAAATTATTCAGGTGAATCGATTAATCCGAAACTGAATTGAATTTTAGAGATGTAACCCCAATCACAGTATCGAAGTATCGACTTGAAGTTACATCTATTGTTATGTAAAGATTTGACTATCGGTAGCGTGTCGTTGAAAATTAAATAATTACCAACGAGTTTTGTTTAGATATTTTTTTTTAGAAAATTAATTGGTTGACATGGTTTAGATTTACATAATTTTCGTTTCTTAAAACCGGCCAAGTGCGAGTCGGACTCGCACTTATCTATAAAAACGGCAAAAAAACTTTGTCTGTTGTATGGGAGCCCCCTTAAATATTTATTTTATTCTGTTTTTAGTATTGTTATAGCGGAACAGAAATACATCATCTATGAAAATTTCAACTGTCTAACTATCACGACGGACAGCGGAGTCTTAGTAATAGGGTCCCATTTTACCCTTTGGGTACGGAACCCCGAAGTAGAAGGTAGACGCCTCCGATACGTCATGGTGACCATCCCACCCATACACACAAAGCGTTTTAGGAACACATTCATTGTGCGTACAGCTAAGGAGTGGAATTCCCTACCGGAGTCTGTGTTTCCTGATAGCTACAATCGGGGGGTCTTTAAGTCAAGAGTGAATAGGTTACTTGTTGGCAAGCGTGCTCCATCGTCGACAACATCGTCGCTTACCATTAGGTAAGACAGTGGACCCTCCCCCTCTCCTCTGAAAATTTGACATTACGAGTACATTATTTTAATCTTGCCACAACTTTCGTTCCAAAACTACTGGTTATCCTCAGATAATAGGGTTAACTAATCTCCAGAATCAATAATTATGCAAACTAGTGTAGATATTCCAGGACATCATATTTTCACAATTAAATCGTTATAATTCTAATGTAATAATTTCAGACAAAGCTATCATTTAGACATTATTTTAATTTTTTAGCTTCAAAAACAACCGACTTCCAAAAAAAATAACTTTAACTTCGGAAGTCGGTGTTTGTATTTTATTTCTTCGTTATTTGACACCGACTTCCGAAATTAAAGTTATTTATTATTTAATCATTTATGTACACACAGAGACACAGTAACAATAGACATAATAATAAATATGGTACAAAGGAACTGCTTATTTTTTTTATTTAATTTTTTTTTTGTAAGTTGGTTGTTTTTTTTTTGTAAAAAAGTTTTTTATTTTTCACTTTTTAGTTGTAATACCCCAGAACTAAAAACCCCAATTACGAGTACATGGAACGTGGAATTTAAACATTTGGAGAACACCAAAACGTCATCGAGGTATACGTATTTTTCGTTTTTGTTCAGTTTCTCAAAAAGTACTTAAGCAATTTCTATAAAATTTATATGGGACCACCTCGGAAGTATATTCTTTCGGATAAAAAAAGAATTTTTAAAATCGGTCGACAACTGACAAAGAAACCGGCGGACATACATAAAAAAAAAAAACATACATACAGTCGAACATAGAACTTCCTCCTTTTTCGAAAGTCGGTTAAAAAAAAAAAAGACAAGAGGCGCATAGCATAAGTATAAATCAGTCTGTAATGTCCCCACTGCTGGGAGACAGCCTCGTTTATGTGAGAGGGTGTGGGCCGAGTAAAATATTGGTTGACATTTAATTGTTTAGTTACAAAAAGAGTTGCATCGTTTCTAGGACGCCAGCACAAACTTACTTCACACAAGGTCCGGTATTGCAATCTGTATGCTCTTACCCAATTAACGTGGTATTACAATCAGTTCTCCGAACCCAAAACGGAAAATACGTCTTGCCAAAGATCTCACTAAACTTTTATTGTATTTGGTATAAGATGGTCACGTTGTGAAAAAATTTGAAACTAGTGTGTGTTTCAAATTAGAAGTTTATATCTTCTTGGGCAGACAGGGCTCACTGGGACCGATGCCTGCACCGGGGAACTTTTTTTTTTGTTGATAGGCACGCGTTTGACCGCTATCTCACCTGATGGTAAGCGACGATGTGGTCGAAGATGGAGCACGCTTGCCTAGAAGTAACCTATTCACTCTTGACTTAAAGACTCCCAGGTTGTAGCTATCAGGAAACACATACTCCGGTAGGGAATTCCACTCCCTGCCTTTTTGGACGCAAAAAGCAACTGAAGGAACACCGGTGGGGTTTAGCCAGTAAGAGTCTGACACGAAGAGCGGGAGAAGTCATGTGACGATAAACCACGATCAAAAAAAAAAAAAATTACACAAAGAAGAGGAAAACAGAAGTGTACAACACTTTGATTTTTAACCGACTTCCAAAAGGAGGAGGTTCTCAATTCGTCTGTATGTTTTTTTTTTGTATGTATGTTACGCGATTTCTCTGTTAGTTGTGAACCAATTTTCAAAACTCTTTTTTTATCTGAAAGAATATACTCCCGAGGTGGTCCCATATAAATTTTATCGAAATTGCTTCAGCGCTTTTTGAGAAACTGAACAAAAACGGCAAATACGTGTACCTCGATGACGTTTTGGTGGTCTCCAAATGTTTAAATTCCACGTTCCATGTTATTGGGGTTTTCAGTTCTGGGGTATAACAACTAAAAAGTGAAAAATAAAAATCTTTTTTACAAAAAAAAACAACCGACTTCTAAAAAAAAATACACTAAAAATTAATAAATAACTTTAATTTCGGAAGTCGGTGTCAAATAACGAACAAGTAAAATACAAATACCGACTTCCGAAATTAAAGTTATTTATTAATTTTTAGTGTATTTTTTTTTTAGAAGTCGGTTGTTTTTTTTTGTAAAAAAGATTTTTATTAAACTATTATTTGGTCGCATCAAATAATATTATAGTTTAAAAATCTATAAAACATGATTTATGTATCCTTCTCAGCGAACCCTTGCATTTGATACCCTCGTCATCATCATCACCCTATAGAAGTCCACTGCTGGACATCATTTCAACCGAAAGACTGCAGGACATAGACCTCTCCAATTGCACTCCATTCAGTTGGTTTGCGCATTTAACCAGTGTCAAGTTAAGAAAGTATTTAGTTTTAGATACAGAATACTGTCGATTTTTCCCAGTTAAAATGCAGATGTAACATATAATGTTTTTGCAGTATTTGGCAGCAAATGAGTCGAGTCAGCCTTCTCGTCAAGCTTCGCTGAGGTAGTCAATACTGCGACCAAATTCACAGCTTTATTTTACCGAGATCCTCTGGCGTCTCCTGCGGCGGCTGCTGCTGAGGGCGTGAGGGCGACTCCGTTGTTGAGTCTCCCTCACCCATGCCGCCTTCCTCTTCGCAAGCATTACTGCTTCGCAGAAGGGTCTCCTCCTTCCCATTCCCTCTCGCATGGTACGAACATGGCCTGAACTAGGGCCGGGCGCGAAAGGTCGCTGCCGCCTATCGCATACACGAGGACACGGCGGTGCTCTGCCCAAGCGGGGCAAACCTCCACCGTATGCTCCACCGTGTCCTCTGACATGTTGTCCAGTTGCGTAGACACTTGAGGCACAAAACTACATCAATTTTACATCACAATATCCACTAGGAATCAATAAACGAATAATTAAAACAGCCACGGAACTTCACTCGAATTAATCTCGCCATAAACTCCCTCTTGCGTAATGTTGGTGCAAAATTAGAGACCCTAGTTGATATTTTGGCTTCGCTTTTCAAACTCACGTAGGACGCTGACAAATTTCTTTGGCGATTGCTATAATCGCCTATTTGGCAACCGACTTAGAGATAGCCGCATGATGTCATTCGTTCAAGAATGAAAGTCGGTCAATCTGAACCGAACGGTGTTAAGACAGCAATGACTAATATGTACACAACATACATAATTGTATGTTATGTGTAAGTATATACATATAACCTTATTACCATTTAAATACCTCCGGTTTCGCGGCTTCGAGGCTTCGGAAAGCCGGATGAGTAAAGCTGTTGTCAAATCAATTTAAGGTAAGTTGTGAACCATTCACAACGAAATCTTTACAGAACTTTTTTTTTTTGTAGTGAAATTTATTTAGGCGCGTTGGGTATTTTTGAGTAGTGGTGACGCAGTGGTAACAGTCGCGACTTACAAGTTGTAGGTCGTGAGTTCAAACCCAGGCAGGCGCTTTGCTTTGTGTAAGTTATTTCAACACCACTGCTCTCAAAAGGGTGAAGGAAAACATTGTGAGGAAACGGGCATAGAACTAAAAATTCGAAGACATGTGACATCCACCAACCCGCACTCGTCCCGCGTGGTGTATTACGGATTTACGGCACACACCCTCTCGTAGAGAGGAGGCCTGTGCCCCAGCAGTGAGGACATTAAAAGGTACGGTAAGTAAGGTACTTGTTAGTCACGGCCAATACCACTGGGCCGCCACTGCTCGCTAGCATATTTTCGGCTACCTGGATCATTTTCCCTACATAACATAATAATATTATAAAGGTGAAAGTTTATGAGTGTGTGTGTTTGTATGTTTGTTACTTCTACACGCTCAAATGGTATGTTGATAGCTTATACCCTGGATTAACACATATGCACGTTTTACTCCGGTCTACGCCGGCCAAACCGCGGGGCGGAGCTAGTAATGAAATATGTCTATTGTTTCTGTTTTCCGCACAATCTTTTCTGGCAAATTCACAAAGTATCTCTTTCGGAATGAGTTGCCCTGTTATATAGGTAGATATGAGGTAACTACAAAAACTTTCACAACGATTTCTTATGAAATATAGAAAAATCAAGTTATTAAAGACGACCGGGCATTGTCACACACAACAACATAAATAGATAGACACTTTGTCGGTTGTCCATCCATCGACTACAACATATCCTACAAAGTAACTAGAAACTTTGTCGCTTGTCCGTCCATCCATCCGTTCAACCGTAAACATGTAGCTATAATAATAATTGTCATTGGCACGGTGAAAGGTGTGTTCACTAACAGTGGGGTGGCGGAAACTGTGCGCAGGCTGATTACAAGCTGATAGGGTTTGGTGCAAGGCGTAGGGTGAAGCGGGTAAATTCGTAACAGAGTTACCGCGCCCCTGGGCACTCAGGCAAGGAAGGAACAGGGGTGGGTTTTAGTCCGTAAGAGTCTTCTTTCTATGTCGTAGGATAATTTCCCATTCCAACAAAAAAAAAAGCGGGTAAGAAAAACCTTACAGAAAAGACCAAACCAGTAGATCATAAATATCTTTACCAAAATATTGTCTACGGTTGCTGTTAGTACTGTTTTTAGGGTCCCGTATCCCAAGGGTCCACAAGGAGCCCTATTGCTGTTAGTCACGTGTCCGTCTGTCACAAAATTATGTTCCGAAGATTTTTTTAACTTCCCATTGTCCTATGCACTTGAAATTTGGTGATAATGTTTAATAGTACGTATATTTTACTAACAAACATATATTGATAAATCACATTTTTCTTTGTAATTTCCCCATTTGGTGCGAAGTTCGCCAGGCACTAAGCCAGTGTAAATTGCATAAAACAAAGTTGTCTGTGTGTTTGCTGAGAACGATCTTCTAAACTAGTTGATGATTGTTACTGCTTCGTTCACCATAATTTATACAATTATCAGAGGTTTTTATTATACAGTGTGAGTCTTTATAATGTGCATATATCGAAATGGGAATCTATGCTTAATTTTACCGACGGAAAAAACATAAAAAAATTATATTAAAAAACAAATGAAAACAAAACCGTGTAACTTTTAAACTGAATGATCTATCGCGATAAAACTAACCCCCATAATGATTGGATGTAATTAGGCGCCCTTATAAAATGAAAATTGTGCAAAGAAAAACTATACTCAATTGAAAATAAACATGTTTTTTTGGCATTTTTTTTTCATTAATTTAAAATATATGAAATTATTTAGATTTTTTTTTACATATTTTCCGTAGATAAAATTAAACATAGATCCCTCATTTCAATATGTGCACGTTATAAAGACTCACATTGTATATCTTATCACGCCTGAACAAGAATAAGACAAGACAGAAGTGTACCTAATGTCCAATGTGTTAGCAACACATTGATTTTATTCTTAAGAACGACGTCAAACGACGGGCCTAGACTAGTAGTCTTTTTTTAAGGTGGCAAATCAACAAATTACCTAATTCAAATAACAGGGCGTGTCAGACTCTTACTGACTAAAACCAACTTGTGTTCCTTCAGCCGCCTGTGCCAAGGTTTCGGTAACTCTTTCAATCACCCCGCGACCCTGACAGAGACGAGTAGTCTAGTGTGAATATCGCTATCGCGACATCCTGTGCCTTAAACCACACATGAAAAGCAACTTGTGCATTGAAGCCTGCCGTCTTCCGGCGCGCGACTCTGCACGATAATCAAGGGTCGCTAGCTTCCGCAAAATTATCTGAAGATACGACGATGTATTGCTAAATATTATGATTTATATGGAAAATGCTATGTTTGTATGTGGTTCTTTACAAATATAGGATTACTAGCTTCTGTCAGCGGATTTGCCCGCGTGGAATTAGTTCTTCCCCTACTGTAAATTATATCTATCTCTGTGCCAAATTTCGTCCAGATACGTTCAACTGTTTTGGAGTGATTGTGTAACAAACATCCATCCATCAATACTTTCGCATTTATAATATAATAGCACTTTGCCCGCGGCTTCGCTCCCGTGACCTATCTCGCGGGAACTGTTATTTTTCCAGTATAAAAAGTAGCCTATGTTACTCGCTAATAATTTAGCTTTCTATTGGTGAAAAAATGGTTAAAGTCGGTCCAGTAGCTTCGGAGCTTATTCGGTACAAACAAACTAAAAAAAATCTTTTGTCTTTATAATATTATATAGTACGAGTATGGATAAGTAGGTTAAAATATATTGAAAGTAGTTAAATTCCGTGAATAATGTGATTATAATCCTTGAAAATACTAGGTACTTACCGCTACCGCTTCTGAAATATTACCTTACCCCTATCGCTGTCGCTTATGATTTGTACCACACACAAAAGCAGCGCGTGCGCGGCCGAGCGTCACTTCCGGCGTGTTGCAATCAAGGGCGCTCTACTTCCGGCCGATTATCTGAAGATACATTATTTAATAGTAGGCTTATGAAAAACAGGATTTTCATAAATGTATGTTTGACTGTGTTTAAATGGTGATTTTGTCTGTTTGTATTTCCCTTGTAATCAACTTTTTATCATTGTTAGGCTCGCGTTTGACCACCATCTCACCTGAGGGTAAGCGATGATGTGGTCGAAGATGGAGCACGCTTGCCTAGAAGTAACTTATTCACTCTTGACTTAAAGACTCCCAGGTTGTAGCTATCAGGAAACACAGACTCCGGCAGGGATTCCACTCCTTAGCTGTACGCACAATGAATGTGTTCCCAAAACGCTTTGTGCGTGTGGGTGGGATGTCAAACTTCAAAAACCCTATGTACTCGTATGTACACTGAGTCAATTTTAATTTTTAACCAACTTCGAAGAAGGAGCAGGTTCTATGTTCGACTGTATGTATGTCCACCGATTTCTCCGTCAGTTGTGGACCGATTTTCAAAATTCTTTTTTTATCAAAAAGATTATATTCCTGAGGTGGTTCCATATAAATTTTATCGATATTGCTTAAGCGCTTTTTGAAAAACTGAACAAAAACGAAAATTATGTATACGTTAATGACGTTTTCGTTTCCTCCAATTACGAGTATGTTTAAATTCCACGTTACATGTTTTTGGGGTTTTTAGTTCTGGGGTATAACAACTAAAAAGTGAAAAATAAAAAACATTTTTACAAATAAAAAAAAACAACCGACTTCCAAAAAAGAAAATACACAAAAAAAAATTAAATAACTTTAATTTCGGAAGTCGGTGTCAAATAACGAAGAAATAAAATACAAACACCGACTTCCGAAACTAAAGTTATTTTTAAATTTTTAGTGCATTTTCGTTTTTATTTTCACTAACTACTTTCCACAAGAAATCGGCTTCAGCTTCCATAGCTGCAGAGTCTTCCTGTCTTCTAATTACAATGAACTGCCATCACTAAGCAATCTGCTAAACTTAGTGATAACGACCAATTGCCCGTCTATTTTCAAGCCTATTTGTCCAGTGCACATTTACATAATATAAGAATTGAAAATAATGTCCACATAATGTAAAAATTTGCCTTTAATCAAAATGGTGGCAAAAAAAATGTTATATAAATCGCATTTGTCCACCCTATATAAAGTAGTTTTGAGTGTGAATGGAGATGTTTAATACATACTAACCTCGAGAAAGTTGAGAAAGATAAGCAAACTAAGTATCTTGGCTCGTGAGGTTGTCGACATGTGGGAGGTGGATACAGCAGTCATTGTGCCGATAGTCGTAACGGCCAATGGCTTAATAGCCAAGAGCCTCGACCAACATCTGAGGGAGGAGGCTCTCGTTGGGCAGCTGGATCAAGGGCTTCATCAAGAAGGCAGTACTCCTGGACACAGCGCATATTGTTAGAAAATTGCTCTCTCAGGAGCCCTGACCACTGGTAGCTTGGAATCAATTCCCGACACTGGTGGTATTTTTAATATTTAAAAATGTAAATTGTATGTATGTAAGTTGAAATAAATGAAATAATAATAATTCTTTATTGACAGGCTCAACATAACATTAAAAAGTAATAAACAAATACTTATTGAAAAACATAAACTTAAAAACTACTACACATGAATAAATCATCACATAGATGGTTGTAACTACTAGGATGACTACTGACAGAGATGTATGAATATATTTAGATAAGGGCTAGAGAATGATAACCCCAAATATATTTATTAAGACACTAGCGAGCCGCCCCAGCTTCGCACGGGTAAAAATTATACACTTAAACCTTTCTCATGAATCACTCTGTCTATCGGTGAAAACCACATGAAAATCCGTTCAGTAGTTTTTGAGTTTATCGCGAATAGATAGACAAACGCAGTGAGGGACTTTGTTTTATATAATATATTGTATCTATGTAGTGTGGAGCTCGTGGCTAAAGTAATAACAGCCGCACGGGTCGATCCATCAGGTTAAGCTACGCTTGCCGGGGTTGGTCCATGGATGGGTGACCATCTTTACATACCGAGACTCCTCCGTGCCTCGGAAAGCACGTTAAGCCGTTGGTTCCGGCTGTCAATCGTGGATCTTTGACAGTCGTTATGAGTGTCAGAAGCTCGAAAGTCTGACAAACAGTCTTACTCAGTAACTGGGTTGTGGAGGTCAGATAGGCAGTCGCTCCATGAAAAATATGGACTGGTATTCAGCTGCATCCGGTCAGACTGGAAGCCGACCCCAAGATAGTTGGGAAAAGGCTAGGCAGATTGATATGGGCAGGAAGATGATGAGCTAGACTAACGTGGTTATTTACTTACTTCCACGGGACCATGTGTGAATGGTGGTTGAACTACACATACACTTCTGCTCGACCCTTCGTGTATAACAGTCAAAGGTAGTTACAACCTGGAGGTCTTAAGCCATGAGTGAATAGGTTACTTAATACCTTATCCTCTTTGTAATAAATGCAACATAGGATTCTATAATCTTTATTTTCTACGCTTTGCTACGATTTTTTATTTTATGAGGGCGTCACTTGGCGGGTATATACGCCTTAAGATTGTTGCGTACAATAACATAGATTAAAGTTCTTCAAACATAACAGACAGATGTGTTGCTGGGGAGTTTGTTGGCCACTTTTTCTTCACAGCTAAAACACTAGGAAGTCATCACTTCCTGTCCCGTTTTTTGGCACTGTCTTTATGTAGAACTTTGACGTTCAAAAAGTGCTGGCTCTCAGCATAATTTATATAAATGACTTTAGATTTTGATTTTGACAGATTGCAGGCAAACCGAGAGGAAAGATGTTACACATCAAAAATGTTACATAAGTTATGTTAGTTATTTACTAATTTCATCATAACACACTAAAACTAAACAAAGAAGCCTCCAAGCCACATATTTCATGCTCACTTTCTATGTCTTTCGACAATGGTAACAGATCCTATTGTGAAGATTTTAAAACAATGGTCTATGAAACTCTGGGTTATTCCTCTGCCGTTATCTTGAATGTTTTAAGCGAAAGTGATACATTTCTGTATCTTTTTAGGGTTCCGTACAAAAATGGTGAAAAAGAACCCTTACGGTGCAACTCAGTCTGTTTATCTGTCCGTTTGTCACAGCTGGATATATCAAGAACTACTAATGCTATCAACTTGAAATTTGGAATAGTATTGAAAGAGCGCTGTTTGCACATTCTCATAAAAACGTAAAAAGAAATTACCGTTCTCTCCGGGGGCCCCTTATCTCCGAATTTTGCTAAGAAAAAATCTGAAATTATTCTATGTGATAGAAGTTTATGTAAAGATTACAGGAAAAATAATACGATGTCTCTAAATAGCACACTTTTTCAGAAATCATCTACAAAAATTACATTAGTTGCACTATTGGTCACAAGATAGCGCTGACCTAAAACTGCAACTGTACGTACAGTAGCACATCCAAAATAAATTTTATATAAGTATGATGGTACGGAACCCTCGGTACGGGAGTCCGAATCGCTACTGACCGGTTTTTAAGGTCGACTCAGGTCAGTATTTAAGGTGGTAATGTGGAATTAATTTAAAATTTGTTTAGTGGTTTTGCCAATGAATTAATTTTATAGGTAACAAAGATATAACTGTCAACTTGATTGAGTAGCGTGGAGGAACCGGCTTAGAATATGGAGTTAAAAACTTCTTAGTGCTAGTAAAATTTTTGACACTTTGTCAAAAACCACATTACATCAATTTTGGACGTTCCTAGAGCATTGGAAAATACGGTTATTGACTCAATTTTTTTTTTTATAATTTGTATTAAAATGCAACTTTTTCCAAAACCGAAAAAAGAAAGAATTGTTCAAAATTAAAGTAAGTAAGAAACCTTTCAGATTTGGATTTTTGACACTTTGTCAAAAACCACATTACATCATTTTTGGACGTTCTTATTGCATTTGAAAATACGGTTATTTACTGAATTTTTTTTTTATAATTTGTATTAAAATGCAACTTTTTCCAAAACCGAAAAAAGAAAGAATTATTCAAAATTAAAATTAAAGTAAGTTAGATTTGGTGGAAGGTAAGACTGTCAAGTAAAAGAAAAACGATGTACGCACTGATATATGACGTCACCGCCATTAGGGTTACGCGCATAACCACACCCCCACTTTTTTATATACCAACTAGCGCCCTGCAGTTTCACCCTCGTAGACCAAGATCTGCCTAGCATAGTTACTGGGTAATACCCCTTTAGGACTGGTTGTCAGCCTTTTCGGGCTTCTGACGACCCGTTACAACTGTCAAAGATCGACTGACGGCCGGGACGAACGGCTTAACGTGCTTTCCGAGGCACGGAGGAGCCTCGGTATGTAAAGATGGTCACCCATCCATGGACCAACCACGGCAAGCGTAGCTTAACCTGATGGATCGATCCGTGTGGCTGTTATTACTTTAGCAACGAGCTCCTCCCCCATGGTATAGGCTATCTACATACCAAATTACATCCAAATCAGTCCAGCCGTTTGAGCGTCAAGAAGTAACAAACATACAAACACACACACTCACAAATTTTCGCCTTTATAATATTAGTGTGACATTTTAAATGATAATTGCTGTTTCATTTAAGAATCAATTTTGATCCAGTTTTCAGAAAAAATATTTTTAGTGTTGTTTGTTGTTTCATACAAAAAATAAACACAATATTATAGAATACCCCATTCGACTAATGCATTAAGGCCCTTCTCGCGGTCCAGTGGCGCCCTCATTGAATAAAAAATCGTAGAATAGCACCGAAAATAAATATTAAAAAATCAAAATCAAAAACGGCCGTTTCTGACACTTTTGCCTACTACTTTGGATACGAAACATTTTGAGACCTGTTTTAACAACATAAAAATTCTTTATCCTCTTTGTAACAAACGTGAAGTTGGATTTTTTAATATTTATTTTCTGTGCTATGCTACGATTTTTTATTCAATGAGGGCGCCACTGGACCGCGAGAAGGGCCTTAAACACAATATCATTCATCATCATCATCATCAGCCTTTTAATGTCCCCACTGCTGGGGCACAAGCCTCCTCTCTGTGAGAGGGTGTGGACCGTAATCCACCACGCGGGCCCAGTGCGGTTTGGTGGATGTCACATGTTTTCGAATTTTTGTTTCATTCTAGGACATGCCGGTTTTCTCACGATGTATTCCTTCACCGTTTTGAGAACAGTTGTGATGAAATAATTTACACAAAATAAATCGCCTGCCTGGGTAGTGGGAGCCTGCTCTGTTTTAACTTTGCTTCAGGGTTTATTACCGTATCTTCTTGAGATGAAACATAATTGACACCTTACAACTAAATGCCCGCTAAGACAACAAGAGTTTATGTGTGTAGTCGGGGGCATCTAAAGCAGGAAGCTGTAGGTTCGAGACCCGGGAAGTGACCTTTTAAATATGAACTTACTTTCTAAGTTCATCTTAGGGACTTAGGGCGACGGAAGACTTCATGAGAAAACCTAGATATTCTGACAAAAAACTGGCTAAGTGTGTGTCGGACTTCGCACATTTAGGGTTCCGTATCAAATGTATTTTTGACTACATGTATGGCTTTGGGTCAACAAGATACTGTATAAAAATTTGAAGACTGTAGCTCCAACCGTTTGTCTGTAAAACCTGTGTGACAGATGACGGACAGACAGACGGACACGTGAGTGACAGCAATAGGGCTGCGTTTGACCCTTTCGGGTACGGAACCCTAAAAATTTAACCTATTTGTACCATCTAACTTTCTTTTCTTTTTTTGACCCCGCGTGGTAGATTACGTCCCACACCCACAGAGAGGAGGCCTGTGCCTCAGCAGTGGGGAATTAAAAGAGCTGATGATGATGATGAACTTTTTAAGAGCAGTGGTGACCCAGTGGTAACGGCCGCGACTTACAAGTGGTGGATCTTGGGTCCGAACCCAAGCAGTCTGGAGTTTGTGTACATTATTTCATCACCACTGCTCTCAAAACGGTGAAAGAAAACATCGTGAGGAAACCGGCATGTCCTAGAACCAAAACTTCGATACATGTGATATTCACCAACCCGCATTGAGCCCGCGTAGTGGATTATGGCCCACCGAGAGGAGGCCTGTGTCCCAGCTGTGGGATTGTTAGCCTGATTATGCGATTTATGTTAAGCTAACTTTTTAAGGGCCTACCTCCGCGTTAGTGGCGCCCTCATTGAATAAAAAATCGTATCTTAGCATAGAAAATAAAGATTAAAGAATCCTATGTTGCGTTTGTTACAAAGCGGATAAGCTATTTTTACGTTGTTAAAACAGGACTCAAAATGTTTCGTATCCAAAGTAGTAAGCTAAAGTACCAAAAACGGCCGTTTTGAGTTACGCCTTGCTACGATTTTTTATTCAATGAGGGCGCCACTTAGCGGCTATATATACGTCTTAAGACGGGTTTTTAATCCTTGATATAATTTACGGTCTGCTGATAAGCGCTCTGGATGATAAACGATGATGTGGCCTGGATGGAGCACGCTTGACTTTTTTTTTTTGTTGGCTGGAAAATCATCCAATGACATATATCATCCGCTCTGGGTGGAGCGGAAGGGCGTGTCAGACTCTTACTGACTAAAACCCACCCCTGTTCCTTCCTTGCCCTGGGTGCCCAGGTGCGCGGTAACTCTGTTTCGATTTATCCACAACCCCTGGGCGGGCATCGGCCATGACGGGCCCCGTCATAATTGCTGACACCTCTTTGAAGCGCGCGTGGAACACTACGCGCCGTCGACTCTCGGGTCTGGTGCTGATCGGACGGCGAGCTACCCATTACTCGCCGTCCGCAGGCCCGGGTAGCACGCTTGCCTAGAAGTAACCTATTCACTCTTGACTTAAAAACCTACAGGCTGTAGCTATCACGAAACATAGTCTCCGGCAGGGAGTGGAATTCCTTAGTTGTACACACAATCAATGTGTTCCCAAAACGCTTTATAATGCATGTGGGTGGGATGTCCACCATGTACCGGTGGCGCATCGCCACTGCTTTAGAATGTTTATTTTATGGTAGTGCTATTCAAAACGATCAAAAATTATACGGGGACAATCTTATAAGAAAACTCCTTAGATTTTAATCGGTACGTTTTAATGGCTTTAAATCTACGAGTATGTTTAAAACGGCTAATGGTAATTCCATATCAATTACCACCCACGCTCGAATTTAAATGCCCAAAACTATAAAAATAAACATCTATTTAAGTTCAAATGGGATTTTAATACGTCTTTGTACCACTTCTAAATACTATAAAACAAAATTGTTGTCTGTTTCTCGTCTTTTTTCTCCTAAACCACGCGACTGATTTTGATACGGTTTCTACTAATAGAAACAGCTATAAACGAAGGTTTTTTTTTTTGGGGTGGGATATCATCCAATGACATCTCCCGCTCTGGGCGGAGCGGCAGGCCGTGTCACACTCTTACTGACTAAAACTCACCCCTGTTCCTTCCCTGCCTGAGTGCCCAGGGGTGCGGTAACTCATGTTAAGAATTTATCCGCTACCCCTAGGCATGCAGGCACCGGCCACAAACGAGGAAGGTTTGTTAATGTAATTTGCTGCGGTAAAAAGCCCGCGTCGCTAGTAAAAGTATATAACTTAAGTTTCGTATGGGATTTAAAAACGATCAAAGTAATGTCCTACTCACGATTTCTATAAAAGTCCCATTGATTTCTATCAAGTAGCGTAGGATGAAATTTATGTAACTTTCATTCTTTAGAAATTCTTTCCCATTTTGGAAGAGCTTTAAGACTTATTTTAATAAGTCCATTATTCTGGACCAGTTATAGCTTGACATTTCTGAAATAGTCCCACACATTAATAATAAATATAGTATTTAACTCTTAAAAACTGTCTTTAAATAATCTTTCTGTTAATGTTGATCATGAGCAGTGGTGGCCCAGTGGTATTGGCCGCGACTTACAAGTTATAGGTCGTGAACTGTAATCCTGTAATAATCATTTAACATGTCAGTTGTAGAATCACGAGCAAAAATATATGTACACAAGCTTTCTATTTAAGATACTCGAGCTTACAAGTAAAGTTTGCATGTGTACATATTTTTGCTCGTGACTATACATAAATCATCATGAATCAGAGGGTTCACCCATAGCTGTTTTATTATCATTATCATTTCAGCCTAAAGACGTTCACTGCTGGACATAGCTTCTCCTAGGTGTCGCTACAACTATCGGCCCTTTTTTTTGTGGGGTGCCTTACTAGCAAATTCATATAAAGTTTTCTCATCAACACTTCTAAAATGCATAACACAAGACATTGATAATGCACAACCCATAGAACAAGCTGGTTTCCGCAATAGTTTTAGCACACTAGACCATATACAGGCACTAGAACAAGTTATCGAAAAGTATGAACACAACAGCGGGCATTTAACAAGCCTTTATAGCTTGGTTTTATTGATTATAGCAAAGCGTTCGACGCCATTGAAGCATCCAATGACATCTCTCCATCGAGGGTGGAGCGGAAGGGCCTGTCAGACTCTTACTGACTAAAACCAACCTCTGTTCCTTTCCTGCCTTGAATGCCCAGAGGCGAGGTAACTCTTTCGAATTTATCCTCAACCCCCGGGCAGGCATCGGCCATGACGGGCCCCGTCTTGTTTGCTGACAACTCTTTGAGGCGCGCGTGGAACACTGCGCGCCGTCGACTCTCGAACTACCGGTCCGGTGCATTTCACATCCATCGGGTTCCCGCGACCCTCACTGCTTATTACCGGTTTCAAATTCAAGGTTTGAGCTGCTTCTGACAAAATTGGACAGTCGCTCTTGCTTCTACAAGACTCAAACGATGCATCATATGTCAGTCATCACTAAATAGCTCTCCGTAATTAATTGGTTAATCTAAATAGCTCGGTATACCCAGGGACTTTTTTTTTGTGTGGCTAAAATCCTCAGATTACTTTTCCCGCTCTGTGTGGAGCAGGAGGGCGTGTCAGACTATTACTGACTAAAATCCACTCGCGTTCCTTCAGTTGCCCTTTGCGTTACTCGTAACTTAAGACGCAGTTATACGACTTTTAAGTTATACGTTTTTAATTGAACATCACGTCTAAACGACTAGTCTTGTTTCTTTGAAAAAAATATATGTTTTTCTAGACAATTTTTGTCGTAATTTGATCTGAGAATATTTGAAATTATTTTTATGTAATATAGTGTAATTAATTTGTAAAGTTACGTCTAACGCGGATAAAAAATTGAGAATCACGCAAAAACTATAAAGCGTATTTTTATGAAACCTTCACCATTTTAAAGTTCATTTAATTATTTATAATTTAGTCTCAGTGTTTTATTTTAATACTTGTTTTTTTATGTGTTATAAATTAATAATGCATCTAATTTCGGACAGAGATCCTTGATGGGCGAGTCCTATTACTGGGTGGGTGTACGACGTGTTACGTGAGCTCAGCACAGAACACGCAAGCTAACCACTCAAGGTCATTGGCAGCTAATAGCGCCTTAAGTAGTAATTGCATTCCTCAAATTCGATGACACGAGATCGGTTCCTATTCTATCAATTGGAAATGGCGTAGGTCTTTCACTAGATTATTGAAAAGCAGTAAAAATCATTTTCAAATCCGTGTGAATATCTTTTAAGGCCTTAGGGCTTTCACTGTTGTCGTTTTTTTTAAAAATCGTCCTGCAATATTTTAAAGACAAAAGTTACATAGTACCTACCTACTTATTAATGACTTTTGAATTTATCGTCTATCATCAATACTCACTTTTGATTCACATACTTTGCAAAAAGGACAAGAGCCTCACAACGATCTGCCACCCGGGGCCTCGCAAAGATCTGCCGCCCAGGGCCTCGCAACGGTTAAGGCCGTCCCTGGCCGTACCATACCGCGACCCATACTCAGGGACCTAAGGCCGTCATATAGCTAACAAGACACACCTCCACCACACTTGAGGCCGACTAACAATGTTTACAAACGTGTCCGTACTGCTTATTAGTTGAGCAACGTATAAAGTGGGATATTATGTCATTGTGTGACACTTTTGAAGTCTAGGCTTGAGTTGAGTAGAAAATTTTCTTTTCTTATGGAACGCAGCTATTTTCATCCCCAGCACAATCCCGTCACCCTCTGTGACAGTCACACTCTGTGGCACTCACCCTCTCTAGTTATAAATCTACTCGCTCATCTTATGGCGGCCGGATATCAATCAGTACCCTCAGATGCCTGGTGCGTCTGTTGCCGAAGAGTGAAGACGGGATTGCCTCTTCCACACAGAAGGCCTACTAACAATGTTTACAAACGTGTCTGTAGTGCTTATTAGTTGAGTAACGTTTAAAGTAGCTTATTATGTCACTGTGTGACCCTTGAAGTATAGGCTTGAGTTGAGTAGCGAATTTTCTTTTCTTATGGATCGCCCTCTGTGATAACCACGCTCTGTGACAGTCACCCTCTGGGACAGTCACCCTCTGTAGTCAGAAATCTACTCGCTCGCTTTCTCTTCCTATGACAGCCGGATATCAATGAGTACCCTCTGGTGCCCGGTGCGTCTGTTGCTGATAAAAAGAGAAAACGGAGTTGCGTCTTCCAGACTGGAAGCCTACTAACAATGTTTACAAACGTGTTTGCTTATTAGTTGAGTAACGTTTAAAGTAGCTTACACATAATTTTGAAGACTTACTTGAGGTCACTTGTGTGAGACTTTTGAAGTTTAAGCTTGAGTTGAGTAGCGAGTTTTCTTTTCTTGTGGATTGCTGTTATTTTTATCTCCAGCACGTTATATAATAAGCAATTAGAGTTTCGTCACCCTCTGTGAAAGTCACCCCCTGTGACAGTCATCTTCTGCAGCAGTCACCTTCTGTTGTCATAAATCTATTCACTCACAGGTCTCTTCCTATTGCGGCTGGAGGTCAATATGTGCCCTCTAGTGCCCAGTGCGTCTGTTGTTGATGGAAAGAGAAGACGGGTTGCCTTAAGGTTTATCTGGGAGTGGAACCCAGGACTTCATGATCAGCACTAACGCTTGTGACTCTCTGACTACTGTCCAAAGAGATAGTGTTATTAGCAAGTATTTATAAAAGTCTAAATAGAGCAGTGGTGGCCCAGTGGTAACGGCCGCGACTTACAAGTTAGTCGTGAGTTCAAACCCAGGCGCGCGCTTTACTTTGTGTAAATTATTTCATCACCACTGCTCTCAAAACGGTGAAGGAAAACATCGTGAGGACACCGGCATGTCCAAGAACCAAAAATTCGAAGACATCTGACATCCACCAACGCTCATTGGGCCCGCGTGGTGGATTACGGCCCACAACCTCTCACAAAGAGGAGGCCTGTGCCCCACCCGTCGGGAAATTGAAAGGCTGAAAATAATTAATGATGACCATAGAAGTCAGTCAAATACTTATCAGAATAGGATGTAATTCGGACCTTCAAAACTACACAAATAAGTAGATACGTAACCTTTCCTCAAAACTATAAACACAATTAAATTCAACCCAGCAGTTTCCGAGAAAGCCACACACGAACGTAATCCCATTACAATTGCAAAGTAAAAGTCACCGTCACGTGAGCGAATCCGCAAACAATGCTTGTATTACATCACAAACAAACATACTTACATGACATACATACACATATTGAATTCAAATCAAATCGAAGTAGGCTTGACATACTTAAATTATTTATGTATGTATTCTACTCATAGAGTTTTGGGACCTTGAATGTTTTAGAGTGCATTTTAAAATGCGGCGTTATGTTTGGGGTGCATTTAATGAGCCTTCATAAATCATTAAGGCGCTATTAGCTGCCAACGACTTTGAGTGGTTAGCTTGCGTCGTATGTCCACCCAGTAATAGGACTCGCCCATCAAGGAGTGCTGTCCGAAATTAGACGCATTATTAATTTATAACACATAAAACAACAAGTATTAAACTAAAAAAACTGAGACTAAATTATAAATAATTAAATTATCTATATAATGGTGAAGGTTTCATAAAAATACGCTATAAAAATTTTGTGTGATTCTCAATTTATTATACGCGTTAGACATAACTTTACAAATTAATTACACAATGTTATAAAAATATAATTTCAAATATTCTCAGATCAAATCACGATGCAAATAGTCTAGAGTAACATATATTTTTTTGTAAGACGTGATGTTCAATTAAAAACCATTAAAAGTCGTTATCATATAGGCGCCTAATGGTGAAAGCGCCAAGGTAGCCCGCGAAATTTAAATTTTCTTACGTGTTTTGCAATTTGCAGCTCAGTATCAGGTTGCATGTTGGTCAAAAAATGATTCGCGGCCAGAGCAAGTACGTATTTACAGAACTGTAATCATTAAAATCATAAATACGACTCATAGTTAGAATTGATGTCGTTTTCATGAAATTATAACATTTGGTATCAATTCTAACTGATCTAAACCTCGGAAATCTACTCGTGCAGTGATCGTGAATTTTCTTTTCACATTTTTGTGACCTCCTTTAGCTTGTAGACACAACCACATACATAATGATATTGGGTCCATGACACTGCCCTTCTTATTACTTATATACGTTGTTTACACTTTCTACCGTTTAAATAGAACTCAATGTAGTTGTTACGTTAACTACTGTGTTATATAATTTGACAGTTAAGGTTAATATTGGCTTGTGAGAGGTTTTAAGATAACTGGCAAAGTAACCGGCCATAAATAAGGCATAATTATAGATTTTTTGAAAAATTTTGGCTTTGCAAAGTATCGTCTTTAGTTTGCTCAAAGCCTTGTTTGTGCCTAAGTTTAAAGTCATATGGATGCAGATTTTTGAAGTAAAAACTTCTTTAGGCGCGTTGGGCATTTTTGTTCAAGTTTTTTGTTTTCACTTCTGAAAAAAAAAAAAAAAAAAAAAAAAAAAAAAAAAAAAAAAATAAAAAAAACGGTACTCCCGGAGTGCCAGATTTTTTTGTAAACTTGGTTTCATATTAAGAATTACTCCTTTAACGTGGGTGCGTTTACAAACATGTAACTTAACATACCCACAACACCCAGACCCGGAACAACTATCTGTAGGCCATACAAATATTTGTTACGAGCGGGAATCGAACCCATAACATGAAGTGCAGCCAATTATTAAGTAAGTTATTACGGACACATGAGCCATTTCAGAATTATCTCTGAGATGACAACGAATCTTCGATGCTTCAAGTCCATAGACGGTGAGGACCTCCTGGCCATCTTGTAGCAACTAGCTCATTTCCCACACATCATAAGTCTCATACCCTGAAACCAATTGCAGCGTTGGAAGGCCTCCCACAAGGTGGACCGATGACCTGGTGAGGGTCGCGGATAGCCGATGGATGCGAGACGCACAGGACATCGGTCCTATGGCGACACTTGGGGGAGGCCTATGTCCAGCAGTGGACGTCTTTCAGCTGAAATGATGATACCAATTCAGTAGGGTTTTTTTTTCCAAATCAAATGGATTGACGAAACAACATGTCTTTGTCTTTAAAACTTCTTTTGTAGTCGCCATCTCAGCATTTACCCCCTTTAAAGTCATATAATTGTTCCTTGAAGTCTGTCTACAGCTTGACATAGGCCTTCCCCAAGCTTCATCATATAGACTGGTTTTTTTTTTAGGGTTCCGTACTTGATGGGTCCAAATGGAGCCCTGCTGTCACTCACGTGTCCATCTGTCAGTCTGTCTGTCCGTCGTCTGTCACACAGGTTTTACAGTCAAACGGTTGGAGCTACAGTCTTCAAATTTTCACAGTATAAGCATCTTGTTTTTCTAATAAACGTCTTGTCCAAAAAAAAAAGGTTGTCAGACTTTAACTGACTAAAATCCACCCGTTTTCCTTCAGTTGCCTGTGCTAGGGACGCGGTGACTCTCTCCTGCGACATAATAGACCGGTTCTGTGCTTCTCACATTCATTAGACTATTGCGATCCGTGGCTGTCACCAGGTCATCGGTTAACCTTGCCTCTCGGCTTTCCAACGTGTCATTTTCCACCCAAAAACATAAAAAAACTGGCCAAGTGCGTGTCCGCACATTTAAGGTTCCGTACCTGAGGGAATTATCAAAGAAAAAATCTGATTTATTATTATATTGGTACTTGTTAGTAAAATTTCAAGTTCATAGTTCAATGAGAAGTTAAAAATTCTTCGGAACAAAATTTTGTGACAGACGATGGACAGACGGACAGACGGACACGTGAGTGACAGCAATAGGGCTCCGTTTGGACACCGGCTACGGAACCCTAAAAAATGAGGCCACTATCAAGTAAACAACCAACTCAAATTCATAATTAACATAACCAACAAAACACGGAAACCCACAGGAAAGACCAGTTAATATTAACTTACGTCATTTGACGTAACTTCAGTCAAAGTTGGTCAGGCGGTCGGCTTTCTAGATGACATAATGTGAGCCATGGGTTACTTCACCAGGTATACTCGTAGCTGTCAGAAGTCGGAACACGTTTTGTAAACAATCTTCGTTGATTGGTCTGGCATGCCAATTCGTATTCGTAAATCATTGTATTGTTGTTCTTTGTTGTATTTATTTTTCTTATTGTTTGTGGACGTAGTGCAGTGCTAGTGATGTGTTACTAACATAGGTTTAAGCTTTATTTACGAACACTCTCCGTTAATAATTATGTATTATTAGGTTAAGGCCCTACTGCCGGCCAAGTGGCGTCCTCATTGAATAAATAATCGTAGCATAGCATAGAAAATAAATATTAAAAATTCCAACGTCATGTTTGTAGCAAAAACGGCCGTTTTTGACACTTTAGCCTACTACTTTGGATACGAAACATTTTGAGACCTGTTTTAACAACGTAAAAAAACTTTATGCTCTTTGTAACAAACGTGACATTGGATTTTTTAATATTTGTTTTCTATCGTATGCTATGATTTTTTATTCAATGAGGGCGCCACTTGGCCAGTAGTAGGGCCTTAAGCCGTTAAGGTATTGCTCCGTCGCCAAGTGTGTGTCGGATTTCGCACATTAAAAAAAAAGGGTTCCGCACCACCCGGGCCTGCGGACGGCGGAGTAGTGGGTAGCTCGCCGTCCGATCAGCACCAGGCCCGAGAGTCGACGGTGCGTAGTGTTCCACGCGCGCCTCAAAGAGTTGTCAGCAATCACGACGGGGCCCGTCATGGCCGATGCCTGCCCCTGGGCACTCAGGGCAGGGAAGGAACAGGGGTGGGTTTTAGTCAGTAAGAGTCTGACATGCCCTCCCGCTCAACCCAGAGCGGGAGATGTCATTGGATGAGGTACCATCCCCCCAAAAAAAAAGTAAAAGGGTTCCGTATCAAATATTGGTATTTGTTAGTAAAGTATACGATAATAATCATTATCACCAAATTTGAAGTTCATAGGTCAATGGGCAGTTCAAAAATTCTTCGCAATAAAATTTTGTGACAGACGACAGACGGACACGTGAGAGACAACATAGGGCTCCGTTCGGACCCTTCGGGTACGGAACCCTAACAATTTCCAACGCGCCTCGCTATCCGCTACGACTGCTACGTAGCACTCTCGTGGCGCCTCGCGTAGCGGTGTCGGTGTCGCGCGAGTTCACTTGTTTTTTCCCATCTCAAAACTGCCCAACGCGCCTAAAGAAGTTTTCACTTCAAAAATTGTGACATCCACCAACCCGCACTAGGTCTGCGTGGTGGATTACGGCCTAGACAGGAGGCCTGAGTCGCAGCAGTGGGAACGTTATTTGGCTGATTATGATTTTATGTTACTGTATGGGGTGACTAGTAATTAGTGACCGATACTTAAACACGTGCTTGTACTCATGATTACAAACAACTTTCCAAAGAAACTTTATTTTTTTATACTTATTCACTTTTATCACAATAACAACAGTTTGAAATTCTCGCGCGCGCGGGTGCAGTGACCGCCGCGATCAGCTGTTAGAGGCGGTCTCATATCGTTGTACCGAGCACGGCTCGCAAGCCCGCTCGGCCGGCCACCACGTGCCGTTATCGGTGTACCTAAGCAGTGTAGGTACCTACATGTTTCGGTTGTTGCTAAATTAAAAAATAATATCCAAAGACAGCGTGTTTGACTAATACTTTTAAGATGCAACGCATAACTACAAAATGTCTAAGAACGCGCGCGCCGTTACATTAAAAGTAGGCACGATCTATCAGCTTATAGTCTGACCTCGGGAAAGGGCAAATGTACTAGTAGTAACGACTCACGCTCCCCTGCCGCCCTCACCGCTCCCTTTTGCCTCAGTGGGTCTAACAGCTGATCGCGGCGGTCACTGACTGAATTCGCGCACGCGCGGGCGCGTGCGCGAATTTTAAACTGTTGTTATTTTGTTATAAGAGAATATGTTTAGAAAAAAAGTTTCTAATAGGCACTACGTAGTACATTTTTGTATTCCTACACGTCAAAGACCCCAACTATAATGGCTTCCTGTCTAACCGGATACAGCTGAATACCAGTATTTTACATGGAGCGACTGCCTGCGATCTGACCTCCACAACCTAGTTACTGAGTGTTATCAGACTTTCGGGCTTCTGACGAACCGTAACGACTGTCAAAGTTCCATGATTGACAGCCGGGACCAACAGCTTATCGTGCTTACCGAGAGGTCTCGGTATGTAAAGATGGTCACCCATCCATGGACCAACCCTGGCAAGCGTAGCTTAACCAGATGGATCGACCCGTGCGGCTGTTATTACTTCAGCCACGAGCTCCTCCTCCTCCACGAATTCTTATCCATTTATAACCCCATAAATATCAATTTAGAAAGCTGTAAAATACCAAAAGACAACTGCCCAATATATTCATTTTCCTTTGTCCACACAAGGCCAAACTTATTAATATCCAGTATAAAGTGACCTAGCCTTGTATAAACTTTTCTTAGAATGAGAGGTCATGCTATCCTGGAAGAGTATAGCTTGATGTGTTCAAAACATTGTTGAATATAAGCTGAACTCCAATTGTACATACTTTTCCTGCAAAGACATATCAGGATATACTGGACATTATAAAGCTAGGTCTTAAAAATTGTTTTTAGGGTTCCGTACCCGAAGGGTCCTAACGAAGCCCTATTGTTGTCACTCACACGTCCGTCTGTCCGTCCGCCGTCTGTCACAAAATTTTGTTCCGAAGAATTTATTAACTTTTTTATTTTTTTTATTTATTGTTGATAGGTACGCGTTTGACCACTATCTCACCTGATGGTAAGCGATGATGTGGTCGAAGATGGAGCACGCTTGCCTATTCACTCTTTATTCAACTTCCCATTGACCTATGAACTTGTGGTGTTTATTATTACGTATGCTTTACTCACAAATAGCTGAATTGTGTGAGAAGTGATATCAAAGAAAAGGCAGTTAGTGATAGCGTGACGGCTGACAGGACAGAATGGAAGAAAAAAACGTGTTGCGCCGACCCCAAGTAACATGGGATAAGGGCAGGAAGATGATGATACTTTACTAAAAAACTTTTTTACAAAAAAAACAACCGACTTCCTTCCTCTTTTTTTTGGAAGTCGGTTGTTTTTTTTGTAAAAAAGTTTTTTATTTTTCACTTTTTAGTTGTTATACCCCAGAACTAAAAACCCCAATAACATGGAACGTGGAATTTAAACATTTGGAGTACACCAAAACGTCATCGAGGTAAACGTATAGCGCTGAAGCAATTTCGATAAAATTTATATGGGACCACCTCGGGAGTATATTCTTTCGGTTAAAGAAAGAATTTTGAAAATCGGTCCACAACTGACGGAGAAATGCGCGGACATACATAAAAAAAAAAAAACATACATACAGTCGAACATAGAACCTCCTCCTTTTTCGAAAGTCGGTTAAAAATACCAATATTTACGGAACCCCTAATGTACGAAAACCGACACGCACTTAGCCAGTTTTTTGTTTAAAACTGAATCATTGCTTTACAATGCGGATCTGATTATGTAAGTCAGTTGTGTAAGAAGATCGGAAATATGCTATTTATATTTATATTGATGTTTACTGCAATTTGCATCCTTAAGAGGATGTTATGATGGTGATAAATTTATTTTAGAATGTAAGCAGTTGTTATGTGATGAGGTGATCTGTTGCATTCAGTTTTGCGGCAATTTACAGATCATATTTTAAATGATTAAGGTTAAGCTACGCTTTTTTTTTTCTTTTGGGGTTGGGAAATCATCCTATGACTTCTTCCGCTCTAGGGTGGAGTGGAAGGGCGTGTCAGACTCTTACTGACTAAAACCCACCCCTGTTCCTCTCTGCCTTGAGTGCCCAGGGGCGAGGTAACTCTTTCGAATTTATCCTCAACCTCCGGGCAGAGGTTAAGCTACGCTTGCCGGGGTTGCTCCATGAATGGGACCACCCGAGACTCCTCCGTGCCTCGGCAAGCACGTTAAGCCGTTGGTTCCGGCTGTCAACCGTGGCAGTCGTTACGGGTCGTTAGAAGCCCGAAAGTCTGACAACCAGTCTTAAAAAGGGGTATCGTATTACCCAGTACTTGGGTTGTGTAGGTCAGATATGCAGTCGCTCCATGTAAAATACGGGTATTCAGCTGCATCCAGTTAAACTGGAAGCCGACCCCAAGATAGTTAGGAAAAGGCTAGGTAGATTGATTTTACATAAACAAATTTCTTCAAGAAAGTCAATGCCAAATCTGGGCCATACATGATCAGCTGATGATAACTTTGTACAGACTGTTGTCAACATTACCTGACCCAACCTAAAATCAAACGACTTTGGACCCTCTGCCTGTAACATTAAGGTTTATTTAATTTATATGAGCTTATCACACAAGTGCACGAGGGCTCGATGAACAAAAATACAATAATAACACAGACACTCAAATTTGATCTTTAACACGTAACGTTAAGGTAAACCCACCCAACATAGTCGGAGCCACCGGCATTATATATATTTTTGTTAAGCTATTTTAATCATTATCTCGTTAACATTAAAGTTGAAAAGCTTTTAAGTCCATAATTACAACCCAATCTTTAATTTCGCGTATTCCCAACAAGTTCTTGTGGCTTAGCGGTTTGATGCTGGATTGACGACGAACAGCATGTGGGTTCGAAAACACAGTCCACCTATACATCAGTTTCTTTTTTAATTTGTTTTCATTTCTACAATATTGCTTGCAATATTAAAGAACGACCAATATGATTTTCGCCTAATAACTTATCTTGTAAACGGGCGGGTAATTTAAAAAACTTTAAGTTCACAGTTCTTTATAATGAATACGAATATTTATTTTTCAACTACCCACTTATTACAAGTTATGTGAAAATATTACCATTTTAAAAAGTTTATGTATAGTCTGTAGTTCTTTACAATAATACAAGAAATAGTTTTGGAATATAAATTCTATATTGAAAGCAAAACAATATCTTTGTCGCAGGATTTGATCTCGAACCTTGTTTTTCTCAGTCTGACACACAGACCACGAGACCAGAATTACTTGAACTTAATCATTAAAATAAGCTATTACTCTTATCAAATTATAACAAATAGTTATAAAATATAACCTAATACTAACGTTTTAAAGATCAAATTTGCGTGTCTATATTATTATTGTATTTGTTCATCAAACCCTCGAGCAGTTGTCTGATTAGCTCATATAAATTAAATAAACCTTAATGTTACATGCAGAGGGTCCAAAGTCGTTTGATTTTAGGGTGGGTCAGGTAATGTTGACAACAGTCTGTACAGTAAGTTCATTTTTTTGGGAATTGTTCCTCGAAATTTCCTTTAGACCCTGTATTTAAACCCAAAACGTGTGTTTAGTTTTTCTTCACCTTGCCACCTATTAAACTCATAATTTGGTGTAAGTCATAACTTATCTGGGGGCACGGAAGTGCCCCCGCCAAGTCGAGCAAATCAAAGGCACGGCCGCTCCCCTGTAACTTCGTTGTGGAAAAAACTAAAAGCCTTTATTTTATATATTTGACCGTGTTTACTGTACGTGTGTATGGTATTGGCCGCGACTTACAAGTTGAAGGTCGTGAGTTCAAACCCAGGCAGGCGCTTTCATCATCATCATCATCAGCCTCTTAATATCCCCACTGCTGGGGCACAGGCCTCCTCTCTGTGAGAGGGTGTGGGTCGTAATCCACCAGAGCAGTGGTGATGAAATAATTTACACAAAGTAAAGCGCCTGCCTCAAAACGGTGAAGGAAAACATCGTGAGGAAACCGGCATGTCCTAGAACCAAAAATTCGAAGCCATGTGACATCCACCAATCAGCATTCAGCCCGCGTGGTGGATTACAGCTCACACCCTCTCACGGAGAGGCCTGTGCCCCAGCAGTGGGGACATTAAAAGGCTGATGATGATGATGACTATAAAATGTTGTTAGCAAACTAACAAGTTATCAATTTATGACAAAGTGGTTGGATAGCTGCTCCTATAGATAGGTAGGTACTGAATTAACCGACTTGGTTTGGAAAACTGCGTTGTGAGACTTGTGCATTTTTGTACATTTTATGTTTTTGATGGGATTACTCTTTCTAGTACCATGAGTACCATGGTGCATTATACTGCTATTATGTTACTGTTTGTTTTTTCAGAATGAAAGAGCAGTCATGCTCACTCAAATGTCTCGCTGATGGTGGCGCGTATGTCGGGTCATTCGGTTCCCTTAAAACTTCAAAATGGTTGAGCTGAGTGGTGCTGATCCACGCGTCATATTCGTGAACAGGGGCCGTCAGTTGAGACTGGTCATCTCTTAACTGCCACTGGCTTATTTTAATCTTTTTTTTTTGAAATGTTTATTTCTTTTTATTATTAATATTGTTCTCACATAATAGAAGCAACATGACATATGAAACCAGGATACGTAATAGATAACATGGTTAAAAAGAGTGTCTCATGTCTCCATAGAGATCTACGCTTTGGAATGAGCAATTAACTTTATCTTTTTAACCGACTTCAAAAAGAAGGAGGTTATCAATTCGGATGTTTGTCCATGTTTTTTTTTATGTATGTTCGGGCATAACTCCGTCATATATTGCCGGATTTGTAAAATGATTTTTTTGTTCGAAAGGGGTTTGTTCGGAAATGGTCGCATTTAAATTTCATAAAGATCTGATGATGGGTTTCGGAGACAGTCAACGCAACTCTTCAAAAATTTACAGCAAATCAACCGCGATTGCTGCTATCGTATGTCTATGAATTGTTAACACAGTTTAATGGGCAACCACAACTAAAAAGTAAAAAATAAAAAAAACTTTTTTATGTTTCATTTATTAGTTTTTAGGTACATAAAAATAGAACCGACTTCCAAAAAAAAATGCAAAATATTATTTTTCACTTTTTTGGAAGTCGGTTCTATTTTTTTGTACAAAAGGTTTTTTTACTGACCGACTTGACAATTTAATGCCTGTAAATGGTTTATTTGAAATAAATGCTTTCACTATGACTTTAGACTTGGACTATCTGATATTCCTTATAGAAAACTTACCGGCTTGCTCCATTCGTCACTTGCAAAATTAAGAAAACTCGCACCTATCTACAAAAACACAGAGTGTGATATTTCACTCTTTTCATAGACTAGCAGAAAATGTTAATTGAATGCCAGTCAGGGTGATTTATGTCTTGTAACCAATATCTCTCTCCAATGGTGATTTGTGTTCTTCGTGGAAATGCCACACCTTTTCTTAAGCGTCGGTGATATGGTGTGGTTGTATAATTGCCGGATAATCTCCATAACGTCACTGGAGAATGATAACTTCTTACGTCTTGAGATCAAAATTTTAAAAGAAATGAAAATAAAAAAAACGGTTATTTTCATCAATATTTAAAATATTGAGTGCTTTTGTCTCATATTTTGGATGACAAAAAGGAATAATTTATTTTGTTAACCAATCCCTTACTTAACTTTAATTTTTTTTTATGTTCAAAATGAGGAAGTTTTCAAAAGTAATAAATTAAAATAAAAAAAATATTTTAAAAAACAAACTTTTATCTGGGACAATGAACTAAAAAGTTAAAAATAAATTCTAATAAGTATTAGGAGTGCAGGTACTTACCTATTCTTAAAAGCTTGAGGCACTACCCGTTACAGGTTACGGATGACTTTCCACCCCCACAAAAAAAAAGGTTAGGCACTTACTATACTTCTGTGCCTCGTGTCACGTGGTTTATTAAAATACGTGGTTTTCCTACGATTTGGAAAAATAGAAAAT
The DNA here is from genome assembly GCA_951329385.1 of Polia nebulosa. Classification (NCBI taxonomy): domain Eukaryota; kingdom Metazoa; phylum Arthropoda; class Insecta; order Lepidoptera; family Noctuidae; genus Polia; species Polia nebulosa. The sequence continues at coordinate 12,825,183 of OX589614.1, read as the reverse complement.
TTGTTGTTTTGACATGAGAGATATTTATTCTACAGCGAGGATAACGACATGCCTTTTCTCCTTGAAGGGATGGGCAGACCTGTACCTACCTGTAGGTACACTCAATTTTTGTAGAGAAAAAAATTTGCCTAGAATTTTTTTGACAAAGGTTTCTATATTATAAAAATGTATCCCTATTTCTTGGTCACGGCATCACGCGTGAACGGTTGGATCGATTTTGCTAATTATTTTTTTGTTGTGTTTGTTATTGTCCGGAGAAGGTTCTTAAGAAAGAAAAAATTGAGAAAGTTGCGCGGAGAATTTGAAAATTTCAGAAAACTTCGCGCATTTGAGTTCATAGCTAAGACAGGACAACGTCTGTCGGGTCAGCTAGTTAATTAATTAATTTATTTATTTAACAATGTATGTACACACAGAACAGACAGGAATGAAAAATATTTAATTCACAATAATTAAACATTTTTGCAATGTTCAGAATGTTGGGCCCCAAAAGGGATGAATGAAAAGCTTTTGCATGCAGCTGAGATGAGAATGCTAAGAGCGATGTGTGGTGTTGCGCGCATGGATAGAATTAGGAATGAGTATATAAGAGGAAGTTTGAAAGTGATACCGCTGACTGAAAAGTTGTGTGGAAATCAGTTGTCGTGGTATGGGCATGTGATGCGGAGGAATGAAGAAAATGTCGTGAGGAAAGTCTTGTGTATGGATGTGGATGGCTATAAGAGTAGAGGAAGGCCAAAGAAACGATGGTTAGACTGTGTGAAAGAGGATATGGGTAAAAAGGGGGTGACTACAGAGATGACGACTAATAGAGAAGTATGGAAGAAAAGACATGTTGCGCCGACCCCAAACAAATAATAAGGGCAGGAGAATGATGAATTAAACATTTTTGCAATACACGATTCCAGTCTAAATAGACTGCCTATCTTGCCTCCACAACCCAGTAACTGGTAGCACGACTTACATGGCTCTGACTACCGGTGTTCTGTCACAATATTGGGTAAAATTGTACACTGTAAAGGACATTGCGCATACGTCTACGTATCATTACACGGTACCTACACATCGAGCACAATGTTACAAGTATGAGAGAGGTAAACCCTGAGGCTAGAGTATTGTATGCTGATCTGATGGCATGTTTAATTGATGGCGAGGTTGCAGTGGCCTGTCGAACCTTGGTGGGTGTCCGTTGTCGCAAGCGGTTGTAGAATTGTGACGATCGCTGCACGTTAATTGTACGAGATCGAGATGTAGACATTTGTATTACGTAAATCAAGACTTTCCTTGTTTTGAGGGCGACAACAAACATGCTTTAGGAGACTTTTCATAAGTTTAAATTTGTACATAAGAACAGTCCCATCCTCTTAAAAAACCAGCTAAGTGCTTGTCGGACTTTGCACATTTAGGGTTCCGTACCAAATGTATTTTTGACTATTTGTATGGCTTTGGGCCAACATGATGCTCATTCTGTGAAAATTTGAAGACTGTACTCCAAAAGTTTGGCTGTAAAACCTGTGTGACAGACGATGGACAGACAGGCAGGCGGCCAGACGGACAGACGGACACGTGAGTGACAGCAATAGGGCTCCGTTTGGACCCTTCAGGTACGGAACCCTAAAAACTTAAAATTCGTCTTTCCGTGGGAGCCACGATGCCACTGACGTAAACACGTAAAAAAATAAAACCCATGTTTGTTCGGAGGTCAAAAAAAATATCTTGTGATAAACTGGCGCCTTTATGCCATACCACGGGAACAGACAGAAACAATGGAACGTTAGCTACTACGATTCTTGAACCATTTTTGACACTCGTCTATATTAGGTACTTCTAGGCAGTTCTATGACAGCTAATTCGGCAGATATTAAAGCATTACAAGCCCTAGCTAGTTGTCTACTACACGGACCTTGTAGAAGCTAGAACATTAATTATATTTTATTACTTTTGATGGGTTCGCTATATATCTATATATATATAGGTTTATTATGTGTACATATAGGTTTATTTTATTACTATTGATGGGTCAGAATGTTGGGCTGTGAAAAAGACGGATGAAAAAAGATTGCATGTGGCGGAGATGAGAATGTTGAGATGGATGTGTGGCGTAACGAGAATGGATAAAGTGAGAAATGACTACATTAGAGGTAGTTTAATAGTGGCACCAGTCACAGAAAAGTTGAAAGGGAACTGCTTATCCTGGTGTGGTCATGTGAAGAGGAGGGATAAAACACATGTAACTAAAAGAGTTATGAATATAAATGTGGATGGATGGAGAGGGAGAGGGAGGCCAAAGAAAGTATGGATGGATTGTGTGAGGAGTGATATGAAAGAAAAGGGAGTTAGTAATAGTGAGACGGCGAAAAAATACCTACACTAAAAATTAAAAAATAACTTTAATTTTGGAAGTCGGTGTTTGTATTTTATTTCTTTGTTGACATCAACTTCCAAAATTTTAAAGTTATTTTTTTATTTTTGGTGTAGGTATTTTTTTTTGGAAGTCGGTTTATCTTTGTAAAAAAGTTGTTTATTTTTCACTTTTTAGCTGTTTGTACCCCAGAATTAAAAACCCCAGTAACATGGAACGTAAAATTTAAACATACTCGTAATTGGAGAAAACCAATACGTCATCTATTTAAGTATACGTATTTTTGGTTTTTGTTCAGTTTTTCAAAAAGTACTGAAGCAATTTCGATAAAATTTATATGGGACCACCTCGGGAGTATATGCTTTCGGATAAAAATTTTGAAAATCGGTCCACTTTTGATGGCGAAATCGGCGGACATACATAAAAAAAAACATATATACAGTCGAACATAGAACCTCCTCCTTTTTCGAAGTCGGTTAAAAAAATCGCAAGCCAAACGACAAAACTTCTCGTGAACTTATAATGTTATAGCTATCATTCAAAGTCGAGGTGACAACGCGCAACGTCAGGAAATCCAACGCCAAATGATTTCCTAACCACAGTAGCATGTAGCTTACCGCAAAACGTGAAAGTTCAATGTTGATATCTCGATATAGGCAGAAATGGTTTAACACTTAAGCCTCTATGGGCACACAAGTGCGCCAGTGCGAAAACGCCGTTTACCTTGCCAATAAAATTGCCAAAAGCCCGATTTACGCGTCTTAAACCTCTATTATTACTATTACCCAAGGTCTTTAGACCTGTGGCAAGGTTTACACACTCGGAACATGACATAGTCTGTAGTTACACGATGGCCGACTGTCAACAGGGCTTGACAGATGTTGACGTTTGACGCTCGCAGGGCCATGAAGATTAAAGAAAGAAAAGAAAGAAAAATTATTTATTATTATTTTTTGTTATTTAAAAAAACTGAATTGTCATACAGGTTTATGAGTAACAGAAAGAACAGGGGGTCTACTCCGAAGTGTTTTTACGAAGTATCGGCCGAATGTTCGGACATATTTGTGTGAAGTGTTAAAGTGAATGAAATTGTAGCTCTTCTCTGAGAGCTACTTCCACCAAAAACATACGTAATGCCAATTCACTACAATTTTAGGTAATAATAATATAATAATAATATTAATATTCCACAACTATCACACAACGCCATCTAGTCCCAAGCTAAGCAGAGCTTGTGTTATGGGTACTAGACAACTGATAAACATACTTATATATTTCTAAATACATACATATTATAGATAAATTACACCCAGACACAGAACAAATGATCGTGCTCATTACACAAACATTTATCCTGGGTGGGGATCGAACCCACGACCTCCGGCATAGCAGTCAGGGTCACTAACCACTAGACCAACAGGCCAGTCAAATATGGCACATTCACTTTAACACTTCACACAAATATGTCCGAACAATCGGCCGATACTTCGTAAAAACATTTCGGAGTAGACCCCCTGGTTCTAAAATTAAATGAAGTCAAACTTTTTCTACAATTTGATGATCCAAATATCACTATGGCAATACAGACAATGGTGCGGATTCTGTTCTGCACAAACTAAACTTAATTTAGGCTATTCCTATATTTTTCTCTCTAATAAAACAAGAAAGAGACGAACGTAAATTAGAGCTGTCAAATTTAGTTGAACTAATATTTCCAAACAAAAATTAAGAGTACACGTAAAAACATGTCGATTAAAAACACAGTGAAGCGCAAGGCGTAAACTAGTTTGACATCTCTAACTTAATTCGTAGATATAGCCGTCTTTTTCTCGCACTGCCTTTTAGTAAAAGATAGCGATTCTCTAATTTTAGTTTAGTGATTAAACAAGAGAATCGGCACCAATTTCGAACAATTGCGGATTCTAAATTCAAATTCTCCATTTCGAATAAAAATCAGTATATTAATCACCTGGTTATTTTTTTAACAAGATTTTATTTAACTTGTACTGTTCATACCTTTGTTTGTCCGTCTAAATTCGCAAACCATTTTTCTACCATTTGTTGGTATCCGATTGAGTTGAAATTTTGAATACCTTTAGTTCTGGTTACAATGCATTTCGCAACAAGCGTAATGATAATGACGCTTTAGAGCCATGTAAAAAGTGTATGAATTAAGGTACTAGACGGACCAGTGGATAGGACATTAAGGAATGTCGTTTCAGGTCATGCTGCATGCATGGTGCATGCTGTTCAGCACTGAAGAGTTCCTTTATTTGGAGCTAACTCCAAAAAAGGAACTCTTTAATGCTAAGCACGGACTCGAAATGTACACGTTTAATTGAGATAGCCGGTAAAAAGCTTGTTTAAAAAAAAATTAAATAAAAACTTATTATAAATATGCCATCTCTCTTCTCTTCTCAATCGTTCCCCCATTGCTGAGGATCAAGACTCTTCTTTCAACTATCAATATTGTCAGCCTCGAAATGATCCGGTCCGTCCGCCAGATGGAGAGTGGTGCCTACAGATAACTCCAGCTGTTCGGAAATCTGGTCCAACCATCTCGGGCTTCGCTCTCTGGGTCTTTTACCTGCCCGTCACTACCAGTTTTTCCAAATTGTTGGTCTCTCTTAATGCGCTATGGCAAAATAACTCACAATATACGGCAAATAGAGGACAGAAGCTGTGGGTGTTTTCCTAGGCCTACCTCCCCTTAAGTGGCGCCCTCATTAAATAAAAATTCATATCGTAGCATAGAAAATAGAAATTAAAGAATCCTATGTTCCGTTTATTACAAATAGGATAACACATTTTTATGTTGTTAAAACAGGACTCGAAGTGTTTCGTATCCAGAGTAGTAAGCAAAAGTACCAAAAACGGCTTTTTTTGACACTTTTGCTTACTACTTTGGATACGAAACACTTTGAGTCCTGTTTCAACAACGTAAAATTAAATTAAGCTCTTTGTGACAAACCCAACATAGGATTTTTTAATTTTTATTTTCTACGCTTTGCTACGACTTTTATTCAATGAGGGCGCCACTTGGCGGCTATATACGCCTTAAGGACCGAGATGTTTGTAACCATTGTTCGTGTTTATTCGAGAACAAAGGAAGACTGCAAACTTAACGACTATCAACTTGAACTTTCGCCACTGCGGTTCTAACTTAACTGTGGTTAGGAAGTTGTAATACGTTTACTGTCTCATTGGTTTGTTGGTTGCGGACGTGGCTTTCCAACGTGAGTTCCTGGGTACGATTCTTAGAGCGAAAGAATGGCAATGCCAAGAGTTATTGAAGAATGTCGTTAGCATTATGGTTTTTATTTTCATTTGCGAATTCTTAGCAGCAGACCGAAGTTTGGATTAAGGTCCGGTTATTGGCTATATATTATTATGGACTGGTCCGTATGGCATGGGGTATAAATGTTACTTTTTTCCGATTTGCACCCCAAAAGTGACCCCAATTTTCCAAATTTATTTATTTAAGTTACACGTCCGTGTTTGGGTCACAAATATTCATGTGTGTACCAAATTTCAACTTAATCGGTCCGGTAAATTCGGAGCAAATTGGCTGTCCGTTTTTTAATTCGGACGTTTGGAACCCTAAATATAACTTATCATGTTAGCGCATGCTTTTTAACGAAATTAAATCAAAATTCATAAATTATTAGGTGACTCAAATGTCAAATCATAATGATGTTATGTCAAATGTCAAACAGACACACAATTTGACAGTCATACATACAACACAATACAAGTTAATAGGATTATATCTTACAATGCAAGTCACTGTTTTCGTAATAACTGTTCCATACAAATGTATGTAGTCATTTAATAATATTGTACTAACATACTTTCTCTAGATATTGAGTAATATTGTCTTGATTTTATATTTATTTTATTGATAATATTAATTTATGTTTGTGTAGTGTTATGAGGGGCTATCTGAGCAATTAAAATAATATAAATTGCGAAAGAAACTCTTGTCTATCTGTACATTTTCCGTCGTAACGGAACGGGTTGGAATAGAACTTGGCACCCGGGAACTGTATGTCTTAGATAAGGAATTAAGGACATTGGCTACTTTTATTCAGGGCATATGTTCCCTTAAGATAATTTTCATCCCTCGTATATGTTCCCTTTGGATAGTATTAATCCCGGGAGTATGTTCCCATAGGATGATTTTCATCCCTGGGATATGTTCCCTTAAGATAATTTCCATCCCGGGAGTATGTTCCCTTAGGATAATTTTCATCCCTGGTATATGTTCTCTTTGGATAATATTCATCCCGGGAGTATGTTGCATTAAGATAATTTTAATCCCGGGAGTATGTTCCCTTAGGATAATTTTCATCCCTGGTGAACATTTGGATAATATTCATCCCATAATTCATTTCTAATAATTTTGAAGTTGAAGAATAAGAAAAAAAATCTGACTATAGTAATAAAAATTATAAAAACCAGTTTTTTTTTGCAGAAAAAAGGGTTTGCTTCTTGCTGATTTGTGGAAAAAAAAATTGACTATCGTAATAAAAATTACTAAACATGTTTTTTTTTGCGTTAGAAAAAAAGAAAGAAGTTTGTTTTTGTGTAAAACATGCATCGGCCGTGCTTCAAATCGATGTACATATTCATGAAAAATTCATTCATTCATACTGTAAACAGTTCCCTCATAAGTCATAAAGTTGAAGAAACCGGTGTTGAACGGTTTCCTGAAAGGAAACTCCTCGGAAACGTTATGTACGCGTTATGTAAACATAATTGTACAAACTTCAGTCCGTACATAGTGTTATGTACTGGAACACGCGTTTAATTTGTGGTTTTAAAGAACTTGAGAAATATATTGTGGTTAGAAAAAAAACTAGATGGACAATAAGTGAATATTTTAGTTTGAGAAAAATGGTTGCAATTTTGGTTTGAAAAAAAAAAGAGAAATTATTGTTTTTGAGAAAATTGGTAAATCTGTGTCTGGAGAAAATCGGTGTAACTAAGATATTATTTTTGAGTATTGAAAATGATAAGGTTTTAGTGCCATATTATTAATAATAATAATATATTTTTATTGATATTTTGAATCTTTTTCGTGATTAAAATTAAACGCGTATTAAAGTGATATAATTATAATAATAACTGCATTTTAACCGATTGTAATTCAATGGAGTGCTAGTGTGGTTTTTCTGATTAAAATATTATTTAAAATTCTCTAAATTAGTATACCAAATTAAAACCAAAATGTGGTAAACAGTGCATTTTAAAATGAAGCTTATTTTAATATTAGTGGTTATAAGTGCATTAGTAACTTTAACCGTTGAGAAGAAAAAAACTAATAAAAATAAGAAAACTAAAGAAAAAGAACAATACGCATCATACAAAGTCAGATCGCAAAACTGGACTTATGGAGGTATGATATAAGTTGCGGTCAGATTATACTATCTGATTGCCCCAGAAGGAGGATATTTTTTAGGGTTCCGTACCTCAAAAGGAAAAGGGAACCCTTAAACTTTGTTGTCCGTCTGTCTGTCTGTCAAGTCGCTTTTTCTCAAGAATGCGTAAAGGTATCAAGTCCCCGAGACTTGATACCTTTACGCATTCTTGAGAAAAAGTAAGTCAACGCAATCAAAGGATATGACCGTTGATGTCGCATATTTTCGCATATTTTGCAATTTCACAAGGGAGTCAAAACCTATAGAGAGTACTTACCGTTGACCAAGAAATAATGAAATTTGGCAAGAAGCAACGTCTTACATCACTTGTAAAGGAAAAATTTTGAAAACTGTAAATATGATTAATAACAAAAAAAAAAGCGAATTTACGATTACAAACTTATTATTTGCGGTTGGTGCAGTCCCCGTGTCTAGGGATGGAACGGCAAAGTTAAGTTTGTCCTTTAACCTAGGTTCTACAAGTTTGTACGGAACCCTTGGTGCGCGAGTGCAAATCGTTCTTGGCCGGTTTTTTTTTTTTAAACCTTGCTCCACACTAGGAATTTACTCCTGTATCGTGGGTACGTTCACAAACATGTAAACTCACATACACAAGACACCCAGACCCGGAACAACTATCTGTAGGCCATACAAATATTTGTTCCGTGCGGGAATCGAACTCGAGACACGCAGCGCAGAAGCTAATCGCTCAACCACTGCGCCAACCGCGAGCCGATTTTCAAGAGTTTGTACGAAGTTAACTCATCGATCGACGATCGATCGATTAGTGTAATAACACCCTCATAACTACATTACAACCTTAGTTTTTGTTTATCCTAAACCTCTTACCATAAGCAAAAGTATAATCACTAATCAGCCTATATTGTTCCCACTGCTGGGACACAGGTCTCCTCACTGTGAGAGTATAATACTCGTATAATTCATAATCATATAATTTTTATTTCGGGAAAGAAATGAGCGCTTTGACAGCTTTAGTGTAGAAAATAATGTCAAAACGGCATTTTAATTATCTTAATAAAAGTTATGTGACTATTAAAAATTACCCTTAAAGGCATTGTTTTTCACGATTTCTATTTTAACGAAAGCACTATAAAACCAAAAAATTAATCCATTAATCTCTTCTCTTTTCAGGTTGTGGAATAGCAGTCGGAAAGCAGACTGCACAGCGGCGTATCGTCGGCGGCGATGATGCTGGCTTCGGCACGTTCCCCTGGCAGGCCTACATCAGGATAGGCTCCTCAAGGTTATACAGTTCTGTATACGCTGGCACAGTTGTGGCCTGCTTTTACTTGACGTGGCATATTTGTGGCCAAATTTTTTGTCATTAGGGACAACATTACGGTACACTTTATGCCTCATTTATTGAGGTTGACACACAGGGTAACATAATCACTATAGTTTCATTCAACAAATAATTGGGGCTTAACTTTTTTGCGATGACAGAGTTGTAGGCCATTTTTATTATACAGGATGTAATGGAAAGGTGTGGTCATATTTTGAGAACTGCATCTGCCCATTGATATTAACAACTTTCTTCAAGAAAACCTGAGGAAATTCTCAAAAATTTTTTTGACCACCCATATCTTTGTAAGGAAAGACCATATTTTTTGTGAGTTTTCTATTTTTTCTTAGAGAAAGTTGTAAATTTCCATGGGCAGAACTGGTTCTTTAAATATGACCACACGATTCCGTTACACCCTGTATTTTAATAAATATGATACAGTTGTCGCCAGTTCTGTTTAAGAAGGTACAGTTGTGGCCCAGTTTTATGCCATTTTAGTAGACTTGGTATAGTTTTGGCCACACATGTTTGTGATTACACAGTTGTGGCATATTTTTTTATTTAAATGGCAGAACTGTGGCCCGATTACAAGACATTTCATTAGTGGCTATCACCATGTTGTTGTGGCCAGTTCTTTTTTTGGTATGGCATAATCCTGGCCAGGTTCATGATATTAACCATTTCATTTAGCCACATCACTTTGGCCAGTTTTGTTTGCAATGGCACAAGTCTGGCTCGATTTTGTGATATTTACAACCATTTACTGTCAATCAAAACAAATAACACTTTAATTTAATTTCACACATTACGAGTAAGTATGTTATGACCATGACATAATAATTCATCCTCGATTCACCTTCCGTTATATCTATGTATTATATTAACTACCAACAAACCCATTTCTCTAATCTTCACAACACAAAATTTTTACCAAAACTTACTCACGGTTTCCGAAAGGCTATCTATAAATAAGTATTAATAAGTGAAGCAAAAAATTTCCATCCCTTTTCACGAAAATCGCGCGGTCGGAGAAGTATGAAATTTGATTGTAGTTTCTGGTGGAGAAGGAGTGCAGAAAAAAAAAATCAATCAATAAAAAAAAAAAAAACATTAGGTAAGTACACATGCCTGTGATACGTCACGACATTCATTCATTCATTCATGTCATGTCAGGTTTATGGGTATAGTGACCATAGAAACTTAACAACGTTCGAACTTAAAATTTAAATGAAATCGAATTTCGACCTATGGGCGACCATTTAGTTCAATCAAAACTGCTGTCAAATCTCAATTTGTTTTTCGAATTTAGTTAAACCGACGCAAAAAGTGGGGTGTTATATTTAAGTTTGACCACTATGTGTGTGTGTCTGTTTGTGGCACTGTAGCTCTGGCGGCTGAACCGATTTGAATGCGGTTTTTTTTATTTGAAAGCAGGATTTCTAGCGATGGTTCTTGAACATGTTTTATCAAAATCAGTTCAGCCGTAACCTGTCAAGTCCGCTCTTTTGTGTTTTTTTTAATGTTCTAGTTCTTTTATTTTTTGCGTTGGGTGCTTTTCAAATTTAATTGGTATCTTGTCAGAAACTGTGAATAAGTGAAATATGACACACACCACACCACATATCCATTTCTATATTACACACTAATCTCACAAATTGACTGCTACAATTCGGGCTAAAACTAAAGCCAAATATTTGCTATACCATTGTTGTATGAAAAGCACAGATTGCTGCACAGTATTTACATCGAATTAACATTGTAAATTAACGCACTAATTTACTAAAAATGTTACTAATTTTGCGTTTTGATTTTTAGTTTTTAGTTCACGCAAATATCATTTTAATTATGTAAATATTCCACCCCAGCCACTTTTTACATGGGAGTTAATAGTTTAATAGTAAAAAAACATTTCTAAACAAGCTTTTAAATTCATACACAAAATTTCGTGTCCGTGCCGTTGATCATTGAAGAGTTCTTCTGTCTGGAGCTAATCATGTCATGCTTACCATGAAAATGTGTTGTCATTGGAACAGCCGGTCGATTTTGTTCACAGTCCCCGTGAAAATATGTGGAGTGAGCGTGAAGTGAACTGCAGTGCTATTCTGTAAAATCTCACCGTGAAAACTTTAGGTGTAGTGAACGTGAAGTGGGCTGTCAATCCATACAATCAAGGTGGAATGACAGTTTACTTCACGCTCACTTCACCTAAGTTTTCACGGTGAGCTGTTATCAGAATCAACCGGCTGTAATTCCACATTGATTGTATGGATTGACAGCCCACTTCATGTTCATTTCACCTAAGTTTTCACGGTGTGATTTTACAGAATAGCACTACTGAACTAACATGTTAAAATTCAACTTTATAGGATAACACCCGAACAAAAAAAAAACATTGCAAGATAAATCAAAAAAGCTTGTAAATATGTTATCTAACTAGAAAAATGTGGTAATTCTATCAGTTCTGCCTATATCTGTGAGAAATACAGGATTAACGTAATATTTTGCTAATTGCAGGCAACCTTGAGAGTTACTAAAAATTCACGAAAAATATTCATTGAAAGCGGTTGAATAGAAAATCTTTCCGCAATTACTTTACGTGCGAGCATTCACAGTTAGATATTTGCGTGGACTAAATTGACTGAGGGCTGATTTTTGCCTATTCAGATAATTTTTTTACTGGAGAATAAATATGGCTGCTTGAAATATTTTCTGTACAAAAGCTGTCAAAGCGCCATTTTTATTCCTCAGGTAAAAGTTATCAGACATTTGAAAAATCGGCCCTAGATTGTGTAAATATATTTAGAGTGGAAATAATAATTAGTTAATAATTTCATTTGGATTTCTCAATACGTAATTTATAGTTGTAGTTGAAGAGTAAATTAATTAGAAAATTAAAAAGTGCGGTAAAGAAAAATTGAAACACTGCCCCTTCTTTTTCCTTCTTCGGTTTAAAAAAATAGTTTTTTTTTTTTAAGTAAAACTGGTAAAACTTATTTGTATCACCCTCATTATTATGTATTTTTGTTCAGAAGTTATTATTTATTATTTCCACTCAAAATCGTATTCAACGATAACTAATTATTAATAATTAATGTATTAACAATAATTAATCATTAATTTTCCAGATGCAACATGCTTATGTCGATATTCGAGCTTATCGGTTGGAAGCAGTGTTGGATAGAGAGGTAAATGTGCGAAAGAGATAGCATGATGTCCAGCAACTTCTACCTTTACTCTGTAGTGGGTTTGATGACATGTCTAAGTTACGTTGACGTCTTAGATACATTTTAGGCAAGGGACTAATCTAAGCGGAAAAATGCAAAGGGTATTTGACGAAATTTTTGTACAACTTAAAACCTAGAGCATATAGATACAAGCCATAAAAATAAAATAAAACAGTGGCTCTCTGGGAGTGCCGACAGAAGTGAAAATTTTAACAAAAATGCCCAACGCGCCTCGCGATCCGCTACGAGTGCTACGACACTACGCGTCGTAGCACTTGTAGCGGATCAGTGATGGTGTCGCTTGAGTTCAATTGTTCGTTCCCATCTCAAAAATGCCCAACGCGCCTAAAAAAGTTTTCACTTCAAAAAACAAAAAGTTATGAAGAAGTAAAGGAGCCTGCCAATTACACTGTATCATACCATGACCGTGCAAGGAACATGTCAGGCTAAGAAATATTCATTGTTTTGAGAAGTGAGACTTTACCCGCTAGTCCGTTCCGTCTTCGACCAAAACAGTCGCGTGCCATGCACGAACCGTATTGGTACCGTCAAATAATATGCCAAACCGGTGCCCGCAAGTGACGCAACTATAAACATAGATACTGTTTATAACTGCGTATGATACGCTTTTGATAAGTTTTAGTAGGCATAGTTACCCATTTCGTGTTTCACTTCGTACTTGATACGTTCCTAGCACGGTCATATTATGATACGGTGCACAGGGTGCACCCACCCAGAGCGGGAGAAAAAAAATAAAATCAAAAATCATAAGATGATTTCACAAACCCAAAAAAAAAGGATGCATTAAACAGACTCCTTTAGCGCTTTAAAATGTATAGTAATAATAAACATGTTTATTTGTACACAAAGAAAAACATACAAAAGTATAAGTAGCGGCACGAAACTTTAGCGCTGACCGTTATTGCGCAGAAGTAAAAATTAAGGTACCTGAGGGGGCTAGCGGGATGAAGGGCGAGCGTGCGTAGCGCCGATTGGCTCTCCAGTCGCATTCTGTTCCCCGCGCGCCACCCGCGCCACCCACCCATGCGCAGCAATTATCGTTCAGCGCTAGACTTACGTGCCGCTACTTGTACACTAAGATTGGGGAAATATTGTACAATAGAGTCACATTAAAGGGCGAACTAATGCCTCCTGAATTAGGCCCGAAGCCTGTGTTTTAGGAGCCAAACTTCCTCCAGATATAATGGCATACAACTGTTATTAGTTGACGTGCAAGTACTTAAAATAAAAAATAAAAAAACATAAGTTATACAAACATGCCTTAAATTAAATAAAGAAAGAAAGAGGTTGGTAGGTATACTAGAAAGAGACAGAATTGCTATCATATTTCGTCCCAAGACAGGAACGCCATAGTGACTTTGCACGATTTAATGCAAACGATGTCTTTCGTGACAGTTTTGAAGTGAAAACTTGTTTAACCTCGATGACCGTTTTTTAGTTGGGGCAAAACTTATGGGTTCGCATCACCGATATGCTAGTTAGACTGACCAATTTTGTTATGTATTTAATTTTTTTTAAATGTATTGTTGGTATCGTTATTTAAAAGTATGCATTTATGTAGGTATACATTTTTTAATGAAGTCAAATACGCTATTCCGCTGACAATGCCAACACACATTTTCTTGCCTTTTAGGCACTTACAGAATAACTTGATAAGATGGAGCGGAGTTTTGAATCGTTTTTCCGCATCAATTGGTCCTTAGCCGTAAGCTGTGCATGAAATTGCATGAATTCTATGTTGTTCCTAAAAACAGTATTGATTAATTTTGTCAAAGTAGTGAGAGAGCTAGGGTTTCTTTTATTTTATTTTTTTGTAACTTTTAGTTAATAGTGAAATTGTGGTATTCAAGGTATTTTTTTGATAAAATTAGTTTTTTTAAGGGATATTTATGGGGAATTATTAAATGAATAAATCTGCATTTTATGTGTTATATCTATAATGTAACTTGAACATGTCTGATGTCTTTAGATAAAATGACTGAATGAGGTTCTAGTCTATAACTCTTTTCCAGAGGATTCGATTTTTTTAAATATTTAAAAACTAAGTTATAAAATATTTTAAATAATTGAATCATCTCAGTAGTTCTACAATATAAATATCTTTTCTCTCTACTTATACTTCGTAGTTGTACCAAAAATATAAATAGTAGTTACATTGGTAGTCTCACCGACTTTTTCGCACATTCCTCTTCTTTTGAATTGAGAAATATGGATATTTTTTGCTAACAATTATAATTATTAACTAAATAACCTTTTTATTATTAATATTAAATATTATTTTATTTATGTTATAGAAGTAAATAATTATATTTATTTAGACATTGAAGCATGATTGTATGCTTTGCATGTGTGTTTAGTAGCGTAATAGTTTATATATTTTTTATTAAATAAGCTGTGATAGCTTCCTAGCAAATTGGCGTAAAGAAAAACAGCTGAGAGAGAAGTGGAAGGAATGAAGGAAGGTCTTTGAACAGGAGTGGGACAGTTCAGACTAATAATTAAATAAACAGGTTAATTTAACATCAAGACTTTTCAGACACAAAATCTGTTTGTGAATAGTCCGCTTTATATTAGTCACAGATAGACAACAAAAAATGTACGGTACATAAAATAAAATAATTATATAAAAAAAATAACTGTCATTTTGATTGATGATAACAGTGATTATTTTTGGCTAAAAATCTAATATTATCTTTGAAACGCCAAAATTATATTTTGTGCAAGTAACTGTTAAAAAAATCCTTAATTTATAAAAAAAATAATTTCTATATGGGGAATGTTTTGTGGATTTGTTGTTTGATAATTGTTCTCAATTTACTGTTTATATATTTGTTTATATCATATGCAAAATTAACATTAGGATGTGAGGAAAAAACTAAGATACCATAATATTGCCAATACCATGATGCTGGACTGGTTAGAAAAGCCTTTTAATATTCTCAACATCCTTCATAGTCAATTTAGGAGTCACCAGTGGTCGTAGCGATCGTGGACAGACTGAACTAAACTGGTAAACCTGCTTTAAAGTTTAACCATTTGTGGCTGAAATATTTGCTCTAAGTGGTCGCTTCAGCCAGTGTGCACCAAACCATGTTTTGTTAGACGATTGTTTCATGCCAATTTCAGTTCTTTTTACACACATAGAAGAGCTTGATCTGCTGTAGCATCTATTTCTTCAATTTTCGTTACCCCATCATCCATCTAAAACCCCAAAATCACTCGCTCTCTTTTTTCTCCAACCAAAACCCCAAAATTATCTTTCAAAGTTAACCCCTCAAACTTTTTCCTCTGAATCCCCCAAACTCTTTCCTCTGAATCCCCCAAATCAAATTCCAAACATAACCGAGAAATTCCAACGTTTCAGATGCGGTGGCTCCCTAATCTCGAGGCGCCACGTAGTTACAGCTGGCCATTGCGTCGCCCGGGCACAGCCACGCCACGTCCGCGTGACTCTCGGCGACTACGTCATCAACTCTGCAGCCGAGCCGCTCCCTGCCTACACCTTTGGCGTGAGGACGATCAAAGTGCATCCCCTGTTCAAGTTCACGCCACAAGCTGATAGATTTGATGTCGCTGTGTTGACTTTAGATAGAAATGTACACTACATGCCTCATATAGGTGAGTATACAACATTTTATTTGTTTATGCAATGGCTTGGGTAAACCATAAAATACTAAAGGTTATATTAAAAATAATCCTGTAGTGATGTTGATAAATTAATATACTCAGCTATCCAAGAGATGACATCTAAATTGTTAGTGTTTAAACTAATCGTATGATTTTTTTAACCGACTCCAAAAAAAGGAGGAGGGTCTCAATTCACCTGTATTTTTTTTTGTTTTTTTTTGAGTTATCTCAGATTTTTTTTTAAATTGAAAGTTGGTGCTTTTCATGTGGTCATTTAAATTTGACCAAAATCTGACTAGTAGTTTTTGAGTTAGCCTTAATAATGCCTTATTGGACGATGTAATTTTCACGAAACTTTGTTTATTGAGAATATCAATTCGGGATTTATTTTACTATTTTTAGTTTTAGTATGGGGTACATCAACTAAAAAGACAAAAAAAGCAACACTTCCAAAAAAAAATGCAAAATAACTTTGATTTCGGAAGTCGGTGTCAAATAACGAAGAAACAAAACTAGAAAACATCGACTCCCGAAAATGAAGTTATTTTTAATTTTTTAGTGTTTTTTTGTAATTCGGTTGTTTTATTTTCTTGTAAAAAGTTTTTATCTTATTAATAAGGCCCCATTATGTCTGGGTTCCATTCGAGTATATGATAACTATTCAATCTTTAGAACATCAATTTCACTCAATGTCAGCTCCTTGCACAAAACTATCCAAACACTTCGCAGGCCATTTACACTTTAAATTTTTTCATTCCAGCCCCAATCTGCTTACCGGAGCGAGGGTCAGACTTCCTGGGGCAGTACGGTTGGGCAGCAGGCTGGGGTGCCTTGAGTCCAGGGTCCCGGCTCAGACCACGGACCTTGCAGGCGGTTGATGTGCCGGTGCTGGATAACAGGGTCTGCGAGAGGTGGCACCGGGCTAATGGTTAGTATTTTTTATGCTAATTCACGGCAGTTTGTCAGGATTCAAGGAAGCGTTACTTTAGATATCAGTGTTCTTATTGACTTAAGGCCCAGATCTCTCTAAAGCGCGGTCACTCTCGGATTGCATAGAAAAGAAAGAGATGCGCTACGACAAATGGTCGCAATTTATTGCAAAATATGAAGTATTTTATCAATTTACTTAGGATTTACTAGTAAATTTATAAAAAATAGTCCATCACTGGATGCAACTTAGCATTTGAAATTTTATGGTATATTTTTTATTATGATTATAATTGTTAATGAAGGGATAAACTGCTTTTAAAGATAATTTAGAGGTATGTTTGAAGATTTTTTTGATGCATTAAAGTATGTTAAATTATGTTTCTAGCTCCATCACTGTATGCAAGTAGGACTTGAGAATATCATATTTTTTTTATTTCTCAAAATTATTTACGGTTTAAGAGATACACTACTTTAAAAAACCACCTTTTTGACCATTTTTGGGAACCGCCGCCTTAAGATCCTATCATCCTATGTCCCCTAGCTGGGACAGGAGGCGTTCACAGTAGTCCTCCATCGTGAGCGATCTTGAGCTTCACGCTTCACCTCGCTCCACGTCAACGCCAGGTTTGACGGGGACGGCTACGCTTCCTTTTTTCTTGAGGATTCCAATCCATAACCTGCTTAGGAATATTTATTTATTTTACACAAATAAGTACGACATCTTACAGTAGACCAAGACGATGTTATACACACTTATTAAACTATTCATATATTTTATTATTTAATACTAACTTACGCATAAAAACTCAACAATAACATTAAACACTAATTAGCATGCCTCCTTCAATGCACTTTTGTGCTCCTGATACAAATTTCGGTAGGCTATCGAATACATCTTCCGACGTCATATTATTTATAATACGTGCGGCCCTTGACAATGGGGCAAACTTAAGCAAATTCGTCCGAGGCGTGGGCACCTCTTACAACGCGGGGCGGCCACACTCCGGGACACTCAGCCGCAGCGCTTCCAGCACATCTGGGTGGTGCACCAGCCCGTGCAGCACCCTCGCTACGTACTTTACTAAAGCGACGTCCCTTCTGACCGCCAGCCTAGTGTACCCGACCATGCCCAACACAAACAGACTCGGATACATTAACGGGTAGAATGGGTAAACCTCATATTGCTTCAAATATAAATACCTCGCGAATTTATTTTGTATCCTTACAATCCTTCCGATGCACGTGACAAATCCATTTCCACTTACGATATTATAAGTTCGGACGGTCGATAGGGCTCTCGTGGCATTTCTCTAACAGCTCTATGTTAAAGATGGTCTCGGGCCAGCAAATTCCGAGGATACGACAGAGATCGGTTGACATTGAGTGGTCTTATTATTAAGTGATAAAATATTGCTTCGCTGCTAAAAAGATATGGTACTATCTTTCGAGTCTATTTCTACCTTTTCCTCATACTGGAACAATCGTTGTTCTTAAAGGTCTGTTAGAACGTTTAATCTGATGAACTGTCGCTTATTACGGTCCCAGAACAAAAATAAATAGCAGAGGAGCTTATCTCCTACAAATCAAAACAGTTTATCAGGCTTCAACAGTTTCATAGGATACGGTGGACCAAACGGTGGAGGTCTGCCCCGCTTGGGCGGAGCACCGCCGTGTCCTCGTGGATGCGATAGGCGGCAGTGACCTCTCGCACTCGGCCCTGGTCCAAGCCATGGTACAGAGCGAAAGGGAATGGGAAGCAGTCTCCTCCTTCTGCGAAGCAGTAATGCTCGCGAAGGAGGAGGCGGAACGGGTGAGGGAGCGTCAACGGGGTGGCCCTCACGCCCCCCGCCGCAGCCGCCGCAGGAGACGTCGCGAGACGATCTCTGGCCACCCGGGCCAGCGGACGGCGAGCAGTGGGTAGCTCGCCGTCCGATCAGCACCAGCCCCGTGAGTCGACGGCGTGTAGTGTTCCACGCGCGGCTCAAAGAGATGTTTGTCAGCCACCACTGACGTGGCCCATCATGGCCGGTGCCTGCATGCCAAGGGGTAGCGGATAAATTTGTAACAGACTTACCGCTCCCCTTGGTACTCAGACAAGGAAGGAACAGGGGTGGGTTTTAGTCAGTAAGAGTCTGAGACGCCCTCCCGCTCCACCCAGAGCGGAAGATGCCATTGGATGATTGCCGAACCCCCAGAAAAAAAAGGATTCAATTGTTTTCTAAAACAACGAAACTCATTCAGTCCAATTCATTAATTAAGTGTATATTGTGTTGTCTTGGCGATAACTAAAAGTAGTTACTTTTTGTATTTATTTTGAAGTCATCAGATGTCTTCTCCCCTCTGGGTGGAGCAGGGACGTGTCAGACTTACTGACTCAAACCCAGCCGTGTTCCTTCAGTTGCTTTGCATTCCCAGGGCCACGGTGATTCTTTCGAACAATCCCGCAACCCTGGCCGGCATCGGCCCTAGCGAGCCCCGTCAAAAAGTAGTTACATGGGACGTACCACAGATATTATAATACTAGCGTACAGATCCATACAAAGAAACGGCGTAACTGCGGGTTTTCGTCTGGCACAAGTAACTTTTGTTCTTCGTTCGGGCCCGTCCTCTACACCTCGCTAGATGGTGTTAGCAGCGACGGAATTTCTCTCATTTTGATTTTCTTGCCAATATTTTCTCACACATTGAGGAATTATTTTATAGTATTTTTGGGACTTCATAGCAGTTTTACTGTATCAAAATGTGTCACTATACAAATTTTAAAGAGGCGAATGGATAAACTCTAAAATTTCAAACAGCGGCATCTATTGGTACAAGAAATATAGATGTCTAAGGATTCATTCCAATAATTGCCTAAATTTGAATTAAAAGCCAATTATTCCACAATTTTATGGGCAGTTTATTAAATAAGAAAATAAAGTTTTCACCATATTTTTATTTTCAAAATATAACTTCAATAAGAAATCAATGCATATTACGCCATCTATTGAGATTTATTTGAACTAAATTTTCTTTGTTCGAGATGAGACCCCGTTCCTGTACGATTAATTCAATAAAATCATCTAATGTACTCTTTTCTCAAATTCCAGGTATAAACGTGGTGATATACCCTGAAATGCTGTGTGCTGGCTACCGGGGCGGCGGAAAAGACTCCTGTCAAGGGGACAGCGGAGGGCCCCTTATGCTCGAAAGGGCAGGGCGCTGGTACCTCATAGGGGTCGTCTCCGCAGGATACTCCTGTGCCAGCAGGGGCCAACCGGGCATATACCACAGAGTTGCCCACACAGTTGACTGGATATCCCATGCCACCACATTATCATAGCATCGATAGAAGTGAAGTGAAATCGAAAACTTTTTGTGTTTGCCCAAAGTGCCCTAAGTGGGGCTAGTGTGATTAAAAGTTAGAATAAGACTGAAAAAGGCTTTGATTGGCTACTGAATTTTGTACAAAATTTAAAGTAGTGAAATTGTGTCAAGCCGTCGTTGGGGTAACTTTTAGACACAGTAGCGCCAATTTTAATGGTAGTTTTTGGGAATGGAGGTCGACCTAATTTAGACTGGTTTAACGACGCACTAAGTATAATTAGGGCTAAAAATAATGAAAATATATTTCAGTATCTGTTGTTATTTGTGAATGAGAGACAGAAATGAAATGTTTTGATCTTTTTTAGTGTTATTTAATTGTCTTTAGTGAGTCGCGATATGTCTTGAACATTTTTTGTTCAATGTAACAATTGTCGTATTTTTTAAATCAAATGTCGTAGACATTTATAAGTTGGCCTTTGGTCGTATAGCGACAGACTTGATATTCAAAGGGTTAAGTTTAGAAAACGGATAAAAAAAAACACAAATGAAAGGAGATTATATGTTTTAATTTAATGTGTACATTACATTCAACGTAAAATTTGACAACATTTCACAAAAGTACATTGCGTATAAATAGGTGGTTTACTATGCTAAAATAACTGAGTGTAAATATAAAGTACACTGCAGGAAAAAATACAACGAAAGAAACCAATTGTCGTATTGTCGTACTGAATACAACAAAACGTTTTATGTCAATATTTGTATATTACCAACGACTTATGTTTAGTAGATAACCCTATTCCACCAAATAGTCAATAGAATTACCATTTTTTTATACTTTAATTTCTGAAAAAAAAATCTATCCAAAAGTCACCTGTTTTGTAGACTCGTTTATTTTAAGGTTTTTATTGTGATAAAATAACAAATTCATTGAGAAATATTGTTACTCGCTTGAATTGCAATATTAACATAATTATGGTATTATAATTAGTGCCTTAATTTAAAACGTATAGATTTGAGATTGTTGTTGGTCACAAGTGTTTGTGCAAAGGTCTTGCAGAATTCTGTGCAAAGCTCTTGCCGGAATCTGTGCAAAACGTTCCATGCAAAAATTCTAATTTGACCTTAATGTTATGATAGAATCTCACTATGGGTAAAAAGCATAGATCATTTTTTATGGAAATTTTGAAGTTAGTTGGTGAAAAATAAATGTTTCCAATCTATATCGTTTTAAAAATATCTCACACCTTTTGTAAATATCTTGCTATGTGTAAATACGTAACAAAAAGTATATTTTTACAAGATTTTTATATTTTCTACCATTTTTTACTGTAAATAAATAAATTAAGTATTAATTTAAAAAGAGCTTGAAGTAAGTTATTCTGCTTTTAATTTATTTTGTACCATTTTCTTCTATTTTTTGTTAAAAACTAATTTTAAGGTTTTTTTTTTTTTATTAACGGAAACAAAAATCAATGTTGATAGAATACATAATTTAATGTTAATTTAATAAATTGTATTTATTGTTAATTTAAAAAGTGTTTTATTATTTAATTAATTCAATTTACCTTAAAGGATTTAAACATTAATGATATACATGACTAGAATTAATAATTACTACTTATAATAATTTAAACTATTTCTAAAGGTTTGCTCAAGGAAAGTAAATATTTGGAAACTCTCTGAACACTGTACGGAATAATATAGGTAGAATGCTTGACTAGACTATTGATATCTGACTAGAATAATATTATATAATTATTAAAAAAAAAAAACAAAGATTTGACCAGATCACCAGCCAAGAGGAACCTTATGCTCCCGCACGAACTTCAGCAACAATACGTACAGAGGTTCGTAGAATCGTTTGAGAGCTTTTGCGGATATGTCGCGTTGTCCAGTAGTTGCTTCCAGAATCTCACTCCAGTGCTGCGAGTGGCCACGGGACATGAAATCTCTGTCAAAGAAAAACAAAGTAAGTTACGTTGACAGAACGTGTAATATAAGTTTGTGACTTAAAGCTACCATCATCATCGTCATCATTTTAACCTAAAGACGTCCACTGCTGGACATAGGCTTCCCCCAAGTGTCGCCACAACGACGGGTCCTGTGCATCTGGCGTTTACACGCCCAGGTCATCGGTTCACCTTGTGGTGGACTTTCCGAAGCTGCGTCTTACGGTACGCTAAAGCATTTTTTTTTTTAAATTTGCGACAAGCCCGCCACACTATTCCCAAACCACTGTAACTTCTGTAAGCCAGAATTAAGAGTGGCGACCACCAGAAAAAACGCCGAGGCAATGAAGCTCGAGGAGTCCCAGAAAAATGATTAAAATGTCTTGGGTCCCGCAACGAAATTAATCAGAAAAGAACAGCGAAGGATTAAGAGAAACATAATTTCCACTTCCCTCCTAATAAAGCGGGCGACAAAACAAAGCTAGGCCATTAGGCACAAAGGGGGTATTTACAACTGGGTTGAGCCCAGTTTGCCAAGCACTACGGATTAAAACACTAATATTAATAGGTACTAAATTGTGAGGTGTTACATTTGATTCCAATAATATGTATGTTTAAACCCAGTCAGGCGCTTCACTTTGTGTAGATTATTTCATCACCACTGCTCTCAAAACGGTGAAGGAAAACATGGTGAACACACCGGCATGTCCAAGAACCAAAAATTCGAAGACATGTGACATCCACCGAGCTGCATTGGGCCCGCGTAATGAATTATGGCCCACACCCTCTCACAGAAAGGACGCGTGTGCCCCAGCAGTGAGGACATTAAAACGCTTGAAGGCCCGTGTAAGTTACGCTAAAGCTACCAGCGGTAATGCTACCGCTGAACCCCAAAATACACGCAAATCCCAAGTTTGGGGGTCGACAAACAACCAACCAACAGCCTGCCTAACTCTTGGACGGATGACTTCAAAAAATTGAGATCAAAACTTCTCCACATTTGTGATTGTCGAAAAAATGCTGATCTCCAATGCATGAAAATTAAGACCTGCTGTCTATCTAGAAATGTTAATTTTGTCTAAATGTTAGTTTTTTGTTTATAATTCACCCAAAACCTTACAGTAGCCTAGTCCACTGCTTTTTTTTTTTTTTGGGAGGAGGATATCATCCAATGACTTCTCCCGCTCCACCCAGAGCGTGTCAGACTCTTACTGACTAAAACCCACCCCTGTTCCTTCCCTGCCTGGGTACCCAGGGGTGCGGTAACTCATGTTGAGAATTTATCCGCCGGTGCCTGCATGCCTAGGGGAGGCATGCAGGCACCGGCGTTCCACTGCTAAATAGACCTGTATTGTATGACTTGTATATTCGCACATTATTTGAGTCACAATCTTCTGATACTCCCAACCAGCTATTTACATAAAAGATCGTCGATCCACCGAGCCTTTTTTTAAACGAGGTGAAACCTTTAAAAAGTGCTTGGGCTTTTGGGAAAAAAGACCAGGGAATGTAGGAGTCATTATCAGCACTTGGAACTGAGTTCCATGACACCCCAAATCCCCTCCGTTACAACACCTGAAATATCCCTGAGGAGACAGTAAAGGGTTCTCCTTTGAGTCTCTATTTTTTTTATTTATTTATCATAATATAGACGAAAGAATACAGGATTATTCATATTAAATAGCAACCAAAGACCACTAAGGTTTGAACTTGTGTTATCATGAGTCTATCTCAATATCGAACTATACAATAATTCATTTTATATGTGTACGTTGTTGTCGATAACAATTAATAACATCGTTAGGTCTGTAAATAGTTACAATCATTCCTAAATAATACTTGTGTAATATTGCTTAGGTTAACATTTCTGAGGGTAGATTACTAATAAGTCTCGGTATACTATAACCGGTAGTTCATTCGCAAAAACTTATTGTCGGCGCGCTGTGTACGAAGCCTTTTCTCAGAAATTGCCCGAGCGTATTGTTGGCGCGCTGTGTACGAAGCCTTTTCTCAGAAATTGTCCGAGAGTATTGTTGGCGCGCTGTGTACGAAGCCTTTTCTCAGAAATTGCCCGAACATATTGTAGGCGCGCTGTGTACGAAGCCTTTTCTCAGAAATTGCCCGAGTGTATTGTTGGCGCGCTGTGTACGAAGCCTTTTCTCAGAAATTGTCCGAGAGTATTGTTGGCACGCTGTGTAAGAAATTGCCAGAGCGTATTGTTGGCACGCTGTGTACGAAGCCTTTTCTCAGAAATTGCCCGAGTGCATACAGGCTGTTCGATTTTGTTGTTCTGTAGGGTTGTCACTAACGAAAATGTTGAGTAAATAATATTAACAGAAAATACGAACAGAGCCCCCACTCTGAACACCCGCGACTCCGGAGTGCCACCTGCCTTGAATCAGTGGTCGATCCACCTAGCCTATACAGCATTAGCAAGTAGGGATGACGCCAGGGTAAAAATAAAAGTTCTATTTAGTTCGTAAGTTAGATAATCAAAAAATATTAGACACGTATTTTTTGCTTTATCAAATTAATAAAAAAATACAACGCATCAAAGTTCCGAAGTGCGGGCTTGTTACGTCACTTTTGAGTACAAAATGGTACAAATTCAACTTAAGTGTGACGTCATCAGAAATTTCAACCCACTGTATCGTCTTCATTTTTTGTTAGTGACAAAAGAAAAAACATCTGTCCCATATTTTTTTAATCGATTTTTTAGTCGTCAACCCCATTCTGCCTATAATTTTCCCTCTTTTGGGACACGGACCTCCTCTCTGTAAGTGGGAGTAGCCCTTGCGCGAGTTTTTTTTTTTTTGTGTGGTAGGAAATCATCCAATGACTTCTCCCGCTCTGGGTGGAGCGGGAGGGCGTGTCAGTCTCTTACTGACTAAAACCCACCCCTGTTCCTTCCTGCCCTTAGTGCCCGGAGGCGAGGTAACTCTGTTCCGAATTTATCCTCAACCCATTGGCCCCGACGGGCACCGTCTTTATTGCTGACAACTCTTTGAGGCGCGCGTGGAATACTACGCGCCGTCGACTCTCGGGCCTGTTGCTGATCGGACGGCGAGCTACCCATTACTCGCCGTCCGCAGGCCCGGGTGCGCGAGTGTGTGAGTTTTATTTTCAAGAAAGTCCAAGGAGCACAGAACATTTGGTCAGCCTTACCGTCCCCGAGATTTTTTGAGAGATGCGAGGCACCCTCACGGTCGTGCGACGCCGGTTGCATTCGCAAAAATTTAACAGTTTGGTGCTAGAATTTCGAGTGTAAAAAGACTGTTTCCGAAGCCGAAAGCCACATATTTTACCCATTAGTTCTATCTTTTTTTTCCACTAGACCATACCTGGGAATCCACTGGTTCTGGAGATATTGAAGGTCAAAGTCGCAATTTTTTTTTTACTTTTTACCAAAATGAATTCCAAGTGTTATTATTAAACTTTTTTCCAAACAAACATTACCTGAATTTTCGAATTATTTTTTCGAAATATCGAAATTACGCATTTGCAGTTACAAAAACGCAATGAATATCAAACGTATCTGACAAGTATCTGATCTACGTGGCTTAGAGCAAAGGGGTAGGGTTTAACTCCAATTGCCTCGGTTCGCGTTACATTGCGCATAATAGAAAATATTTTGTTTTTTTCATACATAGAAATAAAAGTCGTTTCCAAGCAATAATTTTTGCGCAAAACTACTTTGTTAGACGTACAGTATGCGTAGTTGACGGCTATGTGATGTCTTTTTACACCCTGTATATTGAAAGTAAAACTCCACACTCTTCAGCCCGGGTGTAAAGGTAGGCAGTAACCACCACGTAGAATCAGTGCGAGATGGAAAAAACCACATGTCTTCAAATTGTTGATTCTACACAGTACCAGTTTCATTGCAGATTCTAAATCAATGTTAAAGGATGAATACATACTTCAAGATTTTGCCAGCAGCCTTAGACCCGTATATGTCGCATCTGGTCAAGCTGATGGTCTCTGGTACAGGTCCTTCGGTGCTGCGACGACCAAACACTGAAGCTCTGCATAACTTCTCGAAAAGCTGGTGTTGAAGGAAGCTGCTCAGAAAATATCTGGAAGGACAAAATGGCGTTTTAGATTTGTATACTCGTAGTTTGACTATCTTACACTCTATCTTGTTTGTTAACTACTTTGGATATTCTAAACGCTGACTGATAATAACATCACATGCTTAAAATTTATAAGCCGATTAAGGAAGGTCTATGACCAGGAGTTAGTCTTGACTGTAAGAAGGATGATTCATCATAATTCTTACATTTTCCAATAACAGATTTCAAAATGAAATTTAAAAAAATACATTTAATAAAAAATTACAAATAATTAATAAAAAATAAATAATTATTTTTTATAATGACTTATTAATATTATTTTGTATAATTAATTGTTAGTAATAATTAACAATTAATTATTCATAATGAGTTATTAATAATTTTTTTATTTTTATCATTAATATTTATATATTCTTTATATAATTAATTAATTAAAACAATTTATTAATGATTAATAATCCATTAAAAAAAAATTTTTTTTCATTAATTAATAATAATAATATATGTGAAAAAAAATATAGTAATTTATTGATTGATTTGAATTGTTTTTTGATTGAATTTATTTTTTGTCTCAGTGAATTCAAAAGACATCACTAGCATTAACACCAGTGCTGAATAGAGGTAAAATCCCCTTTTCACTTACTCATACTTAGCTTTTGAGTGTTAACCAGTCAGTGGTTGATAATTATTGTGCTATAATATTTACTAGTAATAAATTCATCATTAGTATAAAGCAATACTGCTTGACATAGGCCTCTCCAATTGCACGTTATTCAATCCTCATCAAATTTCATCCAGCTGCTACCAGCTACCCTGCGAAGATCATCACTCCACCTAGCCAGAGGGCGTCCCACCTTATGTTATTTATACCAGCCAGCTCCAACAACATTCTGATTAATATAGCGGACAGTTGTAACAGCCTCAATAGGGAACATGCATGAAAAAAATATTTGTTATTTAACCGGTTTATCGATGAATATACTTAAATAGAGTACGAACAGTGAAAGCAGAATCAAAATTGAACGAAAATTAAACGAGATATAACAATTTTAAATGAAGGTATCTGTCCCTCTCTCGAAAACGCTGTTTTCTATGACAGATGTATGGGCGTCATGTCCTTTGACGTCAAAGAACACGTCGAACTTCTCTTTCTAATTATCAACTTTAAAGCTTTATAACTTCCTCGCTGATGATGATATTTTGAAAATTTCTTCATATTTGTTCACTGTAGTTTATAAGTCTTCAATTCAATAAGTAAAAAAATATCATGCATATTTCCTATTGCAATTTAAGCAATTGCATGCAGCTGAAATGAGAATACTAAGAACGATGTGTGGTGTTACGCGCATGGATTGAATTAGGAATGAGTATATAAGAGGAAGTCTGAAAGTGGCACCGCTGACTGAAAAGTTATGTGGAAATCGGTTGTCATGGTATGGGCATGTGATGCGGAGGAATGAAGAAAATGTCGTGAGGAAAGTCTTGTGTACAGATGTGGATGGCTATAAGAGTTGGGGAAGGGCAAAGAAACGATGGATGGACTGTGTGAAAGAGGATATTGGTAAAAAGGGGGAAGCTACGGAGATGACTACTAATAGAGGAGTTTGTAGGAAAAAAGACATTTTGCGCCGACCCCAAATAAATTGGGATAAGGGCAGGAGAATGATGATGAGTTGTAACAGCCTCATACTGGGACACTGTATACGCCTGGTAGTTGTAGGAGTAGGTACAAACACTAGTTTCTAAATTGTTCGAATCAGTAGTCTCTTTTTAGTTTTACATGACTGCGCGACGCAAGGGAGGGTTTTGTGTTTTTCAGCCTATGTATGTATTTTTGTTCCTTTGTGGCACTTTAGAGACCAAACGCGTTGGCCAATTTTGATAATTCTTACGTCCATTGTTTCGTCCTAATCTTACGAGTGCTACTAAACTACTACTAAAAAAAAAAGACATGACAGTAACCAAAATACAATATGGCGACAACCAGACGCCATATTGTAAAAATTTATAATTAAGTGGGGTTTCAAAATGAAGTGTTCGAAAAGGCGATTCCAAAAATATATCACAGTAAAATGTAGAAAATAAAAAAAGAAATATTTTCATGAAACCTGACTGACTGACTGACTGTAACTGGCAGGTTGTTTTAGTTCAATTATTGATGTCATGCCACCGACTGCATCAGACTGCTTGAAAAGTGACTTGTTTGGAACTTTTTAGTTGTTTTTAACAGTCGCATTTTAAAAAAATATTATTTTATTTTAATATAGGTACAATAAGTTATCTGACAGAAATACCTGATATACGGCGTATTATCCGGTACATGGAATTTCGCTGCTATATCAAAGTACTCCTCTCCCCTGAAACCAGGTGGTGCTATTCCTTGCAACTCCAAAGACATACGCCAGAACTCTTGATTGTCTTCCCGTAGACTGCCCTCAAAATACTTCCACCTGTATTCGTCTATGACAAGACCAAATGGTATTTGTGGTATTTTATTTAAAGCATGTTTTAGTAAAAGCATTGTGTCTATAGTAACGTCATTGTCTTCGAATAGTTTTGGCGGATCCTTGGTAACATATTCTTCGTTTATTTCAAGTTTTTTATCTTCAAATAGTTTGGGGTTTTCAGCTTTAAATTCTTGTAAGAAACTGTTAAATTCTTTTGAATTTTTGGGTTGTTTTTCTATACTATTATCTTTTTTATTCTTAGATTGTTTATCGACAGTATTATTTTCGTTATTATTGGATGTGTAAAGCATGGAATCATTAATAAGTCCAATTCGGTTCAAATGTTGTGGTGTTAGTACTCCATACATTATGGAATCTCCTACAGTTTCGTGGAAAGCTGAGTTCGCTTGCTGGAAAAATAAGATAAATAAATGATTTAATCAAAGATTTAGTATCTACTCGACTAAGGCGAAGCCAAAAGGAAGGGTTATGGTTTCAGCAGTCTATCCATATAGGTCTTCCAAAGTGATAATGCGCATAGAAATCTTCGTCACTGTTCGGCAACGGTCGTATTCCCCGAGCGTCGGAAGACGATATGTATATAGAGTGGTTAAGTGCATTTTCTTCATGCATAATTTAGTAGAATTCGAGATCAATGATTCGGGTGTTGCCGGGAATACGACAATTAGCGAAGATCTGCATGCGCATTATTAATTTGGGAATACTGTATGTTTGTGTTCCACTAGCGATTAAACTACTGAACCAATTTTGACGAGTAAAGTGTCAATCGATTTGTTCGAGTTACTAAAAACACGTTCGTGTTGTTTTCGGTTCAAGGAAAGTTACGAGTAACTTCTTTACAGTTCGCGTTTTATTTCTTCAGGTAGTCTTTAAAATGTTTTAAATTGATGCTAATTTTAACTATCATGATCTAAAAATCGCATCGGGTCTATGTACTTACCCTAAACACGACCGGTTGATTTTCGTACGCCATGTCGTATTGAATATGGCCTAGCTCATGATGTAGAACGTAGAAATCTTCCTTGGATGTGTCTGAGCAATATAACAGCCTGAAATAAAAACAGAGGTATTATAGCATGAACAACGATAGTTCGGGAAAGTTCTTACAAAAATAAATGACTGAAATAGTTAGTCGTGTGATCGCAAGCGCTATCGGTGTGTATGGGATCGATTCGATTCCCGGGTTGGGCATAGGGTTTTCCATAAGGAATGTCTCAGTAGAAGTGCGACTTTGAGCCTAGTTTATGGTAATATTCTATTAAGGCGTAGATATACGACTTCTAATGATTTTAAATCAAGTCTAAACGACTGGTCTTATTTCTTTGAAAAAGATATATGTTACTCTAGACAATTTTCTTCGTAATTTTATATGTGAATATTTTAAATTATATTTTTGTAACATAGTGTGATTAATTTGTAGTTATGTCTAACGTGGATAAAAATTGGGAATCACGCATAAACCAATAAGCGTATTTTTATAAAACCTTCGCCATTTTAAAGATAATTTAATTATTTATATTTTAGTATACGTGTTTTAGTATAATACTTGTTGTTTTATGTATAATAAATTAATAATGCGTCTAACTTCGGACAGCGCTCCTTGATGGGCGAGTCCTATTACTGGGTGGACGTACGACGCGTTACGCACGCTCAGCACAGAACACGCAAGCTAACCACTTAATGCCGTTGGCGTATAACTGCGCCTTAAGATCGGAGACTCTACTTTCGAAGTTGTTTTGGGGTGGGAAATCATCCTATGACTTCCCTGCCCAGAGTGCGCGGTAACAGGGTGGTTTCTAGTCAGTAAGTGTCTGACACGACCTCCCGCTCCACCCAGAGCGGGAGATGTCATTGGAAGATTTCCCACCCCCCGAAAAAAAAAGGCATCGGCCATGACGGCCCCGGCAGACATTGCTGACTCTGAGGCGCGCGTGGAACACTACGCGCCGCCGTCCCGTCAGTTACCGATCAGTGTGTTGCCAGTAATACAAATAATTTATTTATCATATACAAGTTTTATACCAGAACAAGTACTTGAATACTATGTACTGTGTACTGTATGTGATGACATACATATGGCACTGAAAAATGGTCGCACACAATGGGCCTCATCAGAAGGTTTAATGTCACCCAAAGGGCAATGGAGAGAGCTATGCTTGAAGTTTACTAACGTGATCGCATCAGAAATTATGACATCCGCAGGAGGACCAAAGCTAGCTATCTACATTGCCCGAAGAATCGTCACATTGAAGTGAACTAAACAGATGGTCGATGGGGCCTAAAGGTTCTGGAGTGGCGACCGCGTACCGGAAGCTGCAGCGTTGGAAGGCCTCCCACACGGTGGACCGGTGACCTGGTGAAGGTCGCGGGAAGCCGATGGAAGCGAGCCCCACAAGACTGGTCGTTGTTGCGACACTTGTGGGAGGCCTATGTACAACAGTAGATGTCTTTCGGCTGAAATGATGGTGATGACATGTTGTTACTAATAAATTGGCAACACTAACCGAATATCGCCTTTTTTGTACATATCTGCCGCGGTGCCGTGGCAGAGCACGGCACTGTTGTTTCCCCGCTCAAATACAGATTCGCGCCAAAACGTTTCTGTCATGGCGGGCAAACCGAGCGACTGGTAGAAATCGTCGGCTTTTCTCGCCTGTAAATCAAATGATTAATTTTTTTATATTAAATTAAGACGGTAAAAGCTATCAACAAAATGTTGGCAGTTGTATAGAATTTTAGAATATAATTTATTTATAATTGATTTTGTTTTTTTAATTATTTAAATCCTACTTAATAATAGTTTGGACGGCTGAATGATTCTGGATGAATTTTTATTAATTTATTATTATTACTTTTTTTTAATTGGCAACGTTTTAAAAAAAAAAGTATTATTAACCGACTTCGAAAAAGGGTTCTGCGTTCGATTTCTGTGTCAGTTGTGGACCTATTTTCAAAATTCTTTTTTTATCCGAAAGAATGCTCCCGAGGTGGACCCATATTAATTTTATCGAAATTGCTTTTTGTAAAACTGAACAAAAACGAAAAATATGTATACCTATTTGATGTTTTGGTTTTCTCCAATTACGAGTATGTTTAAATTCCCCGTTTCATGTTATTGGGGTATTTAGTGCCAGGGTATAACAACTAAAAAGTGAAAAATAAATAACTTTTTTACAAAAAAAAAAAACAACCGACTTCAAAAAAAGAAATTATACACTAAAAATTAAAAAATTACTTTAATTTCGGAAGTCAGTGTTTGTATTTTATTTGTTCGTTATTTAACACTGACTTCCGAAATATATAAAGAGAAAACCAAAACGTCTTTCGGATAAAAAAGGAATTTTGAAAATCGGGCCACAAATGACAAAATAAAGCATACATACAGGCGAACATAGAACCTAATTCTTTTTCGAAGTCGGTTAAAAAATAAGAAAATTGCGCGGAAGATTAGAAAATTTCAGAAAACTTAACGGCTATTTAAACTTCGCGCGTTTGACAGTTCATAGCTAATGGCTCAATTACACCTTCCGATTTCAAGGTACCCAATTTAGGAAACAAGAAGGTGTAATAGCAGTTAGAGCAGTTAGTCTCCGATTTAGTGAGATTGAAAGGTCCCGATTTGACTTCCTAAATTGTGTACGATTTAGGATAGTGTAATCGCATCACTCCGATTTAGAGCTAACTGTTGCCAATTTAGCGTCTTTCTCGCTACAAATGGGCTATTAGTATTTTTGTATGTGTTTAAAATTAAATTAAATTTCCCAAAGTCCCTTTCCCAGAAAAAAAAATCTGAGTCCGCTCTTTTTATTTTTTTGTCCGCTCCTGGTAGAATCAGTTTTTAAGAGACTTTATAGGTACTTTTGATGTTCTGTCTAGGGACTCGAATTCGTAAGAGTTGGAAACACTGCCGACTTAGGAGCCCGATTTAGGAGTTCAATTTAGGATAGTGTAATCGCTTGCTTCCTACTTCCTAGTTAGTTTGTTCCTAAATTGGGTCCCTTGAAATCGGAAGGTATAATTGAGCTTCAAGACAGGACAACATCTGTCGGGTCAGCTAGTCCCACATAAATAAAGGTTGATACAGGGTGTAGATAACTTACCAAGTCCATAACAGTCCAATTCATCTTCTTAATACTTTCATCCAAATCTATAAGTTGCGGTAGCAGTAGATTAGCCAAAGGTTCCCAGTTCTGTGACCACAGATCACCTGAAACATTTTAAAGGACTTTAATTAAATATCATTACTTTGTAAAGCGATGAAGTAATTAACGTGTCAGGTACCGTGGCGTTTAATATTTCATTTTTTTTGCGTTTTTAATTACAATAATTAATAACAATAATTATAATTTTTAATAATAATAATTTTTTTCACCAAGCCTCACTGGTGCGGCGCGGCGTAGAGTTGTAAGAATTCACATTGTGTAAAGGCCTGTGTGGGGCTTGAAAATTAATTGGTCACAGCCTTTTCATGTCGCAACTGACGAGAAAAACGATCAAAGAAAGATAAAAACAATATTTGGCGACATTCACCAGGTTCAGAAAAAATAAATAAAAAAGTAACAATCATTAAAAAAAAACCGGTCGAGTCCGAGTCAGACTCGCGTATAAAGGGTTCCGTACTATCGGATAAGACACGCCTACTTGTTGCCATTATTAAGATCGAGCAAAAAAGCCGTAGGCGAGCCCCCTTTAATTTTATTATTTGTTGGTATAGCGGCAACACCCATTCTGTGAAAATTTCAACTGTCTACTTATATCGGATCATGAGATATAGCCCACTGCCAGACAGACGGACGGACGGACAGCGGAGGCTTAGTAATAGGGTCCCGTTGGTTACATTTCGGGTACGGAACCCTAAAAAAAACAGCATGTGCCTCATGGCTGCGCCAAAAAGGTTCTTTTTAGCACTGTTGTCAGACAGATGTTGTCTGACGCTGGTCTTCCAATGAACTGATTGATGATTTCTACTAAACATACGTGCTTTTAGGGTTTCGTGGCAATAATAGCAACAAGTAGATACGTATAATCTTTTACGATGCGCGAGTACAACTCGCACTTGGCCGATTTTTTACGATTGAGAGGCTCACTTTTGATCACTATCTCTCCTGAAGCGATGATGTAAACATCGACGACGGAGCAAGTTTTTAAGAAGAGTCTTATACACTCTTGACTTTAAGACCCCCAAGTTATCTCTAGGAAAGACAGATGTCGGCATGGAATAATTCATTCTACCACAATAATAGTAGGTGAATAATAAAAACAAGTACTTAATATTTTTTTATAAAAAAAATAAAATAGAGTTCCAAAAAAAACAAAAAAAGTGCAAAATAACTTTAATTTCGGAAGTAGGTGTTTTCGTTTTTTGACACCGACTTCCGAAATTAAAGTTATTTTGCACTTTTTTTGGAAGTCGTTTCTGAACTATATTTTGTAAAAAAGTTTTTATTTTTCAGTTTTTAGATGATTCCTCAATAAATTGTGATAACAAAAACCCCTTTCGAACAAAAAAAGAATTTTGCAAATCCGTCTATACAGGGTGTAACGGAAAAGTGTGGTTATATTTTAAGAACTACATCTGCCCATCGATATGAACAATTTTCTTCAAGAAAACCTGGGGAAATTCTAAAAAAAAATTTTTACCTCCCATACAAATATTGATTAGGTGATGATAATTATATAGGGAAAGTCCATTTTTTTTATTTGGGAATTTTCTATTTGTTCTTAGAGAAAGTTGTTCTTTTCCATGGGCAGAACCGGTACTTAAAATATGACCACACCTTTCCGTTACACTCTGTAAGTATATGACGAAATTATGCCCAAACATACAAAAAAAAATCTAGATATTTATTTTAACATCCGAATTGATAAATCGATGTGACGTTCGTCTTGAATTCTAAGAACATCTGCAGGATCACCAATAAAGCATATACAAACACTAGGGCCATGGGGTCCGAGTGCTCATCGAGTTTTCCGTGACATCAGCAAACATTTAGTCGACTCTTCCCGTGACCAGAGGGCTGGCCTTTTTTTCGGCCAACGAATCAGCATTGCCATTCAACGTGGCAATGCTGCCAGCGTTCTGGGCACTTTTCCCATTGACAGCGATGTGGATGCATTTTTTGATGCCCAATGAGCTGTACTCCTACCGGATCTTTTATGCCTCTTGTACATATTTTATTTATTAAGTTATTTATTAGTTTAGTATATGTATTGTAGTTATAGTCTGTTGAAAATAAATATGCTCTACAAAGCATATTACACCAAAAATACATGTTATATATATTATTATACCTTTACAATTTATAGGCTGCCAGTAGGAAATGCAGTTACAAAAAATATTTTACTTATTTAGATAGATTGTTACTTATATGCAGTTTATTGTTACATAAATCCGACATACAAATATAAATGAAAGCTTACTAGGCTTTGTTGGATTAATCCAATCAATTTTGATTGACGTTATGCTAGCCAACAAATAGTAAATGCACGGATTTGATCCGACAAAGTCGCATCAGTTGATCCCAGCTTTGTTGGGATAAAACAGGGCACGGGTGATCCTCTTACGGACATGTCGTTACGAGACGAACCATCATGTTTCATTTTTGTTTTTGTTTTTTTTTTTTGTTTTTTTTTTGTTTTTTTTTTGTTTTTTTTTTGTTTTGTTTTTGTTTTTTTTTTTGTTTTGTTTGTTTTCTGCACCGGTTGACGTCATGACGTCGGCGCCGGCTGTCGCTGAAAACCAGCGCTGGGGCTCTGTCTTGCATAGGGTCATAGCACTTAAGCTGAGCGATGGCCGTTTTGCGTGGATGTGGCGCATTTTTTTTTTCCCCCAGTATTTCTATGTTTTTGTGTTTCTCTGTTTTTTGCGTCATGTTTACCGTAAATAAACGTATTTTCTTTCTTTCTTTCTTTTTTTATTTCATACGATACGCACCATTTAGTTATATACAGAGTGTAATGGAAATAGGTTTTTTTTTTGTGGGGTGGGAAATTATCCAATGACTTCTCCCGCTCCTGCCCTTAGTGCCCGGGGGCGAGGTAACTCTGTTTCGAATTTATCCTCAACCCCCGGGCAGAATGGAAATGGGTAATCACCATTTGTCCTTTTTTTTGGGGCGTGTGAAATCATCCTATTACGTCTCCCGCTCTGGGTGGAGCGTGAGGGCGTGTCAGACTCTTACTGACTGAAACCCACCCCTGTTCCTTCCCTGCCCTAAGTGCTCAGGGGCGCGGTAACTCTGTTTCGAATTTATCCACTCTGTCTCGGTCTGACCATGGAAATGAACCACTTTCTTCAAGGAAATCATAGTCTAATCAATCTGCCTAGCCTTTTCCCAACTATCTTGGGGTCGACTTCCAGTCAAACCGGATGCAGCTGAATACCAGTATCTTACATGGAGCGACTGTCTTTCTAACCTCCACAACACAGTTACTATTTAATACAATACCGATATAAAAAAAATGAATATTAAAAAAAAAACCCGACTCCCAAAAACAACTAAAAAGTTCCAAACAACTCAGTTGGTGGAATGAAATCAATAATTGTACTAAAATAACTGCCACCAACTGCATCACACTGCTTGAAAAGTGACTTGTTTGGAAATTTTTAGTTGTTTTTTTACAGTCGGGTTTTTTTGAAAATATTTGGCTTTTTTCACTAAGTGGTAATCGCAAGTAATGAATATTAATCAGTTAATAAGTATTATTTCCTTGACTCACGTTATTTACCATGTATATACTTCTTCTTCTTCTCGTGTCGTGGTACATTTATCAGGGTTATAGGTACTGTTTGGGCCCAGTAAGTAGCCAGGTTTATAGCAGCGTCTGAGGCTTTGTTCAGATCATCGATGTTGCAGGTGAAAACACATTTGGGACACTCCAGTAGATAAGACATAGTTTGTTCAGGAGCACCGCACTCACACAGTGTAGGTATGCGATGAATCGATGATCCCCCACCTCGCCAAATTATACTTGCAGCAGCCTACTTGGGTACGCAATCGATTCAGTGCTTTCCAAATAGGCCACTGTAAATCACGACCGGGAGGCAGGTGCTGCTTGGGCCCAAGAAAGTCACGTGGTGGCGGGCACCGCTCCTCCCACTGCTTAATTGTCTTCTTAGGTGGGCTCTCCTCTACTGCTTGTGTCGTTCTCATGAAGCTCTAGCGACTTTTTAATCCACCCGGAGTTGTCGAGTGGCCGTAGAGTATGCCGGAAATCAGATTCCTGGTTCTTTTTTTCCAGTGCGCATGCGTCATCCCTATAGAGGGTGTAAGGGGAACGCTTCCGAAACGAGAACGTAGTAGTATATACAACCTGAATGCAAACAGATACCAGTGATTTTTCGCTTTATTTCGGCGTCGTGTGAACGTGAGGTCGTAGGCTGCACGGCTGTCGGCGAGAGCGTGCGCACTTTAAACTCGAGGAATGCGCGGGCGTCAGCTGATATTTTACGAATATTACATTGCATGATAAAGTTGTAAAGAAAAAAAGTGTCTTTAATTGCAAATAACGGTTTCATTTGACTGTTTTCACAGCATAGTATACGCAAAATGCTAAAAAAAAATGTAATTTTTTCCCAGGATTTTTGATGGTATCGTATCAAGAATCAATTGCCTTATCACTTATCTCCGTTTTCAAGAGCGTTTACCAGGACAGAATGGAAGAAACAAACGTTTTACGCCGACCCCAAGTAACATGGGATAAGGGCAGAAAGATTATGATACTTACCCAACAAATGAGCAGGAATAGGTCCACGTTCAGGCACCACGTCTCCGTAGAACCTCCGCAAATAGAACCTCACCACTCCATGCAGCACTCTATACAGAGGCTTAACTTCATCATGGAGATCATGACAGACCTTCTGCAGTCCAGGTATTTCGAGCTCCTCCCTCCAGGAGGCTCCGATGTTTGCGTATCCTGGAAAATATAATAGTCAACATCATCATCATCATCTAAGCCGAAAGACGTCCACTGCTGAACATAGGCCTCCTCCAAGTGTCACCACAATGACCAGTGTGCATCTCGCATTCATCGGATTCCCAAGACCCTCACCAGGTCATCGGTCCACCTTGTGGGAGACCTTCCAACGCTGCGTGTTCCGGTACACGGTTGCCACTACAGAACTATTAACTAAGTGAAATGTACCTACAATACTTGTGATAACTATTAAATCTAGTATTCAAGGCTAGCTGTGCCCTGCGGTTTTACCCGACCGCGTTGTCACTCCGCTTTTATCTTCTTTCTTTATATTTTCTTTTAGCTCGGCTCTTAAGCGTGATTTTCTTTTTTTTACAATCGGGCCACCTACACCCTTTTTTTTTGGAGGGTGGGAAATCATAAAATGCCTTCTCCCACTCTGGTCAGAGCGGGTGGGCGTGTCAGATTCTTACTGAGTAAAACCCACCCTTGTTCATACAGTTGCTTGTGCCAAGGGCCGCGGTGACTCTCTCTCAAGTTTATCCACGGCCCTAGACAGGCATCTGCCCTAGCGGGCCCTGTCAGTTACTGCTGACATCTCTTTGAGTACCCACACACCTTTTTTTTGGGGTGGGAAATCATCCTATGACTTCTCCCGCTGTGGGTGAAGCGGGAGGGCCTATCAGACTTACTGACTAAAACCCACCCCTGTCCCTTCCCTGCCCTGAGTGCCTAGGAGCGCGGTAACTCTGTTTCGAATTTATCCACGACCTCTTAGCATGCAGGCATCGGCCATGATGGGCCCCGTCAGTGGTGGCTGACATCTCTTTGAGACGCGAGTGGAACACTACGCGCCATCAACTCTCCGGCCTGGTGCTGATCGGACGGCGAGCTACCCATTTCTCGCCGTCCGCAGGCCCGCGTCTTCGGTGGCCGGAGATCGTCCTGCGACCTCCAATGCCCGGGCCTCTCCTGTTGTGGCTGCGGCTGGGGGCGTGACGGCCACTCCGTTGAGTCTCCCTCACCCATTCCGCCTCCTCCTTCGCGAGCATTACTGCTTCGCAGAAGGAGGAGACTGCTTCTCATTCCCTCTCGCTCCGTACCATAGCCTGGACCAGGGCCGGGCGCGAGAGGTCGCTGCCGCCTATCGCCTCCACGAAGACACGGCAGGCGTTTCCTCACGCCTTATCCGACACAGGAACCTCCCGAAACAACCGTGTCCGGTGAGGACCTGTGTCAGGCAGAAGGTGGGGACGCTGTGGCGCCTCTCCACCCACTCCTCAAAGAGGGGCACTACCACCGCAATTGTGACATGCCTAGCGCTGGGTTGCGACAGTCGCTCTCTCCATGTTGTCATGATCTCCTACCGGAGCTCTGTCCGCCAAGCTGTGAAATGTCGCGGCAGCCGAGTTTCGTCTCCTTGCGCCACTCCCAGAGGTGCGCGTGGACCTTGGCCTCCAGATCCCATGACGACAGTTCGGCAAGGAGGCTTGCCGCCTCACCGGAGACCGTGCGGTATCTCCGAATACACCTACACCCCTTTTTTTGTGGGGGTGGGAAATCATCCTATGACTTCTCCCGCTCTGGGTGGAGCGGGAGGGCGTGTCAGACTCTCTCTCTTACTGACTAAAATCCACCCCTGTTCCTTCCTTGTTCCCTGATAGTTGCAACCTGGGAAAAGTCAAGAGTGAATAGGTTGTGTGACCATTAAATAATATAGAAGCGGAGGTAGGTCCACGCGGGTAGAAGTATCACTGGACAGCTGTCACTGTTACCGGGCGGACGTGCGCTCGGTTGCTATTTCAAGACACCAAACTATTGTTTTATTAAACCATCTCTGCTTACCCCTGTGACAAGTGGATCTCACAGGTTGCTTCTTTTCAAGCGTGCTCTATCTTTGACCACAGCATCGCTTAACATCATGTGAGACCGTGGCCAAATGCGTGCCTACCAATAGTAAAAAAAATACAACTTACCATTACGCCTAGCAGCTATATTTTCCAGCGCGACCAAGCTTTTATAAAGTTCCTTCATAGGAGGTCCCACATACTCCCTCCAAGCCAGCCATAACCATCTTAAAACCTCTTCATTTCTTGAAAAAGTCATCATCTTTTCAAAATCTCCTTCGCCATTCAAACAAAACATATCTTTTTCTTCAACTTCTTGGTAGGCAGCAATTTTGGCGGCAAAAAGAATTGGATCTTCAGGTTTGTTATTGTAAAACTGTTTGAAGTTTGACAGATAATTGAGGATAGCAGCTTCAACTTGTGTCAGGTTGGTCATTGAAATGTTGGTGTCGTTTGGGATGCATATTTCGGCATATGAATATATGTCAACTAGTTGTCCAATAACTCTATTTTTTTCCCTGTAAAAAGATATTTTTAACTGTAAATCAGTAGATTCACAAAGTGTCTGGGCAAAAATAGGAATTGGGGTTTGTTTTTGGAAAAAAATCAGTGCCTTGAGTCAATCAAATGGATTGTTCATGCAACATAAGTTAGATAATATTAGATCCCCACCTATGAAATCAGCGTTTTGAATGGAGAATTTTAAAGAAGTAGCATTTTTCATACTAACATTTTCTTAATTTATTTAACAACTATGAACACTAATGTTTAAAAACTAAGATAACGTATGCCACTTAGATTAAGCAACAAAAATAAGTTTTGGCTAAGTTAAAAGAAATAGTGGTTTTATTTCTGCCAACAAAAAGTAGAGTAATTTTTAACCGACTTCGAAAAAGGAGTAGGAGGTGGTCCTATATAAATTTTATCGAAATTGCTTCAGTGCTTTTTGAAAAACTGAACAAAAAGAAAAATACTTATACCTAGATGACGTTTTGGTATTCTCCAATTACGACTATGTTTAAATTCCACGTTCCATGATATTGGGGTTTTTAGTTCTGGGGTATAACAACTAAAAAGTAAAAATAAAAAACTTTTTTACAAAAAAAACATCCGACTTCCAAAAAAAAAAAAATACACTAAACATTAAAAAATAACTTTAATTTCGGTAGTCGGTGTTTAATAACGAAGAAAGAAATAACGAAATACAAACACTGACTTTCGAAATCAAAGTTATTTTTTTAATTTTTAGTGTATTTTTTTTGAAAGTCGGTTTTTTTTTTGGTAAAAAAGGTTTTTATAGCATTTTTTGTGTTGTTTATAAAACTATAAGTAATAAGGTTTTTTTTACTATTGGCAGTTGTCTATGACGGTCGTTATTCGATAGAATATCAAGCAATTGATGAATATTCGTCACTACGAGGTTAACTATTTGTGAGAAAAAAGAACGCCAATTTCATAGGTAGGAACCCAATATTAATAGAAAGCAATAAATTCTTTCTTCTAGGACAGTAGTCGGGTGAAAAATAATCTATTACTTACCGGTTCTCATCCATAGTATACTTCGGTTCCCTACAGAACAAATAGTACTGCCTACGTTGAGTGCTATTAAAAGACTGACGGCTGTATCGTGTAGCCAACTCACTACACAGTCGGTCTTGCCAGAACATTTGATTTTTCTGTACTTTATGCGAAAGATCCAACAACTCAGGACCTGTGTGGTCAGGTCTAACTGAAAACTCCCATGTTATTTGACCTGCTATTATGTTGTATTTTAGAGTTTCTTCATTCATTTTTGTGAAGAGTTCGTCTAAGTTTTGACTTAGACATGTCTTGAATAGTAGAATAATGAGAAAATACTTTGTGGTGCCCATTTTTCTTTTATATGGACACTGTTGATGATTAAGCAGTAGGAGAACCTGGAACAATAAATTATAATAGTAGGGGAGCCCAATAAGTTATTTGGGATTTACTCGAGCGCGACAGATGAACATAGGGGGATAACTTGCATCCTGTTGAGTACCTCCAACATATATGAGCCCTTTACAGCCTGACCACGGGAACAGGTGACAATTCACGCAGCACAGTTTTTGAGCACATATTTGTGAGGAAAAAATTTAGATCTTAGCCTGAAAAAAACTATTGATTTTCTTGAAATATGTACAGAGACGGTGTAAATTCTAACTTGCAAGCACTATTTTACTTACCGAATATAATTACCGCTTCTAACAATTAAATTAACTTGTCAAAATATAAAAGGACGTAAAAGTTTGCCTCCCTGCAACATTATTTTTTTACCGACCGATCGTTAGGACATAGCGATCGCTACCAATGTCGAAACTGCAGGCCCTGGGCCTGCAGTCTCGACATTGATAGCGATCGCTACGTCCTAACGATCTGTCACTACGTCGGAAAAATAATTGATTTTCTTGAAATATGTACAGAGACGGCGTAATTTTTAACTTGGAAGCACTATTTTTCATGAAAACTGATCAACTGATCTGCTGATCTCTGTACATATTTCAAGAAAATCAATTATTTATCCGACGTAGCGACCAATCGTTAGGACATAGCGATCGCTATCAATGTCGAGACTGCAGGGCCTGGCCCTGCAGTCTCGACATTAGGCCGTCTCTGTACATATTTCAAGAAAATCAATAATTTTTTTTCAGG
The DNA here is from genome assembly GCA_951329385.1 of Polia nebulosa. Taxonomy (NCBI): domain Eukaryota; kingdom Metazoa; phylum Arthropoda; class Insecta; order Lepidoptera; family Noctuidae; genus Polia; species Polia nebulosa. Next base: position 12,783,064 of record OX589614.1, on the reverse strand, counting down.
CTAAGATCTAAAAATTTTCAACACAAATGAGGGAGTTTTTTAATGGCTGGTAATTTAAGGATCGGTAACTAACGTAGCGATCCCTATTTTTTTTTTTTTTTTTGTGTGTTGGGAAATTATCCAATGACTTTGCCCGCTCTGGGCATGTCAGACTCTTACTGACTAAAACCCACCCCTGCTCCTGCCTGCACTTAGTGCGAGGGGCGAGGTAACTCTGTTTCGAATTTATTCTCAACCCTTGGGCAGGACATAGCGATCGCTACGTCCTAACGATTGGTCGCTACGTCGGAAAAATAATTGATTTTCTTGAAATATGTACAGAGACCAGCAGATCAGTTGATCAGTTTTCATGAAAAATAGTGCTTGCAAGTTAAAATTTACGCCGTCTCTGTACATATATCAAGAAAATCAATTATTTTGCCGACGTAGCGATCAATCGTTAAGACGTAGCGATCGCTATCAATGTCGAGACTGCAGGGCCAGGCCCAGTATAGACCGAGAGCGAAATGTAGGTAGTTATCTCTACATTGCTTGGAAATTAGTAGTTTTTTGGTTCAAGATATTATATTTGGAAGAGATTGTGGAGCACGATTTGAATAAGGATCTGGGTAAAGACGGAGAATTCCACAAGAGTGTGTACGATTAATATAGACTACATCCAGATTTTAGAAATGAAAATTTCTTTAGGCACGTTGGGCATTTTTGAGATGGGAAAAAACTATTGAACCCGCGCGACACCGACACCGACACCGACCGCGACATCGACACCGACACCGATCGAGATACCGACACCGATGCCGACACCGACACCGGCACCGACACCGACGCCGACACTGACACCGACACCTACACCGACAACGACACCGACACCGACACTGACACCGGTGACACCGCTACGCGTAGCGGATTGAAGTGAAATTTGTTCAAGTTTTCACTCCTGTCTGCACTCCCAGAGAACCACACATTGTTTTTTTTTTCAATTATACCCGCATGAGTGTCGAAATATTTGATTATATTTTTATAAATATACAACCAGAACTGGAGAAAACGGTAAATGCAGTGCTGCAGAAAACTTGTTTTTGACCTTAAGGTACACTACATTACGACATAATGTATGTAGGTATATGAAATATTTAAAGATTTAGGGACACATATTTAGGCAATATGTTATTTATTTGAATAAGTAATCTATATTATAACATCGACTCATCGAAAATCTAAAATAAAATTATTTCTAACTTTTTAATTAGCCTGGTGCCTGCACTATTCGCCGCGGCCCGCGTCTACCACGCGACACTGTGGCATGCACGTACTGATCCATACATTTGTTTCTGTCGCCCGCCGCGCCACCAGACGCTCTTGCAATTTGCGATTCGCTCGGCAAATTTCGCCGGTCGCGCCGCTTGTCGCTGCTACGCGTGGCATGATTAATATATTTGTATTAATTTGTTTTAGTCGCCAGATGTTTCGCCAATCGCACCGCGTGAATATTCGCTGCAGCGAATGTACCGTGGCCAGGCTGTTATATAGGACCGTGCGTCTAGGGCAGCGCATTAGATTAGTAAAAAAAAATCGATCGTCAGAAATACTGAAGCGCGTCATATTAAGGTTAATTACTAGCTGAAACGTGTAAATTTAGAAAATCTGACGATTTGAGAAGGATTATAATTACTTCGGCTAGTGAAAACCGGCAAACAATAACTTTTCGTGATTCTTACATTATTTCCTTTAAAATTAAATAAAAATTAACCGCGCTCGAGAATGTCAAGTTTTTTTCTTACAACTTTGTAATTCAACTCCCTTACCTTACGCTCAAATTGTTACATTTTATAAATGTACTCGTTTTTGCAAGTAATTAAAACCCACCTTGCCTTTTTTTAGTCTTAATCTGACGCGCTTTAGGATTGATGGGCTGCCCTAGACGCACGACTCTATATAAAGGCCTCATTTATGGTGGAGGTACTCAACAGGATGCAAGATGTCCGCTATGTTTATCAGTCGAGTAAATCCCAAAAAGCTTATTGGGAGCCGTCGACACACTAAGAAGAAACAATTTTATTTTTGGTTATATTTTATTTTTTTATTATTTTCTTAATAAATGATAGCTCTAAATATTTAGATAACTGTTCGTGGTTTTATTCGACACAAATATGGTTATTGAAAAAAAACCCTTAAAAATATAAAAAGTGTAGCCGTCAGATTTATAATAGCCCTCAAAATATACGTCAGATTTTAGGCTAGCATGACTGGAACATCAAGCTGAACCTTCTGTATAAAAATCTGACACGCATTTCAATAGGTATGGCGATTTTATTTTGCATTTTCAAAAATTTGCTACGAACTTGCGTCACTTCTGATTCGTCAGTCTTTTAAATAGGAGCATTTTTAGGGTTCACTTAACATATCCTCTGAATATTTGAAGCGCTCGAAAAAAATTTTTTTTTGGTTTCTACCCTTCCGGATGGCTACCCCCACCACGCAAGTCGGCAGATGAACATACCTTTGATATCAGAGATACGTTGGAGTATCTAAACTATCAATATCTGTCACGCTTATGTACATCCATGTAGTGGTTTTTTTTTACAGTTTTGAAAATCTGTAGACGCTTCCCCCACCACTGAAAGAGGAAATTTGACATAACCTTTTATTCTTAATATAATCTGATCTTCAAAATCCAAAAGGACCCCGCGACGCTCGAGTAAATCCATGTTTAGCGTCATGGGCTCCCCTATGGTCTAGTGGTCTAGTGGGAAAAAATAATCAAAATAATGGGTAGAATATGTGGCTTTTGTGTTTAAAGAAATTTATTCTCATAAAAGACTTCAGTCACGTAAACATGAGAAATACAATAAAATAGTACATGTTACGTATGATTTTCGTCTTTTTTTTTTCTCTCTCTCTCTCCTGCTTTTGGCTTCGGAAACTGTCTTTTTACACCCGTCCCTTTCCCCAAATAGAATAAATATTTTTTTATCCAGGAATCTTCCCTCTTAAACTAGACTTTAATACAAACAAATCCAAAAGTAAAGAAGTTTCACTTAGAAATTTTATTCAATCCATAAAAATCAAATTCTTCCACAATACATTAATAACACCGCTTAATCTGCCTAACCCTCTAAAAAAATATCGTAATCAGCGCAAATTATGTCCTCACATTATCAGGTACCTATTGATAAGAGCCGGGGAATATCTACTGATATCTGGAGAGCCCCTAGAGCCTCGATAAGATAAGGAGAGCTTTCATTAGGGTTTTACCGATTAGATTGAAAAGAGAGTGTGGTTCGCGTTTTATTGATATGGGAGTAAGTAGCTGTCAATCAGTTTATTATGTGTGATTTTCCGACAAAAAATGGGTTTTTAGTAGGGTTGCCAGGTGTTATTTTTAGTAACTCGGGACATGTGCATTCATTAAAAAAATCGCGGGACAAATAAAAAAAACTTTTTACAAAAGAAATACAACCGACTTCCATAGATCAATACTATAAATTCAAAATAACTTTTATTTCGGAAGCCGGTGTTTCTAGTTTGGTTTCTTCATTATTTGACATCGACTTCCAAAATTAAAGCTATTTTGCATTTTTTATTATTGATGTAGATAAGTCGATTGTATTTTTTTTTTTATAAAAAGTTTTTTATTTTTCACTTTTTAGTTGTTGTACCCCATTCTAAATCTAAATTCATAGTAAAGTTATGCCCGAATTGATAGCCCCAAAAATAGGGAATTTGAACATAGTTGGTGAAATAAGGGTGTATCAGGGTGAACTGTACAAATCTGTATATCCCTTTAGAGCGTATCAGCGTGATGTAATGTTGTGAAGTGGTGAAAACAATAAACAGACATGCGATTGCAGCAATTCTGGAAGGTTTGCTATCATTTATTGAAGAGTTACCATCAGGTGAGATAGTGGTCAAACGCGAGCCTATCAAACATAAAAAAAAAAAGTTCCATTGTGTATCTCCGAAGTTCTTCATCAGATCTTCACCCAAATGGGACCACATGTAAAGCGCCAGCTCTGAACTGATCTTGATGATTGAAAATTGGGTTGAAACACTAGGGCCATGGGGTCCGAGTGCTCATCGAGTTTTCCGGCATATCAGCAAGCTGTTAGTCGACTCTTCACGTGACCAGAGGGCTGGGCTTTTCTTTGGCCAACGAATCAGCATTGCTATTCAACGTGGCAATGCTGCTAGCGTTCTGGGCACTTTTTCCATTGACAGCGATGTGGATGAATTTTTTGATGCCCAGTTATTTTTTCATACGCATTTGTACATGTTAGGTATTATTGTTAGTTTGTATATATATATCTTTTAAGTTATTTCTATTGTATTATATTATATTGAACTGATTTTGATTCTGACCTAGTAAAAAGTTATGAGGTACGAGTAACACACATAAAAAAAATACAGTCGATTTGGGAACCACCTCCTTTTTTTTAAGTTGGTTAACAAAATGAAAATAGCCTTTTTAGCTACTTTTACTACACTGAATCCCTTGGTACACACTCTGTTAATTATTTTTTTTAAATATTGTCTTCGCTTTATAGCAGTCACATCTACAAAAGTTGAAAATCTGCCAACGAGGATTAGAAAGAAGTTACATGAATATTAAATTAAAAGATAGAGTCAGAAATTCAGTAATAAGGAAGAAAACCAAAGCTCGAGACATAGTGAAACAGATATTAACATTTAAATGGAAATGGTCGGGCCACATCCAAAGAGTAACCGATGGTAGATGGTCGCAGACAGTAACGAATTGGTACCCACGAGACAAGAAAAGAAAGAAGGGTAGACCGCTCAAAAGATGGAGTGACGACATCGTGGCGACCACAGGAAATTTATGGCCCAGACTGGCACAAGACAGATCTACCTGGCAAAGTTTGGAGGAGGCTTATACCGCAAAAGGCGGCCCCTACAATAATTAAATCCAGCTAACAATACTAACGTAAATATAAATACTTTGAATACTAACAAAAATACTAACAAATGCATAAATACTGTATATTATATATAAATAAGATACTAGGTTAACAAAAACTTGTAGAGGGAAATTTAAGCTTAATAAATAAATAAAATTGTCTTCGCACGGTTTGTGCATTTAACCAGAGTCAAATCCAGTCAGTTATTCAAATTAGGTTGTGAGCCAGAACTTTTTGAACGTCGTTCTACATAACGACAGAACCTTCACCACTTTTTAGCTTCTTGCCCGTGACTCCATCTGCGTAGACATCCGGATTGAGTCCAGAGAAAAATAAAACATTTGTGAAAGATTAAAAGTTAGTACGGGTTTAGGATCATAAATTAGAATTTCCTACATTTGCAGGGCTTACCAAAGTTCGACGGCGAACATCTCTTTTCTATGGGCTACCATTTTTTTTTTTTGTTGGGTGGAAAGCGTTTGTATTATTTTATTGGAACGAAGTTCCTTATCGCGCGTTGTGAAAGGGGGCTAGACGGAAAAAATTCTTACGAAAAGTTGTCACGACACTAATGAGGCTGTCCATCCAAAAAGATTGTGTTGGAAAAACAATCTAATAAAAACTTCTTGTATTTTTGGTGGGTAGGTACAAAGTTTGCAAGCAGAAGATGAGCTTAGCTGAGCTGAGCTGCGATGAGATGAGATGATGAAGTATAACTTCTTACGTGCGTGCGTGTGTGCGTAGTTAATAATAAAAAAAATATTATAAATTAAAAAAAATAAAATTATATTACAATTCCTTCACCACTCACACCAACACCTTCACTTCGTTCCATCCGGGTGTCCCTTGACACCTCTCAAGTTTTTTGTTTATGTTAAATTAACTTTTTGATGATTTTGGCACCCTGGTAGTTTACCTGCGGCTTCATCCGCGTGCAGGTCTGAAATCTCTCTACAGCATGATTCTGTTTCCCTGGTAGTTTAAGAATCTATACCGCTCAGGATTCCAGCGCCGAAAATACTTATTCAAGATGCTACCTCTTATGATCCCACCCTTGGAATACTTTTTGTGATTCTGATCTCCTGGTAGTGCGTGAATCTATACCGCTCGGAAATTTTACTTCTTCATGATTCTGTTCTCCTGGTAATTTGTGAATCTTTCTCTACTACAATTCCTGCCCCGGAATACTTTTGTGTTTCTGGTCTCCTGGTAGTTTGTTAGTCTTTATCGCTCATGATTGCAGTCCTTGAAATGCTTCTCTTCATGTTTCTGGTCTCCTGCTAACTTGTAAATCTCTACCTCTCCTAATACCAGTTTCGGAATATGTTTTGTGCTTCTGATCTCCTGGTAGGTTGTGAATCTATACCGCTCAGGATTCCAGCCCCCTTCCTGGTAGTTTGAGAATACCGCTCATGATTTCAGCTCCGGAACACTCTTTGTGTTTCTGGTATTTTGTGAATCTATACCGCTTAAGATTCTAGCCCCAAAAATACTGATTCACGACTCTGGTCTCCTGGTAGTTTTAGAATCTATACCTCTCATGATTCCCTTCTTCTCGAAATTACTTCTTCATCATTCTGGTCTCCTGGTAATTTATTAATCTCTACCTCTCATAAGCCCAGCCTTGTTATATATTTGTAATTTTGATGTTCTGGTTGATCGTGAATCTGTACTACTCGTAAATTTTATTTCTTCATGATTCTGTTCTCCTGATAATTTGTGAATCTGTACCTCTCATAATAACCAACAACTTCAGAATATATTTTGTGATTCTGGTCTCCTGGTACTTTATGAGTCTTAACCGCTCATGATTTCAGCCCTGGAAATACTTTTCATGTTTCTGGTCTCCTGGTACTTTGTGAGCGTGTCCGCTCGTTCAGCCCGTCTCTGGCCCGTTTCTACTTCCACATCAGCCTTCGCTAAATCTTGTCATTTACCGGGATATAATGTAGCCTATGTGTTAATCCAGGCTATGACCTATCTGTGTGCAAAATTTCATTCAAATCCCTTGAGCCGTTTTAGCGTTATGGACAGCCAAACATACAAACTTTCGCATTTATAAAATTTGTAGGATTATAAAGAGGAAAGATTTGTATTTTTGTATCTAACGAATAAACTAAAAAACTACTGGACGGATTTGAAAAATTCTTTCAGCAATGGATGAGCTATATCAGCAAGTAGCTTATAGCCTATATTTTATCCCCGTACTCCCTCGGAAAGGGGAACTACGCGGGTAAAATCGCGTGACATACGCTAGTTACTAATATAGAATTACTTCCTCTAAGGTTAAAAATAAACATTATTTCTGCAAAATATTATCTATTTATTCTCCTAAGAGGATGTAACAGAGACAGGATGCATGTGGGTGGGAAAAGCATCTCTAAATAACTTTCCCTATATTTGAAAAGGACATTTTGTTTATATTAGATGACAAGATTCTGCCAGCGGTTTCATAATTTCAGTCCTTGAAGTACTTCTCATGTTTCTGATCTCCGTGAATCTCTACCTCTCATAATACCTGCTTCGGAATATATTTTGTGATTCTGATCTCCTGGTAGCTTGTGATTCTATATCGCTCAGGATTAAAGCCCCGGAAAAACTTCTTCTTGATTCTGGTCTCCTGGTGGTTTGTGAAGCTATAATACCGGTTAGGATTGTAGCCGCGAAAATATCTCTTCATGTACTTTGCGAGTTCTTACCGCTCATGATTACAGCCCTGGAAATACTTCTCATGTTTCTAGTCTCCTAGTACTTTGTGAGCGTATACCGCTCGTTCAGCCTGACTTTGGATTTCTATTTCCACCTCAACCTTCGCTAAGTCTTGTAATTTACCGGGATAAAAAGTAGCCTATGTGTTAATCCAGGCTATGACCTACCTGTGTACCTACAAAATTTCATTGAAATCCCTTCAGCCGTTTTTGCGTTACCTTCAGCCAAACATTCAAAAATACGAACATACAAACATACAAACAAACAAACATACAAACTTTCGCATTTATAATATTAGTAGGATAGTAGGAAGTAGGATTTAGATATATAGAAGATTTTATTTAAATTGATTAAAAATGTCTGCTGTTTTTCGGGACGTCCCGCTTAAATCGGGACACCGGCCAACCCTAGTTTTGAGTAGAATTTGGTTGACGAGGTAGACTGAGTATTGTCAAGCTCCCTGAAATATGTTACGGTCAACTTCCTGCCTAAGCAGAAGCAGCTGAATACCAGTATTTTCCATGTAGCGACTACTTATTGGATTTCTGCAATAAAGAACGAGTGTTGTCTAAACTTAATATTATTTAAAAGGGATAATGGTTATTTGTGTAGTCCTATGAGGCAATATCTGGATATCTACCTTGGGAATTCATTATGACTTCCTTGGAGAAAGTTTACTTTTCCAAAATGTGAGGACCCATTTCCGTAACACTCTGTATAGTCGTCGGTGACCACTACCTATAACCATCAAGTAAATCTTCTGCTTTTTGCTCACCAATTAAAGGACAATGGCAACTTTTGAATGAACTCCTTCTTACCCAGCGCCTTATCAAATTGTGGCATAAGCTTTTTGAAAGGTCATAGAAATAGCCACCATTAGTCAGAAAGGAAAATAAAATTACTTTGGAACCATATACAGCGTGGAGAAGACAATACGACAATAAATGAAAACACGGACAATACTAGTTTATAAGAATAAGTTTAAGCTATCAAAAATGTCCTAACATCGAAAATAAAAAAATAAAATTTTCAAACAAACTAAATGGCATAAAACTAGAAACGAAATAGAACACCATTTATAAATATGAGTTCACTAACCTGTCGTAAGAGCGGCAACAACGCGCGGTCCTGTAGCGACTTGATTTTTTAGCTTTTAATTATGGATTAATGCTCAGTAAAATTACACTGAATCACAGATTATTTAGCACAGCCCAAACATTGACAGCAAGTCTGTACTGGTGCGAAGTCTCCCGTCCTAGACGCGGATTCACGCGGCTCCAGTAACGAAGATTCTGTCTGTTCCATAAACCGTTCCTTGTAAATGTACTTTAATCAGTCCACATCACATTGTACAAGAAATCCGGATTCTCGAAATGTTTATTTTCAATCCAGCGACAAAAGTTTTCCCTAACTGGTTTGTCTCTAGGTAACAATGCATGCAATTTCTTGTATTTATACGGCTTCCGTTTGTCACGTTTTAAAACTTTAAGAATAGTTGTATGGTCAACACCTGACCTGCCCTTCGCGAACTACACGTTGGGTTGCGTTAAAAAAAAAACACGAAAACAATAAAAACTAAGCGTCTAATTTCGCACAATTCACTCACTGTTTAACTAAATACCTATTAAAACGTTACGTGTCCTGTCACCAAAATAAAGCGTCCAATTTCGCACTAATACCGTCGTAAATGAATTTACAAATTTAAACACGAGCGGCGGGGAAGTACCTATACGAAAGTTAGCGGCTCCTACAAACAAAGCGAGGACGCGTGACTCTTCACAGGACCGCGGCGACACACTAAGCTAAAGTAAAAGTAGTAGCAAATTTCTTCAAGAAAGCGAAGTAACAAACGAAACTAGATTTATCTCTTTCGTACACACTAAATTTTCTATTAATATTATGAGTGCATTGCAATTTCCGCATTCGTTACTTTCTTATCCAACTTTGATGACACGCTTTATGACTCTTATTACTCAGAATTAAGGTATAATTTTCACTAAATCAGATGAAAATACTAATTTGGCGAAAGTGTTTAAGTAGCGAGTTGGCAACGTGACTTTAATGTTTTGATGTTTATACCGATGTGGGTCGTTAACCTGACAGTGTTTCCCTATTATCAGATACATCATGTAGCAAATGTTAAAAATGAAAAATAATTTCCTGTGACTAAACTACTGGATATATTCAAATGATTTTTTGTATGTAGACTGAGAACGTCTTGAGGTATGCGAGGTTTAATTTATTGTCGTATTGTCATCACCACTCTGTATATAAAGTGAGTTATAATTCTTTTCCTGGATATGTGTGCCTATCAAATGATGACATATGCCACAACTTGAAACAAGTCTGGGTACAAAACACCCATTCTTCTTTTACTGTTTATTAGGTACCTTATTTTTGGCGACCATGCTTCTGTGGCCTATTTTCCGTACTGTACATTTTTCTGGGTTATAAATCTCTAACTCTGTCAGCGGTAGTGTAGCTTTCATAATTGTTTTTTTTTTGTTATCAGGTCACCTCTTTTTTTGTGGGGTGGGAAATCATCCAATGACTTCTCCCACTCTGGGTGGAGCGGGAGGGCGTGTCAGACTCTTACTGACTAAAACTGACTAAAACCCACCCCTGTTCTTTCCTGCCCTTAGTGCCCATGGGCGAAGTAACTCTGTTTCGAATTTATCCTCAATCCCTGGGCAGGCATCGGCCATGACGGGCCCCGTCTTTATTGATGACAACTCTTTGAGGCGCGCGTGGAACACTACGCGCCGTCGAGTCTCGAGCCTGGTGCTGATCGGATGGCGAGCTACCCATTACCCGCCATCCGCAGGCCCGGGTCTACGGTGGCCGGAGATCGTCTCGCGGCGCCGGAAGCCCCAGGCGTCTCCTGAGGCGGCTGCTGCTGAGGGCGACTCTGTTTTTGAGTCTCCCTCACCCATGCCGCCTCCCTCTTCGCGAGCATTACTGCTTCGCAGAAGGAGGAGACAGCTTCCCATTCCCTCTCGCTCCTTACCATGACCTGAACCAGGGCAGGGCGTGAGAGGTCACAGCCGCCTATCGCATCCACGAGGACACGGTTGACGGCACGGTTGGCGCAGTGGTTGAGCGTTCGGCTGCTGCGCTGCGTGTCGCGGGTTCGATCCCCGCACGGAACAAATATTTGTATGGCCTACAGATAGTTGTTCCGGGTCTGGGTGTCTTGTGTATGTGAGTTTACATGTTTGTGAACGCACCCACAATACAGGAATAATTCCTAGTGTGGGGCAACGTTTTTTGAAGAAAAAAAAAAAAAAAAAAAAAAAAACACGGCGGGGCTCCGCCCATGCGGAGCAGACCTCCACCGAATGCTCCACCGTGTCCTCGGGACGATCCACGCAGTGGAAACACCTGGGCGTTTCCTGCCGCCCGATGCGAAACAGGAACCTCCCGAAACACCCGTGTCCCGTGAGGACCTGCATCAGGCGGAAGGTGAGAGCGCCGTGGCGATCAGGTCACCTTGACGTCTTAAAATCAACATAGTTCTGGTGTAAGAGAGAGACGGAGCTAAACAGGCTGTATAGCACCATCTCTTTCTCACACCACATTCGTTATGATTTTCAGAAGAGCCCCTGTAGTTCCTAATTCCTTCACTTTACAAACATAATTATGAACAAACGTATCATATTAGCTAAGTTTTCCAGCGTCGAAATAAGTTCCGATCCCAAATGTTTAGTAAGCTCCTAAAGCTTGAAGCCTCAGAATTACATGCTTACTAACTTTTAGGATCGTTACTAATTTTAGTGTAGAACTATTAATATACTTACATAATATAATTATGTATTTAAATATTGAGTACACCTTTTTCTTGCGGTGGGAATCATCCTATGATTTCTCCCGCTCTGAGTGGAGATTACTGACTAAAACCCACCCATCTCCTTCCCTGCCCTGGGGGCTTAGACAAAGTAACAATTTAAAAACGATAACGAAGTTAGAAAAGACTAAAATGTATGAGATTGACATAAACCGCGCTAAGTCACGTGGTCAGTCGACTGTCGACATCGTTATCGCAAGTTGGTAGACAATGTTATAATTCGTAACGAAACCATAAAGAAACGAATTGCTATCGTGTTTATCCCATACAAATGCGTAGACAAGCAGCGCTTTCAGAGTTCGCCTTCGTCTCGATCGTGATCGCCAAAAAAGATAACGAAGGAACGCTAACGCTAGGAAATGTTTATCGATATCTCAGAGACGATGACGAATTTAGATATCGTTTCGCTACGAAGCGATGTTACTTTGTCTACAGGGCCTGAGTGCTTAGGGGCGCGGTAACTCTGTTTTGAATTTATCCACGACCCCTGGGCAGATATTGAGTATACCTAAATCATTTTTTAACCGACCGAAAAAAAGGAGGAGGTTCTATGTTCGACTGTATGTATGTTTTTTTTTATGTATGTCCACCGATTTCTCTGTCAGTCGCGGACCCATTTTCAATTTTTTTTTATTCTAAAGAGTATACTCCAGAGGTGGCACCACATAAATTTTATCGAAATTGCTTAAGCGCTTATTGAAAAAATTACAAAAACAAAAAATATGTGTACAAATGACGTGTTGGTTGCCTCGAATCACATTATTCCATGTTATTGGGGTTTACAATTTGGGTGGTTTATTTCTGGGATATAACAACTAAAAAAATGAAAAATAATAAACTTTTACAAAAAATACAACCGACTTCCAAAAAAGAAGACACCAAAAATATTAAAATAATTTTAATTTCGGAAGTCAGTGTCAAATAACTAAGAAATAAAATACAAACACCGACTTCCAAAATTAAAATTATTTTAAAATTTTTAGTGTCTTCTTTTTTGGAAGTCGTTTGTATTTTTTGTATTTTTTTTTTTTATTAGCACTTAATCGAAAACTTACTCTTTAGGCTTACAATTTAGGCCAGCCCCCGTCATAGAGAGACATACCTAGTATAAAACAAAGTCACTCCGTCTGTCTGTACACTTAGATCTTTCAAACTACGCAACGAATTTTAATGTGGTTTTCACCAATACACAGCTATAATTTGTATCCGTGCGAAGCTGGGTCGGGTCACTAGTTTGTTATATTTATTGAATCAGGTTGGTTGCGGGACAGCTTCCAATGGTCGCACCGCAGCCCCCACTAAGGCACATGAAAAAGAAAACCCCAGCCATTTCTCACAATAATTTGTTACTATTATGATCATGAAGTTTTATTTATCATTTTTAGGGTTCCGTAGTCCTAACAAGAACAAGCATTATAGTTTTGGTCTGTCCGTTTGTCCGTCCGAGGTATGCCTCGCAGAGCTTGAGACAGAGAGAGAGAGCTTGAGAGCGCAGAGATTGTTTGTACTAGAAAGCTGTAATTTTGAATGGATATATTCACGATAAAAAAACGAAACAGATAATACCCAAATAAATATTTGACTTTCCATAATTTTTTCCTATTTCTTGTATTAAAATTATGCCTGTCGCTTAGTAAAGAGATGCAGATTTTTTCGAACATACATAATGTTTATTATTCTTAAAGCTTGCTATGAGAATCGCGCCTGCGAAGATTATATATGGCTCCGATAGCTCTTTTCTGCAGAATAAAAATAGACTCTATGTCTGCAGCCCACCCCCACAGTAAAGTACCGTAGGACATGATACTGTGAAAGTAACTAAAATAGACCAGTCACGCGGTATCAACATCAGTAAATTGACGGATTTTTCTGACAGCATATGCTACTGAACTTAAGGGCCTACCTCCGCATAAGTGGCGCCCTCATTGAATAAAAAATCGTAGCAAAGCGTAAAAAATAAAGATTAAAGAAGCTTATGTTGCGTTTGTTAAAAAAAGGATATGGTATTTTTACGTTTTTAAAACAGGACTCAAAATGTTTCGTATCCAAAGTAGTAAGCAAAAGTGTGAAAAACGGCCGTTTTTGGTACTTTTGTTAACTAATAATAATAATAATAATAATAATAACGTAACTAATTTGGAAAATACCTTATCCTATTTGTAGCAAACGCAACATAGGATTCCTTCATCTTTATTTTCCTTGCAAACATACGATTGAATGAGGGCGCCACTTATGCGGAGGTAGGCCCTTAAATGAAGATCCCATTTTAGCTTTGAGTCGAGCGTAATTCCCAGGAAAACCGTGTTTTCGACGAATTCTAGTTTCTCTTTGTTCAATTCTATGTCACAACTATTACTTTTTACATTAAGTAAAGCAAATCTTTTGCACTTAGTTTTTTTTCTATTTAATACTAAATTAGTAGCAGTGAACCAGTTTTGGACCTGCTGAAGGGCGTTATTTACGTCTGTTCTTCTTAAAAATTAAGGAAGTATAGTCAGCAAACAATACTACTTGTGGTTGATATTTTAATGGATAGAGGAGAGTATTTATATACACCAAAAAAAACTTTTTAACAAAAAAATTAACCGACGAAAAAGAAGTAAATGGCAAAAAATAAATCAACTTTTTAAGTCTTGTGTATTCAGCTTATTTACATAAAATATCAAATTTTATATAAACTAATTTTGAGTCGTCGCAAAACAACAATCTGATAATTAAATATCAAAATTTTATATGTACATAGAAATGAAGAAGGCTCTACGTAAGTAATTAATTATTTTATTATTTGGCGCCGACACAAAATTAGCGTTTATAAAATTTGATATTTTATGTAAATAAGCTCAATACACAAGACTTAAAAGGTTTATTTATTTTTTGCTTTTTAGTTCTTTTTCTTCGGATATTTTTTTTTATTAAAAAGTTTTTTATTTCATGATTTTTTGTGGCTCGCGTCATCTTTTAATACTCTGAGGCTAATTTCTAATCTTTCATCATTCCTCTTACCACTGAGTTGATGATGTAACCATCCTTCCTTGAGGTTGCCAGGATATTGACCAGTTGATGTTACCTCCGATATTGTAAAGACGTCTTTTCTTTAAAGGATATTAAGTGGTTTTTGTCACTAAAATCAGTTTTTATATCTAACTTCTGTTATTTAGGAACGGTATGGTTTCCATCATCAGCTCAGTTTCATGATGTGATGATTCCTAAATGCAAATACCATGATTAAGGTCATGATTCAGGTCTGCTGGTAGAAATTTCTTAAGAAATAAGCAGTTCCTTTGTACTATATTTATAATTATGTTTAATGTTACTGTGTCTCTGTGTGTACATAAATGATTAAATAAATAAATAAAAGTAAATAGAAACAGTATTCGTGCCGAATCTTCGAGGGTTTCTCTCAATATTATCAGAATTCTATCATCAGATCCTGATTTCCTTGACTTGGGACCATCCTTGAGGTATATACCCTATCCAACAAAAAAATAATCATTAAGATCGGTTCATAAATGACGGAGTGAGGGCTGAACATACACAAATATATATATATACGGTCGAATTGAGAATCTCCTCCTTTTTTTTCGCCTGTTAAAAGAGGAAAGGCTCCAATATTGAGCCTTTTGGTACCCCCATTTTGACTTTTAACCCCCGTGAATTGACACCATTTATTTGAACATGCCACCACTTTTTTGACTTCACTAAATTGAGTGCAAGATTACAGAGTCCGTAATGTTCTAGTTTTAAGAGTAAGGTTTCATGGTTAACGCAATCAAATGCCTTTAAGATGCCGCAAAAGATTCCTATCACATTTTGGGCCTCTTCCCACGCTGTAAATATGAGTTTTAATAAGGTGACACCAGCATCAGTAGTACAACGTCCTTTGGTGAAACCAAACTGTTGATGTGTAAGATTTTATTGATGTTAAAATTATTGAACATTACTTTTTCAAACACCTTACTGATAACCGGCAACACCGATACAGGTCTATAATTGTTAGTGTCTTTACTGTCACCGAATTTAAAAAGTGGTATAACCTTACTGTATTTCATTATGTCTGGAAAGACCTTGGTCTACACACAAATTAAATATTTAAGCCAAGTCTGATGCTATGGTCTCAATTATGGATGTGCATACTTTGATAAACATTCCCCATAGGTCTACGGTTAGTTTGATTTTGATTTGCCGGAAAGCCTTTATGACTGTCATAGGGTTGAATTGGAATTCAACCGGACAGCCTGGCACATTTGCTCTTAATAAGCCACTTAATAAGCACTGAAGCAGCAGGTGAAGAATTTAAAGTTTCTGTTGTCTTATGAGGTATATTGGTGAAAAAAACTCATAAACTCTTGAGCTACTTCTAAGTTAGAGCTTACGGCACCACGTGAAGTCTGCAATAAAAAATCTATGTTCCGTACTTTATTCCTACCAGTTTCATTATTGATAACTTTCCACTGTCTTCTCTCACGAGTAAGGGCAGGAGAATGATTTTTGTATTGTACTCAACACCCACGCACGAGCTCATTATAACTGTTCTGTGAATTGTTACAAAAATAGGAACCCTGAATGTATAAAAACCGTGAAATTGTAACTATAATAATGATTTTTTAACCCCCGACGAAAAAAGAGGGATGTTGTGTTGTAGTTTGACCGCTATGTGTGTGTCTGCGGCACCGTAGCTCTTAAACGGGTAAACCGGTTTCAATGCGGTTTTTTTATTTGAAAGCAGGTTTCTAGCGATGGATCTTAGACATGTTTTATCAAAATCGGATCAGCCGTTTCAAGGTCATCAGCTCTTTTGTGTTTTTTAAAGGTTCGGTTTTCTATTAAGCGTTCGGGTTTTTTTTTAAATTTAATTGTTTATCGAGTAGTAAACACAAGATTTACTACTGGATACAGTGATGGTAGATTTATAGTAATTTCGTTTTAATATGGAAATTATTTTTCTTCTAGTTAAGGCATTTAGAGCCGCCAAGTGGCGCCCTCATTGAATAAAAAATCATAGCAAAGCATAGAAAATAAAGATTAAAGAATCCTATGTTGCGTCTGTTACAAAGAGGATAAGGTATTCTTACGTTGTTAAAACAGGACTCAAAATGTTTCGTATCCAAAGTAGTAAGCAAAAGTACCAAAAAGGGCCGTTTTTTATTCAATGAGTGCCACTAAAGCGGAGGTAGGCCCTTAACAGCAATGCGGAGGATTTTTTTAACCGACGAAAAAAAAGGAGGAGTTTCTCAATTTGATGACTCTTTTTTTGTTAGATAATACCTCGAGAGTGGTCTCATATCATAGCAGACAGAATCTGATGATGTAATCCTGATAAAATTGAGAGAAACCCTCGAAAATTGCAGTCACGAATAGTTATTCTGTTAAATTTAGATAATTAATCAGATTGTTGTTTGGCGCCGACTCAAAATTAGTCTAAATAAAATTTTATATTTTATGTAAATAAGCTTGTTTAAGTTTTATTTAGTTCGGAGTGTTTCTTTTATTTATGATTAGTTATATATCTTTTATGTATTTAAATAGTTTAGATTGTTTACCTAATTTTTTATAAAATATACAAAATAAAACCACATATATTATTTATAATAAAAAGGCAGAAAAAAATAATCCCACTGTTTTGAGAAGTATGTTACATGAAAGTGAAATTCGTATTTTCTTACGGTTTGGCAATTTGCAGGTCAGTATCAGGTTGTATATTGATCAAAATATGATTTGCGGCCGAAGCAAGTACGTATTTACTGAATTGTAATCATTAAAATCATCAGTACAACCTTGGACTTTGAAAGGCTATAGACGCAACGTCATTAGACATTAAATGAAGCAGGATCGTTAAAATGTGTGAGTGAACATAACGATGACGTTTCGACTTCTCATTTTGTCTGTGTGAGCTTATTTCGCGTGTACAGATACAAGCCGGCTTCTCATTCTGGTACTTCAGATTACTGGCTTTTGACACTCTTTCTATAACCTTTCATAGTCTAAGAGTACAACCTTCTAAGTTCATATTACTAATTTATCGATTCACTCAAGACTGAGTAAAAAAAAAACATTTTTCCAAAAAAAACAACCGACTTCCAAAAAAAATACACTAAAAATTAAAAAATAACTCTAATTTCGGAAGTCGGTCTCAAATAACGAAAAAGTAAAATACAAACACCGACTTCCGAAATTAGAGTTATTTTTCAATTTTTAGTGTATTTTTTTTTGGAAGTCGGTTGTTTTTTTCGTAAAAAAGTTTTATATTTTTCACTTTTTAGTTGTTATACCCCAGAAGTAAAAACCCCAATAACATGGAACGTGGAATTTAAACATTTGGAGAACACCAAAACGTCATCGAGGTATACGTATTTTTCGTGTTTGTTCAATTTCTCATATTCACAAGTAGCAAAGAAATCGCGTAACATAAATACAAAAAAAAACATACAGACGAATTGAGAACCTCTCCTTTTAGAAGTCGGTTAAAAAAATCTAAAACAACAAATAAATAAGCGTTTCGTCCAAATTGAATTTATTGTTCATACAAAATTAAGACTGACGAAGGTTGTTATTATTTTACTTTTTTCCGCATAAATTGATACACGTGCCGGGATGGGCTGCGTGGGCACTTCCACTTGTTTTTTTCTATTCCGGGAATTTTACCGAACCTAGCGATACGGAAAAATATACCCATAGTCCAGGTTAGTTTGCCGATCATTTCTATCGAGGATTTTATTTTTAAACGTGTTTCAGAAAATGTATTTACGATATGTCACAGGTTTGTAAACAAATTTATAAAATACTTGAACTGACTGTAATTAAAACAAAAACTCCTAACTAAATAAAACTTAAAATCTGGCGTCAAAAAATTCCTTCGCATCGCTGTCTACAGAAGTGTGCCCAAAAGACTGGCGGCATTGCCACGTTATATGGCAATGCTTAACCTCTGGCCGAGGAAAAAGCAAGCGGACACCACCAAATTCTCAGAAATATAGTCAAAATTAACATCTATATATATATATAAAATTCAAAGTCCTAACTGACTGACTGATATATCAACGCACAGCCCAAAACGGTGGACCTAGGGACTTGAAATTTTACACATAGATACCTTATACAATGTAGGCATCCACTTTTTTTTTTTGTGGGATGGGAAATCATCCAATGACTTCTCCCACTCTGGGTGGAGCGGCAAGGGCGTGTCGATATAATTAGTTTTCCAAAATGCTTATCGGTTCTCAATAACGGAAATAGTCAGGGTGACCTAGCTTTCAACATTTATCTAATTGAGCACGAGTGATTCTGAAGGTCTAATGATGACCAAGTAAGTGCTTATCGGTTCTCTATAACAGAAATAGGATGATCTAGCTTTCAACATTTATCTCATTAAGCACGGGAGCTTCCACATGATCAATTCTTAAAGTCTGAATCTGACCAGTGGGTTAATTGCTTAACACACTATAAGTAGCAATGGTTTTTAACGGAATTCGAAAAAGGAGGTTCTATGTTCGACTGTATGTATGTTTTTTTTTTATGTATGTCTACCAATTTCTCTGTTAGTTGTGGAGCGATTTCCGAAATTCTTTTTTTATCCAAAATAATATACTCCCGAGATCGTCTCATATAAATTTTATCTAAATTGCTTCAGCGCTTTTTGAAAATCTGAACAATAACGAAAAATACGTATACATAGATGACGTTTTGGCTTTCTCCAATTACGAGTATGTTTAAATTCCACGTTCCATGTTATTGGGGGTTTAGTTCTGGGGTATAACAACTAAAAAGTGAAAAATAAAAAACTTTTTTAACAAAAAACCGATTTCCAAAAAAGAAAATACACTTAAAATTTTAAAATAACTTTAATTTCGGAAGTCGAAAGTTCGGAAGTTTTTCATTTTGAGAGTTCAACATCATTATGCATTATTGAAGTTGTTGAGCAGACAAATTTTTCGAACTTATGAAGCAATGATTTATTACTTAGTGAATAAACATTTTATTATTTATTATTTAATAAATCAACAATACTTAGAACTTTGACGTTCAAAAAGTTCTTTCTCTCAGCCTAATATTACTGCTACTACTCTCAGCTTAATATTAATATGAGTACATTGGATTTTGATTCCTACAGATTTTTTTTACGTGCTACTCTCTGAAAACACCACTCTTTATAATCAAGCTTTACACGCGGGCGAAGCCAAAGGCGGAAAATAGTATATTATATTTTTTCTGCAGCTTCAAACTAAATAGATTTGGCAATTTTTTTTAAACCAGCGGTTTTTGAGTTGAGTGAGTCCACTGCTGTAGTTTGTACCACATATGCATTACAAAGCGTTATTATAAAACCACAGCAGTAGCTAGTGGGTTAAAAGTAGGGTGATACGTTCTAAACTCCAAATATTCATTTCTGAAACCGATTCTAAGAACCTTAGTTGACCACAAATTGACCACCACCATAAAAAAATCACCAACATTAAAGTTCGTTAAAAAAAAACAGATTTTACTAACCTTTCATAAAGTCGGAATGGTACTTTCTTCAATGATTAATCTGGGAAAACTAAATATATTAGATACAAACAATAAAACAATTTGTCCCGCAGGTGAGTGTGCACGCTATACCGCCAAGCGATCCCGAACGCGACTGAAATCACAACACCTCAATCGTGCGTACCTACATTATTGTTGGAGATCCGTTGGTGGTATGGAAAAACCCTGGTCCCTAGGGGCGCTTGCATAGAATTCAAATTCAAATTATTTATTTCTTTGCCAAACATGGGTAAGGGTATAGATGTTAAATACATGTTTTGTTAATGTTCTCCATGCTCTGCCGTCACATGAGCATGCAAAATTTTACACATTAATTACAATCTAGTATTAAAATGCAAAAACCATTGAATAACAAGTTGTTTTTTTTTTTTTTCTTGTGGTGGGCAATCGTATGACTTCTCCCGCTCTAGGTGGAGCGGGAGGGCGTGTCAGACTTTTACTGACTAAAACCCACTCCTGTTCCTTCCTTGCCTGAGTGCCCAGAGGCGCGGTAACTCTGTTACGAATTTATCCGCGACCCCTTGGCATGCATGCATCGACGGGCCCCGTCTGTGGTGGCTGAAATCTCTTTGAGGCGCGCGTGGAAATCTACGCGCCGTCGACTCTCGGGCCTGGTGCTGATCGGACGGCGAGTTACCCACTACTCGCCGTCCGCAGGCAAATTAGACCAGATCAGTGTCAGACTGTATCTTTGTCAAAATTTGATTCGCGGCCGTAGCAAGTATGTATTTGTAGAATTATAATCAAACCTTCAATACAACTCTCTCAGAATTGATTCCAAATGTAAGCATTTCATGAAATCAGAATATTGCAGAATGGGCGCCTGCCTATTCTGCAATATTCTGCAATATTGTTTTCGACGGAGAATTTACGAGAATTTAAATTTGGATTAAATTTGCTCAATTTTAATATTAATATTTTGATTTCAAGGTTTTAAGTCAACTTCTTTTGTTGTTATTTTATACTTTACTGGAAAAGAGTATTTTCACAATGAAACCAAAAGGAAATGTGTACAATTACTATACAGAGAACCCAGAGAATGGGACAACAGTGTATATATTAAGTGAATTTTGTGGCGTTCGCGAACATTATAAAAATCGTAACGCGATTAGAATGACTACTCATTTGGTTAAAAACTGTTCTCGAACTCCTGAAGTGTTAAAAACAATTTAAATTAAAAAATCCCTACGTCAGACATTAAAAATTTAAGCAGATTACATTAATACATCTCTACAAGAAAGACGTCAAGAAAAATCCAATGAAGAAAACATTGTCACAGAACAACAAACCAATTTTGATTAGGCAAATAATTTGTAATTAAAAATAGAATTTTTGATGCTAATAGTTATTATAATACTACATTAAGGCCCCTCTCGCGGTCCAGTGGCGCCCTCATTGAATAAAAAATCGTAGCATAGCACAGAAAATAAATATTAAAAAATCCAACTTGACGTTTGTTACAAAGAGGATAAAGAATTTTTACGTTGTTAAAACAGGTCTCAAAATGTTTCGTATCCAAAGTAGTAGGCAAAAGTGCCAAAAACGGCCGTTTCTGACACTTTTGCCTACTACTTTAGATACGAAACATTTTGAGACCTGTTTTAAGGACATAAAAATTCTTTATCCTCTTTGTAACAAACGTCAAGTTGGATTTTTTAATATTTATTTTCTGTGCTATGCTACGATTTTTTATTCAATGAGGGCGCCACTGGACCGCGAGAAGGGCCTTAAATAGCTTTTTCTCTTTATCTTCACAGGAAAACGTGCATCGTGCGCTGGCTAGAGCAATTTATGTATCTGGACAACATGTAGCACTAGTAAAACATCCTTTATGGAGAGAGATCTTCAAATTACTAAAACCAGATTTTAGTCTGCCTACTAGAAAAACACTTGAAACGAAACTTCTAGATGAGAAATATACAAAAAAAAAACAACCGTCTTCCAAAAAAAAAAACACTAAAAATTTAAAAATAACTTTAATTTCGGAAGTCGGTGTTCGTATTTTACTTCTTCGTTATTTGACACCGACTTCCGAAATTAAAGTTATTTTTAAATTTATAGTGTATTTTTTTTTTGGAATTCGGTTGTTTTTTTTTTTGTTAAAAAGTGTTTTTATTTTTCGCTTTCTATTTGTTATACCCCAGAACTAAAAACCCCAATAAATGGAACGTGGAATTTAAACATTTGGAGAACACCAAAACGTCATCGAGGTATGCGTATTTTTCGTTTTTGTTCAGTTTCTCAAAAAGCGCTAAAGCAATTTCGATAAAATTTATATGGGACCACTTCGGGAGTATATTCTTTCAGATAAAAGAAGAATTTTGAAAATCGATCCACAACTGACGGAGAAATGCGCGGACATACATAAAAAAGAAAACATACATACAGTCGAACATAGAACTCCTCCTTTTTCGAAAGTCGGTAAAAAAGAGGAAATTGATGAAAAAATTATCAAAGCTCATTCACATTGCTTTGGATGGATGGACCAATATAAGAAACGAGCCTATAGTGAACATAATTCTGTACACACCTACACCATACTTCTATGATTTCATAGAGACCAAACAAAATAAATATACAGCTGAATATTTATTTTAAGAAGCACGCAAAATCATTGGTAAAATTGGAAGTGACAAAATTATGCTGCATAAAACAGATAATGCTACCAACATGGTAAAATGTGGTAAGATGCTGGAAAGAAAATATCCCCATCTGAAAGTGGGCTGGCTGCATAGCTCACACATTGCATCTTACAATTGGCGATATATTAAAAAACCAACAAGTTACAAAACTGTTTTCTGCTATCACCGATGTTATCAAGTGTATTCAGCGTTCTCATATACTCTCAGAAAATTTTAAATCAATTGGACGCGAAAAGGGAGTTTCGAAATCATTACAGTTACCAGTGAAAACAAGATGAGGAAGTCACCTGAACTGCGTCCAAAGTCTGTTGGAATGCGATTTGTTCTTCAAAATATGGCGTGAAGCTCACTAGTACACTAATATACAAATTTACTTTTAAATGAAGATGATTGGACGAAATTTAAAAAAAAATAAAGGTTTTACTAACACCAATCATAGGTTGGATAACAAAGTTGGAAGGTGATTACTGCTTTATCCATTTGATACATACGGCATTCGACGAATTAAAAAAACTGCTAGAGAAGTCTACCGTAGCTGAAATTTTAGGCGAAGATGCACACCATCATATACAACAGAAATTTAGCGATAGAATAGCTACAGCGCTTAAGCCAATGCACTATGCTGCGGTATTATCAAACCCGCAAACTCGTGGTACAACAATGACAACAAGTGAAAACATAGATGGATGGGAGTTCGTTCTTAGCTTGGCTGAAAGACACAGTATTTCAGAACAACAACTGTTCGAGAAGTGTCTGAATATAAATGTGGCACTGATTTATGGAGCAAAGATTTTACTTGGGCAGCAGCTAAAAAAGTCAAGCCAGTTGCGTGGTGGTAAAACTGAATAAATTTTTAACTGCTCCCGCAACTTCTGCTTCTCTGGAACGCTCTTTATCCACATTTTCAAACATACAGACCAAAAAACGTAATAAATTCAACACTAAAAGAGCAGGAAAAGATTGCCTGATTGCTCACAATTGAAAAATTATTAACAAGCCTTTAAACAAAGAGTATGACGAACCAAATGCAAGTACCTCTGCCATGCTAATTTGTTATGTGAATATTTGATATTATGTTTTTACAACATAGTGTAATAAATTTGTAAAGTTATGTCTAACGCGGAAAAAAAATGAGAATAACGCAAAAACTATTAAGCGTATTTTTATGAAGTTTTCTCCAATTTAAAGATACTTAAATTATGTATCCTTTAGTATACGCGTTTTAGTATAATACCTATTTTTTTATGTATAATAAATTAATAATGCGTCTAATTTGGGACTGACATATGACTTGGCATATACTCGTAACTGCGTGCAGCTTGCGTGTTCTGTGCTGAGTTCACGCAACGCGTCGTACGTCCACTCAGTAATAGGACTCGCCCATCAAGGAGCGTTGTCCCAAATTAGACGATCTCAATTCAAATAATACAACTACAGACTCTCCCCCCAAACCACCGCTCACACTTGCCAGTTTTCATTCACTTTCACACATAAAGCTGTGGCATACCGCGTGGGCGTCGCGACGCTATCAATTATCGTATCTAGTTATCATTTTTACATGAACCATTCATTTGTTATTATGGACGGAGGGTCCCGTATCAGGTAATTATAATGAGCTATGTGTGTTTGTGATTCATTTTTTTTCCATGAATACTTACATGAAGTCATCATTCTCCTGCCCTTATCCCAATTTATTTGGGGTCGGCGCAACATGTCTTTTTCTTCCATACTCCTCTATTATTCGTCATCTCTGTAGTCACCCCCTTTTTACCCATATCCTCTTTCACACAGTCCAACCATCTTTTCTTTGGCCTTCCCCTACTCTTATAGCCATCCACATCCATACACAAGACTTAAATGAAGTAACAATAAAAATTTGCGGCTGTTGTTATCAGAATCATGTGCTAGATATTACAATCATACTATATTTCTTGTTGAGGATTAATCCTACTAATCTACTAATATTATATATGCGAAAGTTTGTATGTTTGTTTGTTTGTATGTTTGGCTGAAGGTAACGCAAAAACGGCTGAAGGGATTTCAATGAAATTTTGCACACAGGTAGGTCATAGCCAGGATTAACACATAGGCTACTTTTTATCCCGGTAAATAACAAGGCTTAGCGAAGGTTGAGGTGGGAGTAGAGATCCAAAGTCAGGCTGAACGAGCGGTATACGCCAACAAAGTACCAGGAGACCAGAAACATGAGAAGTATTTCCAGGGCTGGAATCATGAGCGGTAAAGACTCGCAAAGTACTCAAGCTACCAGGAGATCAGAAACATGAGAAGTATTTCAAGGACTGAAATTATAAAACCGCTGGCAGAAGCTTGTCATCTAATATAAACAAAATGTCGTTTTCAAATATAGGGAAAGTTATTTAGAGGTGCTTTTCCCACCCACATGCATCCTGTCTCTATTACGTCCTCTTAGGAGAATAAATAGATAATATTTTGCAGAAATAATGTTTATCTTTAACCTTAGTTAGAGGATGTCATTCTATATTAGTAACTAGCGGATGTCACGTGATTTTACCCGCGTAGTTCCCCTTCCCGTGGGAGTACGGACGGATAAAATATAGACTATGCTACTTGCTGATATAGCTCATCCATTGCTGAAAGAATTATTCAAATCCGTCCAGTAGTTTTTTGGTTTATTCGTTACATACAAAAATACAAATCTTTCCTCTTTATAATCCTACAAATTTTATAAATGCGAAAGTTTGTATGTTTGGCTGTCCATAACGCAAAACGACTGAAGGGATTTGAATGAAATTTTGCACACTGGTAGGTCATAGCCTGGATTAACACATAGGCTACTTTTTATCCCGATAAACGACAAGACTTAGCGAAGGCTGAGGTGGAAGTAGAAACCCAGAGACGGGCTGAACGAGCGGACACGCTCACAAAGTACCAGGAGAACAGAATCATGAAGAAATAAAATTTCCGAGTAGTACAGATTCACGAACAACCAGGACATCAAAATTACAAATCCTACTAATATTATAAATGCGAAAGTTTGTATGTTTGTTTGTTTGTATGTTTGTTTGTTTGTATGTTTGTATGTTTGGCTGAAGGTATCGCAAAAACGGCTGAAGGGATTTGAATGAAATTTCGCACACAGGTAGGTCATAGCCTGGATTAACACATAGGCTGTTTTTTATCCCGGTAAATGACAAGACTTAGCGAAGGCTGAGGTGGAAGTAGAAATCTAAAGTCAGGCTGAACGAGCGCACACGCTCAAAAAGTACTAGGACACCAGAAACATGAGAAGTATTTCCAGGGCTGAAATCATGAGAGATAAAGACTCACAAAGTACCAGGGGACCAGAATCATGAATAGGTGTTTTCGGGGATACAATCCTAAGCTGTATAGCTTCGCAAACCACCAGGAGACCAGAATCAAGAAGAAGTATTGCCGGGGCTTGAATCCTGAGCGGTATAGATTCACAAGCTACCAGGAAATCAGAATCACAAAGTATATTCCGAGGCAGGTATTATGAGATGTAGAGATTCACAAATTACCAGGAGACCAGAAACATGAAAAGTATTTCAAGGACTGAAATTATGAGCGATAAAGACTCACAAAACTACGAAAAGATCAGGATTCACGAAAAAGTAGTTCCGGAACTGGAATCATGATAGGTGTAGATTCCAAAACTACCAGGAGACCATAGTCATGAACCAGTATTTTTGGGGCTTAAATCCTAAGCGGTATAGATTCCTACGACCTACTAGGAGATCAGAATCACAAAAAAAAAAACAAAAAAAAGGGTGGGATCAAAAGAGGTAAAAAAAAAGCATCTTGAATAAGTATTTTCGGGACTGGAATCCTGAGCGGTATAGATCCTTAAACTACCAGGAAAACAGAATCATGAAGAAGAGAAATTTCAGACCTGCACGCGGATGAAGCCAAAGGTAAATTGGAAGTAAAAGGTGGTGAAAAAGTTAATCCTACTAATATTATAAATGCGAAAGTTTGTATGTTTGTTTGTTTGTATGTTTGTATGTTTGTATGTTTGGCTGAAGGTATCGCAAAAACGGCTGAAGGGATTACAATTAAATTTTGCACACACGTAGGTCATAACCTGGATTAACACATAGGCTACTTTTTATCCCGGTAAATGACAAGACTTAGCGAAGGCTGAGGTGGAAGTAGAAATCCAAAGTCAGGCTGAACGAGCGCACACGCTCAAAAAGTATTAGGACACCAGAAACATGAGAATTATTTCCAGGGCTGAAATCATGAGAGATAAAGTCTCACAAAGTACCAGGAGACCAGAATCATGAATAGGTGTTTTCGGGGATACAATTCCTAAGCTGTATAGCTTCACAAACCACTAGGATACCAGAATCAAGAAGAAGTGTTTCCGGGGCTATAATCCTAAACGGAGTAGATTCACAAACTACCAGGAGATCAGAATCACAAAACATATTCCGAGGCTGGTATTAGGAGAGGTAGAGATTTACAAATTACCAGGAGACCAGAAAAATGAGAAGTATTTCCAGTGCTGAAAACATGACCGGTAAAGACTCACAAAGTACCAGGAGACCAGAATCATGAATACGTATTTTCGGGGCTACAATCCTAAGCTGTATAGCTTCACACACCCCACCAGGAGCCCAGAATCAAGAAGAAGAAGTGTTTCCGGGGCTTGAATCCTGAGCGGTATAGATTTACAACCTACCAGGAGATCAGAATCACAAAATATATTCTGAGGCTTAAAGAATTTTTTTAATTTTTAATTATTTGGTTATAAATAGGGTAGAGATTCATAAATTACAAGTAGCGGCACGTAAGTCTAGCGCTGAACGATAATTGCTGCGCATTTGGCGCGCGGGGAACAGAATGCGACTGTAGAGCCAATTGGCGCTACGCACGCTCGCCCTTCATCCCTCTAGCCCCCCCCTCAGGTACCTTAATTTTTACTTCTGCGCAATAACGGTCAGCGCTAAAGTTTCGTGCCGCTACTTGTACAGACTGTTGTCAACATTACCTGACCCACCCTAAAATCAAACGACTTTGAACCCTCTGCCTGTAACATTAAGGTTTATTTAATGTATATGAGCTTATCACACAAGTGCACGAGGACTCGATGAACAAAAATACAATAATAACACATACACTCAAATTTGATCTTTAACACGTAACGTTAAGGTAAACCCACCCAACATAGTCGGAGCCACCGGCATTATATATGTTTTTGTTAAGCTATTTTAATCATTAACTCGTTAACATTAAAGTTGAAAAGCTTTTAAGTCACACTACATAATTACAACCCAATATTTAATTTCGCGTATTCCCAACAGGTTCTTATGGCTTAGCGGTTTGATGCTGGATTGACAACGAACAGCATGTGGGTTCGAAAACACAGTCCACCTATACATCAGTTTCTTTTTTAATTTGTTTTCATTTCTACAATATTGGTTGCAATATTAAAGAACGACCAATATGATTTTCGCCTAATAACTTATCTTGTAAACGGGTGGGTAATTTAAAAAACTTTAAGTTCACAGTTCTTTATAATGAATACGAATATTTATTTTTCAACTACCCACTTATTACAAGTTATGTGAAAATATTACCATTTTAAAAAGTTTATGTATAGTCTGTAGTTCTTTACGATAATACAAGAAATAGTTTTGGAATATAAATTCTATATTGAAAGCAAAACAATATCTTTGTCGCAGGATTTGATCTCGAACCTTGTTTTTCTCAGTCTTACACACAGACCACGAGACCAGAATTACTTGAACTCAATCATTAAAATAAGCTATTACACTTATCATATTATAACAAATAGTTATAAAATATAACCTAATGCTAACGTTTTAAAGATCAAATTTGCGTGTCTATATTATTATTGTATTTGTTCATCAAATCCTCGAGCAGTTGTCTGATAAGCTCATATAAATTAAATAAACCTTAATGTTACATGCAGAGGGTCGGCTTTCAGGTAATGTTGACAACAGTCTGTACCAGGAGACCAGAGTCATGAATAAGTCCACCTCAGCCTTCGCTAAGTCTTGTCATTTACCGGGATAAAAAGTAGCCTATGTGTTAATCCAGGCTAAGACCTACCTGTGTGCAAAATTTCATTCAAATCTCTTTAGCCATTTTGGCGTTACCTTCAGCCAAACATACAAAAATACAAACAAACAAACATACAAACTTTCGCATCCTACTAATATTATAAATGCGAAAGTTTGTATGTTTGTTTGTTTGTTTGTTTGTATGTTTGTATGTTTGGCTGAAGGTAACGCAAAAATGGCTGAAGAGATTTGAATGAAATTTTGCACACAGGTAGGTCATAGCCTGGATTAACACATAGGCTACTTTTTATCCCGGTAAATGACAAGACTTAGCGAAGGCTGAGGTGGAAGTAGAAAATCAGAGACGGGCTGAACGAGTGAACACGCTCACGAAGTACCAGGAGACCAGAAACATGAGAAGTATTTCCAGGGCTGAAATCATGACCGGTAAAGACTAACAAAGTACCAGGAGACCAGAATCATGAAGAGGTATTTTTACTGTATAGCTTCACAAACCACCAGGAGACCAAAATCAAGAAGAAATGTTTCCGGGGTTTAAATCCTGAGCGGTATAGATTAACAACCTACCAGGAGATCAGAATCACAAAATATATTCTGAGGCTGGTATTACGAGAGATACAGATTCACAAATGACCAGGAGACCAGAAACTTGAGAAGTATTCTAGGACTGAAATCATGAGCCATAAAGACTCATAAACCACCGGGAGATCAGGATTAACGAAAAAGTGTTTCCGGGGCTGGAATCATGAGAGGTATAGATTCTAAAACTACGGGGAGACCAGAGTCGTGAATCAGTATTTTTGGGGCTACAATCAAGCGGTATAGATTCTCAAACTATCAAGGAAGGGGCTGGAATCCAGAGCGGTATACATTCATAACCTACCAGGAGATCAGAAGCACAAAACATATTCCGAAGCTGGTATTAGAAGATGTAGATATTTACAAATTACCAGGAGACCAGAAACGTGAAGTAGTAAAATTTCCAAGCAGTATAGATTCACGCACTACCAGGAGACATCGACATCACAAAAAATATTACAAAAAAAAAAAATAGGATGGGATCAAAAGAGGTAAAAAAAAAAGCAACTTGAATAAGTATTTTCGGGGTTGGAATCCTGAGCGGTATAGATTCTTAAACTACCTTTCAAAAAGATCTGACTCACAACCTAATTTGAATAACTGACTTTGGATTTTGATTTCTACAGTGTTTTTTAACGTGCTGCTCTCAGGAAATAGCACTCAAATTTATAATCATACTTTTCACGCGGGCGAAGCCGCGGGCATAAGCTAGTGGGTAAATAAATGGATAGATAGATAGATTTTCAGAAGCTTTTCATATGATTTTCAATAGACTTTCAATAGACTTTCAATAGACTTTCAATAGACTTTCAATGGACTTTCAATGGACTTTCAATGGACTTTCAATGGACTTTCAATGGACTTTCAATGGACTTTCAATGGACTTTCAATGGACTTTCAATAGACTTTCAATAGACTTTCAATAGACTTTCAATAGACGTTCAATAGACTTTCAATAGACTTTCAATAGACTTTCAATAGACTTTCAATAGTAGTTCAATAGTAGTTCAATAGTAGTTCAATAGTAGTTCAATAGTAGTTCAATAGTAGTTCAATAGTAGTTGAATAGACGTTCAATAGACGTTGAATAGACGTTCAATAGACGTTCAATAGACGTTCAATAGACGTTCAATAGACGTTCAATAAACGTTCAATAGACGTTCAATAGACTTTTAATAGACGTTCAATAGACTTTCAATGGACGTTCAATGGACGTTCAATAGACTTTCAATAGACGTTCAATAGACGTTCAATAGACGTTCAATAGACGTTCAATTGACGTTCAATGGACGTTCAATAGACGTTCAATGGACGTTCAAT
Source organism: Polia nebulosa (assembly GCA_951329385.1). Classification (NCBI taxonomy): domain Eukaryota; kingdom Metazoa; phylum Arthropoda; class Insecta; order Lepidoptera; family Noctuidae; genus Polia; species Polia nebulosa. The sequence goes on along the minus strand of OX589614.1, from coordinate 12,752,481 downwards.
GGACGTTCAATAGACTTTCAATGGACTTTCAATGGACTTTCAATGGACTTTCAATGGACTTTCAATGGACATTCAATAGACTTTCAATAGACTTTCAATAGACTTTCAATAGACTTTCAATAGTAGTTCAATAGTAGTTCAATGGTAGTTCAATAGTAGTTCAATAGTAGTTCAATAGACGTTCAATAGACGTTCAATAGACGTTCAATAGACGTTCAATAGACGTTCAATAGACGTTCAATAAACGTTCAATAGACGTTCAATAGACTTTCAATAGACGTTCAATATACGTTCAATAGACGTTCAATAGACGTTTAATGGACGTTCAATGGACGTTCAATAGACGTTCAATAGACGTTCAATGGACGTTCAACGGACGTTCAATGGACGTTCAATAGACTTTCAATAGACGTTCAATAGACGTTCAATAGACGTTCAATAGACGTTCAATAGACGTTCAATGGACGTTCAATGGACGTTCAATAGACGTTCAATAGACGTTCAATAGACGTTCAATAGATGCAATAGCACCAATTTAGGTTATATGTTCGGCACCCAATAAATGAAAGAGTAAACTAAAACAAGAGTAAACTATTATATTTAACACGGTAAGAGTAACAAGATAGGTACCCCAACACACTGAGCGAGTGTGTGTGGCCCCTACAGTCTTTATGTGGAACTAGATGACGTTCAAAAAAATTTGGCTTTCAGCCTAATTTAAATAACTTTTGATTTTGATTTGTACAGGGTTTATTTTACGTGCTACTTACTCTATGGAAATACCACTCAAACTTATAATTACACTTTTTACGCGGGCGAAGCCGCGGGCGGAAGCTAGAATTTCATATAAATGTCTACGCGGACGGAGCCACGGACAAGAAGCTAAGCACCTAACACAAGCAAGAAGCTAACACAAGCTAGTGTATAATAAATACCAAGGCTTTTTTTATTCAATGTATACCAAGGCTGGGCTAATGAGAGGTAGAGATTCATAAATTACCAGGTGACCAGAATGATGAAGAAGTGATTTCGAGAAGAAGGGAATCATGAGAGATATAGATTCTAAAACTACCAGGAGACCAGAGTCGTGAATCAGTATTTTTGGGGTTATAATCATAAGCGGTATAGATTCACAAAATACCAGAAACACTAAGAGTGTTCCGGGGCTGAAATCATGAGCGGTATAGATTCTCAAACTACCAGGGAGGGGGCTGGAATCCTGAGCGGTATAGATTCACAACCTACCAGGAGATCAAAAGCACAAAACATATTCCGAAACTGGTATTAGGAAAGGTAGAGATTTACAAGTTACCAGGAGACCAGAAACATGAGGAGAAGCATTTCGAGGACTGCAATCATGAGCGATAAAGACTAACAAACTACCAGGAGACCAGAAACACAAAAGTATTCCGGGGCAGGAATCGTAGTAGAGAAAGATTCACAAATTACCAGGAGAATAGAATCGTGAAGACTGGCCGTCTTGCTGGTCATTGTTTTGTTATTGCTATAAGGATTAACTGTTTATTGATTTTAAGTTAAAGTTCTTTTTTTATTTATTATATATTTTAACATATTATGGGCCGATTTCACTTCGCTCCTGTTGGTCGCAGCGTGATGTTATATAGCCTATAGCCTTCCTCGATAAATGGACTATTCAGCACAAAAATATTTTTTCATTCGCTCTAGTAGTTCCTGAGATTAGCGCGTTCAACCAAACAAACAAACAAACAAACTCTTCAGCTTTATGACTGCGGCTAAACGCGTTTAAGCGAGCTTAAACGTCGAAAACTGTGCGTTTGGAATTTGTGAAATCGGCCTTTAATCGAATTCTTTTTAAACTTCGCGCATTGTTTTTTTATTTGAAATTGAATAGAACTTTTTCTATTTTACCTTTTTTTTTAAATGTGATTATGGATCTTGTATGGTCTACAATAAAGTTATATTATTATTATTAAACTATCCTTTCCTCTCATATCTCCCAGTATAGCACACACCTCGCCAGTAAAGCAATAAGGCTAAGCTCCACAGATCGCCGCCCGACAATACGCTCGATCTTCATTTGTGAACAGATATAGACTGCCCACTCCCGTTTTATTTGTAGCGTTAATATAAATGTTGGAACGACATTGTAGGAGTTACGTGGAAAAATACGGTATTGCTGGTAAATAATCTTAATTAAGTGTTAGGGAAACTTACTATGGAAATATTTTTACCTGACTGCCTCAGATAGAGTATTCGAGGATGTTTTTCGAGAGTATGTATGTCTATTTCATTGGCACTTCCAGAAATCTAAACGGCTGGATGGATGGTGCAGGACAGCTCAAGTAACAGGCTGTAACAAGGCAGTGTTAGAGCCTTGTTTATTTTTTGACCTCTATTCCAAAATTACGTTCTTTCCTACCTTTTTGAATTAAAATTCAAAAATTACCTGTTTTTTCACTGTCAATAGTCTGTTTTTATATTAAAAATCAGTTCTAATTCTGCGGCCGAGCTAGACTAAGCTCCTAACCATCATTGTCATTTTCCTTCTATTCAATTACTGACAGTTACGTTTTCAGGAGTTTTCAGGCATGGTCCTGACAAGAATACAATTTCAATATGTACCTAATCACAATGTATGGTGTACGTAAATTAATAAGTGCTCCATATTATAAATAAAGCCTACTGTCCACCCCCGCGTCCGTCTGTCAGTCCGTCTGTCTGTCAGCGGGCTGTATCTCCTGAACCGTAATAGGTGGACAGTTAAAATTTTAAACAGAGTGTGTTTTTAAAATCATATGGCACAGAGATAGATTATAGTCTAGAAAAGGACATAGGCTATAAATTTATAATGTAGGAACTACTAATTCCACGCGAGTGAAGTCCGTGGCAAATGCTAGTATTACGAGTATTAATGCGAAAGTTTGTGAGGGTGTGTGTTTGTATGTTTGTTACTTCTTCACGCTCAAACGGCTGGACCGATTTGGAAGAAATTTGGTATGTAGATAGCTTATACCCTGGACACAGATAATAATAATACTAGCGTAGAGATGACTCATCCTATACAAAGAAACGGTACCTGTACCGGCACAAGTAACTTTTGCTCTTCGTTCTTGCCGGTCCTCTACACCTTGCTAGATGGTGTTAGCAGCGTCGGCTTGCAAGCTGAATGAATTTACTTAAAATCTTACCAATATTTTCTCACACATTGAGGAATTATTTTATAGTATTTTTGGCACTCAGGGATGATGCTGATATTGAAAAGGAGAAAAGAGCGCTGTCGGTGAGAACTAACATGATCGCTCGCAGGTTTGCACCACTGTGCACCCCTTCTACAGAGGTTAAAAAAACCTTATTTCGTGCATATTGGACCTCATTGTATACGTGCAGCCTGTGGGTAGATTACACTCAGAAATCATACAGCGCTCTTCGCATTCAATATAATAATGCGTTCCGGGTGTTGATGGGGTTGTTCCGCTTCTGTAGCGCATCAGGGATGTTTGCTGCGGCGCGTATTGATTGCTTGAATGATGCGCTTCCCTGGTGCGCCGGGTGCGGGCCAGCCCCAAGATTATTCTGCGATGTGTCGTGAGCAGACTGGACTGTTTGTGTGTGAATCGCTGCTGCAAGCTTTCTACTTCGGTGTTGGGCTTGTAGAAGGGTTTCACTCACCTTTATATGTGTAAGATTAAGTGTATAGATTAAGTTTACTAACATAGTTGTTAAGGAATATTGTTACTAACAAATTGAGTCTATGTTACTCTTGATAAATGAATATTATTATATTATTATTATAGCAGTTTTACTGTATCGAAATGTGTCACTATTCAAATTTTAAAGAAGTGAATGGATAAACTCTAAAACTTCAAACAGCGCCATCTATTGGTACAAGAAATGTAGATGTCTTTAAAAAAAATACAGTTTTTACCGTATTTATTTTCAAAATATTAATATTACTTCAATAAGAAATCGATGCATATTCCGCCTTCTATTGAGATTTATTTGAACTAATTCTTTTTTCGAGATAAGACCCCGTGCCTTGGATTAACATAATAGACTATTTTACCGGTCTACGCGGGTGAAACCGCGGTATTAAATTATAATGGGAGAAGTACTAATTTCAGGTGGGCTATAAAGCCGCTGACAGTAGCTAGTGGTTGTTTGTCAGGGAGATGGTCTCGAGGGCAGTTTGATTACCACCGACCTCAGCTTATACAAATCGCCCCTCAGTAAGAAAACATCGTTTTATCACAATTTGTTCAACAAATACACAACACCGACGCACCTTTGTTTTTTTTTTTTTTTATTGAAAAAACGTTTCCCCACACTAGGAATTACTCCTGTATCGTGGGTGCGTTCACAAACATTTACACTCACACAAGACACCCAGACCCGGAACAACTATCTGTAGGCCTTACAAATATTTGTTCCGTGCGGGAATCGAACCCGCGACACGCAGCGCAGCAGCCGAACGCTCAACCACTACGCAAACCGTGCCGTCTTTGTGTTCAGACGATCTGTTCTGAGCTGGCTTAATTAAAAAAAAAGCTTTTGACAAAAAAAATCCACCGACTTCCTTAGATATCACAAAAAAAATGCCAAATAATTTTAATTTCGGAAGTCGGTGTTTCTAGTTTTGTTTCTTCGTTATTCGACACCGACTGCCGGAATTAAAGTTATTTTTAATTTTTTTGTGTTATTTATGGACGTCTGAAGTGATTTTTTTTTGTAAAAAGTTTTTTATTTTTCACTTTTTAGTTGTTGTACCGGGATAACTAAAACTGAATTAATGGTAAAATTATGCCCGAATTGATAGCCCCAAAAAATTAGAAATTTTGACATAATTGGTGAAATAAGTGAAGTGAACTGTACAAATCAGTGTACCCTTTCAGAGCGTATCAGCGTGATGTAATGTTGTGAAGTGGTGAAAACAACATACGATTGCAGCAATTGCTATCGTTTAGTGAAGAGTTACATTGTGTATCTCCGAAGTTCATGTGAAGCACCAGCTTTCAAATAAATAAAAAAAACATCAAAATCGGTTCACCTAGTAAAAAGTTATACCTAGCCAGGTATAACTCCACAGGCTTGTTTACTAGGTCTACCTAGATCAGGGATGGCGAACCTTTACTGCAGAACGGGCCTTTAAATATTTAAAAAATAATAATGTTGCCACGCCGTGCCGCCAAAGGAAAATAAAAATATAGATACAATTAACTCTTAATTTGCAACCCGAAATTCATAAGTAAACCAAATTGTCATACTTATAGTATTGTGTTTATTTACACTTCGGCCGCGACTTCGTCCGCGTGGATTTCAAAAATTTATAGCCTGTGACACTAACAAATAACGTGGCTTTCTATTGGTAAAAGAATTTTCAAAATCGGTTCAGGAGATCCAGAGATTACCCCCTACAACATCACAAACTTTTTAACGATTTATAATATTAATATACAAAAGTGAAAGTTAATGTGATTTCGGGTGTTTAATTTTTTTTAAATTATTAATAGGCTCGCTCTTGACCACTAACTCATCTGATGGTTACGATGATGTGGTCAACGATGGAGCACGCTTGCCTAGAAGTAACCTGTTCACTCTTGACTTAAAGATCCTCAGGTTGTTAGATATTATGTTTTACACTGGCATGCCCGAATTATTTTACCGCGTGCCGATAGGTTCGCCATCCCTGACCTAGATAAACGAGGCAACAGACTTGGGGAGTCTGTTGCCCGAATGGTGAAAGGCCCGAGACGGCGGCGCGCTGTGTTCCGCGCGCGCCTCTTTAGAGGAATGGGGGCCGTGCGCGGCTGCATAGGGTGACAGGATCCGCATGAATTTATGCGGACCAATACCTGGCTGGGGGAGCGTGACAAAATGCGCAAGCACTTCAGCAACCCGGCCCAAAGGTAGCTGCAGAACACCGAGTGGTTTTAGTCAGTAAGAGTCTGACAGACCCCTGCGCCTACCCCGGGGCGGAGGAACTCCATGGGGATTTCCACATGGAAAAAAAATGGAGAACTTATATTAAAAAATAATAATACAATCGGATTGAAAACCTCCTCCCTTTTTTCAAGTCGGTAAAAAATATAAATAGGGAATTGGGAATATAGGGTGACTGGTAATTAGTGACCGATACTTTAACACGTGATTGTACTCATGATAACAAACAACTTTTACTATAGGACCAAACCTGAAATCGCGAAAAAAATCTGCTGTTCAGTACATTTATGTTCGCCTACTGACTGGTCAAAATGTACTGTACTGTGTTTTTTCGCGATTTCAGGTTTGGTAAAAAATAACTTTAATTTCGGAAGTCGGTGACAAATAACGAAGAAATAAAATACAAACACCGACTCCCGAAATCAAAGTTATTTTTTAATTTTTAGTGTATTTTTTTTTTTGGAAGTCGGTTGTTTTTTTTGTAAAATAGTTTTTTTTTATAGATAATGGTACGGAACCCTTCGTGCGCGTGGCCGACTCGCACTGGGCCGGTTGTTTTTAGTACATTTTAATCTAATTGTACCTAATTATTACAAGTTTGCTAATTGTACTAATATTATAAGTTTGTGTGCATCTATGTGTGTGTATGAGTGTTACTCCTTCACTCTCAAATTGCTGAACGGATGTGGATGGAATTTGATACTAGAATAATTTAAATCCTGGATTAACACATGCTATAATTTATAAAGGTGGGTAGGACTAATTTCACGCAGGTGGAGCCGCGGGCGGCAGCTAGTCTTTACATAGTATAATAATATACAAAGTCACTTTCCACATCTGTTTTTTTCTCCACTAAATCCTAAACCACGCAACGGAGTTTGAAAATTTGTGAAAACCGCATTAAAATATGCGGTTTTCACAAATAAAAAAAACTTTTTTACAAGAAAAACACAACCGACGGATGTCGGTGTTTGTATTTTATTTCTTCGTTATTTGACACCGACTTCCGAAATTAAAGTTATTTTAAAATTTTGAATTTTCTTTTTTGGAAGTCGGTTGTTTTTTTTTTGTAAAAATGTTTTTTAATTTTTCACTTTTTCGTTGCTATCCCCAGAACTCAAAACTCTAATAACATGGAACGTGGAATTTAAACATACTCGTAATTGGAGAAAATCAAAACGTCATCTAGGTATACACAAAACAAAGATGATACGTATCGAAAGAGCTCAGAGGGCAGTTTTGAAAGTTCTTGCGAGAAAACCATTCCGCTTTCCTACAATATCACTGTATTCTCTCAGCCAGGTTCTAACTGTCAGACAGTTATTTATTTCTCGAACAGTGCTACGTAAGCATAACCAGCTAACCTATGAACCAGACAGATGTGCTAGCATTCGCCGTTCTGACCGTTTGCAATATAATGAAGCGTACAACTGTAGCTACACGTCGCCATTTTGCCTAGTTAAGCTCAAAATTATGTAACAGAATCAATAAAATTGTGAGTATTTATTATGTTACCAGCAATGAATGCAAGAAAAAACTCGACTCATGGCTAAAATCGCTTTCCTACGATGCAACGGAAAAAGTTGTGGAAATTTAACACATGAGATAACATGCAAACCACATACATACATTCACTCTCTCTCTCACTCAACACTAGGTAGGTACTCTCGCACTTATTGCATTAGCCTGGAGCAATCATTCGGGCGTTGGTGGCTGCGCCACAGTTTTTAAATTTTGCAGCTACCATCGTTGTACATTGTTTTTTATCTGTCTGTATTTGTTGTTTTTGTTCCTAATAAACGAATTACGTTAGCTGCAAGCGGAGGATTTAAAAAAACCAAAAATGATTTTACTTAATTTATTTTAAAATAAAAGAATTACATTAATTATATCTTAAATTAGCCTAGGTGCCTATTCGAAGTATGAATATGGAATCCAAATTTACGGAGTTACAATAATTGGCAAATCTAGGTCCGTGCGTCACAAAGTGCTATCTCAGCTCGTCGTTTGACGTCGTTCGATTAATTGCAGCGTATATTTCTATAATAAAAGTATTGGGTGCTGAATTGGCGATTCCGCTTATGCAGCTGCGTGTAACATCTCCACCCGCAGATCAGGAACTATTTTAGAACTTTGAGAGAAAATGTTTCTGGAACTTGTCCTCTGGGCGCGCGAACCTCTTCCTTTTTCCCGGGTTCTTCGTAAGTATGTCCCTTGGTGTTGGGCGTTTCGGATCGTTTGCAAAACCATTTGTTGCGATAGCCCAGTATGGCTATGATAAGTGCGCCTGCACTTAATACTCGTAATACAATGTAGAAGGGTATGATCGTATGGTATATGACATCTGTTTGCAGCTGGTCAAGTTGTATCGGCTGGCTCGTCATGACTTGGTTCTGGATGCTGTGTAGTCCTCCTAAGTCGATTGAACTAAGATGAACTTGGGTTAATGTGGCACCCGGTGTCTCTGCGTCGTAGGGAATGTTCATTAATTTCAAAGGCTGCTCTTGTATTACATCGTTGTCATTGATTATAGTTAGTTCTGTAATGAATTGGCAGGAACTCTTGAGGGCTTGGTTCATGATAAGTTCTTGTATGCAGTCAGTTTTTGTTCGTATTTGATGGGTTATTTGCTTTTCACAGAGATACCAGTTACTATACTTCGAGCATTCTGCTTCTATATACACGAAAGAGTCCCCGTTAGTTGCTATAAAGGGATAGGTAGGGATAAGGGCTTGACGGTTTTTGTTGGGTACTATAGATAACTTATATAAATCATAAACAATTTTGGAAATTATGGGAAATCTGAAAGCTATAACTATCTGTTTTTCATTGAAATATGATCGTTAAATTCGTTAACTAACTTATTGTTATTCATCTGTAGAATTTTGATAGCATTTTCGTATTTTAAGGCATATGTGTAGGTAATCTAGATTTCCGGTTATGCTCTTAACTACCGATCCAAGACTGTCTACTAGACCTCTCTTTACACGACCAGGCTCTATAGATTTAAGCTGATTAGATACTTTGCCGATTTTGTTAGTAAGATAATTAATTTGGAATTCAAATGGACCATAAGTGTCATTACTAAGCCGACTTTTGTATTCTGATATTTGATACTGTAGTGTTGTAATTTGATTTTCAATGTCCCTTAGGTTCACGTATTGAAGAAATGTATGATGATGAGTGGTCATTCTCGTAGATTCAAGTTTATACGGTAATAGGCCGGGTCCATTGGCCAAGCTTTCAAGTTTTATCTCCGATGACCGGGTCTCGCGAAGTACCAGCAACAGTAGAATCCTGCAGCAAGTTAGGTTCCTTAGGGCCTCTTTTTAACCTATTTTTGGCTACAGGCCCACGTTTCTTGGACGTATAAACGTGTATGGGTAAGTCGGCCAAAACGGTATCTTGGGTATACCGCGGTGCCGTCTTCTGGCGGCTTGCGGAAGGGTTCCTAATAAATACCTGTTGTTGAGGAACGTATTCTATTCCGGGTTCACGGTTCTTATTTCTAGTTTCTATCAACGCAGTACGATTTGATAGAGAAGTTTCGTTAATGATATCGTAGACTTGTTTCATTTGCGCCCTATGATTATGAACGTACTGTTGTAATGATTGTTGAGTGAAATCCATGTCTAGAATATCGCGTGGATCAAAGTGTCCAGTTAATAAATCGAATGGTCTGCATCTGGTGAAGCTATGTATTGAGGAATTATAACCGATTATAGCATAGGGCATAAGATTTACGATAGGCTCCTCTTTGTGTTGCAACTTTAATATTCTTATGTGTTCAAGGAGAGTTGAGTGGAAGCGTTCTATATTACCGTTATCGTTAGGCGAATGCGGTAAAACTTTATGATGGTTTATCTTGTGAAGGCGTGTGAATTCTAGGAATAGTTGATTAGTAAATTCAGTTCCGTTGTCAGTCACTAAAGTTAAGGGAACTCCATGGTGGGTGCAATATTGTAATAATGATTGAAGTATACTAATGCCCGTGCCATCTCGGAGATGGTATGCTTGTCCATATTTGGTAAAAACATCTATAAATGTAACATACTTTTCATTGTGAACGGTGAATAAATCCATATGAACTATTTCGAATGGTTTCATTGCCGGGGGTACAATATTAAACTGGGGTTTAATAGGTCTCCGGTCATATTTAGCTTGCCCGCAAATAATGCATTCGTTGATGAATTTGGTTATTTGGTCTTTCATTTTGGGCCAGTAATACTTTCTTGAGAGGGCTAAATAACATTCGGTTATTCCCCGGTGATTAGTTTTGCCGTCATGGTAGTGTTGAATTATCTCTTGCTGACGTAGATAATCTTTAACGTTTTCTAATTCTATCTTAGCTAGTACTAAGTTCATAGATGAGCTCTTAAACTTGTCTTGTATGACTGGTATGATGGAATACATGGCAAGGGGTGGATTTATTGGGATACCGGTTTTTACTTTTGGGTTAACATACTCTTTGAGGGCATTGACTACATCTTGTTCTAATTTGGACGATGATATCTGGATTGCTATGCGCGTGTGGGTTTCGAATGGTTTAGTAACTACTGGTTTGCGTTTGACATCCTCCACTATCGTAAAGCATAGTTGTCTATGGAATCTGTTAAGGGGCTCGTCTGTAATTGGGACTTCTAATATGGGATGTTCGTGACTGGTGTGTACGGTTGCAGTGGATGAGTTCGCAGATGGCGGGTTTTCTGATGGGTTGGGAATCAAAGAACATAATTCGTCTACTAGAGCGCTAGTGTCTTCATTATGAATCTCCACCCGAGATAAGGCATCGGCGTTTGTATTGGATTTGCCTTTCTTATAGATAACGGTGAAATCGTATTCACTGAGTTTCAGCCTCCATCTAGTCAATCGCGAATTCGGTTCTTTAAGATTCATCATCCACTGTAAAGGTTTATGATCTGTCAGTACTCTAAATTTACGACCAAACAAGTACGGTCTAAAATATTTGGTGGCCCAAACTATGGCAAGAAGTTCCTTTTCTATGGTGCTATAGTTAAGCTCGCTTTCATTCAAGGTTCGGGATGCAAAACACACAGGTTTGTCGGAACCTACAGGTCCTTGAGATAGAACAGCACCAATAGCGACGTTCGAAGCGTCTGTCGTCAGTAAGAATTCCTTATCAAAATCGGGATACTGCAATATGGGGTCATTCGTTAAGAGAGTCTTGCACTTTTCAAAGCTGTTAATGTACTCGGAGTCTAATACAACTTTTCTACCCTTTTTTAAACACGCTGTGAGAGGTTTCGTAATTTTTGCGAAGTCCGGGATGAATTTGCGATAGTAGCCTACAAGGCCTAAAAATTGCTTAATTTCTTTTGGAGTCCTTGGAATGGGGTATTTTACTATTGCGTGAATTTTATCCGGATTGGGTTTTATTCCATCGCTACTTATTATGTGTCCGAGATAACTAGTTTCATGCCTTAAGAATTCGGATTTATCAATCAATCAATCAATCAATCAATCATTTATTTTGTAAAACATAGGTATGGTTACAGATAGTATATGGTCAAAAATATGTGCACTATGTTTTGCAATATATGGTTGGTGTTATTTATCCATTTGGATCTTAAAGTTCGATTCGCGAAGCCTATTGAAAACTTTCTCGAGATTGGTCATGTGCTCTTGTAGTGACGTAGAAAAGACGATGATGTCATCAAGGTAGACCAGGCAAATGTCATTTTGGAGACCTCTGAGGACATTGTCCATAACCCTTTGAAATGTGGAGGGCGAATTCTTAAGTCCCATGGGCATTCGAAGAAACTCGAAATGTCCATGTTCGACATTGAAAGCTGTTTTCTGAATGTCCTGAGGGTCCATCTCTACCTGGTAGAAGCCGCTAGCCAGGTCTAGGGTGGTGAAGTACTGGCACCTACCCAGTTTGTCAAGAACATCGCTAATGTTCGGGATAGGGTATTTGTCGTTGATAGTTTTTTCATTGAGCTTTCTAAAGTCAACTACTAAACGCCATTTTTGCTTGCCCGAGGCGTCCATTTTCTTAGGTACTACCCAAATGGGTGAGCTCCATGCTGAATCTGAAGGCTTTATTATTCCCTGATCTAACATTTTTGAAATCTGTTCCCTAACCTCCTGACGATGTATGAATGGGTATCTGTAACTTTTTGTGTAAACCGGGACCTCATCTGTAGTCTTAATGCGATGTTTTATTTGGTTGGTAAAGGTTAACGCTTCGCCTTCGATGTAAAACACGTCAGCATATTTTGAGCAAAGAGCTAAAAGGTTGACTTTCTCCTCCTCGTTTAAATGATCTTTTCGTAATCGCGTTGTCACTTCTTGAACTCGCTTGGTACAATGTTCGGTACGCGTGCACTCGATATTAAATAAGCTTGCATGCACTGGTCGGTCAAGTGATATTATAATATCATTC